>CM065589.1:201342438-201942438 GCA_033119425.1 Bufotes viridis | reverse complement strand
TGTTTCCTACCACAGTGAACATATATATTAGTAAGAAGATCCCAAAAGTACTTGCTGGACAACATCTATACTCGAAAGCCCCATGAGAAGAAAGGCTCTTATTCTTGTTTCATTATTCCCTTGGCATTCATTCATCATTACTAAGCCTATGGATGAAAGCATTTGGTCAGAACCCACAACAACATAAGATTGTAACACTCTTGGTGGCATATCCAGTGAATCTATCCAGCAATTTTACAAGGTTATGAAACTAAAGCCTAAAGGGATTTTTTCACTTTAGGCGAATAGCATTTATCATGTAGAGAAGGTCAATACAAGGCGCTTACTAATGTATTGTGATTGTCCGTATTGCTTTCTTTGCTGGCTTCATTCATATTTCCATCACATGGCAATATGTGGCATATATACCCATACTTACCACCATTTACCCAAACCATTAATAATTAACATTAATTAAATAAATAAATACACCAACTAGAGAGTGGAGGTAAAAATTGGCCATGGCCTGTTTATTAAAACCAACATATCAACTTAAACTTTAATATACCAACTCTGAGCCTAGTCATAAGCTCCGACTCAATCAAACCATAACCGTACATCAGAGTCCATCCCATTACGGAATGACTATCTAAACCACCCTCATTAGAACCATGGCCAACATTAAACAATTAAGGGCGGGCTGGGAGGGGGCAGAAAGGATCCGGCTCTACAGGTAGGTGCAGATGAAAGGCAACCCGGCCCGCGGCGCACAGACACTTATAGCCCATTTACCAGCCCCTTCAACCAATCAGAACATTGTCACCAGGGTCCGGGTAACCTGGTGTCAAGGTCTTAGCTTGTCCTCATGGTGGCTGCCATTTTGGACATGTGCAGACTGCAGTCTCTTATAACCTCTGAGTGCATCATCACTCGCCTGCTGCCTGGGCGTCGCACAGTGATGATGTGTCAACACCTGACTATATCAGTCTGCTCAGGCTTCAGGTTCATTGCCCTTGCGTTTGTGCTCCAAAGTGTATCTCTGACAGTCTGAGCTCCTTGTGTGTTCCTGTGTATGTTCCGGCCTGGCTGACGTTTCCTCTGGCTCTTGACCCTGCATCGGCAGACGACCCGCTTTGGACCTAACCCTGGCTTGAACGACTACCCACTTTGGACCTGATTCCGGCTTGGACAACTACCCGATCTAAACCTGACCCCGGCTTGGACGACTACCCGCTTTGGATCTGCTTCCGGGTTGGACGACTACCTACCTGCAATGGACTTTACTGGCTTCTTCCTAATCTTGCTGTCCCTGATTCATGTTTATTTACATTCCTTTAAATAAACAACTTTATTTTACCTGCGTTTGCATGTGGTCTGGTTTCCTAGCTCCCGTGACACCTGGGTCACAATAGGTCAATTAAACTGACCAATTAAAAAGGGATCACTAGGCAGAATCAAATTTCTGCCCAGTGATCCTGACAGAAGCGGGAAAACTTTTCCCTCCAAAAATAGCCTGTCATCCCTGGGCAGAAAACCTTTCTAGCCCAGTGATGGTCACCTAAGGCCTCTTTCACACGGGCGTCATGTTTGATGCCCGGATAAGATGCGGGTGCGTTGCGGGAATATGCGCGATTTTTCCGCGCGGGTGCAAACGTTTGTAATGCGTTTTGATCGTGCGTGTGAAAAATTGCCATGTTTGGTACCCAGACCCGAAGCCGGACTTCATCACTGAAGTCCGGTTTCGGGTAGAGTATTCTGGAGAATTTATTATTTTCCCTTATAACATGGTTATAAGGGAAAATAATAGCATTCTTAATAAAGAATGCTTAGTAAAATGAAGATGAAGGGGTTAAAAATAATAAACATTAACTTACCTTAGCCACTTGATCGCGTAGTTGCAATCTGTCTTCTCTTTTCCAGCATCAGCTAACAACTAAAGGACCTGTGATGACGTCACATCACATGGTCCAATCACATGGTCCATCACCATGGTAAGATGGACCATGTGATTGGACCATGTGATGTGACGTCATCCAGGTCCTTAGTTCTTAGCTGAAGCTTGAAGAGAGAAGACAGATCGCAACTACGCGATCAAGTGGCTAAGGTAAGTTAACTTTATTATTTTAACCCCTTCATCTTCATTTTACTAAGCATTCTTTATTAAGAATGCTATTATTTTCCCTTATAACCATGTTATAAGGGAAAATAATAAAGATCTGGTCCCGTTGCTAAGCAACCATGCGGGAAAATCACACTGCATCCGCACTTGCTTGCGGATGCTTGCGATTTTCCCGCAGCCCCATTCACTTCTATGGGGTCTGCGTTGCGTGAAAAACAAACAATATAGAGCATGCTGCGATTTTCACGCAACGCAGAAGTGATGCGTGAAAATCACCGCTCATGTGCACAGCCCCATAGAAATGAATGGGTCCGATTCAGTGCGGGTGCAATGCGTCCTCCTCACGCATTGCACCCGCTGAAAACTTCGCCCGTGTGAAAGGGGCCTAAAGTTCAGCAGGCAATGCAAGTATTGCCTTGTGTCACCCTCCTTAATGTCCGGGGTCCCTGCATTAAAGGCTAGCACTTTTTTCTATAGTGTGCAAGCATGGCCACCACTGCTGAATTGCAGGGTGGCCGAAACCATGAAAACGAGCAGCGTATAATGTGATGGAAAGCAATATGGATAATAACAATACATTAGTAAGTGGCTTGAATTAACTTTTTCTACATGATAAATGCCACTTGCTGAAGTGAGACAACCTCTTTAAGGCCCCATTCACACGTCCGCAATTCTGTTCCGCATTTTGCGGAACGGAATTGCGGTCCTATTCATTCCTATGGGGACACTCTATGTCCCACCCGAATCCGGAATTGCGGATCCGCACTTCCGGGTACGCACTCCCGTTCCACAAAAAAATAGAACATTTCCTATTCTTGTCCGCAATTGCAGACAAGAAAAGGCATTTTCTATGAGAGTGCCGGCACTGTGCGGTCCGCAAAATGCGGAACGCACATTGCCGGTGTCCGTGTTTTGCAGATTTGCAAAACACACATGGACGTGTGAATGGAGCCTAATTGCTGTAAAATGAAATGGTGTCAAATTTTGTGATATGCTTCCAAATGTCACAATTTTCAAGACATTTTCTTGCTCTCAGTGGATGAAAGCATTCTTGCTTACACCAAGGGGCCAAAACAAATGCAGACCTAGCCCTGCTCCCAGCTGTTTCCAGTCTAAAACATGTTCTGTGAGCTGTAGTCAGCATGGTCTCCAGACTGAGACATTCAAAAACTAGACATGAAACAAACAGTAGAAAACTATCAGAGATGTTTGCATCTGATATGTTTGGCTCAAAGGGGATTGCCTAGACCAAAACTATATCTACTTCAGATAACAAATATGTTTTCATTCACTGACAGCAAACAGAAGGGTTCGAAATGATGAGGAATTGAAAACAAAATATATCAAAAAGTTATAGAACTTGACATTAAACAGTGTTAAAAAAGGCATTCCTAAAAAAATTTTATGAGTTAGGGTACTTTCACACTAGCGTTAAACTTTTCTGACATTGAGTTCCGTCCTCAGGGCTCAATTCCGGGAAAAAACACTTCAGTTATATCCTAATGCATTCTGAACGGAGAAAAATCCATTCAGTATGCATCAGGATCAGGATGTCTTCAGTTCAGTCACTGAACGTCGTTTTGGCCAGAGATAATACCGCAGCATGCTGCGATATTATCTCCGTCCAAAATTCCAGAATTTGCAATGCATTAGTGCCGTATCTGGCATTAAAAATACTGCAATGACAGACCTGGAATTCCGGTCCTCGCATGCGCAGACCTTTAAAAATGTGAAAAGAATAAATACCGGATCCGTTTTGCCGGATGACACTGGAAAAATGGATCCAGTATTGCAATGCATTTTTCTGACTGATCAGGCATTTATAAGACCTGATCAGTCTGAAAATTGCCTGGTCAGTCAGAAAAATGACATGCGTTTGCATACATTTTGCCTACAGTTTGTCTGCTGCCGCTTACCTACGAGGCGGCCAGGTCAGGAGCTGCTGCGCTTGCATGCTTATTCGTACTGCCCCAGTCCGGCCACCAGAGAGGTGGCACTTTTCCTATAGTGTACAAGCACGGCCACTGTTGATGGATTGCAGGGTGGTCATAACCATGGAAACGAGCAGTGCATAATGTGATGGAAAAATGAATCTAGACAGCAAAAGAGGCAATATGGACAATCACAGAACATGAGTAGGTGTTTTCTGTTAACTTTCTCTACATAATAAATACCATTTGCTGATGTGAGACAACCACTTTAAGCTTTACATCATTTAAGAAATTGTTTGTGTTTAACTAATAATCTGAAATATATTCACAGTATTTTTTCTAAACTGATATTAACAAGATTTACAACTTATAGTATTCACAGTAATTATTTTTTTCTACTGCCCAACCAATGGCAGCAAGCATGCAGAGGACCTATATATATCCTGTAGATTTGTTGCAGACATTTGATGACACCATGATACATCTGAATGGGTTTGCAGAAATTCATTATTCTGTGATTGCAGATTTATTGGCAATGTATCCATGTGCAGATTTTACTTGCATTATGGCCTAGATGCTTCATATACATATGAATTCATGCATTAACAATCTGGTCTCTCTCATACTAACAAAATAGATAAGAGTTATAGGAAACTGGAACCAATACATGAAAATAACTTATTTTTCATTTCTGGTTCCCCCTATAATCAAGTAAAATTATATCAAATATTACAATGCATAAAATGTATAAATATGATTAAATTGGTTTTCTGAGACATAAATACTGAGGCTGAGTGCAATACCAAGCACAGTCACTATACAATGTACGATGCTGTGCTTGGTAAGCACGGACAAAGAGGTGCTCACAGGAGCGGCGGTGCTTTCTCAAACAGCTGATCGTCGTGGGTTCCAGCTGTCGGACCCTCACGTTTAGGTACTGATGACCTATCCTGAGGATAGGTCATCAGTATTAAATCTCAGAAAACCCTTTTAAAACATATAAATTCTATCAATATTATGAACATTTTAATATACACATGAAGCAGTATAAAAATTAAAAAGCCATTCCTTCATCTCAAAGGGATAGGTTATATTGGCTAATGATTATAATGACAAGTAGACATTCAATATTACATATGTTAAATTATTTGAGCTATTTATATTAGAGCTTTATTTCTAGTTTTAATTTTTTTTATTTTAGGCAGGAATAGCAAGTGATTTCAAACAAAAAAATATGTTTCAGAGATACAGACAGATATATAGGCTAACAGGAAAACAGACAGATTAGATAGATAGATAGATAGATAGATAGATAGATAGATAGATAGATAGATAGATAATAAAGGAGAACTTACTGTAGGAAATGTTTTTTTGAATGAGTAAAGATCACAGTGAAACAGTTATATTTGTATTCCTCTGGAAGTCATAGGGGAATTCAAGTAAGCTGAAAGCACTTTACAGTAACTAGTAAAGTTTTCACATAAGGAAAACTTTTTTCTTGGTAAAGGTTTTGAAAATCTATTTTAATTAGAATATATTTCTTTGGAACACGGCACAAACATTGATGGCATATCATTCATCATAGTCAATGGCCCTTCATGCAGTCTGTATTTTGCATAAAGAAAATATATTTTTAAAAGCCAAACTGTGTACATTATAATACAACAAATTAGCTCATTAACCCCTTAAGGACCCGCGCCGTACATGTACCGCGCAGCTGGATGTGACTTAAGGACCCTGCGCCGTACATGTAGGCACAAGGTCCGCCCGGGTTCTGGGGAAGATCGCGGTGGAACCAGGGCACAATGGCTGCTCTTACCGGCAGGCATCCATGCTGGGTAAGGGCAGCATCATGCATTTCTGCCCCTCAGCAGCTTCAAGCGCTGCGATTGGCACAGTGAATGAAGACCGGCACGAAGCAGTATGGAGCTGCAGGGGGCCGGGGGTCATGTGGAGGTGACCGGTGCAAAAATAGTCAGTACCTGTCTCCTCCGAGGTCAGGCAGTGTTTGGCGTCCGGTAATTTTCTGGGGTGAAATTCAATTGGCGTCCGGCAAAGGATAGATAATTTTCTGGGGTGAAATTCAATTGCCAAAATAGCCATTCCCTAAATCTGGTGTCCCAGCAGTGGCTGGCCAAGTTTAATAGTGTCCGGCAAAGGATAGATAATTTTCTGGGGTGAAATTCAATTGCCAAAATAGCAATACCGTAAATCTGGTGTCCCAGCAGTGGCTGGCCAAGTTTAATAGTGTCCGGCAATGGATAGATTTTGTTCTGGCGTGAAATTCAATTGCCAAAATAGCAATCCCCTAAATCTGGTGTTCCATCTGTGGATGGCCAATTTAATAGTGTCCGGCAAAGGATAGATTATTTTCTGGGGTGAAATTCAGTTGCAAAAATAGAAATACCAGTAAATCTGGTGTCCCAGCTGTGACTGGACAAGTTTAATAGTGTCTGGCAAAGGATATATTTTGTTCTGGGGTGAAATTCAGTTGCAAAAATAGAAATACCGTAAGTCAGTGGTTTCAGCTGTGGCTGGCCAAGTTTAATAGTGTCCGGCAAAGGATATTTTTTTCTGGGGTGAAATTCAATTTCCAAAATAGCAATACCATAAATCAGTGGTTTTAGCTGTGGCTGGCCAAGTTTAATAGTGTCCGGCAAAGGGTAGATTTTGTTCTGGGGTGAAATTATATTGCCAAAATAGCAATCCACTAAATCGTGTGTCCCAGCAGTGGCTGGCCAAGTTTAATAGTGTCCGGCAATGGATAGATTTTGTGAAATTCAATTGCCAAAATAGCAATACCGTTAATCAGTGGTTCTAGCTGTGGCTGGCCTGAAATCCCGTGCAGGTGCAGTGCGATTGCCTGGGTGATATGGAAACTGAGGGCAACTGCGCGGGATTTCAGGCTGCCGGTGAGAGGCGGATCGGGGATATTTGCGGCAGAGAGAGAGCTGGCCGGGAGGGGGGACGGAGCACTTAGCCTCGCCTCTGAGAGGCGATTTTACATCTTCTTCTTTTAAAATTTAGGCTGGCCCATCGCATCAGGGGCGTTCCTGGGCACCTTGGTAAAGGAATAACGCCCTCTGGGCTCCTTACAGCTTAATTTGCATATCGGACGGCCCTCCAGTCTATCATATACTGGAGTGCGTCCTCTATTGGTAGTCCTTATCTTTGGGGCACCCCTATTTTCTTTGACCCTGACTATTCACCTGTAGGCCACTTTGTTATCATCCTGGTGACCTTGACCTTAATGTTAATTCAAAGGTGGTATTTAGGTACCCCTGGTATACTATATATTATCTGTATGTTTATATGCTGCCTGTGCCTGTCATATCTTTTTCTGTTTCTCCCTGTGTACATTAGTCCCCTGATGATTCTACCTGATGAAACATGCATGTAGGGTCTAGCTACACTAGGGTGCTACAGGGTCCTTAACCGTTGAGGGAAAGGTTCCGGACGGGGTCATTCTTTTCAGGGCGGTTGCCCTGTGGTTAGGACTGTAGGGGACAGAGTAGCCCTTCTACCATAGGGACGTCTAGGGTCTTGTTTCAATATCCTGTACCCCTGTCTCCTTTCTCTGTTCCCCTCCATTTACCCCGTCTGGCCCTGCCTATACACCCCTTGCAATATCCTGCTTACATCTATAAGGTAGGACCAACGGTTGTTATACGTATTTCTATGGTGCCGCCGTGCACCCTTTTGATCTTCAAGAGGCATTGTTGTTATTGTCCTTTATTATTGGCAGCTACCGTTGCCATTGGTTTTTGTATTTCATCAATGGGATTGTGCATATTTTTTTTAAGCTTTTGAGCAAAGTTATGTTTTAATTATCTTACCACGTTCTTTTGACTATGCTTTAAACCCCTCGTGGTCAATTAAGCCTCCAGAAGCACATTCTGGCTATTGCGTTTTTTCACTGTTCGCTCAACTCTACCTTGAAGCCTTCTTAACAAGAATTGAACCTCTTTCCTTGAAGTTCTTGATGATCCTATAAATTGTTGATTGAGGTGCAATCTTAGTAGCCACAATATCCTTGCCTGTGAAGCCATTTTTATGCAACGCAATGATGGCTGCACGCATTTCTTTGCAGGTCACCATGGTTAACAATGGAAGAACAATGATTTCAAGCATCACCCTCCTTTTAACATGTCAAGTCTGCCATTTTAACCCAATCAGCCTGACATAATGATCTCCAGCCTTGTGCTCGTCAACATTCTCACCTGAGTTAACAAGATGATTACTGAAATGATCTCAGCAGGTCCTTTAATGACAGCAATGAAATGCAGTGGAAAGTTTTTCTTGGGATTAAGTTAATTTTCATGGCAAAGAAAGACTATGCAATTCATCTGATCACTCTTCATAACATTCTGGAGTATATGCAAATTGTCCTATGCAATTGGTAGGTTTGATGTATAGCTGAGTGTGTAGGGCCCCATCAGAGAGGGCCACTTTCATGTCAAGAAATTGTAGCTCAGTAGTGGAATGTACTAAGGTAAATTGTACCGATCCATTTATGCTATTCAAAAACCCATGGAACTCAATCAATTGATCCTGTCTACCCGTCCAGATGAGGAAGACGTCATCTATATACCTCCACCACACCAGAACATGTCTGAAGTGGCTAGACAGATAGACGACGTCTTCTTCAAACACACGCATACTGGATCAATACCCTTATGATGTTCAATGGATGTGTGCAACGAAATTACATCGAAAGATGCTAGAATCACATTATCTGCCCTTGACACATCAATTGCATTCAATTTTACCAGAATGTCAGTTGTATCACGAATATAGGAGCTACCACCGGTGGCAAAACCTCGTAGTATCGTATCCCAAAAAATGTCAGGACGACTAAATATAGAATCAGAAACAGAAACTATAGGTCGCCCAGGCGGGTTGACCAATGTCTTGTGTATCTTGGGTAAAACATATAGTACAAGGGTTACTGGATAAGTTACAATAAGATAATCCATAAGCTCATCATCAATAACCCCTGAAGAATGAGCTTCCAAAAGACATTGCTTAATCATAGCACCAATGGAAAACTTTGGATCACCATTTAAAACACCATAGACCTCAGTGTCCCTGAGTTGACGTAATACCTCTGCTACATATTTCTTGGTATCCATGACTACCATGGCACCACACTTGTCCGCAGGCTTAAAGACAAGGGTAGCATCGTGCCTCAATTTTCTTAATGCAAATGCCTTCTCTGTGGTGAGATTGGGATGCCTGAAGGCGGTGTAATCACAACCAGCTTTCTGCATGTCAATATTAGGTTGTACACCCTTAATAAATGCATTAATAGCGGGTTCTTCAGTTTCAGGAGTAAAATTACTTTTGGGTTGGGTTGGTGACTTGCCCTGTACCCCATGGTTCCCGTCGCTTCCTTTTTCCTTTGAGTTAGGTTGTTCTTAGGACAAATATATTAATAATACATATGTAATTTATTATCACTAATATTACTTAAATTTCTCATACACAGATCTATTGGATGTCTTGATGGAGATACAATTGGAGGACGATCGACATGACACACTGCCAGCATCATTTCTCCCCCCTCTGCTTGAAGATATTTACGTTACCCCCACTATTTTTTTTCTTATATACTTAATTTAAATTGGTCCGTGGTGCAATTACGTGCAATTACGTTATGTCCAGTCTCCTGAGTATGTGGTGTGTTTCTATGTGATGAGGAGATCCCTCGGGTTAATTTGGGGTGGGGTTGCCATTAACGCGGTTCCCCATCCCAGGTTTTCTCTATGTTTGGCTGGGCTGTGGGTGCTTAATGGAGCCCTCTGTTCCGCACATAGCTCCAATAAGTAACGATTTGATATGCTTGCTAATGTTGCTTGCTGTATTTCGCATTGATGAATGGTTGCTGACTTTATGTCATGGCGCATGCGCTATGACTGCTGTCGGCATTACCACTACTATTGTGAATACATGGGAGAGCTGGAGGCTGCGCAAGTTCTTTATCAGTGATGCGATTTTCTATGATGGCAATACTATGCGCAGTAATAGGCGCATGCGCTGTTACGATGAGGGTACGCTATGTCCGGCATTGAGCATAAGATGGGACCGTTCTTTTGCTGGTTATTGTGTCTGTGCCCACGCCCTCTACTATGTGTTTCCATCCATCACATCCATCAGCTGCACACATACACTTTGTTTTTTAATCATTATATGCACTATATATTAATGCATATATCAATTGTGTGTATTTATTATGATCAGTGTTGGTCATCATGCACTTTATAAGCATCTTTGCACAGTTTTCACGTATAATCATGTACATTTTGAACACTTTATACTGATTTTAGTATGGTTGTGTACATTGATTCTACAATTTATTACAGCAAGAGTTAATGTTTTCCTTGAGATGTGTGATCACATGACACTGTGATGTAATTTCCTTTGGCTATATAATGTTTTGAATGTCCTGTTCACAATGCTTGACAAAGGCTTCATGTTGGAGCCAAAACGTTACGGTCACCAATGGGTGATTAAACCATCATTTTCCACATTATCCTGGAGTGCTGCTTTATTTTTGGACTGGATTTTTGGGTAAGCTTGCCCTTTTGAGCCTGCACCCGCAGTATTGTTAATAGGTTGGTGCTGTCTTATTTTTTCTATTGTGTATATGTATATATATATATATATATATATATATATATATCGTATATATAGAAATCTATTTTAGTTAGGTAGTGTTAGTGTCGATTTTCGCATGCATATAATATATGTGTGCGTGCGTCCTCCATCTGCTGAGCGCTGATCACAAACATCCATTTTTATGATCGGCCTGCAAACAAATGTGGATAGGGAAATTACTTAAAAAAATAAAAAAATAAAAAATAATAATCTTGAACTAGGAGGAGGAGGTCCATATGGAGTAGGAGGTTGAGGAGGCGGTGGACGTGGCAGTGTAGGTGGAAGCAGCGGTGGAGGAGGTAGCCAACACTTTTTTTATATTTAATTTGGGTAGACCACAAAACATTGTGGAATATATAAAATAAAACAAAGAGAAAGTGCGCTGGAGTATAACAATGGATGTATGAGGCCGATATACATGTGTCACGAGTTGGAGGTTCCGCGAAGGACCTCCGCGTCGTCAAGCAATAGACATACGGAAATCAGGTACAGACACACAAGGATTTATTGCACAAACAAAAGCCAAGGAAGGAAACAGAGGCAAAACATGAGCTCTATGTACCGTCAGCACAGTGGGAGAAAACCCCCATTGCGCCACTCTCTAGTAATACTCCAGAGGTGCGTGACTAAGCAACTCCTGGTATTCACTGGGGCCCCAGATTGTATGGTTAGGCCTCACAGCAGGAAGTTGCCAGGGTCCACTCCAGAGCGTGAACTAGACAGTGACAACAGGAACGAACAGGAAACAGGTACCAGGAGGTACGAACGGTACATAGGCAAACATAACAGACTGGGAAATACAAACCAGGCAACTAATAACACAAGCAGAAGTTCTACTCAAGGAAACAGGAGTGGCAATGAGCAGAGAAGGACTTGCTCCACCAGTAGTATACTGCATGGCCTTGCCCATAGCACTCTGCAGCAAGGAAAACTGCAGGCAAGACTAATCAGGGCAGAGGCATAAAGACATAATAATAAACACAAAGGGACTCAAACATAACTGGCAGAACTAATAGCAGAAACACAGGAATAAGGACGACAATGAGCAAGTAGGCGAACCCACAGATCACAGACAGACATGGATCCCATGGGTCAGCAGCATGGGAGACAGAGAACGAACCAGGAGCAGGACAGGACAAACACACACCAGGAAAGCTGACACAGCACTGAGGGAACATCAGCCTTATATACAGGTTCCATGAGTGCAGCAGAGAGGCCCCACCCATGGAGCAGACAGAGGATTAACTCCTAATAGGCACACAGGGAGTTAACCCATACAGAACCACATACAACACACAGGAACGGAACTGTAGTGAGGAGCGGCAGTAGAGCATGGACAGAAGTTCACAGCCATAAGTAGCGACTGTGACAACATGTCTATTCTGCACATGGTACGGATAAGTCCTTTGGGATCCATGCCTGGTTCATTTTAATGAACGTGAGCTTGTCCACATTGGCTGTGGAGAGGCGGCTGCGCTTGTCTGTGATAACGCCCCCTGCCGTGCTAAATACACGTTCAGACAATATACTGGCTGCAGGGCAGGCTAGTACCTCCAAGGTGTAAAGGGCAAGCTCCGGCCATGTGCCCAATTTGGAGACCCAGAAATTGAATGGGGCAGACCCATCAGTCAGTACGCGTAGGCATGTGCACATATACTGTTCCACCATGTTGCTGAAATGCTGCCTCCTTCTAAGATGGTCCATATCAGCTGGTGGTGTTGGTTGTTGTGGTGTGGTGGCAAAGCTTTACCACATTTCGGCCATGCTAACCCTGCCTTCTGAGGTGCTGGCAGTGCCCCGGCTGCGCTTGTAGTCGCGCATCATACGATCACGCTCCAGTAAGGGAATTAAGGACGGCGCGTTGTCTTTGTAACGAGGATCCAGCAGGGTGGCCACCCAGTAATCAGCACAATTTAGAATGTGCGCAACTCGGCGGTCGTTGCACAGGCACTACAGCATGTAGTCGCTCATGTGTGCCAGGCAGCCCAGAGGCAACGACAAGCTGTCCTCTGTGGGAGGTGTATCGTCTGTGTCCTCGGTATCCCCCCAGCCACGCTGCAATGATTGCCCTGAGCTGCTTTGGGTGCCACCCTGCTGTGAACACGGTTCCTCCTCATCCTCCTCATCCTCTACCTCCTCCTCATCCTCCTCATCCTGCAGAACTGTGCCCTGGCTGGACAATTGTGTACTTGGCCTATGTTGATGCAGGAACCCACCCTCTGAGCCACTTGTGAATGACTGGCCTGATAACCGTGGAAATGATCCCTCTTCTTTCTCCTCTTCCTCCTGTGCCACATCCGCTTCCATCATCGCCCGAAGCGTTTTTTCAAGGAGACATAGAAGTGGGATAGTAACGCTGCGAACGGCATCATCGGCACTGGCCATGCTGGTGAAGTAGTCGAAACAGAGCAACAAGGCACACAGGTCTCGCATGGAGCCCTACTCAGTGGCGGTGAAATTGTGCTGTTCCCCAAAGCGACTCACCCGTGCATGCTGCAGCTGAAACTCAACTGTCGCATGCTGCTGCTCGCAAAGTATCTCCAGCATGTGCAAGGTGGAGTTCCATCTTGTAGGCACGTCGCATATGAGGCGGTTAGCGGGAAGGCCGAAGTTACGCTGAAGTGCAGACAGGCGATTAGCAGCAGGGTGAGAATGCCGAAAGCGCCCATAGACAGCTACACTTTCTGCAGCAGCTCTGACATATCAGGGTAGTTTTTCAGGAATTTCTGCACCACCAAATTCAGCACATGCGCCAGGAAAGAGATGTGCCTCAAATCGGCTAGGCCCAGATCTGCTGCGAGATTTCGCCCATTATCGCACACCACTAGGCTGGGCTTGAGGCTCAGTGGCACCAACCACTCATTAGTCTGTTGTTCCATGCCCATCCACAGCTCCTGCTCGGTGTGGGGTTTGTCCCCCAAACAGATGAGTTTCAAAACTGTATGCTCTCGTTTTCCCCTGGCTGTGCTGAAGTTGGTGGTGAAGGTGTTTCGCTGACCGGATGAGGAGGTGTTAGAGGAGGAAGAGGAGTAGGAAGAGGAGGCAACAGGAGGCAAAGAGAAATGCCCTGCAATCCTCGGTGGCTATGAGATATGCGCCAAACAGCTATCCGCCTCAGGCCCAGCCGACACTGCATTTACCCAGTGTGCTTTTAGGGAGACATAACGTCCCTGCCGGTGCTTACTGGTCCATGTATCGGTAGTTATGTGGACCTTGCCACAGATGGTGTTACGCAGTGCACACCTGATTTTGTCCACCATTTGTTTGTGCAGGTAAGGGATGGCTCGTCTGGTAAAGTAGTGGCAGCTGGGAACGACGTACTGTGGGACAGCCAACGCCATAAGGTTTTTAAAACTCTCCATCTCCACCAGATGGAATAACAGCATTTCAAAGGCCAAGAATTATGAAATTCTGGCATTCAAGGCCAGAGATCGCGGGTGGGTAGGGGGGTACTTCCTCTTTCGCTCCATTGTTTGGAAGATGGACAGCTGAACGCTGCCATGGGACATTGTGGTGCTGCTTGTTGAAGGTAACGGACGTGATGGCATTGCTGACACATCCTCTGTTTGCGGGGTGTCCAGTTTCACTGTCACTCCAGAGGTGGAGAAAGAGGCCGAGACTGCAGCAGAAGAGGGAGCAGGAGGAGCCTGAGACCTTTCTTGGTTTTGGAGGTATTTACGCCACTGCAGCTTGTGCTTTGCACTTAGATGCCTGGTCATGCAGGTTGTGCTCAGCTTTAGAACGTTTATGCCTTGCTTCAGGCTCTGATTCAAGTCTTGTCATCTGCACATTGTCTGAAGAACTGCCACTCCAGGGAACTCCTTGGAGCTGGCTTTGTTGTGCTCGGTCCCTGGGTATAGAGGGCAGTAGCAGGCATACTGTCTAGGGGATGGCTGCTCTGCTTTTGCACCCTGCTCCCTCTTTTGCTGTGCTGATGGCTCTGTGCAACCACCGCCTCTCCTCCAAACTGCACAGGTCACTCGCATAACCTTGATTCCATGTGGGGTTAAGGACCTCATGGTCCTCCACATCATTTTCCACCCAGTCTTCACCCCTGCCGTTCTTGACGGTTTGCACACTGCAGAAAGCCACAGCAGTTGGCACCTGTGTTTCGTCATCATCAGAGACGTGCTGAGGTGGTCTTCCCATGTCCTTATCCTCAAACATAAGTGGTTGGGTATCGGTGCACTCAATCTCTTCCACTTCTGGGGCAGGGCTAGGTGGAAACCCTGCCAACAGACTCATCAAAAAGCATAAGAGACTGCTGCATGACTTGGGCCTCAGACTGATTGGCTGATTTGCAAGGGGATGAGGTGCTAGATAGATGCCTATGGCCTGCAGGTGCCAACTCTGAGCTTTCAGCAGTGGACCGGGTGGGAGACAATGTGACGGTACTGGAGGCACTGTCAGCCACCCAATCTACTAGCGACTGTACTTGTTCTGGCATCCCCATTCGTAGAGCGGCATTCGGGCCTAAATAATGCTGAAGGCTCTGTCGTCTACGCACACCTGAGGAAGGTGTTTCATTTGGGCGTGTAGCTGGCACAGATCGACCACGTCCTCTACCTGCAACAGGAGCTCCACCAACACCAGCAGCACCACGACCAGGGCCACGTCCCTTATTTGACGTTCTCCTCATTATTTGCATTCACCCACCAAACTTATAGATGGTTAATCTCAGGTGACAATTTAATTGCCGATAGTCAACAATTAAGTTCACTAACGGTAATGCAGTGCCGGTGTCATAAATAGAATACATTTCTTTATGTTACGCAACAGTGTAACGGAGCAATTCAATACAATTACTTCACTATCACAAAAGATTAGAATTTTCCAAACAACAATGTAACAGCTGAAGTTAATGGTTTCATTGGACTGTGCTATCTAGCACAAAAACAGTGTTTTTTGCAAACAACTATGTAAATGCAGTATGTTACGGTTTTATTGGAGTATCAGAAATGCAGTGTAGGATCCAAATGTGCTATCTAGCTCAAAAACTGTTTTTTGCAAACAACTATGTAAATGTAGTATGTTACGGTTTTATTTGAATATCAGAAATGGAGCGTAAGATCCAAATCTGCTATCTAGCTCACAAATTGTGTTTTTTCCAAACAACTATGTAAATGCAGTCTGTTACGGTTTTATTGGAATATCAGAAATGCAACGTAGGCCGCTAATGTGCTATCTAGCACAAAAACTATAGGCCAGATTTATCATTAGCCTAAGTCACTTTTCTGGAGTTGAAAAGTCGCAAAAAATTGCGCAAAAGCCAAATTGCGCAATTTTTGTGACTTTGGAGACTTACGCCACTCACTCCAAAACCAAGTTTATGGGCGTTTTGTCGTATGTAAATCACTTGCAAGACAGATTTATTATTGCGACTTTTAAATAGTCGCAAAAAGTCGCAAAAATTGCGCAAACTCACTCCACTCATGACCATGCTTATGTTTGACAAAATCACTTTTTAAAATTGCGACTTTTCCAAAGACAAAGCCAAAAATACAACTAGGAACCAGAAATACACCAGATTTATCAACCTCTGAAAGAGCCCATGATAAATTTGACTTGACTCAAATACACATACGCCTTCTTTGAAAGTGGAGTGAACTGCAAGAGTAATGATAAATCTGGCCCTATGTTTTTGCAAACAACTATGTAATTGCAGTATGTTACGGTTGTATTAGAATATCAGAGATGCAGCGTAGGATCCTAATGTGCTATCTAGCACAAAACAGTGTTTTTGCAAACAACAATAAAAATACAATATGTTACGGTTTTATTGGAATATCGGAAATGAAACGTAGGCCGCTAATGTGCTAGCTAGCACAAAAACTATGTTTTTGCAAACAACTATGTAAATGCAGTATGTTACGGTTGTATTGGAATATCAGAAATGCAGCATAGGATCCTAATGTGCTATCTAGCACAAAAACAGTGTTTTTGCAAGCAACAATAAAAATACAGTATGTTACGTTTTTTTATAGCAGCATTGTAACTGCAGTATGTAACGGCTTAATTGGACTGTCAGAAATGCAGCATAGCCCGTAAATTTACTATCTAGCAAAAAAGTGTGCTTTTTATAGCAGCAATGTAACTGCAGTATTTAACGGTTTTATTGGACTGGCAGATATGCAGTGCCTGTGGCAGACAGATAAAAAATCGCTTTAGGTCATAAAAATATGTGACAGACTAATGTAATTGAATAATTTTCACTGCCAGGTATGCACTGCAGGCCGCAGGAGTACTTGACCAGCCAAAAAGGGAATTTGTAATCCACTGAGCTATCAGAACAGAATTAAAGTAATGTCTCTGGCACACATGAAGTTCACATACAGTTGCAAAAATGGCCGCCGACGCCCACGAACTAGCAGATGGATTAAAAGTTATTTTTCAGTGTCACTGGGCTCAGGGCTGGGTACAAAAATGTAGCATAGCACCCTCAATAATCGCTGGAGTTTGAAGATTGAACAACACCAAGTACACCAGCATTCTTCCCTAATCTCTCCTTCTCAGCAGCAGCAGCAGCATCCTATCCCTACACTGAGAAGAGAAGAGTAACGTGCGGCGCAACATGACTCCATCCTATATAGAGGCTGGGTCACATGCTGCACTGGCCAACCACAGCCATGCCATTAGTAGGCATGGCTGTCATGGCTTCTAAGGGCGGACTAGTGAAACCCTTGTTGATTGGCTGCCCTGCAGCCTTTCAAAAAGCACCAAGAAATCGCTGAACACCGAACCCGAACTTTTATGGTCGGGTCCAGGCACCAAAAACCCTAAAGTTTGGTACGAACCTGAACTTTACAGTTCGGGTTTGCTCAACCCTATTATTTATATCTATATATATATTAGATATGAGCGAATTTTTCAAAAATTTGATTCTGCTGGTTCACCGAATTTTCCAGAAAAATTTGTTTTGGTCGGAATATATTCATGGCGAATCTCATTAAAGAAACGTCTATTTCCAGGCTGCAGAAAGCCTTTATAGGGGAATAGAACACTGTGCCTTGCAGTAACACGCATATGGAGTGTGCTGTGGTAGTAAAAGAATACTGTGAGTCAGTATGACATGCAGATGACAGGGGTCGCTCTTAGAATCACTGCACACTTCACTTGTTTGGGCAGCACGTGGCCAAAACTGACCAAATAACTCAAGTATTAACTCATCCTTACAGGTAGATGTTAGCGTCAAGAAGAAGCGCACTCCTTTTAAAACCTCACCAGCTGATTCCACATAGATGTCTACAGAACCAGTTCTATTAACCCCTTAAGGACGCAGCCTTATTTCACCTTAGGCCTCTTTCACACTTGCATTGTTAGGGTCCGGCGTGCACTTCCGTCGCCAGAAGTGCCCGCTGGATCCGTAACAATGCAAGTGAACTGAAAGCATTTGAAGACTGATCAGTCTTCAAAATGCTTTCAGTGTTACTATGGCAGCCAGGACGCTATTAAAGTCCTGGTTGCCATAGTAGTAGTGGGGAGCGGGGAAGCAGTATACTTACCGCCGATGCGGCTCCCGGGGCGCTCCAGAATGGCGTCAGAGCGCCCCATGCGCATGGATCACGTGATCCATGCGATCAGGTGATCCATGTGCATGGGGCGCCCTGACGTCACTCTGGAGCGCCCCGGGAGCCGCACGGACAGTAATTATACTGCTCCCCTCGCTCCCCACTACACTTTACCATGGCAGCCAAGACTTTAGCGTCCTGGCTGCCATGGTAACCATTCACAAAAAGCTAAACGCCGGATCCGGCGATGCGCCGAAACGACGTTTAGCTTAAGGCCGGATCCGGATTAATGCCTTTCAATGGGCATTAATTCCGGATCCGATCTTGCGGCAAGTGTTCAGGATTTTTGGCCGGAGCAAAAAGTGCAGCATGCTGCGGTATTTTCTCCGGCCAAAAAACGTTCCGGTCCTGAACTGAAGACATCCTGATGCATCCTGAACGGATTTCTCTCCATTCAGAATGCATTGGGATAATCCTGATCAGGATTTTTCCGGCATAGAGCCCCGACGACTTAACTCTATGCCGGAAAACAAATACGCAAGTGTGAAAGAGCCCTTAGGGTACTTTCACACTTGCGTTATTCTTTTTTGGCATAGAGTTCCATTAAAAGGGCTCTGTGTCGGAAAAGAACTGATCAGGCATATCCCAGTACTTTCTGAATGGATAGAAATCCGTTCAGTTTGCATCTGTATGCCTTCCATTCAGTCACTGTCAGGCTTTTCGTCCAAAATGCCTGATCAGTCGCCGGAATGCCAGATCCGGCATTAGTGCCGGATCCAACATTGCGAAACAACTGAAGGACGGATCCGTCCTTCTGGTCTGCGCATGCGCAGACCGGGAGAACTGTGAAAAAGACTGCAAGACGGATCCGTCCATCCGCATGACAAGCAGAGAGACGGTTCCGTTCTTGAAATGCATTTGTAGACGGATCCGCACCCGGATCCGTCTACAAATGCTGTCAGTTGTCACACTGATTAGCGGATCTGGCAGGCAGCTCCGATGACGGAAATGCCTGCCGGATCACACGAACACAAGTGTGAAAGTACCCTTAAGGACCTGGCCATTTTTTGCAAATCTGACCAGTGTCACTTTATGTGGTGATAACTTTAAAATGCTTTTACTTATCCAGGCCATTCTGAGATAGTTTATAGTCACATATTGTACTTCATGACTCTGGTAAAATGAAGTAAAAAAAATATTTTTTATTTATAAAAAAAATATACTAAATTTACCAAAATTTTTGGAAAATTTGCAATTTTCCAAGTTTCAATTTCTCTGCTTCTATAATACATAGTAATACCGCCAAAAAAGGTTATTGATTTACATTCCCCATATGTCTACTTCATGTATCGATCATTTTGGGAATGCGATTTCATTTTTTGGGGCCGTTACAAGGCTTAGAAGTTTTGAAGCAAATCTTGAAATTTTTCAGAAATTTTCAAAAACCCACTTTTTAGGGACCAGTTCAGATCTGAAGTCACTTGATTCTGATTCTGTAGTTTGCAGAAACACCCAAATACGTGGTCGTAAACTGCTGTATGGCCAAACGGCAGGGCATAGAAGGAAGGGAATGCCATATGGTTTTTGGAAACCAGATTTTGCTGGACTGGTTTTTAGACACCATGTCCCATTTGAAGCCTCCCTGATGCACGACTACATTAGAAACTCCAAAAAAGTGACCCCATTTTGGAAAAAACTGGATAAGGTGGCAGTTTTTTGGGTACTATTTTAGGGTAAATATGATTTTTGGTTGTTCTATATTACACTTTTTTGAGGCAAGGTAACAAAAAATTGAAATTCTGAAATTTCATCTCCATTTGTCAATAACTCATGTGGAACAACTAGTGAGTTAACAAAGTTTGTAAAATCAGTTTTGAATACCTTGAGGGGTATTCAAAACTATTTCTTAGATGAAGTCACTTTTTTGGAGTTTCTACTCTAGGGGTGCATCAGTGGGGCTTTGAATAGGACATGGTGTCAAAAAACCAGTCCAGCAAAATCTGCCTTACAAAAACCATATGGTGTTCCTTTCCTTCTGCGCCCTGCCGGTTGGCCATACAGCAGTTTACAACCACATATGGGATGTTTCTGCAAACTACAGAATCAGGGCAATAGATATTGAGTTTTGTTTGGCTGTTAACCCTTGCTTTGTTACTAGAAAAATGGATTAAAATGGAAAATTTGCAAAAAAATAGCTGTTTTGGGATCGTTTTTATTTTTTGTTATTTACATCATTGAACTGACAGGTTAGATCATGTGCTATTTCTATAGAGCAGGTTGTTATGGACACGACAATACCAAATATGACTACTTTTTGGGGAGTTTTGTTTCAGTTTTACATAATAAAGCATTTTTGAAAAAAAAAATTTTTTAGTGTCTCTACATTCTGAAATAGTAGAATTAAAAACGTTGTGGCACACAGAGTGTTGTTTCCGCGACTGGACGTAGGGTTCCCACCCCAGTATTGCAACATAATAGGAAGACTCCAGTCTAATTTGCGGTTTTTATAGGTGAAATATTAATTTTTAAGGCAGTAGTTTCACATAGAGTGACGTTTCGGCCACTTACGGCCTTCATCAGACTCAGACTGCACTGTGTATAGGTACAGATGTGGGGAGTGAGGTCGATGGATACGCAGGGCAGCGCCTGCTGTGGAGTAACGGAGGCCTCCGTTGCTCACAGCAGGCGCTGCCCTGCGATCCATCGCCCTCACCCCCATCTGTACTACACAGCAGTCTGAGTCTGATGAAGGCCGTAAGTGGCCAAAAACGTCACTCTATGTGAAACTACTGCCTTAAAAATAAATATTTCACCTATAAAAACCGCAAATTAGACTGGAGTCTTCCTATTATGTTCCACATTCTGAAAGCCATATTTTTTATTTTATTTTGGGCGACTGTCTTATGTAGGGGCTCATTTTTTGCGGGATGAAATGTCGGTTTGATTGGCACTATTTTGGGATGCATATGACATTTTGGTCGCTTGCTATTACACTTTTTGTGATGTAAGGTGATAAAAATGGCTTTTGACACCGTATTTATATTTTTTTTTTGCTGTGTTCACCTGAGGGGTTAGGTATTAGTTTTATAGAGCAGGTTGTTACAGACGCGGTGATACATAATATGAATACTTTTTATTTATTTATGTTTTACACAATAATATCATTTTTGAAACAAAAAAAATCATGTTTTAATGTCTCCATAGTCTGAGAGCCATATTTTTTAATTTTTTTGGGCGATTGTCCTATGTAGGGTATCATTTTTTGCGGGATGAGAAGACGGTTTGATTGGCACTATGTTGGGGGCAAATAACTTTTTGATCGCTTGCTATTACACCTTTTGTGATGTGAGGTGACAAAAAATATTTTTTTACACTGTTTTTATTAAAATTTTTACGGTATTTACCTGAAAGGTTAGATCATGTGATATTTTTATAGAGCAGGTTTTTACGGACGTGGCGATACCCAATATGTATACTTTTTTTATTTTTTTTACTTTAATACAATAACAGCATTTTAGAAAAAAAGAAAAATCATGTTTTAGTGTCTCCATAGTCTGAGAGCCATATTTTTGCATTTTTTTTGGGCGATTGTGCTATGTAGGGGCTCATTTTTTGCAGGATAAGATGGCGGTTTGATTGGTACTATTTTAGGAGTCATACAACTTTTTGATCGCTTGGCATTACATTTTTTGTGATGTAAGGTGACAAAAAATAGCTTTTTTACACTATTTTTTAGAATTCTTTTATGTTGTTTACCTGAGGGGTTAGGTCATGTGATATTTTTATAGAGCAGGTCATTACGGACGTGTCGATACATAATGTGTAGTGTATTTTATTTTTTTATTTTTTATTCAGTGAAAAATGTATTTTTTTATTAATTTTTTCACTTTTTTTACATTTTTTTCCCAGACCCACTTGATTCTTGAAGATCCAGTGGGTCTGATGTCTGTATAATACAGTACAGTACACTATATAGTGTACTGTACTGTATTTTTTACTTTACAAAGTCTGATCAAACTTGTGCCTTTAGCAGAAGTCAGATCAGACTTGCTATAACCTGAAGGCACCCTGCTGCCATGGTAACCATCACCCGCTGCCAGAACAGAGCAGCAGGTAATGAGGAGGGAGGGGGGCCCCCTCCCTCTGTGATCCCATCCTGTCGGGGGCTGCAAAGGCACAGCAGCCCCTGATTGGAGAGGGAGGGAGCTACCTCCCTCTTAACCACTTCAATACAGCGGCCCGTATGGACCGCGGCATGGAAGGGGTTAAACTGATGACATCTGCAGCAGCACGCCCACAACCCCCAGCAGCCAGCCAATCAGTGAGAGGGATGCAGGGGGGGGGCAAAAAAAACAAAGTAACTGCAACTTTTAAGTTTCTGATCCCGATCAGAAACTGCAAAAAGCGCTGCAGACTGCAGGTCTGAATTGACCTATGGTTTGCTGCGAACGCCGACATGGAGGGTCACAGGACCCCCTGGGCAAAAATCCATAAAGGTTTGGTCCCCCCACCACTGCGCCCATCGTCTCAGGCATAGGTTCTCTTTGTGAGAGATTGGGGCAATGGCTTGATTCTGTGATACAACCTTTGGTAGTGAGAATCCCCGGATATCTCAGAGACACCAGTGAAGTTCTAAGAAATTTCTCCGATAAAATATGGAACAGTAATTACATCGTGATTACTTTAGATGTGGTGTCGCTGTATCCGTCGATTCCTCACCAAGTAGCGATCACTTCCCTTGAGTATCATCTTCACAGATACAGTAAGCATGGTGAAAAGAAATTGACTATATATTAAAAGTCACCAGATTTTTGCTTACACACAATTATTTTATGTTTGATGGAATATTTTATCTCCAGATTCAAGGAGTTTCAATGAGGGCTAAATTCTCCCTCCCTGGCTAACTTGACCATGGCATTTTGGGAAGAAAAATATATTTTTCCACCAACAATCCATTTAAGCTGGGAATAGAGTGGTATGGCAGGTACATCGATGACCTGCTCGTTATCTGGTCAGGCGATGTGCCTGCCATACCCTCATTCCTCAGCTATGTTAATAATAACGCCTACAATTTAAAAATTTACATGTCATACCAACGAGAGCACTGTGGATTTTTTGGATTTGACACTCAGAGAATTCCAAACCAAGTTATACACACCAAAACATTCCGTAAACCTACATCAGGCAACACTATACTCAGAGCCAACAGCCACCATCCGATACATGTGATAAAATCAGTACCTACAGGGAGTTTATTAGAGCTAAAAGGAATTGCAGCATTGATACAGACTTTCAACATGAATGTAAGTTAATAACGCACCGTCTGCAAAATAGAGGTTATCCACTCTGGATGATCAACAGAGGTTACTATATAGCCACGAATAAAAATCGCAAAGACCTTCTGTTTGGTAGACGCTGCGTTAAAAATTCCTCTCAACCCACTCTGGTGCTCACATATAGTAGACAGTTTTCATTGATTAGACAAATAATCCTTAATCATTTACCGATACTCCATGGAAGATCAAACGGTTAGCAACATATTTAAATAGTGGCTGCAGAATTGTCAGCAAACGTTCGCCAACTATTGCTAACAAAGTTTCACCCTCTTTCTTTTCATACACCCCAAAACAACAACCACATGGTTGAGTACTAAAGGTTTTTATAAATGTGGCAGCCACCCATGTAAATGTTGCAAACATGTGCTACCCACAAAAACATTTTGGGATTCTACACACAACACTGAATATAACATTAATTCCTACATAAATTGTAATAGTAGCGGTGTTGTGTATATTATCTCCTGTACAACATGTGACTTGTTATATGTGGGCAGCACCACACGCAAATTTAAAGTCCGTCTTCTAGAACATCTGAATTATATAAAAGCGAGTCATACACTAACATTTCAGGTGCTGCGAAACACTTTATTAATTTTCATGGCAGAAGCACACAATCCTTCAAGGCTTTTGCCATAGAAAAGTTTTTATACCAATAAGAGGGGGACATGAAACATAAGACTCTGTTAAGAGAAGCCTTTTGGCTTTTCAAACTGAATACCAGGTTACCTCTAGGCATGAATTATAAGAAAGAATTTTTGCACTTTTTTAACAAATCATTCCATGTCATAGAACAAAGTACTATGCGCTATATTCTTACTTTGGTTTTATATTCTTGTTGCACAGTAGTGGTCTTATTATGACGCACTGCTTATTTTTGACAAATTGGACACTGTTCAGACTAGATTTTGATGCAGTTTTTCCATGTCTACATATATTATGCAATTATTTTTCTAGTGTGCTAGTCAGACACTTGCCAGTTACACTTTCAGTGTAAATAGATCATTGTTTGTTTGTAATGTTGTTTTTAACTAAGAATATGTCAAGTTAGTGATAAAATTTATCCAAGCAATGTTCACCAGTGCTTCTGCAATCAGGTGTAAATTGAAACACCTGATGTTTCCTTTACTTGGAGGAAGGTTTCCTCCCCCACTACACAGTATTTATTTGCTAAGATTGCAGATACACTGGAGGTCATGAGTAAGAGCGGTAACGCTCGAACGCTGTAGACCGCTGCACGGGTGTAATTATGCTGGAAAACTTATCCTTGTATGTTGATTACGTCCAACTGAAAATAAAGGGATGCCAAGGCTTTTTAACTGAATTTACTGGAGTGCTGGAATCTATCTTTTTCTGCATTGTGCCAAGGTGCCTGCTGAATGATTTTAGCAGGCACCTTGTTCCGATCACCGCCGCCTCCGGTGATTGGAAATTCACAGGGCATACAGGTACGCCCTCGGTCCTTAAGTACCAGGGCGCCAGGTCATACCTGTACGCCCTGCGTCCGTAAGGAGTTAAATGCTTATACAAGTAGAGCCCCCGACAGAATGGAGAGGGTGTCATCAGTAAGTTTGTGTTGACGTCGCAGATTAATTTGCCCTTCCTCTGATCCATCAGAACAATAACGCCCAAAAATCGGATCCTGTCTGTGGAGCATATACATTCACTCGGTCAGCATTTGCTCAATAATCCATGAGTATTGTTAATGCCAAATAAAACAGGAGTGGATCTAAAACAGAGATGACACATGAATGGAATATTTGCATGTCTTCTGTGTTTTGTACCCACTCCTGCTTTTGGCTACCAAATCATAAGCCAATTCTGATGAGGCCACACAATCCTTACAGCTGCTACACAGACAGCGTGTTTCTCATTTTTCCTTCCTTTTGACAGATCAGAAGAAAGGTCAAATAAATTATGTCAGCCAGCCAAAAGGCAAAATAGTGGCCTAGTCATGAAGTGGGGAGAGTGAGAACAGCATGAGAAGTCCACAGAGTGGCCCTCTGACATAATGGTGAGGTGGAAACAGCATGAGGAGACCACAGAGTGGCCCAATGACAGAGTCTGGAAGTGACAGCAGTATCAGGAGGAGGCCACAGAGTGGCACAATGACAGTGTGGAGGTGGCGGTAGCATCAGAAGGCCACTGAGTGGCACAATGACAGAGTCTGGAGTTGGCAGCAGTATGAGGAGGCCACTGAGTGGCACAATGACAGAGCCTGGAGTTGGCAGCAGTAGGAGGAGGCCACCGAGTGGCACAGTGACAGAGTCTGGAGGTGTCAGCAGCAGCAGTAGCCACATCAGGAGAAGGCCACCGAGTTGCACAATGACAGAGTCTGGAGTCGGCAGCAGTATGAGGAGGCCATCGTGTGGCACAATGACAGAGTGTGGAAGTGGCAGCAGTATGTGGAGGCCACCGAGTGGCACAATGACAGAGTCTGGAGTTGGCAGCAGTATGAGGAGGCCACCAAGTGGCACAGTAATTGAATCTGGAGTTGGCAGCAGTATGAGGAGGCGACTGAGTGGCACAATGACAGAGACTGGAGGTGGCGGCAGCAGCAGCATCAGGAGGAGACCACAGAGTGGCAAGGTGACATAGTGTGGAGATGGCAGCAGCAGCATCAGGAGACCACAAAGGGACTTGGTGACAGAGTGGGGAAGTGGGTGGCAATACCAGTACCCGGTGACGAAGGTGGGTGAAAGAAGGAGCACTGGTGGCAGAATCTGAGTAGTAGCTGAGGCAGATAGCCAGAAGAAACCGATCTCTTTAGTCAAGGTTTGGGTGAGGCGGCATGGATGATCTAATCAGTTGCATCATGCATTGGTGGGGAAATCCTGGCTGATCCAGGCCTGATTCATCTTGACAAAGGTCAGTCTCTCCACATTTTGGGTGGACAGGCGAGTTTTTCTTGGGAAACTATGGCCCCTGCTGCACTAAACACCCGCTCTGATGCCACACTACTGGCCGGACAGGACAGATTTTCCAGGACAAACTCAGCCAGTTGCACCCACAAGTCCAGTTTGGCTGCCCAGTAGTCCAGCGGATCTTCAATGTGGGGTGGCAGGATACTGTCTAAGTATGCCACCACCTGCTGGTTCAGGTCCTGCTCGAGGTCTACCTGATGCTGCTGGGGAGTAGTTTCTTCACTATGCGGTTGAAGAAAGCTGCTCATCAGTGACTGTAGACTCAGGCTGCTGCTGATGGAGCTGGTACTGCTCCTGCTACCCACCCTCCCCAGCAGCCATGGCACTGGAACGTGACACCAGAGGTTCCCGGGTCAGACCTGCGAGAGGATGGACGATGGCGCAGATAGGCAGCGGCCAACTGACTACAGAGGATGTCTCTGTAGTAATTAAGTTTGTCCTCTCTCTCAGTGGGTGTAAAAGACCCCATTTTGGACCGGTAGCGAGGGTCCAACAAGGTGGAGAGCCAATGGTGACAATTCGGCTGTCACTACGCAAGCAAGTGAGCATGCATCGGGCCATTTGTGCAAGTGACTCGGAGCCTCCATCTCCACTGTATACTGCCACGGTGTGTCTGGGTCCTCTGCCTCGTCTTCATCATCGCCATGTAGCTCCTCTGGCTGCTCCTGCTCTTCCTCTCCTGTCAGCTGAGTAGAAAAACCACCCATTTTGCTACACATTGCTTGTGCTCCAATGTCTACCTCCTCCAGTTCAGCCCCACAGGGCTCATGTGGCTGTGAGATTTAGGCACCGCATCTCCAGACCCCTGACCAGCCAGATTTACCAGCATCTGTTCCAGGTCATGAAGCAGTGGAATTAAGTTGTTCATCCCGTAGTCCTGGCGACAGAGAAAGCCAGGATTCGATTTCTTGATGAATCACACGGAGCTGTTCCTCCCTGTGTGACTCCGTTCGCCAAGGCAAACCAGGTGAAGAACAGCGTGACACCGCCGTGTTCTGCACATGTGGTATGCTGGAGGGCAGTGTGACTTGTCCTTGCAATGGAGGCTGAGGACATGGTGGAGGATGAGGAGGCAGAGGCGGACATTGTCGCAGGACCAAAGGTGTGACAACGTGGAGGCGGAAGCGGCGTGACCTGGCCAAGTTGCTAGTGTGTCTGTGCAGTAACCAAATTCACCCAAGGACCGTAAAGGACATGTATTGTCCCTGACCATAGTTTCAGCTCCACAGCTCGGTGCTGCCATGCCCTTTGCAGACACCGACTGGCCCACCTTCTGTTCTACATATTTGTGCAGGGCTAGTACTGCCTTTTCACAAATAAATGATGGCTTGGGACCCTCCATCTCGGCTCGGCACAAGCCATAGGTTCTGTGAAAGGGAGGGACTGCAGCAACAGCAACTTGGACAGGAGCACATTCAGCTTCTGCGCCGTTGGATATGTGCAGGCATACTGTTGTCTCTTGGCAATCGCTTCGGTGATCGATTGCTGACGGAATGACTGACGAGGAGTAGGAGGAGGAGGAGCAGGAGAATCTGGACCAGCAGATGATGGGAATGACAGACAGCTCCTTTCGGCTGAGGTGGTGGAGCCTTGACTGCATGAAACCGGGTGTGTGCCACTGGGTGATGCAGCAGTTGCTGGGGCCAGCTGCACCACCACATCGGCGCCACGGCTCTCCCAGGCCATTGTATTGCGACGCTGCACATGTTGATGCAGGGCCGTAGTGCCAACATTGGCACCTTGGCCACACTTCACCTTCTGCCCACAGATTCTAAATAGAGCCACGTTCACCTCCTCCGCGGCTTAACAAAAACTGCCATGCATATATATTTTCTTTTTGTAATGAAATAGGCCATTAAACGCTTTCACCACAAATAACTGCAACAGTAAAGTGTGTATATATTTTTATTTTTTAACTAAAATAGGCCACTAATTTCTTTCACCACAAATAACTGAAAGGGTGAAATGTGTATATATTTTTCTTTTTGTACTAAAATAGGCCAATAAATGCTTTCACCACAAATAACTGCAACAGTGAAGTATGTATGTATTTTTCTTTTCGTACTGAAATAGGCCACTAAATGCTTTCACCACAAATTACTGCAACAGTGAAATGCGTATATATTTTTCTTTTTGTACTGAAATAGGCCACTAAACGCTTTCACCACAAATAACCTCAATAGTGAAATGCATATATATTTTTCTTTTAGTCCTGAAATAGGCCACTAAACACTTTTACCACAAATCAATGCAACAGAGAAATTGCATATTTATGTTTCTTTCTGTACTAAAATAGGCCACTAAACGCTTTCACCACAAATAACTGCAACAGTGAAATGCGTATATATTTTTCTTTTTATACTGAAAAAGGCCACTAAACGCTTTCACCACAAATAACTGCAACAGTGAAGTGCGTATATATGCACTTCGCTTTTCTAGCACTGTCCCTAGCGCCTTCTGGCGTCTCTCCCTGCACTAAGATACTGTGAAATGATTCCTCCCTATCCTTTACCTGCACTTATAAATCGTTTTTTCAGGTTTTTCACAATGAAGTTTTTCCTATTGCTGTCCCTAGTGCCTTCTCACGTCCCTGCACTCAGAACGTTGGAAAATGTCTGAATCCAACATGGCCACCGTATTTATAGGGCTGTGATAACACAGGGCTGGCTGGCTGCTGATTGGCTGCATGCATGGCATTATGGGTCACCCCGCCTTCCCAGAGTTCCTTGTCCCATGTCCTCACACATGTAGCCGCCAATTTAGCCGCCATTTTAGGAAAAAGTGTGATTCGTTACCGCCACGAATCGAAAGTAAATTTGCATTAGTTGCGAATCAAATTTGTCCTGAAATTCGTAACGAATTCCACCTTGTCAGCTTTCATTCGCTCATCTCTAATAAATAAATATATATATATATACAGTGCCTTGCAAAAGTATTCACCCCCTTGACTTTTTTTGTGGTTTGGTGCCTCACAAACTGGAATTAACATGGATTGTTTGAGGATTTGCATCATTTAATTTACAGAACATGCCCCCAACTTTGAAGATTTTTTTTTTTTTGTATGAGGCAAACAACAAATAGGACAAAATAACTGAAAAAGTAAATGTGCATAACTATTCACCCCCCTCAAGTCAATACTTTGAAGAGCCACCTTTTGCGGCGATCACAGCTCCAAGTCGCTTTGGATAAGTCTCTATGAGCTTGCCACATCTTACCACTGGCATTTTTGCCCATTCCTCCTTGCAAAACTGCTCAAGCTCCTTCAATTTTGATAGTTTGTGCATGTGAACAGCAAACTTTAGGTCTGATCACAGATTTTCTATTGTATTGAGATCTGGGCTTTGCCTAGGCCATTCCAACACATTTACATGTTTCCCCTTAAACCACCCAAGTGTTGCTTTAGCAGTGTGTTTGGGGTCATAGTCCTGCTGGAAGGTTAACCTCCATCCTAGCCTCAAATAAAGCACAGTGATTTGCTCAAGAATATTCCTGTATCCTTGCCCAATCCGTGAGTTTTGCTGGGCGCCGTCTCTTGGCAGGTTTGCTGTTGTGCCATGTTCTTTCGATTTGGTTATGATAGATTTGATGGTGCTCCTGGGGATTAAAGATTTGGATATTTTTTTTATAACCTAACCCTGACTTGTACGTCTCAACAACATTGTCACTTATTTGTTTGGAGAGTTCCTTGGTCTTCATGGCAGTGTTTGGTTAGTAAAACCTCTTGCAGCTTCTGGGGTTTTTCAAAAAAGGTGTGCATATGTAATGACAGATCATGTGACACTTAGATTGCACAAAGGTGGACATCATTTCGCTAATTATGTGACTTCTGAAGGTAATTGGTTGCACCAGAGCTTTTTATGGGCTTCCTAACAAAGGGTGATTACATACGCAGCATGCCAATTTTCTGTTTTCTATTTCTTAACAATAGTTTTATTTATATATTTTTCTGATTTAACTTCACCAACTTAGACTATTGTGTTCTGATCCATAACATAAAATTCAGATTAACAAAACATTGAACTTAATGATGTAATGTAACAAAATACGAAAAAAGTCAAGGGGGCTGAATACTATTGCAAGGCACTGTACACATATAGAGAAATCAATTTTAGTTAGGTAGTGTTAGTGTAGATTTTTGCAAGCACGCAACATCTTTGTGCATGCATCCTGCAAATTTTTTTTTAACCACTTCGCATCCAGGCCATTTGCTCCCTTCCCGACCAGGCCTAATTTTGCAAATCTGATGTGTCACTTTATGTGGTAATAACTTTGGAACGCTTTTACTTATCCAAGCCATTCTGAGATTATTTTCTCGTCACATATGGTACTTCATGACACAAATCTTGAAATCTTTCAGAAAATTTCCAAAACCCATTTTTCAAGGACAAGTTCAGGTCTGAAGTCACTTTGTGAGGCTTGCATAATAGAAACCACCCAAAAATACCCCATTTTAGAAACTGCACCCCTCAAGGTATTCAGAACTGATTATACAAACGTTGTTAACCCTTTAAGAATTATTGGAATATGGAGATGAAATTTCAGAATTTCTATTTTTTGGCAAATTTTACATTTTAATCTATTTTTCCAGTAACAAAGCAAGGGTTAACAGCCAAACAAGACTCAATATTTTTTGCCCTGATTCAGTAGTTTAACCAAAAAAATGATATTTTAGTGTCTCCATATTCTGAGAGCCATAGTTTTTTTTATTTTTTTGGGTGATTGTCTTAGGTAGGGGCTCATTTTTTGCGGGATGAGGTGACTGTTAGATTGTCAATATTTTGGGGGGCATACGCCTTTTTGATCGCTTGGTGTTGCACTTTTAGTGATGTAAGGTGACAAAAAGTTTAGTTTTTTAGCACAGTCTTTATTTAATTTTTTTGACGGTGTTCACCTGAGGGGTTAGGTCATGACTCATGTGATATTTTTATATAGCCGGTCGTTACTGACGTGGTAATACCTAATATGTATACTTTCTTTTATTTATTTAAGTTTTACATAATAATATCTTTTTTAAACAAAAAATCATGTTTTAGTGTCTCCATAGTCTGAGAGTCATAGTTTTTTTTTTTTTTTGGTCGATTGTCTTAGGTAGGGTCTAATTTTTTTGGGATGAGATGACTGTTTGATTGGCACTATTTTTGGGTGCATATTACTTTATGATAACTTGCTATTACACTTTTTGTGATGTAAGGTGACAAAAATGGCTTTTTTGTGGCACTGTTTCAATTTTATATTTTTACAGCATTCACCTGAGGGGTTGGGTCATGTGATATTTTTAGAGCTGGTTGTTACGGACGCAGCGATACCTAATATGTCTACTTCTTTTTATCTACTTCACTTTAACACAATAATAGCATTTTTAAAACAAAAATTATGTTTTAATGTCTCCATGTTCTGAGAGCTATAGTTTTTTATTTTTTAAGTGATTTTCTTATCTAGGGGCTCATTGAGTGAGTAGTGAGGAAAGTGTATAGAGGAGGTGTAAGAGAGACAGAGAAAGTCGGATTATGAATGTTATCATGATAATGTTAAATCCCTCCCTAACAGAAAAAGTAAAAGTAAGTCTGCCACCTGCAGAGTCTACGGTACCCAGAACCCAGATGGGAGAGAGTGTTGTTCTGTGTGTAGTACTCTCGTCCACACCACATGAGAGGCTTGTATTCTGTGTTGACCACAGACACTCATGTTTTTAGGGATAACTGGGGAAGTAGTTAGGATGACACAAAGACAGGTGAGGGGGAAAGTTAGCCCAAGATTAGGAAACAGGCAATCCAGTATCGGCTGTGCCCTTAAACATTTTAGTAGATTCAAGTCCGGCCCCAAAGATATCCCTCACTCTGGGTGATAAAGAATTAGGCCCGTTTTTATTGATAATGGAGCAGCCAAGACAGTTGTGCACAGCAAACATGTCCTGCCCTGACTTAATCTCCACGGACACCTGTTCTTGTATAGGAGTGGGTGGTGGAGTGTGGAAAGAAGTACACTCCCCAGTTAAGGGCAAATCTAACACGGATGGGTTCTGTTAAAAGGGAAGTGCTTGCTGGTCAGTGATAACGCCCCTGTTGCTTCCTGAGTGCAGACTTGATTGCAAAAGTACATGCCAGCATCTCATACCAGGAGGATGGTACTGTGAAACTCACAGATGCCCTCAATAACCAGGAACTTTGTTGGCCATTAGTGATAAAACTCCATGGTCCATATTTGTGTCAGTACTCCCAGAAGATGAGAAGAAAGTCCTGCTTATGGGAATGTCGGGACATCTGTGGGCTACTGGACCCACGGATGTTGGCAAGCTCCCAGTTCCTCCTGTGGAAGTGGAGATGAAGACTGACAATTTTGTACTCCCGACATGGGCTTATATTACATTTAGATTGTATTGTACAGAAGTAAATGGCCATGCCTCAGCTGTCCTCACCCAACTGCATGGCCAGCAACAACATCCTGTGCCATTTTAGTCAGCCAGACTTGACCCATGGCCAGAGGTGCCTTTTCTGTGTCATAACTATAGCAGTTGTACAAGCCATGCTTGATGAAAGCTCTGAGATAGTCCTGAACCACAAAGGGACAGTGCTCGATCCTCATGAAAGTTCAACCCAAAAATATTTTTGTTGACCGCAATTTAAGAATGCAGTGTTCCATTTTGTTGCCTGACAGTGTTATGGTCCAAAGATGTAATACTTTGACTCCAGCCACCCTGTTGCCTCTGGAGCTGGGGAGGAAGAGTTAGGGCACTTAAAAACTTTTCTTCCAGATCCAGAGGAAGAGGCTCATGACTGTTTGCATATGATGTCACGAGAGACAGCGTGATTTTACCATATGGTAAATTAGCCATTAGATAATCCAGATCATGTGCTCTTTGTGGATAGATCGAGGTATGGCCAGGATGGCAGGTACTACACAGGTTCGGCAGTGGTGACTCCACATGAAACTCTAAAGCAGAGTCTTACCACCACACATGTCTGCCCAAGAAACAGAGCGAAGGACTCTGGAGATGGCTTGAGGATATTCAGATGGAAAAACAGCCAACATTTACGCTGATTCCAGGTATAGCCCATGACTATGGGCCCATTTGAAAGCCAGAGACTTCCTGACCATTTCAGGAAAACCCATCAAAATAGGGAAGCAGTGAGGTCTCTGATAGAAGCCCTTATGTCGCCAACTTTGTGGCAGTGATAAAAACAAAGGTCACTGTAAAACAGACTCAGAGGAGGCAAAGGAAAAGCCAAGGCAGATCAGACAGCAACAATGGCTACCAAATTGCCTAAGCAGACCTCTGCCTTAGTGACCACAGCTCAGGTCCCTGAAATGACTCCTCCTGTCTCCCTGGAAGTTCTTAAGACTTTACAGAACCAGGCGGGAAGGAGGAAAGGGACTAGTGGATGTAAGAAGGAGGGAATGCAAATGAGGAAGGCCTAATATAGTTCCAAGGGAAACTCTGCCTTCCCAGGTCCCTCTAGCCCACGATGGCACAGGCAACCCATGGGGTGGTGCACCAGTCAAAAGTTGCTTTGTGTGATTTAGGATATAGCACATGGTACGCCCCAGGGTTCAGCACTGTAGCATCCACATATACTGTATGGATGTATGATTTGTGCCCAGAATAACGTGGGCAAGGTGGTTAAGGTACCCCAGAAACACACATCTTGCCCTTTGTATCTGTTTCAACGCTTTCAGACTACATTCAACTACTCAAGGTGGGCGTGTATGAGTATGTATTGGTGTGTGATGACTTGTTTTCACAGGATGGCCAGAAGCATACCCGGTGTAGCTAAGACCACAGCAAAGAAGATTATGGCCGAAGTTGTATGCAGGTATGGGGTACCTGAGACCATTGAAAGTAACAGAGGTGTTCACTTCACAGGTGAAGTGATGCAGGAGATGGTGAAGGTTTTGGGTATAGAACAGGCCTTACATCCTTCGTACCATCCACTAGGCAGTGGTAGGGTGAAAAAAAAAAAAAAAGGAACTGAACGGGACACTAAAATTAAACATTCAAAAACCATGGTAGAGACTGGTAATCCATGGACAGAGTGCCTGCTGGTAGCCCTCTTTTCAGTAAGGTATACTCCTAACAGTAAGACAGGCCTTAGTCCCTATAAGGTCATTTTTGGGTCAGATTATGTGATCAGTTTGCACAAGCATTTGACTACAATACATTCTCAAGTTTTTGCTTCACTTCCAGATCCTGATAAAGTACCAGGAACCCACTTGTTTCTGAAGATTGGGTGCTGGTAAAAAGACACATTAGGAAAAGTATTGCCCTCAAAACCTGGATGGATTGTCCATTTCAAGTATTGTTGACCACAATCAGTGAAGCTCAAAGGAAAGCTTAATTGGATCTACATCAGTCATTGTAAGAAAGTGTTGATTCTGGAGACTTGAAAGGATGGTGTTTCCCTTGTGTGACTGCTGATCCTGACTCAAAAATATGGATTTTAAATGAGATAGTAAAAATAGGTTTCTGGGCCGTAAAAAAGTTGTGTAAAAGGAAGAATAAAGCTGTTACAGTCCGATACTTCCAGCCCAGTGATCCATTGATAGTATTACCCAAAGATTCTCAGTATCAATAGTTTTTATGTTCACAATAATCGAGAAATTGGAAACAGACCTTGTTACAAATAGGAATGATCATAGATATTGTTTTATTGATACTTGCAGTAATTGTTTGTTGTGTCCTCCCTTGTATTAGAAAGCTTCTGTCCAAAGTCATAACTGAAGTCACTCCAGAGATGATAATGGGAAAACTGTATGAGGATATTGAGGATGAGTGACAAGGTTCACTTCATTCTGTTGGTCCCTCCCCCCCTTATGTACAATACCATCTGGAGAGATGATCAAGGGTATGGACAGACATCTGACTTCCCTATGTCTAAATCCTATGTCATTGTTAGGGACAGAATGAGATCCAAGGGTGGGACGGATATTTATTGCGATGCGAATATCAGCACTTCGAGAGTACACTGATCCCTCCCTTCTTTTAGCTTGTGGGCCAATGAGAAGGAGGCAAAGAAGTTAACAACATCCCTAGCAACCAATAGGAAAGTTGGCCACCCCTTACTAAATAAGATTATTTCCCAGCAGCCATTTTGTGCAGTTTCATGTGGTGTTGGTTGTGAGAGGAGCTGAATACTATCCAGTGCCCATTGCTTTTTTAAAAGCAAATCATATATTTGATTCTTGGTATATCTGATAGTGTTAGATAGGGTAGCTTAGTGTAGCAGATGAGTTCTAGTTTAGGGTATAGTGTTAGTTAGGTGAAAAATATAATCTGTTTAGTTAGTGTGAGATAGTAGATGTTAGGGAATTGTGTAGCTGATAGCTTCTAGTGCAGGGTGTAGTGTAGGGTATAGTTAGCTGAAAGATATCCATTTAGTTAGTGTGAGAAAGTATAGGTTAGTCAGGGAATATTGTAACTGATAGTTTCAAGAGCAGGGTGTAGGTTAATCTAGTATAGTGTAGGCTTTAGTTGTGTTTAATGTTTTAGTTTAGTGTCTGTGTTATTTTTTTTTTTTAAAGTTTATTAGTGTTAGTTTCTTATTGTTTAGTTAGTGTGGTGTCAGCATCAGTGTCTGCGTCTTTTGTTAGTTTAAAAAAAAAAAGTTTATTAGTCTTAGTTTTTAGTGTTAGTTTTTTACTGTTTAGTTGGTGTAGTGTCTACGTCAGTGTCTGCATCTTCTGTTAGTTAAAAAAAAGTTTATTAGTTTTAGCTTTTAGTGTTAGTTCATTACTGTTTAGTTGGTGTAGTGTCTGCGTCAGTGTCTGCGTCTTTTGTTAGTAAAAAAAAAAAAGATTATTAATTTTAGTTTTTAGTGTTAGTTTTTTACTGTTTAGTTGGTGTAGTGTCTGTGTCAGTGTCTGCATCCTCTGTTAGTTAAAAAAAGTTTATTAGTTTTAGTTTTTGTGTTAGTCTTAGTTGGCGTAGTGTCTGCATCAGTGTCTGTGTCCTTTGTTATTTTTAAAAATACCAAAAATAAAAATATACATTTTACTGATATTGTGTTAGTGAGTGATTTTATTTTATTTTTTATAAAATTTCTGCCCCAGAGTCCCCATCCCAATTAATTTTTTTTCAAATTCCTTTATTATTTTTTTAGTTTTTTTTCTCCATAAAAATAAAATAAAACCATGAGTACTTCATGTGGGCGTTTAGGCAGCAGTGGTAGGGGAGTTGGTTCCAGTGCTGGACCGCTGCCAGCACGGGCCGCTCCTCTACCCGCGGAGGAGCAGGCACAGGTCTCAGGGGCGTCTGCCTCATTCGTGACTTTTTCGGGCGTGGCAGCCACCCCATTTCCTCTCAGGATGTCAAGGAAGTATTGGCTCTCCTGGCACAAGCCAGTGCCACGGAGTCCTCTGCCCCGGCTCCTAACATCAGCAGCAGCTGCAGCAGCACTCCACCTCCTGCAGGACCAACCCCCAGCCCTCAATAATCTACCCTGCTCCTGTTTGACAGCGACACTGAGAGGGATATCTTGGCGGAGGTAATGCAGGAGTAGGGTTGAAAAGTTCGGGTTCGTACCAAACTTTAAGGATTTTGGTACCCGAACCCAGACATTTCCGTAAAAGTTCGGGTTTGGGTTCGGTGTTCGGCGATTTCTTGGCACTTTTTAGAAGGCTGCAGGGCAGCCAATCAACAAGGGTTTCACTAGTCTGCCCTTAAAAGCCATCACAGCAATGCCTACTAATGGCATGGCTGTGATTGGGGAAGAGCAGCATGTGACCCAGCCTCTATATAGGCTGGAGTCACGTAGCGGCGCACGTCACTCTGCTCTTCTCAGTGTAGATAGGATGCTGCTGCTGTGAGGGAGAGATCATGGAAGAATTCTGGTGTACTTGGTGGTGTTCAATCTTCAAACTACAGCGATTATTGAGGGTGCTATGCTACATTTTTGTACCCAGCCTTGAGCCTAGTGATACTGAAAAATAAGTTTTAATCCATCTGCGAGTTTGATGGGCGTCGGCGGCCATTTTTGACAGTGCAGTCCACTTGCAACTGCATGTGAACTGCATATGTGCCAGTGACATTACTTTAATTCTGTTCTGGTAGCAAAGTGGAGGACAAACTCAATTGTTTGGCCATTCAAGTACCCCTGTGGCCTACAGTGCATACCTGGCAGTGAAAATTATTCAATCACATTAGTCTGTCACATTTTTTGTGACCTAAAGCGATTTTTTATCTGTCTGCAACAGGCACTGCATATACGACAGTCTAATAAATCCGCTAAATACTGCAGTTACCTTGCTGATATAAAAAGCACACTTTTTTGCTAGATAGTAAATTTACGGGTTATGCTGCATTTCTGACAGTCAAATTAAAACGTTACATACTGCAGTTACATTGCTGCTATAAAAAAGTGCTTTTTTGTGATATAGATAGCAAATTTGCATGCTACACTGCCTTTCTGACAGTCCAACACAACCGTAACATACTGCATTTACATTGGTGCTATAAAAAACACACTTTTTGTGCTAGATACCACATTAGCGGCCTACGCTGCATTTCTAATATTCCAATAAAACCGTAACATACTGCATTTACATAGTTGTTTGCAAAAAACACAGTTTTTGTGCTAGATAGCACATTAGCGGCCTACACTGCATTTCTAATATTCTAAGAAAACCGTAACATACTTAATTTACATAGCTGCTTGCCAAAAACACACTTTATGTGCTAGATAGTACATTTGTGGCCTGCGCTGCATTTCAGACAGTCCGATTAAACCGTTAAATACTGCTGCTATATTGTTTTTTGTAAAAACAACTTAAATCCATCAGTTTCATTGTGTGAAAAAAACACCTTTTTTGCCCTTAAAGTACCTTTGTGGCCTGTGCTGCATTTCTGCTAGGGAAAGAAGTTCACTTAAATCCATCTGTTTCAGTGTATGTGAAAAAAACACGGGCGATAAAGTATCTTTGCGGCCTGCACTGCATAGCAGACAGGGCAATACGTTTCAAAAATTCATCTGTTCCATGGTTGGGTGACACTAACCCATTTTTGCTGTATTATACCCCTGCTCTACATAGCAGACAGGGCAATAATTTTCAAAAATTCAGCCAGTTACATGGAATCAAGGTCATGCGAGTGACTCTATGCAGTTTGAGAGGAGAGGTGGTGGTCGCACAGAGCCATCAGCACAGCAAAAGAGGGAGCAGGGTGCAAAGCAGAGCAGCCATCCCCTAGACAGTATGCCTGCTACTGCCCTCTATACCCAGGGACCGAGCACAACAAAGCAAGCTCCAAACCGACGAGGAGGGCAGGGGTGAAGACTGGGTGGAAGATGATGTGGAGGACGATGAGGTCCTAGACCCCACATGGAATCAAGGTCATGCGAGTGACCTGTGCAGTTCGGAGTGACCTGTGCAGTTTGGAGGAGAGGCGGTGGTCACAACCGAGCCACCAGCACAGCAAAAGAGGGAGCAGGGTGCAAAAGCACAGCAGCCATCCCTAGACAGTATGCCTGCTACTGCACACCGCACCCAGGGACCAAGCACAACAAAGCCAGCTCCAAGGAGTTCCCTGGCCTGGCGGTTCTTCAGACAATGTGCAGACGACAAGACACAAGTGGTTTGCACGCTGTGCAATCAGAGCCTGTAGCGAGGCATAAACGTTCTAAACCTGAGCACAACCTGCATGACCAGGCATCTAAGTGCAAAGCACGAGCTGCAGTGGAGTAAACACCTCCAAAACCAAGAAAGTCCAGGCTCCTCCTGCTCCCTCTTCTGCTGCAGTCTCGGCCTCTTCCTCCACCTCTGGAGTGACAGTGACACCGGCCACCCCGCAAAAAGAGGATGGGTCAGCAATGCCACCACGTCCGTCACCTTCAACAAGCAGCACCACAATGTCCCATGGCAGTGTTCAGTTGTCCATCTTCCAAACAATGGAGTGAAAGAGGAAGTACCCATAACAGCACACTGGGTAAATGCAGTGGTGGCTGGGCCTGAGGTGGATAGCTGTTTGGCACATATCCTTCTGCCACTGAGGATTGCAGGGCTTTTCTATTTGCCTCTGTTGCCTCCTCCTCCTACTCCTCTTCCTCCTCTAACACCTCCTCATCTGGTCAGCGTAACACCTTCACCACCAACTTTAGCACAGCCGGGTGAAAACGACTGCAGGCAGTTTTGAAACTCATCTGTTTGAGGGACAGACCCAGGGGACTCACGGCCTCATATGCGACGTGCCCACATGCTGGGACGCCACCTTTCACATGTTGGAGAGACTGTGCGAGCAGCAGCAGGCGATAGTGGAGTTTCAGCTGCAGCACGCACGGGTGAGTCGCTCTGCGGAACAGCACCACTTCACCGCCACTGAGTGGGCCTCCATGCGAGACCTGTGTGCCTTGTTGCGCTGTTTTAACTACTCCACCAGCATGGTCAGTGCCGATGACGCCGTTCTCATTGTTACTATCTCACTACTATGTCTCCTTGAAAAACGCTTCGGGCGATGATAGAAGAGGATGTGGCACAGGAGGAGGAGGAAGAGGGATCATTTCCACAGTTATCAGGCCAGTCATTCACAAGTGGCTCAGAGGGTGGGTTCCTGCTCCAACCTAGGACATGTACACAATTGTCCAGCCAGGGCACAGTTCTGGAGGATGAGGAGGAGGGGAAGGATGAGGAGGAACTGTGTTCACAGCAGGGTGGCACCCAAAGCAGCTCAGGGACATCACTGCAGCGTGGCTGGGGGATACTGAGGACACAGATGATATACTTCCCACAGAGCACAGCTTGTCGTTGCCTCTGGGCAGCCTGGCACACATGAGCGACTACATGCTGTAGTGCCTGCGCAACGACCGCTGAGTTGCCCACATTCTAACTTGTGATGATTACTGGGTGGCCACCCTGCTGGATCCCCGTTACAAGGACAACGTGCTAATTCCCTCACTGGAGCGTGATCTGAAGATGTGCGAGTACAAGCGCACGCTGGTAGACACGCTGCTGATGGCATTCCCACCTGACACTGGGGCCTCAGTGGAAGCACAAGGCGAAGGCAGAGGAGGAAGAGGTCGCTAACGCTGCCGGGGCACAGCCAGCACCTCAGAAGGCAGGGTTAGCATGGCCAAAATGTGAAAAAGCTTTGTCACCACGCCACAACAACCAACACCACCAGATGATATCCAACGTCTTAGCAGGAAGCAGCATTTCAGCAACATGGTGGAGCAGTATGTGTGCACACGCCTACACGTACTAACTGATGGGTCTGCCCCATTCAAGTTCTGGGTCTCCAAATTGGGCTCATGGCCTGAGCTTGCCCTTTCCGCCTTGGAGGTGCTGGCCTGTCCTGCAGCCAGTGTATTGTCTGAACGTGTATTTAGCACGGCAGGGGCGTTATCACAGACAAGCGCAGCCGCCTGTCCACAGCTAATGTGGACAAGCTCACGTTCATTAAAATGAACCAGGCATGGATCCCACAAGACTTGTCTGTACCTTGTGCAGAATAGACATTTATACCAGCCTCAACCATCCATTCATGTACTCAAGTGCACTTATTCTTTGTTTTATTTTTTTATATATCCCAATATTTTGGGGGCTACCCCAATAAAAAAAATAAAAAAAATAAATAAAACCAGTGTTGGCTACCTCCTCCACCTCCACCCCCGCTTCCACCTACACCGCTACGGTCAACACCTTCTCAACCTCCTACTCCACATCCACCTCCTTCTAGTTCAAGATTGTTATTTTTAATTTTTATTTATTTTATTTTAAGTTATTTCCCTATCCACTTTTGTTTGCAGAGCACTTGCCATGCTCTTAAGCACATTTTGCTGCCTTTTGCAGCCCTCTAACTATTTCCATTACATTTTTTTTGCCATTTTAGTGCCCAAAAGTTCGGGTCCCCATTGACTTCAATGGGGTTCGGGGTCAAGTTTGGGTCAAGTTCAGGTCCCGAACTCGAACTTTGCGACAAAGTTCGGCCGAACCTGGCGAACCCGAACTTCCAGGTGTTCGCTCAACTCTATGCAGAAGGCTGAATTGCAATTCAGTCCTCATGCTCAGGACCTTTTGGAAGGGATGGAGGAGTAAATGCCTGTCAGTACCCCAGTGACATCCCTTCCAACTTGTTCCTGCTTTCAGCTCCCGAACCCCTGAACCTAGTCATACCCAGGTGTCAGCAAAGGGGACAGCGGAGCCAGGTCAGGGGCTCCACATCAGCTGTTCCCCTCAGTCCACCACTGGTTGGCCTTGGGTCTGACATATCGGGGGACGAAGAGGAGGTTGACCAAGAATGGTTGCCACCTCCTTTGTCAGCTGACAGCAGCACTGATGAGGAGGGAGTTAGGCACCAAGCCAATGATGTAACTATAGCCATCTTGAGAAATAAAAGTTCTGGAGGTCCAGCAAAATGTTCAGCTGTATCTTCTTTATTATGGTGAAGGTTATCACAACAGGTGAGCAACAGCAGGTGAGCTGGACATTTTTTCTATATACAACTATAGCCATCTGTCAGCTGTGCCATGCCTGGGTGAGGAGAGGGAGGTCTGTGGCTCGGCTGGGTACCACTGCACTTACCCAGCACTTGAGAGTCAACCACTGGCGGGATTGGGAACAGATGAAGGGTGGTCATAGCAGTGCCACCAGCAGTGTGCAGGGGACAACACTTCCTGCCACTGTACTGCAGCCACCCTTACCCCTTCCAACTATGCATTCCCACTCCTCCGTTCCCTCTCCTAGAGGTACTGGTTCCAGCAGCCTGACCTCTGCCTCCACTGCACCCTCCTCTATGTCCTCCACTGAACGCACTATGCCCTACGCCCCCAGCTAGATGCTTGGACCAGCAGACATTGGCACGGACGATACATCAGTTTACTGCCCATTGGATGTCCCTCTGAGGCGCCGGGGAGGGATCAGCGGTATCTGAGTTTGTGGTCCCACCCCGGGATGTCCAGGTGAGAACTTCTGCTCTCCCTCAAGCCACTGTGACCACGGCTGTTGAGCCCCCCAGCAAGCGTCCCCATAGCTACGCAAGTGTGGCTCACGTCTGCTGCCAGGCCGTGCTCCAGCTTGTGAGCTTAGGGAAATGGAGACACACTGGACCTTATGTTCTGGCCGCCCTCCAGGCTCAGATCCAGAAGTGGCTGACACCCTGAAGGCTAGAGGCAGGTATGGTTGTCTGTGACAACGGCAGTAACCTCCTCGCCGCCCTCCATGCTGGCAGTCTTACACACGTGCCCTGCATGGCACATGTCCTCAACCTTGTGGTACAAAAGTTCTTACGCAAATTCCCAGGGTTGAGTGACATTGTGCAAAGGGTACGGAGGATTGCCAGCCACTTTCAACGCTCCGCAACCACCACAGCGTCCCTGTCCAAACTGCAGCAGCACAACAGCCTGCCCCCTCACAGACTGATTGTGGACAGGGTGACGCGGTGGAACTCCACCCTCCACATTCTGGAGAGGTTGTGGGAGCAGCGATAGGGGGTGAGGGAATACCTGCTAGATCTAGGCACTCCAGGGCCATGACACCCACTCCCCTACATCACTAATGCGGAGTGGAGGCAGATACAGCAGATCTGCCACATGTTGGCCCCATTTGAGCAGGCAAACAAGATGGTCAGCGGGAGCATGTCGGCCTCAAAGACGCTCCTCCCCATAGTGTTCCTGCTGGACAGAACACTAGATCGCCTGCTCGAGGCTGGGAGAGTGCTGCAACAAGAGGCAACACTGCTCCACCAAGACCAGGCCCAGGACGAGGAGTAATTTGGCAATTACTCTGAGTTTGATAACATCCAGGAGTCTGGGCCTGGTCAGGAGGGAGAGCTGGTGATGGGTGCACCGTTAGTCCGGGGGTGGGGCAACTCCCACAGGGAGCAGCAGCAGCATAATATTTATATATTTATTATTTATTGTAATTAAGTATTTCTTGATTTATTTATTGATTGTTTTAATTTTCCTGGGAACACATTCCTGCTGCCAACTTAGAACCTGCTGCTATCAGAAGTGTCTTAGTTTACTTGTGGTGTTGCCCTGGTCTGGTGGGGGCCCATTCCTGGGAACACATTCCTGCTGCCAACTTAGAACCTGCTGCTGTCTGTCCTGAAGAGGTAGGCCCTATACTTGACCGTTCTCATCTAGCTGCTGCTGTCTGTCCTGATCATGCTGAGTTATGTGTAGGACTTATAATACACCAATACCTTTAGCTGCTGCTGCTGCCTGCCCTGCTGAGTTAGGCCGAGCTATGTGTAGGCCGTATACTTGAGCGTTATCTTGTACCTGCTGCTGCTGCTTTCTGTCCTGATCATGCTGACTTGTGTGTAAGCCTTATACTACACAATTTCCTTTAGCTGCTGCTGCTGCCTGCCCTGCTGAGTTAGGCCGAGCTATGAGTAGGCCTTGTACTCGACCGCTACCATGAGGAACTGGCAAGGCATTTGGTTCATTATAATTATACATATATATATATATATATATATATATATGTAGGGGAATTGCTCTGGTAGTCAGCGGTGCGGGTGCAGTACAGAGGCAAAGGGAGTCCAGGAAGTGCAGCAAACAGTGTTTTTTTCACACTTGCACAATTAGAACTCAAAACAGTCACTTAGTGTTACTTCACACACAGCGAAAACTTAAGGCAAAACAAAAGTCCAAGACAGGATCAAATCACCTGTGTGGTTTAGGTGCGTGTTCGCACCTGGCTGTCAGCCCAGCCGCAGGAAAGTCCACCCTCAGGCTTCCAGGCCGACTGCACGCCTCTTTGTTGGGCTCTTGCTTCCAGCCCTGAGAGCTCCACAGAATACCAGCAGTTTCCAGGTTAATCCCCTCCACCTGCTGAGGTGGCTGCCTTTAAAGGCCCTCAAAAGCCCGGCCTGGACCGTGGGGGATAGGCACCCGCCCAACTCTTTGCCTACTCCCAGTAAGAGCCGGCCCGGATTGGCTTTGCAGCCATGCTAAGTATAAAGGTGTCAACAGCTACTGCTGTTAAAACATAAAACTTGGCTCTTACCTCACCGAGGCCAGGAACCTCGGTGACATTTATCTGCCATCCATGACGGCACCCTGCACCTTACCACATACCCCACCCCTTTGTTCAACCCTAAGGGGGTGGACACATGACAAACAGTGTACCCGGGAGAGGGCGTCCGCATTCCTCAGTAAACGGCCTGCTCTGTGCTCTACCGTAAATTTGTAATTCTGTAGAGACAGAAACCACCTGGTGACCCGGGCATTCCCCTCCTTGGCCTGGCTCATTCACTTGAGAGGGAGTGGTCGGTCACCAGGCGGAAGCTTCTGCCCAGCAGATAATAACGGAGGGCCTCGAGTGCCCACTTGATGGCCAGGCACTCTCTCTCCACTATGCTGTACCTGGTCTCGGCTGGGGTGAGTTTACGGCTGAGGAAGACAACGGAATGCTCCTCCCCGTTGACTTACTGAGACAGTATAGCACCAAGGCCAACCTCAGAGGCGTCGGTCTGGACTATGAACTCCTTCTTGAAATCGGGTGTCACCAAAACCGGGGACCCACACAGGGCCGATTTCAAGGCGGAGAAAGCCTTTTCTGCCTGCTCATTCCGACGGACCGTCACTGACTTACGCCCCTTTAACAACTCTGTCAACGGCGAAGCTATAGTGGCAAAGTGGGGCACAAACCTCATGTAATACCCTACAATTCCCAGGAACGACTTTACCTGCCTGGTGGTGACCGGTCGGGGCCAACTACGCATTGCCTCTATCTTATTTACCTGAGGTTTGATGACTCCCCGCCCAATGACATACCCCAGAAATTTGGTCTCTTCTAACCCAATCGCACACTTTTTTGGATTGGCGGTCAGTCCAGCTTTCCTCAGGGCATCCACTACCGCCTGCACCTTGGGCAAATGGCTTTCCCAGTCGGTGCTATGGATGACTACGTCATCTAAGTATCCGAGGCGTACCGACGATGAGGTCGCAGCACAATGTCCATTAACCTTTGGAAGGTGGCGGGGGCGCCATGCAGGCCAAAGGGTAACACCTTATAATGATACAGGCCCTGCGGGGTAACAAAAGCAGTTTTTTCCTTGGCCGACTCCGTTAAGGGTACCTGCCAGTACCCTTTAGTGAGGTCTAGCACAGAAAAATAACGGGCTTGCCCTAAATTCTCAACAAGCTCGTCTACCCGGGGCATGGGATACGCATCAAACTTGGACACTTCATTTAACTTGCGAAAATCGTTGCAGAACCGCAACGTCCCATCTGGCTTGGGTATTAGGACTATGGGACTGGCCCACTCACTTTTCGACTCCTCAATGACATCGAGCTTCAACATTAATTGCACTTCCTCCGCGATGGCCCGTCACCGAGCCTCGGGTACCCGGTATGGTTTTAACCGGATCTTGGCCTGAGGCTCAGTGACGATATCACGTTGGATGAGAGACGTGCGGCCAGGGAGGTCCGAGAACACATCCGTGTTCCGACTAATGAACTCCCTGACTTCCTGAACTTGTTTGGAAGTCAGGCTGTCTGCAATTTTTACCGTGGTTACTGCTTCACAGGCTCGAACTGTGGGGCTGAACCCTTTTCACCTAGAAGCCCTGGCCGGGGGCTGTTGTCGTCGGCCGTGTCCCTATCTTTCCACGGCTTTAGTAAATTCACGTGGTACACCTGCTCCGGCTTGCGCCGCCCTGGCTGGTGTACTTTGTAATTTACTTCCCCTACCTTCTCGATCACCTCATAGGGGCTCTGCCACCTAGCTAGGAACTTGCTGTCAAGGGTGGGTACCAGAACCAAAACCCGATCTCCCGGATTGAAGTCCCATACCCGAGCCTGATGATTATACACCCTACTCTGGGCTTGTTGCGCTGCCACCATATGCTCCCGGACCAGCGGCAACACCCTTTTCATCCATTCCTGCATCTGGGTGACATACTCAATGACACTTTTGTAGGGGACAGGCTGTTGTTCCCACGCTTCCTTGGCGATATCCAACAGGCCCCGAGGGTGTCTGCCATAAAGCAGGTCGAAGGGCGAGAACCCAGTAGAGGCCTGGGGCACCTCTCGCACTGTGAACATGAGATAGGGCAGAAGCAGATCCCAGTCCTTCCCATCTCTAGACACCACACTTTTTAACATATTTTTAAAGTTTGGTTAAACCTTTCGACAAGACCGTCTGTTTGAGGATGGTAAACGGACGTCCATAACTGCTTTATACGCAACAACTTACACAGTTCCCTCATAACTTTGGACATAAAGGGGTCCCTTGGTCTGTCAGAACCTCTTTTGGCAGGCCCACACGAGAAAACATTTCCATTAACTCTTTGGCAATGAGCTTAGCTGAGGTATGTCGCAGAGGCACCGCCTCCGGATACCGAGTGGCATAGTCGAGAACTACCAGAATGTGTTGGTGGCCCCTGGCAGACTTTGGTACAGGCCCGATTAGATCCATAGCGATACGCTCAAACGGGACCTCAATAATTGGAAGAGGTACAGGGGGACTACGGAAATGTAGCTGGGGCTATTTACCTGACAGGTTGGACAGGATTTACAATATTCTTCTACCTCCTTAAACACACCAGGCCAATAGAAGCGCTGCAGAATGCGGTCCTGCGTTTTTGCCACCCCAAGTGTCCCCAAGAACATGTTGGTGGGCAAGCTCCATGACGAGCTTGCGATATGCTGTGGGCACCACCAACTGTTCAACAGGCTCACCTCGGATTTGGTTCACCCGATATAACATTTCTTGGTGAACAACGAAGCGGGAAATACTAACTCAGCTCCTGGTTTCTGGGGTTTACCATCAATTACCACCACATTCTCCCAGGCCCTGGTTAGGGTTTGGTCCCGGTGTTGGGCGGTCCCAAAATTGTCTCCGGAGACTTGGAGGTCTGCCAACTCAGGTCCTGGTGGCAAGTCCTCCGTGTCTCCCACCATTACACTCAGTGGGGGTGTTCTCCCTCTATCACAGAAGTGGTGGTCACCCCTACCGCAGGCCCTTCGGACTCGGGCTCCCAGGGCTCTGGCCTCGCACTGGAATCAGGCCACTCTGCTAGGGTTACCCCTGTCTCATGGTTATTAGGCACTTTCATCTCAGGCCATAGTGACGGAAAACCAGGGAAGTCTCTCCCAATTATTAGTTCATAAGGTAACTTTGTGGAGACCGCCACTTCACAAGTCCACGTGCCGGCCACCGTGGACAGAGACACTACGGCAGTGGGATAGTCCTTTAAGTCTCCATGTATGTACACCACACCAACTTTCCGGCCCGTATACTGGGCGGGCTGTACCAGGGCAGCACTTACCAGGGTTACTAGGCTCCCTGAGTCCAGCAGCGCCACTGCCAGGTTATCACCCACTTGCACCTGGCACAGATGACGAATGTCTATTGTCTCGAGGGTGCCGGTTGCACACAGTCTCCTGGCATACATTGAAGCCCGGTACCCATAATTAGTCTCCATGGGTTCTCCCCGGTGTGGACAGTCTGCCCTTACGTGGCCAGGCTCCTGACACCGCCAGCAGACTATCGGAACCGGGTCTACAAGGGGTACACCCCAAGCAGGTTTCTCGGGTATCAGTCGTCGGGACTGGATGGGAGACCTCCGGGGTTTGACCGGCCCCCTCCCAACAACACCCCCTTGCAGGTTTTTGGTGGCCTCATAGCGCTTCACCAGATCGACCATTTCTAGGGCATTAGCAGGTGATACCTGGCCGACCCAGTGCTGAAGGGGGTAAGGCAAGGCCCTCCAGAACATGTCAGCCAGCAGACGGTCCAGCATAGCAGTCGGACTTAGGATATCAGGCTGCAGCCATTTTTGCAACCTGTGCAGCAACTCATAGTACTGCGGCCTGGCGGGTTCAGCCGCTTTAAAGTCCCACTGGTGGACCCGCTGAGCCCGGACCAACACGTTTACTCCCAGTCTGGCCAGGATCTCCCGCTTCACCGTTGGGTAATCAGCAGCCTGGTCATCTGCTAAATCAAAGAAAACCTGCTGGGGTCCGGATGCCAGGAACGGAGCGACCACCTCAGCCCACTGGTCACAGGGTAACTTCTCCCTCACGGCCACCTTTTCAAAGACCGCCAGATATGTCTCCACGTCGTCCGAGGGGGTCATCTTTGGGATCGCCGCACGGACCGCTTTCCGGGCATCATGGTCGTGGTGGGACGCTCCTGCAGCTTGTAAAGCCATCACGTGCTGTAACAGTAGCTGGTTGGTCTCCCACTGCTGCACGTTAGCCTCCATGGGAGCTTTCACAGCAGCCTCCATGTTGCCAGAAATTCCTGCTTGTAACTTTGCCAGTTTAATATATGCCATGCACTCGTGCTCAGCAAAACAAAAAATTTCGGCGTTCATGCCAGCCTCACTGCGCATGCCCGCATCCGACACCAAATGTGGGGAATTGCTCTGGTAGTCAGCGGTGCGGGTGCAGTACAGAGGCAAAGGGAGTCCAGGAAGTGCAGCAAACAGTGTTTTATTTCACACTTGAACAATTAAAACTCAAAACAGTCACTTAGTGTTACTTCACATACAGCGAAAACTTAAGGCAAAACAAAAAGTCCAAGACAGGATCAAATCACCTGTGTGGTTTAGGTGCGTGTTCGCACCTGGCTGTCAGCCCAGCCGCAGGAAAGTCCACCCTCAGGCTTCCAGGCCGACTGCACGCCTCTTTGTTGGGCTCTTGCTTCCAGCCCTGAGAGCTCCACAGAATACCAGCAGTTTCCAGGTTAATCCCCCTCCACCTGCTGAGGTGGCTGCCTTTTAAAGGCCCTCAAAAAGCCCGGCCTGGACCGTGGGGGATAGGCACCCGCCCAACTCTTTGCCTACTCCCAGTAAGAGCCGGCCCGGATTGGCTTTGCAGCCATGCTAAGTATAAAGGTGTCAACAGCTACTGCTGTTAACACATAAAACTCGGCTCTTACCTAACCAAGGCCAGGAACCTCGGTGACACGTATCTGCCATCTATGACGGCACCCTGCACCTTACCACAATATTTACACATATACACACACACACAAATATGTTGGACCAAATTATTGGGACCTTTGCAATCTTAAAAAAACATAATAAAAATTTACTATGGAAAATATACATTTTATATGCATGGTAGTAGATTCCTGATGTACGTGAATAACAAACAGGCTGCTGTTGTGGTAGCATAAGTTTATTTTACTTGTTTCACCGGTATGGCAGGGGCCCATTCCTAGGAACACTTTCCTGCTGCAAACTTATAACATGCTGCTGTCTGTTACTGCTGACTTAGTCCGAGCTATGTGAAGGCCTTAAACTACACTGTTAACTTACCATCTACCTGCTGCTGCTGTTATCCTGATCCTTCGGAGCTATATGTAGGCATTATATACACCATTATCATATAGTGCCGTTATTGTCCTTATCCTTCTAAGTTATGTGTAGGCCTTATACTACACCATTTCCATGTACATGCTGCTGTTGTCCTAATCATTCAGAGTTATGTGTAGGCCTTATAATACACCGTTACCATTAACTGCGGCTGCTCTCTGTCCTGATCATAAAGAATTGGCCCCTGGACTAAAAGGTTCTTACAGCAAAGTTATCGTTTAAAATGATACTTTAGCATAACATAATTAAAAAACCAAAGATGTTACTACGGAAAACAACTATTTATTAATAACTTTGAAATAATAAAAAAAAATTGCTCTATGGCAATTTGGTCAGTCGCTCCTGGAGGTCCCATATTTCCTGCAGATGGGTACGCTTCATCTCCTCCAGCTGCTGCACCCTTTTGTTCAGACTACGTAGCTGCACCTGGATGTCTGTCATGGCTCTTTGATGAGTCTGCTGCATCTTTAAAAAAAAAAATTCATTGTAATGATTACTGTAATAAAAAATAATTAATAAATTCAGATTAAGAGGCAATTACTGCATAGTGTGTAGTATTTTGTTAAGCACTGCCGATTGACATCAACCAGTTATTTTACTCTATTTATGATAATAATTTTACAGTTGGTTAGTTAATAATAGTTCAGTAGTGTATAAAGTTATTTATTTGGTTAGTTAAAGGTTTTTTGTGATGGACCATGTGATTGGACCATATGATAAGCGCACTGACGTCATTACAGGTTCTTTAGCCGGCAGCTAATGATTGAAGAAGAGATCGCAACTACACGATCAAGTGGAGAAGGTGAGTTCATTTTTTTATTTTAAACCGCTCAATCCACATTTTACTAAGCATTCTGTAGTGAGAATGCTATTATTTTCCCTTATAACCATGTTATAAGGGAAAATATTAAAATCTACAGAATACTCAGCCCAAACCCAAACTTCAGTGAAGAAGTCCGGGTTCGGGTTTGGGTACTAAACAAGCCGATTTTTCCCACGCGCGTGCAAAACGCATTAAAACGATTTGCACTCTTGCGAAAAAATCACGCATTTTCACGCAATGCACCCGCATCTTATCCGGGCGTCAAACTTGACGCCCATGTGAAAGGGGCCTTAATGTTTCTGTATATGCTATGGGTACAGATTTATTTTATTGTGTACACATATTTACCCTCATGGCGAGGTAGAGATGTATGATGTAACTGGCTGATTTTTTACGTTTAACACACACATAAATATATATATATACACTCACAGCAAAGTACAGATGTATGATGTAACCAGCTGATTTACTAATTGACACACCAGGTACTACTACGCAATCATTTGTAAATGGATGAAATAATTATTTTCATAACTATATATATATATATACCTTACAGAGTGTTGGCAAAAGATACAAAGGTAACATAAGAAACGAAGCATTGTACCTGGGCATTTTTTATCACAGATCTCTCTGATCCGCTCCCCATGCCTCCTCTTCAAGTCACACCGTTTTTTAACAATGGCCATCTTTTTGTGGCTTGTTTGGAATTCACGCATGCGCTGCAGGATAAAGATGCAAGCATATAATCCCAAATTGTTTACATATACGGATTTAAAATAATGTCAACAACAAAAAAAAACTATTTCAGTCTTTAAAGGTCAAATATTAGATTTAGGGCTCATGCACCCGAATGTGCGCTGGCCCTTCCGTACATTGGGGACCACAATTGCTGTCACCACTGCACGGGTAACATCCGTGTGTCTGCTGCAGACTGATCCCAGACCCATTCAATTGAAAGGGTCCGTGATCTGCCTGTTCCGCAAAAAAATAGTGCATGAATTACTTTTTTGTGGTTCGGAGGCACAGCCAGAAACACCGTGGAAGCACTCTCAGGTGCTTCCGTGGGGTTCATCACCGCATCTCCTGGATCGCAGACCCATTAAAGTGAATGGGTACATGATCTGTGATGCAGGGTGCACGCGGCCGGTGGCAGTGTATTGCGGACCCCCTGTATGCGGGCCGCAATACAGACACGTGCGTTACACGTTCGTAAAGTTACCGTTATAAGAAAGGATTGTATTGCGATTGTATGTGTGTGGGGTCTGAGCCATCGTATCTTGTCCAGATGAGCAGATGTACCTGTCTAGTAAAGTGACAGTATGGTATGGGGTGTACAGCCGGTTCACCTTCCCGTGATGCACCGTTGGTAACACTAAATTAACCAGCAAATTATGGTGGTCAAAGAAAGCTTTTTTGGACCAAGAGGACAAAAACTTTAATCCATAGACTATGTATGTGTGGGGTATATAGTGTGGGGTATATAGTGTGTGGCTTTATATATATATAGTGTGTGGCTGGAAAAAAAATGTGAAATGCGCATGCGAGAGTGTCCATACATACATACTACAGAAATAGTGCTGTAATGTCCCAAAAATAAGTTCACCTATCAGTATAATGTTCTCAGACCTGATTAAAGGTGAAGTTGCATGTATCGCGCTAAAATATTTGAATCAATAGTGGCAATTTGCGCGATCTCGAATATTTTTAAACACTGTCTGTATATAAAGCTATTGTTAATGACATGCATGGAAATGTAATCTAAAACAGTGCTGAAATGCACAATTACTTACCGTGATCAAAATTTCTTCCTCACCTTTTTAAAAAGTTGCTGCAAACCATTTTGAAAATGGTTGACGTTTCGGCGTATAGCCTTCTTCAGAAAACTGGATGAGCTGCACTTGTTTAGCCAAGGAGGCTTGTATGGCGGTGGATGGGGCTCTATGGCTATACGCCGAAACGTCAATCATTTTGAAACTGGCAGCCCGCCTATTGCATACCAAGCTATAATAAATCAATTGAAGCATCACAGTGGTGTCCAGGAACCTTATTTGTCTACGTTTAACTTGGCTTGGGAACCGTTCCCTGTGACCCACGCATTCAAGTGGAGTGTTATCCAACTTGTTTACTACTGCCAACCATTTTCATCACTATTGTAGCTAGTGCGTGTGTGCGTGCGTTCGTGCACACAGAATAGCGCAGCGGAAAAGAATACCACGAATATTTCAAAATCACAAATATTTAGCGAATATTCGCCAAAATATTTGTGATATATCGCGAAATCGAATATTGCCCCTGCTGCTAATCACTATTTTTGAGCACATATGGGGTGTTGCTGTATTTGGGAGGAAATGGGGAACAAAGAGTGGGGTAAATTTTGTCCTGTTACCCTTTGGGAAAGTGAAAAATGTGGGTGTAAATCAACTTTTTTATGAAAAAATTGAAAATTTTCATTTTTTACTGCTAAGTGTTTCCTAATTCTAGGAAATACCTTTGAGGTCAAAGTGCTTACTACACACCTTGAAAGATTCCTTTAGAGGTGTAGTTTCAAAAATGGGGTCACTTTTTGGGGGTCTCCACTGTAAGGCTACCTCAGGGTGTTTTCATATGTGATATAGCTCCGAATTACCATTCCAGCTAAATCCACTCGCCAAAAGCAATATGGTCCTCTTTCCACTCTGAAGCCTGCTGTGCGCCCCCATACATGAATTTTGATCACATATAGGTTTCTGTAAACTACAGAATCAGGGTAATAGATTTTGAGTTTTGTTTGGCTGTTAACCATTGATGTGTTGCAGGAAAAATTGATTAAAATGAAAAATCTACAAAAAAAAAAAAAGTTAAATTTTGAAATTTCATTCCCATTTTCCTTTATTCCTGTGGGACACCTAAAGTGTTAACTAAGTTTGTAAAATCAGTTTTGAATAGCTTGGGGGGAGTAGTTTCTAAAATGGGGTGATTTATGGGTGGTTTCTAATCTGTAAGCTTTACAAAGTGACTTCATAGCTGAACGGGTCCTTAAAAAATTGGGTTTTGGAAATGCTCTTAAAAATGTTAAGATTTTCTTCTAAACTTCTAAGCCTTCACACCCATTACACACCCATTCACTCTGTGCACACCACACCTAGCACAAAGACATTAACCCCATGTGCACCACAAACAGGGAAAAAGCACACCACACAGATGTGAGTGTCTCGCATGCTCTAGACACAAAGTTTCCAGCGGCAACCGCACATGAGACTACAACGTATAGTCCCACGCGCGGCAACCGAAAACCATGCCGCTGGCAAGACCATGCAAGACAGAGGAACACAACCTCAACACAGGTCGTGACATACCATTTGCCACTGGCAACGGCATGTAAACACAAGGTTCACAACCCCACCGCGGTCGTGACATATACCTGGTAAAGTTGGATATCTGGCAATGAATATAAGCCAAATAAGGCGGTGATGATAGTGGAGATAGTGTGAAAATAACACATCTCCCTCTTTGCACCGTGGCATACTGCTCTGTCTAATATATGACACAAGTTATACCAGTTAAACAATACCAATGCCTCAGTATGGTTTTAAAATTGCACTTGGATTTATGGAAAAATACACGTTTTATGATTTTGAAATAAAAGTAATATTTTATTTAATGTACACGGTCACAAACAGAAATTTGTAGCTTATGGTACCTGGTGTAAATAAATTAGGTCATAGTTTCATCCACCTACACATAGCATTCTTAATTACCGAATTTCTCAAACTATAAATTACTGGATTAAGCATGGGGATAAAGACGGTATAAAGCAGAGATATTATTTTTGCCCCTCCATATGATTCAATGGATTTTGTCTTCAGATAGGTTATAGTAGCTGTTCCGTAGAATAAAGTCACAGATGTAAGGTGAGACCCACATGTAGAAAACACTTTTTTCCTCCCAGTAGAGGAAGGAATTTTTAATATACTGTTAATAATACACACATAGGAGACAAAAATTAACAGAAATGGAAAAGGTATAACCAGAGAGCTATATACCAAAATAGCAATCTCATTAGCAAAGGTGTCAGCACAGGCCAACTTTACCACTGGCAGTATGTCACAAAAGAAATGGTCAATGATATTTGAAGAACAAAAGGCAAAGTAAAAACATAAGAAATCTGGATCAAAGATAAAAAGATCCCAGACAGCCAAGACCACAAAGAAAGTTCTGAACACTTAGATTTAGTCATTATGGTCATGTAGTGAAGTGGATGACAAATAGCCACAAATCGATCATACGCCATGAATGCAAGAAGGAAGCACTCTGTTGTGCCAAGGAAACAGAAGAAGTAAAGCTGAACTGCACATCCTATGAATGAGATGCCTTTATCCACATGTAAAAAGTCTCTAAGCATTCGAGGCACTGTCACCGAAATATAGAAGATTTCAGTAATGGACAAACTACGGAGAAAAAGATACATTGGGGCATGGAGCTGTGATTCTGTGGTCACAGTCAGAATTATTATTATGTTCCCCATTAAAGTAAAAAATAAATTACTAGAAAGATTGCAAAAAGGAAAGGTTGGCGGTTTGCAGAAAATCCCAAGAGAATAAATTCACTCAACTGTGTCTCATTTCTTTTGGTCATTACTGACACTCTTTTATAAAAATGAAAGAATCTAAGGTGTAATAATTGTCCAGCTTTATACTTAACAAGTTATTTTACTTAACTAGTTATTACTTAACTAGTTATTTTCTTAGAAATAAGTCTTAACCAAAAAAGGCACCCTTAATTTACAGTACTTCTGTATGTCTGCAATACATTGCTGTACTGAGGTGCCATTAGTTTTTATGGTTCTGCCACACTGATAAGAAGTTGCCCAAATATGTTGAGGTCACTGCTTAGCATCAAGACAGCAGCCAAAGGTGGCGATGTTCTTGTTCCTGTTGAATACAAGTACTGGTTTAAAATATACAGATGTAGCAGCCCTAAACTTGAGTGTAAGGATAACAAAAGCCACAAAAGTCAAAAAAGCCACTGAAAGAAAAAAATGTGAAAAAAAGTCTGCCAAAAGTTCCTTGCCATTGTTTACCTAACACATTAAGAATCAAGCATTTCTACATCTGTACATAATGTAACCCCCTTAAATACCGTTTTTTTAAGCATTAGATGTTCTCATTTCTGCATCAGCACATTTTAAATCTGTAACTTATTTATTTTTTCATTGATGTATCTTATGATACTTTAAATGTGTTTTTCAGTGGCACTATTTTGGGGTACATATACTGTAGCTTGTTAATTTTTTTTAATAATAATTTTAAATGTGTTTTTCACTGTGTGACAACTAGCATTTTACTTTTATTCTATGGGTCAGTATGATTAAAAAGATAACTATTGACATTATTATGTTTTACTACTTATGCACATCTTTTCATACAATCGCAAAATCGACTTTGCTTGTAAATCTAGCCCAATGATCTTTATTAACTTGACTTTCAGCAACATTTCCCAATTGAAGTCCTTCTCAGCATCGATGATGAGCAGGGAAAGGTGACTGCTACTCCATTTTCTTAGGGTCCTTTCTCAAAAGAGCCATCTAACGTTCTAATCTAGTGATTATCGGTAACAGGTCGCTTGCCCCTCGCCAAATAGGCCAACAACCTACTCAATTTATTTCTGAATCTGAAATAATCTAACTCCATTTGCAAACACAAAAAACCCTCTCTCTGATAAACCTATATTGTGTACTCCCTAAATCCACTTTTCCTTATTTTGTGGAGACTGAGACAAGAGAAAGTTTGTATACTGCAAACAGACCCCTTGGCTAGCCTTTTTATACTGTTCCTTGTTACTTTTTTGAAAGATTGGACATGTATCATTATTGCCCACTCAGGGCCACTTTAGATGTTTCCCAAAACAACAAAGTTTCTTAAGTATATTCTTTATTAGGGTACTTTCACACTAGCGTTAGAGGAATCCGGCAGCCAGTTCTGTTGCCGGAACGGCCTGTCGGATCCGGAAATCCGTGTGCAAACTGATACCATTTGTTTCCGGATCTGGATGCGGATCCGTTTGACAAATGCATTTGAAATACTGGATACGTCTCTTCGGTGTCACCTGGTGTTTTTCCGGAACACTTAGTACCGGATCCGGCATTAATACATTTCAATGGAAAATAATGCTGGATCCAGCATTCCGGCAAGTGTTCGGAATTTTGGCCAGACAAAATACCGCAGCATGCTGAGGTATTTTCTCCAGCCAAATACCATAAAAGTGACTGAACTGAATACATCCTGATACATACTGAACAAAATGCTTTCCATTCAGAATGCATTAGGACAAAACTGAAGCGTTTTTCCGGTATTGAGCACCTAAGACAGGACACAATACCGGAAAACTTTAACGCTAGTGTGAAAGTACCCTTAGTATGAACATACTTCATTCCCCAACCTTTCAGCATATTTGCCAAGTTCTCAACACATTAAGAAAAAGGGAGCATAAAGTGACAACCACATCCTCAATCTGTATCTTCACCATCTTTGGGATTAATAGCCGGGATAAGAAAAAAAGATATAGTTTCTTGACTATGATTCATCTAGGTGCACATAATGCACATATTCCCTTACACTGAAGTTATTTTTAATCTCAACTATCAACCAATCCAGTGGTCTCCATAATTTCCAAGTGTCTTTTGATCAGATCTATGTCTATATCTATATCAGATCTATTTCCTGACAATTTTTTTTATAGACACGCCCAATTAACTTGCTTCCAAGCAATTGATGAAAACTAGACTCTGCCAAAATTGTCACACTCATGGAATCATAAAACAGCCATTGCTATCTTTGTCAATGGACATAATTTTATGGGAAAAGTCTTTGTGCAGTAAAAGCAACAGTCCCACTCTTCTATCTACTGCTGGAGAAACATACATTACTCTATCCTACCGCCACCATCTAACTTAAAGATCTTGCACAAGGCCACGCAAAATGGCAGCGGCCGTCCCTTTGTGAGCAAATGGATGAGGTATTTTTTTTATTTACCACTCTGTTTACTGCTAGGCTATGAATGCGGCATCTGAGGGTTACAATGACAGGGAGCGGTGCAATCATTGCTCCCTGTCATTGCACCCGCTACTTAAAAGAAATGCGCTCGTGACAAAGTAATTCGTCACAAGGTGAATTTTTTTGTAAGATTCAGTGAAGCAGCCAAATCGAATTTTCCAATACTTTGCTCATCTCTACTGAATATTTTTGGGAAACTAACAAAGCATAGCTCTCTCCTATGCAACATTTTCTCCAAATCTTCAATGTGCTTATGAAATTTTGCAATTATAAGGTATTTAGTGAAAGAATAGTTATCAGCTTAACAAACTTTTGACCATTTTGCACCAATTCTTTTGCATAGTATTTAGAATGGAGATGAGCTAATTTCTTGGAATTTATGTCCAATTCACAGAATTTTTCCAAAAATCCATTCAGGTCTTAATCAATTCTACACAAATCAGAGAGTGAGAGAGACCGACTTGTAACACTCCTGTAGAAATGCTCCAAGAAGAAAAGAAAACCAATGCTCTGCTGTAAAATAAAATTGCTAATCAGCCATCCTTTCAAAAAGAAAAAACGTATGTCATTTTTGAATAGAGATACGCCAAGTAGGTGAGGCGGGGGAGTTTACAGGCAGGCCGGCCCATCTAATTTATCATTTTCTATGCCTGTTTTAGGCATAGAAAATGATCTGAATCTATGCCAGCAAGGGAGTTGGAGTAGATTTAGGCCAGCGGTGAATGCACCTAAGTTATGTAAAGGCAAGCACCTTGACATAGCTTAGGCACCTCAAGCACCAGCACAGGGTTATTAAGACCAGCGTTGGTCTTAATGAATGACACCATTAGTGTTTCACACCAGCAGATAGTTCTACTTCAGACAAATACCTTTTATCAGAGATGAGAAAATAAGCTTAGATAGCTGAGGCGCCTTTATCAGGGGTCTGGAGGAGTACTTTTTTCATTATGGAGAGCAACTAGTATGTGTGAGGAGTATTCTGAGTATTATAGGTTAGAAAATGCTCCTCCTTGCACATCTTTTGGCTTCTGGGAAAGATATTCAAATAAACTTTACTTCCAAAAAGAAAAGAAAGTTAAGCCTCTCTGATGCTATCCCAAATAAGATATGTTTATTTTCATATATTTTCCCAGAAAACAAGAGCAGAATTCCCAAGCCTACAATACTCCTCACTAAAGATGAGTGAGCCACCCGAGAGTCGGTTTAGTTCAGGTTCACCGAATTTTTGAAAAAGTTTGGTTTAGACCCAAATGGATTCGGAATGAACCAAAGTGGGTCAAATTGCCTTGAAAATTTGGATATAACACCCTCTAGTCTCCTATGAATTTTCAGGAAAACTTTTTCATTTATTTTTTGACATATTTTTTTAAAGCTATTGAGTACTTTTTTTATCATTTATATAAAATTATGGTTTTTATATTATCATGCTTTTTCGCAGTCATGTCTCATTCACCTATTATATTATCATTTTTATACGCTTTTACCCGGTCCAATCTCTGCTTTTCCAGTATTGAAATCCTGATAGTTTACCCTATATAAAATTGGCCACAAGGACATATAAGGTTGCCCCAGATTTATTGAGCATATGAGAGAGAAACATGGGGGAAGTGTTGAGTCCCTAAGATTCGCAGGTATAAAGACAGTCCCTAGTCCGCCGCAGGGCGTGATCGACATCAATTCCTTCTACAGAGAGAAACTAAATGGATCCTACATGCAGGTACTTTAGGGCAACTTGGGTTAAATGACAGAAATTATTTAAGTGTTTTTCTGTGAAATATGCGCCCATTACTGTTTATGAGTATTATTTTTAACAATGTTTGTTGTTTGATTGGCTAACGTCTTGGCACAGTTGACTGATGTGTTTCCATGACAACCTGTGCCATGAGACGTACAAGAAGCGTGTTTGCGTGAAACGACCATCGCCGCCACCATGTGTGTTTGATATGCGCCACCCCAGCCTATATGTACCAGAGCATTGGTTTGCTGAATAAAGGAACATTGTGGTGAGTGCCGCCCATTCTATTTTCTTATTTTACTTACTCGATGATCTGTTTGTGGGCTGGAGCACCGCTTCACTGTGCATGGACGTATAGGTGCGGTGGACCTTTGTTAGTGCTAGTGTGTAACACGGGAGATAGGGCAGTGCCGCCTATTAGTTTTTTATTTGTTGGTATCAAAAATGCATATGATCGTGTAAATGTATCATAAGAGCAGATACCAAAGATTACACCCAGAATACAGGGCAGTAGAAATGGTACTGTGCAGTGCCCATGTACAAAATAAGAGCAGATAGTGAGAATTACACCCAGCATACAGGACAGGAGGTGGCACTGTGCAGTGCCCATGTATACAGAATAAGAGCAGATGATGATATTTACACCCAATATACAGGACAGTAGAAGTGGTACTGTGCAGTGTCCATATATACAGAATAAGAGCAGATACTGAGAATTACATCCATTATACAGCACAGGAGAAGTGGTACTGTGCAGTGTATGTATATACTGAATAAGAGCAGATACTGAGAATTACACCCATTATACAGGACATGAGACGTGGCACTGTGCAGTGTCCATATATATATACGGAATAAGAGCAGGTACTGAGGATTACATCCAGTATACAGGATGAGAAGCAGTACTGTGTTGTGTCCATATTTACAGAATAAGAGCAGTTACTAATAGTTGCATCCAGTATACAGGACAGGAAACATGGCACTGTGCAGTGCACATATATACAGAATAAGAGCAAATACTGAGAATTACAGTGATATACACGTATATATATATATATATATATATATATATATACATATATATATATACATACAGACACTCACATGCATAGACACACACACTATATACATACTGAGAATTACAGAGATATGCACATATATATACATACAGACACTCACGTACATAGACACACACATATACACAAACTTTTACATACATAGAAACACACACATACATACATGGAGACATGCGCACATTTGTACACTTACAGAATTCTGCTGCTGTTGCTACTTCTCCATGTTCTTCTCCGTTCACTCTTTTAGATGCTGAAGGACCTTTGATTATGTGACCTGCCCATGTGATCAAAAGGTCTCTCAGCACTTCCGAATATGGCACTGTCCAGGGATTATTATACATGTTGTTTTGTCATGATTTTTGCTGCAAATTGGGGCAAAAACGTGAGAAATCTGCAGAATATCCTACAATTTAGCTTCAGTCCATGCACTGCCCTGAATACAGTTATGTGTCATTACTGTACTCAGGGCTGTGCAGGGGTGGAAGCAAAATTGCTGCTTCCCTGCAATTCACCGCCTCACTTTGCCTCATCAGTGGTGCACCCCTGAACACAGATCCAAAGCGGGCTGCAATTTAAAAAAAAATGCTATTAACCCAGAAAAATGTACCTCAAAGGTGAAAATATATTACTACAATCAAATGCCTGTTTTTCTGCGCTTAATATTTCCCATAGACTTCCACCTGGAAGCTAGCGTTTCTTTTAGGAAAAAGAACAGCAGCCAAAAAATGCATCAGAAACCGCAAAACGCACCAAAACAACCACGAAAAACAGTGACATCAGTTAAATGGTGCCCTCGCATATGGCATATTTTGTTGCAGAAATTTCAGTGACTGATATTTAGATATTTAGTTGAACTGTACATATTTCTGTGATTCTGAAAAAATACTGTTAAAAAGAATATTAAATCCAAACTGAGCTTTTAAGCATTCTGTTGTCAGCGGTCAACCAAAACTGAAGATTCTAGCACAGTGGAAAAAAATGAGTACCAGGCAATGCATTAAAAAGCTGTCAGAAGTTAACTAAATAAGGCCTAACTGGTGCTATATTGCCTAATGGTTTACTTATTTTACAATGACAGCCCACTGACAAAATCACCACTATGGCTTCAGAATGTAATTTTGCATATTTTACAATCTGGGTTCATAGTGGGTGTTTTTAGTGTTTACGGTATGTGCAGATATACACAGCAGTGATCATGCAGAAGAATAAACTTTATTCTTGCTGGCAATACATTAACATGGATTATGCTAAAGCATTTATGTACCACTGATCCAGAATGCATATTATGATCATCCTATCTATTATCTGACCCAACAATGGTACAGTACAATATATACTATTGTTATATTTACCAGTTTGAGAGCTTGGAAATAATAAGAAAACGTTTTTAGCATTTATTTTGATTTCTGGAAATGCAATAAAAAGCATTGAGCAAATGAAAATATAATTAAGAATAAAGTACCTATACAATACATTGTACAATAAATTCTATCTACTCACATATAATAAAGTGTAGGTAAATCAAAGAAGAAGCTCTGAAATTCCCACCCCTGTTTTATTTAAAAGAAATGTTGAGTTCATTAGGATGAATCTCATCATCAGATGAGATTCTCTAAAGACTAAAACTTAAGGGAATTCACTTGAATGTTATTAATTTGTTTAAATGTAGAATTTTTGCCTGTACTATAGAGAATTAAACTGTTATTTGTGAAGTCCAAACTTTAACGCATACCTGAGTTTTCAAAAAAAAGTTTGCATAATGGCTGTGCTTCCTTATACAATCATAACTGTAAAGGAATAGGTCTTTTTGGGCTTCCCTATTGTCTATTTCACCTGCAAAGCTAGATGCATTTACATAGTAACATAGTTTATAAGGCTGAAAAAAGACATCTGCCCATCCAGTTCGGCCTGTTATCCTGCAAGTTGATCCAGAGGAAGGCAAAAAACCCCTGTGAGGTAGAAGCCAATTTTCCCCACTTTAGGGGAAAAACTTCCTTCCCGAATCCAATCAGGCAATCAGAACAACTCCCTGGATCAATGACCCCTCTCTAGTAGCTATAGCCTGTAATATGATTACACTCCAGAAATACATCCATGTCCCTCTTGAACTCTTTTAGTGAACTCACCATCACCACCTCCTCAGGCAGTGAGTTCCATAGACTCACTTCTCTTACCGTAAAGAATCCTCTTCTATGTTTGTGTACAAACCTTCTTTCCTCCAGATGCAGAGGATGTCCCCTTGTCACAGTCCTGGGGATAAATAGATGATGGGAGAGATCTCTGTACTAACCCCTGATATATTTATACATAGTTATTAGATCTCCACTCAGTCGTCTTTTTCTAAAGTGAATAACCCTAATTTTGATACTCTTTCAGGGTATTGTAGTTCTTTCATTCAACTTATTACTTTAGTTGCCCACCTCTCAACCCTCTTCAGCTCTGCTATGTCTGCCTTGTTCACAGGAGACCAGAACTGTACACAATATTCCATGTGTGGTCTGACCAGTGATTTGTAAAGTGGTAGGACTATGTTCTCATCACGGGCATCTATGCCACTTTTGATGCACCCCATGATCTTATTGGCCTTGGCAGCAGCTGCCTGACACTGGTTTCTACAGCTTAGTTTGCTGTTCACTAAAATTCCTAGAACCTTTTCCTTGTCAGTGTTACCCAGTGTTTTACAATTTAGTATGTACTGGTGACTTGCATTATTCCTTCCCAAGTGCATAACCTTATATTTGTCAGTGTTAAACCTCATCTGCCACTTATCTGCCCAAGCCTCCAATTTATCCACATCCATCTATAACAGTATACTGTCCTCTTCAGTGTTAATTACTTTACACAGTTTAGTGTCATCTGCAAAAATTTATATTTTACTGTGCAAGACTTCTACAAGATCATTAATAAATATTGTATATACAAAGTTCACATGCGCTGCCGCAATTAGTTGTTTAAAATCTCCTCTACCCCACCACCTAGATGCCGTAACTCTGTAGATAATCAACACAATCTAAGGGCATAAGAGTCCCCTGCTCTGAGTGGGTGATTAAACAACGAGTGAAATGGAAAGATTAAACTATATGTCCATACCTCTATGTTGTATGTAGGAAGCGTAGGTGTACTTTTAATCGTATCAGTGTTTCTTCCTTGGCGTCTTCTGCTTCAACCATCTGCGACTGCACCGCTCCTGCCGGGTAGCTAGCGCGCGGGGGAGTCTTGCAGTTGGTAACTAAGAGATTGAGCTGCTCGTTTTTTTATAATGAGACTATAATCTCTAATTAGTTCTATAATTATATACACACTACTTAACAATTGAGTTAAAAGTATTCTGGCCCCCATTTTAAACTAGCTTATACCCTCATGTTGTATGCACAATTTTAAAGGATGTCAGTAGTTTCAAATAGGAAGAAGAGAGACGTGGTTGTTACTATGGAGACAAGACTCCTATTTACCCAAGGAGGATTGGGAGGATTTCTTATCCCTGATGAAGGAATATGCATATTCCGAAATGCGTTGGATCAATTCTAACCCTTACAGGCATCCGTACCTGAGTGTAACGTAACATAGGAACGCTCCTAGTTACCAACTGCAAGCTTCCCCCACGTGCACTACAGGCCGGAGCGACACAGACGCCAGGGAAGAAACACCCATATGATTGAAAGTACACATACACTTCCTACATACAACATAGAGGTATGGAAATATACAATAGTTTAACCTCGTCTATTCCATTTCACTCATTGTTGTTTAATCACCCACTTATTAATAAATATATTGAAGAGAATAGGGCCCAATACTGACCCATGTGGTACCCCACTAGTGACAGTAACCCAATCTAAGTGTGTACCATTAATAACCACCCTCTGTTTTCTATCACTGAGCCAGTTACTTACCCACATACAGACATTTTCCCCCAGTCCAAGCATTCTCATTTTATATACTAACCTTTTATGTGGTATAGTGTCAAATGCTTTGGAGAAGTCCAGACAAACGACATCCATTGATTCGCCGTGGTAAAGTCTAGAACTTACCTCCTCATAGAAACTGATTAAATTAGTTTGACATGACCGATCCCTCATGAAGCCATGCTGATATGGCGTTAATTTTCATTGAGGTACTCCAAGAAAGCATCTCTTAGAAAACCTTCAAACAGTTTACCCACGACCGGCCTAAAGTTTCCAGGCTCTGTTTTTGGACCCTTTTGAATATTGGCACCACATTTGCTATGCGCCAATCATGTGGAACACTCTTTGTCAGTATAGAGTCCTTAAACATCAGAAATAAGAGTCTGGCTGTGACATTACTTAAAGGGGTTTTCCCATCTCAGACAATGGGGGCATATCGCTAGGATATGCCCCTATTGACTGATAAGGTGCTGGTCCCACCGCTGGGGCCCACACCTACAATGAGAATGGATGCATGCTCAGCTGCCCTCCATTCATTTCTATGGGGCTGCCGAAAATAGCTGAGCGCTGGCTCGGCTATTTTCATCTGCCCCATAGAAATAAATGGGCCGCGCATGCCCGGTGTGCTCCCATTCACTTCTATGGGAGCAGCGGGGAGCAGCGCTTGGTGGTGGATGGACCCCAGGAAATCTGGGGTCCTCCAGCCTCAGAGCTTCCTGCTTCGTTCTCGTTGTAGATGCAGGTCCCAGCAGTGGGACCCGCACCTATCAGACAATGGGGGCATATCCTAGTGATATGCCCCCATTGTCTGGTATAGAAATACCCTTTAATTCCCTTAGGATAAGGGGTGTATGCCATCTGGTCCCGGTGATTTCTCTATTTTAATCTTTTTAAGACGCCGCTGTACTTCTTCCTGGGTCAGGCGGGGCACTTTTAATGGGGAATTTACTTTTAAATTCTGCATTGCATCTGTTTATTTTCTTCAGTAAATACAGTGGAGAAGAAAATATTTAATAGCTTTGGTTTCTCCTCATCGCTCTCTGCAACTCCCCTCTTATCACTCTGTAAAGGGCTGACACCTACAGATTTATACTTTTTACCATTTATATAATGGAAGAACATTTTAGAGTTAGTTTTACTCTCTTTGGCAATTAATCTCTAGTTTGGCTGCTTTTATTTGTCTTTTACATATTCAATTTTTTTCCTTATAGTTTTTCAATGCTTCCTCGCTACCCTCCTGTTTTAGTGATTTAGGCCTCTTTCACACTTGCGTTGTAAGGATCCGGCGTGCAATTCCGTCGCCGGAAATGCCCGCCGGATCCGTAACAACGCAAGTGAACTGAAATCAATTGAAGACTGATCAGTCTTCAAAATGCTTTCAGTGTTACTAGGGCAGCCAGGACGCTATTAAAGTCCTGGTTGCCATAGTAGTAGTGGGGAGCGGGGACGCAGTATACTTACCGCCCGTGCAGCTCCCGGGGCGCTCCAGAATGACATCAGAGCGCCCCATGCGCATGGATCACATGATCCATGCGATCACGTGATCCATGCGCGTGGGGCGCTCTGGTGTCACTCTGGAGCGCCCGGGAGCCGCACGGGTGGTAAGTATACTGCTCCCCGCTCCCCACTACACTTTACCATGGCAACCAGGACTTTAGCTTCCTGGCTGCCATGGTAACCATTCAGAAAAAGCTACACGTCGGATCCGGCGATGCGCCGAAACAACGTTTAGCTTAAGGCCGGATCCGGATTAATGCCTTTCAATGGGCATTAATTCCGGATCCGTCCTTGCGGCAAGTGTTCAGGATTTTTGGCCAGAGCAAAGCGCAGCATGCTGCGGTATTTTCTCTGGCCAAAAACGTTCGGTCCTGAACTGAAGACATCCTGATGCATCCTGAATGGATTTCTCTCCATTCAGAATGCATTGGGATAATCCTGATCAGGATTTTTCTGGCATAGAGCCCCGGCGACGGAACTCTATGCCGAAAAAGAAATACGCAAGTGTGAAAGAGCCCTTAAATGCTTTCTTTTTGTCATTTATAGCTTTATTTACCTTTCCATTTATCCACATTGTTTTTTTCTTGTTCCTTAACCTTTTATTCCCATAAGGTATGTACAGTACCTCTCACAATTAGATTTTAGGATGCTTTTAAAATTATCCCATTTTGTGGCTGTATTTTAATTTTTGAGGCTTTTGTCCTAGTTAGTTAGGCCTATGGCCTCTCTTAGTTGGCTAAATTTAGCTTTTTTGAAATTTAGTATTTTTGCTCCTCCCGAAGAAACACTCTTTTGAATGACAATTGAAAGGTTATGACTTTATGGTCACTATTTCCTAGGTGTCCCCTAACCTGCAGATCTGTTGTTCTGACAGGTCTATTGGTTAATACTAAGTCCAGTGTGGCCGTCCCTCTAGTCGGGTCCTGAACCAGTTGGGAAAGGTAATTGTCTTTGGTTATTGCCAAGAACCTGTTTCCTTTATGAGATATATAGGTTTCAGTTTCCCAGTCTATATCTGGGTAGTTGAAGTCCCCCATAATAACCACCTCGTTATGATTTGCCGCCTCGTCTACTTTATTTAGAAGTATATTTTCAGTGGACTCTGGTATATTAGGTGGCTTATAATAAACTCCTATTAGTATTTTATTATTGTTTTTCCTCCATGTATTTCTACAACAGTGACTCCACATGTTCATGTCCCTCACTTACAGTATGTCTTTCCCGGACTGTGGGCTTTAGACAGGATATAAAGGCAAACTCCTTCCACTCTTTGGTTTTGACGATCCTTTCTAAACAGACTGTAACTCTGTACGTTAACCGCCCAGTCATAGCTATCATCCAGCCATGTCTCAGTTATTCCCACTATGTCATAGTCCTCCATACACATCACTAATTTCAGTTCACCAGTTTTATTAGTCAGGCTTCTGGCATTGGTATACATACAATTAAGAAGTTTATGTATATTTTTACCCTACACCTTTCCTTATGAACTGTTCTCGTCCCTCCTTCCATTTCCCTGCCAGTCCCATTACATCGCCCAAGGTCTCTATCTGCACTCCTATACCATAATTACTCTCCCCCCAGTCCCTAGTTTAAACACTCCTCCAGCCTTCTAGCCATCTTCTCCCCCAAAACAGCTGCCCCTTCCCTATTGAGGTGCAGCCCATCCCTACGAGAGAGCCTGTAGCCAACAGAGAAGTCAGCCCAGTTCTCCAGGAACCCTCCTTCCTACACCAGTTCTTGAGCCCCTTTTTTACCTCCCTAATCTCCTGCTGCTTTTCTTGTGTGGCTTGTGGTACAGGTAGTATTTCGGAAAACACTACCTTGCCCTAAGTTTGTGACCTAAATACCAGATCATCTTTAACTTTGTCATTGGTTCCGATATGGACCATGACTGCTGGATGTTCTCCAGCCCCTACCAGTAAGCTGTCAACCCGATCTGCGATATGTGGAACTTGTGCGCCAGGAAGACAACACACTGTTCGGCGATCCCAGTCTTTGTGACAGATCGCCCTATCTGTTCCCCTAATAATTGAGTCCCCAACTACCAGCACCTTTCTGGCTTGCTCTGCTCTCCTGGTCCCTGCTTACTAGAGCTGACATTCCCCTGACTGGCAGAGGAAGTGTCCGGCTGCAGCAGTGTTTTCCCTGAACTGACATCCCCCTCATCTGCCTGGCAGTCTTCCCTCTACCCCGCTTTCTAACTGTTACCCATCTAGCTACCTCACTTTCCTGAGCCTCTATGCTACCACCTTCCTCCACATCTACCCCATAGAGTGTCTGCTCAGTGAGCCTCAAACTCTGTTCCAAATTGCAAACGCTTCTCAGTGTTAAAACTTGCCCAGTTAGATGCACGATGTGCGATTCCAAACGAGTCCAAAATATGCTCACATTTTGAACAAAGATATGTACCCTCAAACGGCTGTTTCAGGACTGCATACATTAGACAAGATGTGCACTGGACTGCGCTGTAAATAATGGGAATAATTTCTCTCACAAGCAGGGCAGTCTCCCTTCTGTGGAATCTGCTGGTACTGTACTGCTTTGACGTCCTTTACCTTACTTCCCGTTAAGTTTGTTTTTAGCTGTGGAGCTCAACAAACAGATAAGGAAAGGAGGAGGGAGGGGGTGTCACATTTACAGAAAGGCAAGACACTCCTGTGATCTTCAGCAGTGTAGAAGCAGTTCTTTTATCAAGCTCCAGATCCCAGCAAGCTCTGACACCCCCACTTCCTCTCTGCCATGTCCTTGATACTAGGGATGGATCTTGCCGGACAACAAACAGTGGTGTGCAACTTAGGTGGAAGTGAGATCCCTAGTGCGCATGCCATTACAGCTTTTTCAGGTGGATACAGGCATATTTTTTTTTTAAGTGATATAGAAATTTGTTATTTACACCATTCTCTTTTAAATTACCGTAAATGAAGATGTGTGAAAGTATAGTAACTGTTTGACAAAAAAAACTTTTGTAATAAATATGTATATTGTAACAACTTTTACCTATAAGAACTGAGGTTTAGGACTTTGTACTCTGCTGTTTCAAAAACATGCACATGACCATATGTATTTTGCAGTCCGCAAAATGCGGATCTGCAAAAAAATACTGATGACGTCCGTGTGACATCTGTGTTGCATCTGTTTTTTTCTCTTGCGGATCCATTGTAACAATGCCTATCCTTGCCCACAAAACAGACAAGAATATGACATGTTCTTTATTTTTTGCGAGGGCTACAGAACGGACATACAGATGTGGACAGCACATGGTGCTCTCCCCTTTTGCTGACCCATTGCAATGAATCAGTCCACATCCTATTCGTAAAAAAATTAAAAACGGAACGGACACAAATAAAATACGTTTGTGTGCACGAGCTCTTATTCAGTGAGTTGTTGAAAAACTGATAACCACTAAAACTACTCAAATGCTCCTGCTCCTCCTACCCCTTGTCACTCATTTCGTCAGTATTCTATCACAGTGGAGATTGCAAAAAGACAACAGTATGCAGTATGTTTGCACTTAACGGCGCAGAAGCAGAACGTGCTCCTGGCCAAGTTGCTGGTACTACAGTCACTCCCTTTCCATGTGGTGGACTCTGCACCTTTCAGAGAACTGATGGCTTGTGCTGAGCCAAGGTGGAGAGTCCCAAGCCATCGTTACTTCTCCAAAAAGGCTGTGCCATACCTGTACATGTATGTTTAACAGAAGGTGGACCAGTCCTTGAGCCTGTTGGTGTTTGCTAAAGTTCACGTCAGCGGAGACATGTGGAGATGTAATTACAGTCGAGGACTATATATGTCCTTCACGGCCCACTGGGTAAATGTGGTTCCTGCCCAAACACCACAAGCAACTTGGCCAAGTGACAGCAATGTCCCCTCGGCGTTTTCAATCTGTGAGTCCTGAGCCGATGTCCTCCTCAGCCTCCTCATCCTCCACCTTGTCCTCAGCCTCCACTGCAGGCACAATTTGGACAGCAACTCCAGAAATCACCTATGCAGAGCACAGCACTATTCTGCACCTGGTTTGCCTGAGAGAAGGTACTGTAGTCACGCAGGTGAGAAATTGCTCCGCGTCCTCCATCAAGTATTGGAATCTTGGCTGTCTCTTCGTCAACTGAAAATCAGAACCATGGTCACCGACTATGTGAAGAACATTGTTTCGGTGCTGCGTCAAGGAGGGCTGAGCCATGCGCCTTGCATGGTGCACATTTTATTTTGGTTGTAAAGTAGTTCCTGAACTCTTCCACCCAACTGCAAGACGTCCTCAAAATGGCCACGAAACTGAACATGCACTTCAGCCACTCTTACACTGCAAAGTACACCCTTCTTAAGCTGCAAAGGCAGAATGGCGCTACCCTACATCAGCTGATATCGTAGTTTCCACCTGTTGGAACTCCACCCTCCACATGTTGGAACAACAATATAAGTGAGGAAGACCATAAATAATTTCTTGATGATGCCGCCGGACAGGAGCACTCCCTGTGTAACTTTGACGTTAGCCAGTGGCAGCTCAAGTGTGACACCAGCCATTTGCTCAGGCCCTTTGAGGAGGCCACTTTATTTGTCAGTCACCAGGACTACGGGATAAACAATGTCAGTGGCGTAGGAATCACCATAGCAGCCATAGCAATGGCTATGGGGCCCTACGCCACTGGGGGCCCGGCCAGCAGCTGAGTATTTTTTCATATTCATGGCCAGCCAGCCGCCTGTGGCCCCCTGCTGCCCTGCAGTAATGCTCACTGGTGGATCCCGGGGGTGGGGGGGCCCCAGAGGCAGCAAGCACTTTAATGCCTCTGGCTCCCTTCCCCTCCGGCACTAGAATGGAGTGGCTCCAGGTATGATAGGAAGGGGCGGAGTCTCTTCATGCAGGGGGCAGAGCTTCAAGATGTGCAGGAGATACAGACCAAGGAGAGAAGAGCAGAAGCTGCAGGTCAGTATGTGGACAGTGGAGAAGATTCACTGTTATGTTTACTTGGGCTCTGAAGGGACTGTATGCAGGAGGGGGGTGATATTTACATAAGACTACGCTGGAGGAGCTATGGGGGATATTATTTACATAAAACTATGATGGAGGATTATTCACATGGTATTGTATGCTGGAGGGGCTGAAGAGGGGGTCATATTATTTACACATATCTGGCCATAACTACTGTGAGGGGGCACATATCTGGGCATAACCACTGTGAGGGGGCACATATGCAGGCATAACTACTGTGGGAGGGCACATATGGGCATAACCACTGTGAGGGGGCACATATGCGGGCATACCTACTGTGAGGGGGCACATATCCTGGCATACCTACTGTGAGGGGGCACATATCCGTGCATAACTACTGTGGGGGGGCACATATCTGGCCATAACTACTGTGAGGGGGCACATATGCGGGCATAACTACTGTGAGCTGCCAAATATCTGGGCATAACTACTGTGGGTGCACAAGGAGGACATAACTATTTTGAAGGGACCACAAGGTGCGCATTAGTACTGTGTGGTAACACTTAGGGGAAATGTCGTAGATTACCCGCTATACATTGGCATGGCTCAGTCTTACAGGCCAGCACATAACCCCCTGCTGGTGATCTCACAGGGGCAGTCGCCATCATCTCTTCCTTATGTGATTATTCTTTTTTTCTCACCACAGGGACCTTGTTCTGGATCCAGTGGACATCACACCGACACCAGCGACATCCTGGATGAGGTAGGACCAGAGTTTATTAGGACTGGGTGAGTGTAGCCATGCATTGGGCTTGGGGCTCTTTCACACAAGCGGATCCCGTGCGGCTAATCCGCTGAGTGAAAGAGAGCCAAGTCCCGTTCCGGACAGCAGAGACATGGAGCAGTAACATGATTGATAACGCTCTGTGCCTCTCTGTGATCTATTTGGTAGAAAATCAGGGTGAAAACTTTATCTCACTGTGATTTTGTATTGAAAAGATCACAGAGATGCACAGAGCATTATCAATCACGATCCAGGGGACCCAAGTAAATTCTTGCCCAGGGTCCACTCAATATCAAAGATGGCCCTGCCTGCAGGAGTGCTGTATACCCGTCCCAGGGCCCAGTGCTCTTCCCCTTGTTTCCGGCGGGCCGTCCTCCCCTTTATACTTACCCTCCGTGGCCGGCGCTTTACTGTCCTGAGATGCCGGCCGGGAAGGCAGAGAGGAGCGAGACTTCTGGCGAGGAAGAGTAGCCGCGGTGGCGGTGCAGAACAGGTAAGTATGTTGGGGCCTGGCCTGGGCCCTGAGCCGATGGGGACAGAGTGGGGGTCTGATGGGGGTCGACCGTCTTTGGGCTGATCTGAGGTCTGATGGGGGCGACGACGGGGAGGGGGCCCCATGGATCAGTTTCGCGTTTTGAATAGCTTGGGGGAGTAGTTTCTAAAATGGGGTGATTTATGGGTGGTTTCTAATCTGTAAGCTTTACAAAGTGACTTCATAGCTGAACGGGTCCTTAAAAATTGGGTTTTGGAAATGCTCTTAAAAATGTTAAGATTTTCTTCTAAACTTCTAAGCCTTCACACCCATTACACACCCATTCACTCTGTGCACACCACACCTAGCACAAAGACATTAACCCCATGTGCACCACAAACAGGGAAAAAGCACACCACACAGATGTGAGTGTCTCGCATGCTCTAGACACAAAGTTTCCAGCGGCAACCGCACATGAGACTACAACGTATAGTCCCACGCGCGGCAACCGAAAACCATGCCGCTGGCAAGACCATGCAAGACAGAGGAACACAACCTCAACACAGGTCGTGACATACCATTTGCCACTGGCAACGGCATGTAAACACAAGGTTCACAACCCCACCGCGGTCGTGACATATACCTGGTAAAGTTGGATATCTGGCAATGAATATAAGCCAAATAAGGCGGTGATGATAGTGGAGATAGTGTGAAAATAACACATCTCCCTCTTTGCACCGTGGCATACTGCTCTGTCTAATATATGACACAAGTTATACCAGTTAAACAATACCAATGCCTCAGTATGGTTTTAAAATTGCACTTGGATTTATGGAAAAATACACGTTTTATGATTTTGAAATAAAAGTAATATTTTATTTAATGTACACGGTCACAAACAGAAATTTGTAGCTTATGGTACCTGGTGTAAATAAATTAGGTCATAGTTTCATCCACCTACACATAGCATTCTTAATTACCGAATTTCTCAAACTATAAATTACTGGATTAAGCATGGGGATAAAGACGGTATAAAGCAGAGATATTATTTTTGCCCCTCCATATGATTCAATGGATTTTGTCTTCAGATAGGTTATAGTAGCTGTTCCGTAGAATAAAGTCACAGATGTAAGGTGAGACCCACATGTAGAAAACACTTTTTTCCTCCCAGTAGAGGAAGGAATTTTTAATATACTGTTAATAATACACACATAGGAGACAAAAATTAACAGAAATGGAAAAGGTATAACCAGAGAGCTATATACCAAAATAGCAATCTCATTAGCAAAGGTGTCAGCACAGGCCAACTTTACCACTGGCAGTATGTCACAAAAGAAATGGTCAATGATATTTGAAGAACAAAAGGCAAAGTAAAAACATAAGAAATCTGGATCAAAGATAAAAAGATCCCAGACAGCCAAGACCACAAAGAAAGTTCTGAACACTTAGATTTAGTCATTATGGTCATGTAGTGAAGTGGATGACAAATAGCCACAAATCGATCATACGCCATGAATGCAAGAAGGAAGCACTCTGTTGTGCCAAGGAAACAGAAGAAGTAAAGCTGAACTGCACATCCTATGAATGAGATGCCTTTATCCACATGTAAAAAGTCTCTAAGCATTCGAGGCACTGTCACCGAAATATAGAAGATTTCAGTAATGGACAAACTACGGAGAAAAAGATACATTGGGGCATGGAGCTGTGATTCTGTGGTCACAGTCAGAATTATTATTATGTTCCCCATTAAAGTAAAAAATAAATTACTAGAAAGATTGCAAAAAGGAAAGGTTGGCGGTTTGCAGAAAATCCCAAGAGAATAAATTCACTCAACTGTGTCTCATTTCTTTTGGTCATTACTGACACTCTTTTATAAAAATGAAAGAATCTAAGGTGTAATAATTGTCCAGCTTTATACTTAACAAGTTATTTTACTTAACTAGTTATTACTTAACTAGTTATTTTCTTAGAAATAAGTCTTAACCAAAAAAGGCACCCTTAATTTACAGTACTTCTGTATGTCTGCAATACATTGCTGTACTGAGGTGCCATTAGTTTTTATGGTTCTGCCACACTGATAAGAAGTTGCCCAAATATGTTGAGGTCACTGCTTAGCATCAAGACAGCAGCCAAAGGTGGCGATGTTCTTGTTCCTGTTGAATACAAGTACTGGTTTAAAATATACAGATGTAGCAGCCCTAAACTTGAGTGTAAGGATAACAAAAGCCACAAAAGTCAAAAAAGCCACTGAAAGAAAAAAATGTGAAAAAAAGTCTGCCAAAAGTTCCTTGCCATTGTTTACCTAACACATTAAGAATCAAGCATTTCTACATCTGTACATAATGTAACCCCCTTAAATACCGTTTTTTAAGCATTAGATGTTCTCATTTCTGCATCAGCACATTTTAAATCTGTAACTTATTTATTTTTTCATTGATGTATCTTATGATACTTTAAATGTGTTTTTCAGTGGCACTATTTTGGGGTACATATACTGTAGCTTGTTAATTTTTTTAATAATAATTTTAAATGTGTTTTTCACTGTGTGACAACTAGCATTTTACTTTTATTCTATGGGTCAGTATGATTAAAAAGATAACTATTGACATTATTATGTTTTACTACTTATGCACATCTTTTCATACAATCGCAAAATCGACTTTGCTTGTAAATCTAGCCCAATGATCTTTATTAACTTGACTTTCAGCAACATTTCCCAATTGAAGTCCTTCTCAGCATCGATGATGAGCAGGAAAGGTGACTGCTACTCCATTTTCTTAGGGTCCTTTCTCAAAAGAGCCATCTAACGTTCTAATCTAGTGATTATCGGTAACAGGTCGCTTGCCCCTCGCCAAATAGGCCAACAACCTACTCAATTTATTTCTGAATCTGAAATAATCTAACTCCATTTGCAAACACAAAAACCTCTCTCTGATAAACCTATATTGTGTACTCCCTAAATCCACTTTTCCTTATTTTGTGGAGACTGAGACAAGAGAAAGTTTGTATACTGCAAACAGACCCCTTGGCTAGCCTTTTTATACTGTTCCTTGTTACTTTTTTGAAAGATTGGACATGTATCATTATTGCCCACTCAGGGCCACTTTAGATGTTTCCCAAAACAACAAAGTTTCTTAAGTATATTCTTTATTAGGGTACTTTCACACTAGCGTTAGAGGAATCCGGCAGCCAGTTCTGTTGCCGGAACGGCCTGTCGGATCCGGAAATCCGTGTGCAAACTGATACCATTTGTTTCCGGATCTGGATGCGGATCCGTTTGACAAATGCATTTGAAATACTGGATACGTCTCTTCGGTGTCACCTGGTGTTTTTCCGGAACACTTAGTACCGGATCCGGCATTAATACATTTCAATGGAAAATAATGCTGGATCCAGCATTCCGGCAAGTGTTCGGAATTTTGGCCAGACAAAATACCGCAGCATGCTGAGGTATTTTCTCCAGCCAAATACCATAAAAGTGACTGAACTGAATACATCCTGATACATACTGAACAAAATGCTTTCCATTCAGAATGCATTAGGACAAAACTGAAGCGTTTTTCCGGTATTGAGCACCTAAGACAGGACACAATACCGGAAAACTTTAACGCTAGTGTGAAAGTACCCTTAGTATGAACATACTTCATTCCCCAACCTTTCAGCATATTTGCCAAGTTCTCAACACATTAAGAAAAAGGGAGCATAAAGTGACAACCACATCCTCAATCTGTATCTTCACCATCTTTGGGATTAATAGCCGGGATAAGAAAAAAAGATATAGTTTCTTGACTATGATTCATCTAGGTGCACATAATGCACATATTCCCTTACACTGAAGTTATTTTTAATCTCAACTATCAACCAATCCAGTGGTCTCCATAATTTCCAAGTGTCTTTTGATCAGATCTATGTCTATATCTATATCAGATCTATTTCCTGACAATTTTTTTTATAGACACGCCCAATTAACTTGCTTCCAAGCAATTGATGAAAACTAGACTCTGCCAAAATTGTCACACTCATGGAATCATAAAACAGCCATTGCTATCTTTGTCAATGGACATAATTTTATGGGAAAAGTCTTTGTGCAGTAAAAGCAACAGTCCCACTCTTCTATCTACTGCTGGAGAAACATACATTACTCTATCCTACCGCCACCATCTAACTTAAAGATCTTGCACAAGGCCACGCAAAATGGCAGCGGCCGTCCCTTTGTGAGCAAATGGATGAGGTATTTTTTTTATTTACCACTCTGTTTACTGCTAGGCTATGAATGCGGCATCTGAGGGTTACAATGACAGGGAGCGGTGCAATCATTGCTCCCTGTCATTGCACCCGCTACTTAAAAGAAATGCGCTCGTGACAAAGTAATTCGTCACAAGGTGAATTTTTTTGTAAGATTCAGTGAAGCAGCCAAATCGAATTTTCCAATACTTTGCTCATCTCTACTGAATATTTTTGGGAAACTAACAAAGCATAGCTCTCTCCTATGCAACATTTTCTCCAAATCTTCAATGTGCTTATGAAATTTTGCAATTATAAGGTATTTAGTGAAAGAATAGTTATCAGCTTAACAAACTTTTGACCATTTTGCACCAATTCTTTTGCATAGTATTTAGAATGGAGATGAGCTAATTTCTTGGAATTTATGTCCAATTCACAGAATTTTTCCAAAAATCCATTCAGGTCTTAATCAATTCTACACAAATCAGAGAGTGAGAGAGACCGACTTGTAACACTCCTGTAGAAATGCTCCAAGAAGAAAAGAAAACCAATGCTCTGCTGTAAAATAAAATTGCTAATCAGCCATCCTTTCAAAAAGAAAAAACGTATGTCATTTTTGAATAGAGATACGCCAAGTAGGTGAGGCGGGGGAGTTTACAGGCAGGCCGGCCCATCTAATTTATCATTTTCTATGCCTGTTTTAGGCATAGAAAATGATCTGAATCTATGCCAGCAAGGGAGTTGGAGTAGATTTAGGCCAGCGGTGAATGCACCTAAGTTATGTAAAGGCAAGCACCTTGACATAGCTTAGGCACCTCAAGCACCAGCACAGGGTTATTAAGACCAGCGTTGGTCTTAATGAATGACACCATTAGTGTTTCACACCAGCAGATAGTTCTACTTCAGACAAATACCTTTTATCAGAGATGAGAAAATAAGCTTAGATAGCTGAGGCGCCTTTATCAGGGGTCTGGAGGAGTACTTTTTTCATTATGGAGAGCAACTAGTATGTGTGAGAGTATTCTGAGTATTATAGGTTAGAAAATGCTCCTCCTTGCACATCTTTTGGCTTCTGGGAAAGATATTCAAATAAACTTTACTTCCAAAAGAAAAGAAAGTTAAGCCTCTCTGATGCTATCCCAAATAAGATATGTTTATTTTCATATATTTTCCCAGAAAACAAGAGCAGAATTCCCAAGCCTACAATACTCCTCACTAAAGATGAGTGAGCCACCCGAGAGTCGGTTTAGTTCAGGTTCACCGAATTTTTGAAAAAGTTTGGTTTAGACCCAAATGGATTCGGAATGAACCAAAGTGGGTCAAATTGCCTTGAAAATTTGGATATAACACCCTCTAGTCTCCTATGAATTTTCAGGAAAACTTTTTCATTTATTTTTGACATATTTTTTAAAGCTATTGAGTACTTTTTTTATCATTTATATAAAATTATGGTTTTTATATTATCATGCTTTTTCGCAGTCATGTCTCATTCACCTATTATATTATCATTTTTATACGCTTTTACCCGGTCCAATCTCTGCTTTTCCAGTATTGAAATCCTGATAGTTTACCCTATATAAAATTGGCCACAAGGACATATAAGGTTGCCCCAGATTTATTGAGCATATGAGAGAGAAACATGGGGGAAGTGTTGAGTCCCTAAGATTCGCAGGTATAAAGACAGTCCCTAGTCCGCCGCAGGGCGTGATCGACATCAATTCCTTCTACAGAGAGAAACTAAATGGATCCTACATGCAGGTACTTTAGGGCAACTTGGGTTAAATGACAGAAATTATTTAAGTGTTTTTCTGTGAAATATGCGCCCATTACTGTTTATGAGTATTATTTTTAACAATGTTTGTTGTTTGATTGGCTAACGTCTTGGCACAGTTGACTGATGTGTTTCCATGACAACCTGTGCCATGAGACGTACAAGAAGCGTGTTTGCGTGAAACGACCATCGCCGCCACCATGTGTGTTTGATATGCGCCACCCCAGCCTATATGTACCAGAGCATTGGTTTGCTGAATAAAGGAACATTGTGGTGAGTGCCGCCCATTCTATTTTCTTATTTTACTTACTCGATGATCTGTTTGTGGGCTGGAGCACCGCTTCACTGTGCATGGACGTATAGGTGCGGTGGACCTTTGTTAGTGCTAGTGTGTAACACGGGAGATAGAGCAGTGCCGCCTATTAGTTTTTTATTTGTTGGTATCAAAAATGCATATGATCGTGTAAATGTATCATAAGAGCAGATACCAAAGATTACACCCAGAATACAGGGCAGTAGAAATGGTACTGTGCAGTGCCCATGTACAAAATAAGAGCAGATAGTGAGAATTACACCCAGCATACAGGACAGGAGGTGGCACTGTGCAGTGCCCATGTATACAGAATAAGAGCAGATGATGATATTTACACCCAATATACAGGACAGTAGAAGTGGTACTGTGCAGTGTCCATATATACAGAATAAGAGCAGATACTGAGAATTACATCCATTATACAGCACAGGAGAAGTGGTACTGTGCAGTGTATGTATATACTGAATAAGAGCAGATACTGAGAATTACACCCATTATACAGGACATGAGACGTGGCACTGTGCAGTGTCCATATATATATACGGAATAAGAGCAGGTACTGAGGATTACATCCAGTATACAGGATGAGAAGCAGTACTGTGTTGTGTCCATATTTACAGAATAAGAGCAGTTACTAATAGTTGCATCCAGTATACAGGACAGGAAACATGGCACTGTGCAGTGCACATATATACAGAATAAGAGCAAATACTGAGAATTACAGTGATATACACGTATATATATATATATATATATATATATATATATACATATATATATATACATACAGACACTCACATGCATAGACACACACACTATATACATACTGAGAATTACAGAGATATGCACATATATATACATACAGACACTCACGTACATAGACACACACATATACACAAACTTTTACATACATAGAAACACACACATACATACATGGAGACATGCGCACATTTGTACACTTACAGAATTCTGCTGCTGTTGCTACTTCTCCATGTTCTTCTCCGTTCACTCTTTTAGATGCTGAAGGACCTTTGATTATGTGACCTGCCCATGTGATCAAAAGGTCTCTCAGCACTTCCGAATATGGCACTGTCCAGGGATTATTATACATGTTGTTTTGTCATGATTTTTGCTGCAAATTGGGGCAAAAACGTGAGAAATCTGCAGAATATCCTACAATTTAGCTTCAGTCCATGCACTGCCCTGAATACAGTTATGTGTCATTACTGTACTCAGGGCTGTGCAGGGGTGGAAGCAAAATTGCTGCTTCCCTGCAATTCACCGCCTCACTTTGCCTCATCAGTGGTGCACCCCTGAACACAGATCCAAAGCGGGCTGCAATTTAAAAAAAAATGCTATTAACCCAGAAAAATGTACCTCAAAGGTGAAAATATATTACTACAATCAAATGCCTGTTTTTCTGCGCTTAATATTTCCCATAGACTTCCACCTGGAAGCTAGCGTTTCTTTTAGGAAAAAGAACAGCAGCCAAAAAATGCATCAGAAACCGCAAAACGCACCAAAACAACCACGAAAAACAGTGACATCAGTTAAATGGTGCCCTCGCATATGGCATATTTTGTTGCAGAAATTTCAGTGACTGATATTTAGATATTTAGTTGAACTGTACATATTTCTGTGATTCTGAAAAAATACTGTTAAAAAGAATATTAAATCCAAACTGAGCTTTTAAGCATTCTGTTGTCAGCGGTCAACCAAAACTGAAGATTCTAGCACAGTGGAAAAAAATGAGTACCAGGCAATGCATTAAAAAGCTGTCAGAAGTTAACTAAATAAGGCCTAACTGGTGCTATATTGCCTAATGGTTTACTTATTTTACAATGACAGCCCACTGACAAAATCACCACTATGGCTTCAGAATGTAATTTTGCATATTTTACAATCTGGGTTCATAGTGGGTGTTTTTAGTGTTTACGGTATGTGCAGATATACACAGCAGTGATCATGCAGAAGAATAAACTTTATTCTTGCTGGCAATACATTAACATGGATTATGCTAAAGCATTTATGTACCACTGATCCAGAATGCATATTATGATCATCCTATCTATTATCTGACCCAACAATGGTACAGTACAATATATACTATTGTTATATTTACCAGTTTGAGAGCTTGGAAATAATAAGAAAACGTTTTTTAGCATTTATTTTGATTTCTGGAAATGCAATAAAAAAGCATTGAGCAAATGAAAATATAATTAAGAATAAAGTACCTATACAATACATTGTACAATAAATTCTATCTACTCACATATAATAAAGTGTAGGTAAATCAAAGAAGAAGCTCTGAAATTCCCACCCCTGTTTTATTTAAAAGAAATGTTGAGTTCATTAGGATGAATCTCATCATCAGATGAGATTCTCTAAAGACTAAAACTTAAGGGAATTCACTTGAATGTTATTAATTTGTTTAAATGTAGAATTTTTGCCTGTACTATAGAGAATTAAACTGTTATTTGTGAAGTCCAAACTTTAACGCATACCTGAGTTTTCAAAAAAAAGTTTGCATAATGGCTGTGCTTCCTTATACAATCATAACTGTAAAGGAATAGGTCTTTTTGGGCTTCCCTATTGTCTATTTCACCTGCAAAGCTAGATGCATTTACATAGTAACATAGTTTATAAGGCTGAAAAAGACATCTGCCCATCCAGTTCGGCCTGTTATCCTGCAAGTTGATCCAGAGGAAGGCAAAAACCCTGTGAGGTAGAAGCCAATTTTCCCCACTTTAGGGGAAAACTTCCTTCCCGAATCCAATCAGGCAATCAGAACAACTCCCTGGATCAATGACCCCTCTCTAGTAGCTATAGCCTGTAATATGATTACACTCCAGAAATACATCCATGTCCCTCTTGAACTCTTTTAGTGAACTCACCATCACCACCTCCTCAGGCAGTGAGTTCCATAGACTCACTTCTCTTACCGTAAAGAATCCTCTTCTATGTTTGTGTACAAACCTTCTTTCCTCCAGATGCAGAGGATGTCCCCTTGTCACAGTCCTGGGGATAAATAGATGATGGGAGAGATCTCTGTACTAACCCCTGATATATTTATACATAGTTATTAGATCTCCACTCAGTCGTCTTTTTCTAAAGTGAATAACCCTAATTTTGATACTCTTTCAGGGTATTGTAGTTCTTTCATTCAACTTATTACTTTAGTTGCCCACCTCTCAACCCTCTTCAGCTCTGCTATGTCTGCCTTGTTCACAGGAGACCAGAACTGTACACAATATTCCATGTGTGGTCTGACCAGTGATTTGTAAAGTGGTAGGACTATGTTCTCATCACGGGCATCTATGCCACTTTTGATGCACCCCATGATCTTATTGGCCTTGGCAGCAGCTGCCTGACACTGGTTTCTACAGCTTAGTTTGCTGTTCACTAAAATTCCTAGAACCTTTTCCTTGTCAGTGTTACCCAGTGTTTTACAATTTAGTATGTACTGGTGACTTGCATTATTCCTTCCCAAGTGCATAACCTTATATTTGTCAGTGTTAAACCTCATCTGCCACTTATCTGCCCAAGCCTCCAATTTATCCACATCCATCTATAACAGTATACTGTCCTCTTCAGTGTTAATTACTTTACACAGTTTAGTGTCATCTGCAAAAATTTATATTTTACTGTGCAAGACTTCTACAAGATCATTAATAAATATTGTATATACAAAGTTCACATGCGCTGCCGCAATTAGTTGTTTAAAATCTCCTCTACCCCACCACCTAGATGCCGTAACTCTGTAGATAATCAACACAATCTAAGGGCATAAGAGTCCCCTGCTCTGAGTGGGTGATTAAACAACGAGTGAAATGGAAAGATTAAACTATATGTCCATACCTCTATGTTGTATGTAGGAAGCGTAGGTGTACTTTTAATCGTATCAGTGTTTCTTCCTTGGCGTCTTCTGCTTCAACCATCTGCGACTGCACCGCTCCTGCCGGGTAGCTAGCGCTGGGGAGTCTTGCAGTTGGTAACTAAGAGATTGAGCTGCTCGTTTTTTATAATGAGACTATAATCTCTAATTAGTTCTATAATTATATACACACTACTTAACAATTGAGTTAAAAGTATTCTGGCCCCCATTTTAAACTAGCTTATACCCTCATGTTGTATGCACAATTTTAAAGGATGTCAGTAGTTTCAAATAGGAAGAAGAGAGACGTGGTTGTTACTATGGAGACAAGACTCCTATTTACCCAAGGAGGATTGGGAGGATTTCTTATCCCTGATGAAGGAATATGCATATTCGAAATGCGTTGGATCAATTCTAACCCTTACAGGCATCCGTACCTGAGTGTAACGTAACATAGGAACGCTCCTAGTTACCAACTGCAAGCTTCCCCACGTGCACTACAGGCCGGAGCGACACAGACGCCAGGGAAGAAACACCCATATGATTGAAAGTACACATACACTTCCTACATACAACATAGAGGTATGGAAATATACAATAGTTTAACCTCGTCTATTCCATTTCACTCATTGTTGTTTAATCACCCACTTATTAATAAATATATTGAAGAGAATAGGGCCCAATACTGACCCATGTGGTACCCCACTAGTGACAGTAACCCAATCTAAGTGTGTACCATTAATAACCACCCTCTGTTTTCTATCACTGAGCCAGTTACTTACCCACATACAGACATTTTCCCCCAGTCCAAGCATTCTCATTTTATATACTAACCTTTTATGTGGTATAGTGTCAAATGCTTTGGAGAAGTCCAGACAAACGACATCCATTGATTCGCCGTGGTAAAGTCTAGAACTTACCTCCTCATAGAAACTGATTAAATTAGTTTGACATGACCGATCCCTCATGAAGCCATGCTGATATGGCGTTAATTTTCATTGAGGTACTCCAAGAAAGCATCTCTTAGAAAACCTTCAAACAGTTTACCCACGACCGGCCTAAAGTTTCCAGGCTCTGTTTTTGGACCCTTTTGAATATTGGCACCACATTTGCTATGCGCCAATCATGTGGAACACTCTTTGTCAGTATAGAGTCCTTAAACATCAGAAATAAGAGTCTGGCTGTGACATTACTTAAAGGGGTTTTCCCATCTCAGACAATGGGGGCATATCGCTAGGATATGCCCCTATTGACTGATAAGGTGCTGGTCCCACCGCTGGGGCCCACACCTACAATGAGAATGGATGCATGCTCAGCTGCCCTCCATTCATTTCTATGGGGCTGCCGAAAATAGCTGAGCGCTGGCTCGGCTATTTTCATCTGCCCCATAGAAATAAATGGGCCGCGCATGCCCGGTGTGCTCCCATTCACTTCTATGGGAGCAGCGGGGAGCAGCGCTTGGTGGTGGATGGACCCCAGGAAATCTGGGGTCCTCCAGCCTCAGAGCTTCCTGCTTCGTTCTCGTTGTAGATGCAGGTCCCAGCAGTGGGACCCGCACCTATCAGACAATGGGGGCATATCCTAGTGATATGCCCCCATTGTCTGGTATAGGAATACCCCTTTAATTCCCTTAGGATAAGGGGGTGTATGCCATCTGGTCCCGGTGATTTCTCTATTTTAATCTTTTTAAGACGCCGCTGTACTTCTTCCTGGGTCAGACGGGGCACTTTTAATGGGGAATTTACTTTTAAATTCTGCATTGCATCTGTTTATTTTCTTCAGTAAATACAGTGGAGAAGAAAATATTTAATAGCTTTGGTTTCTCCTCATCGCTCTCTGCAACTCCCCTCTTATCACTCTGTAAAGGGCTGACACCTACAGATTTATACTTTTTACCATTTATATAATGGAAGAACATTTTAGAGTTAGTTTTACTCTCTTTGGCAATTAATCTCTAGTTTGGCTGCTTTTATTTGTCTTTTACATATTCAATTTTTTTCCTTATAGTTTTTCAATGCTTCCTCGCTACCCTCCTGTTTTAGTGATTTAGGCCTCTTTCACACTTGCGTTGTAAGGATCCGGCGTGCAATTCCGTCGCCGGAAATGCCCGCCGGATCCGTAACAACGCAAGTGAACTGAAATCAATTGAAGACTGATCAGTCTTCAAAATGCTTTCAGTGTTACTAGGGCAGCCAGGACGCTATTAAAGTCCTGGTTGCCATAGTAGTAGTGGGGAGCGGGACGCAGTATGCTACCGCCCGTGCAGCTCCCGGGCGCTCCAGAATGACATCAGAGCGCCCATGCGCATGGATCACATGATCCATGCGATCACGTGATCCATGCGCGTGGGGCGCTCTGGTGTCACTCTGGAGCGCCCGGGAGCCGCACGGGTGGTAAGTATACTGCTCCCCGCTCCCCACTACACTTTACCATGGCAACCAGGACTTTAGCTTCCTGGCTGCCATGGTAACTCATTCAGAAAAAGCTACACGTCGGATCCGGCGATGCGCCGAAACAACGTTTAGCTTAAGGCCGGATCCGGATTAATGCCTTTCAATGGGCATTAATTCCGGATCCGTCCTTGCGGCAAGTGTTCAGGATTTTTGGCCAGAGCAAAAAGCGCAGCATGCTGCGGTATTTTCTCTGGCCAAAAAACGTTCCGGTCCTGAACTGAAGACATCCTGATGCATCCTGAATGGATTTCTCTCCATTCAGAATGCATTGGGATAATCCTGATCAGGATTTTTCTGGCATAGAGCCCCGACGACGGAACTCTATGCCGAAAAAGAAATACGCAAGTGTGAAAGAGCCCTTAAATGCTTTCTTTTTGTCATTTATAGCTTTATTTACCTTTCCATTTATCCACATTGTTTTTTTTCTTGTTCCTTAACCTTTTATTCCCATAAGGTATGTACAGTACCTCTCACAATTAGATTTTAGGATGCTTTTAAAATTATCCCATTTTGTGGCTGTATTTTAATTTTTGAGGCTTTTGTCCTAGTTAGTTAGGCCTATGGCCTCTCTTAGTTGGCTAAATTTAGCTTTTTTGAAATTTAGTATTTTTGCTCCTCCCCGAAGAAACACTCTTTTGAATGACAATTGAAAGGTTATGACTTTATGGTCACTATTTCCTAGGTGTCCCCTAACCTGCAGATCTGTTGTTCTGACAGGTCTATTGGTTAATACTAAGTCCAGTGTGGCCGTCCCTCTAGTCGGGTCCTGAACCAGTTGGGAAAGGTAATTGTCTTTGGTTATTGCCAAGAACCTGTTTCCTTTATGAGATATATAGGTTTCAGTTTCCCAGTCTATATCTGGGTAGTTGAAGTCCCCCATAATAACCACCTCGTTATGATTTGTCGCCTCGTCTACTTTATTTAGAAGTATATTTTCAGTGGACTCTGGTATATTAGGTGGCTTATAATAAACTCCTATTAGTATTTTATTATTGTTTTTCCTCCATGTATTTCTACAACAGTGACTCCACATGTTCATGTCCCTCACTTACAGTATGTCTTTCCCGGACTGTGGGCTTTAGACAGGATATAAAGGCAAACTCCTTCCACTCTTTGGTTTTGACGATCCTTTCTAAACAGACTGTAACTCTGTACGTTAACCGCCCAGTCATAGCTATCATCCAGCCATGTCTCAGTTATTCCCACTATGTCATAGTCCTCCATACACATCACTAATTTCAGTTCACCAGTTTTATTAGTCAGGCTTCTGGCATTGGTATACATACAATTAAGAAGTTTATGTATATTTTTACCCTACACCTTTCCTTATGAACTGTTCTCGTCCCTCCTTCCATTTCCCTGCCAGTCCCATTACATCGCCCAAGGTCTCTATCTGCACTCCTATACCATAATTACTCTCCCCCCAGTCCCTAGTTTAAACACTCCTCCAGCCTTCTAGCCATCTTCTCCCCCAAAACAGCTGCCCCTTCCCTATTGAGGTGCAGCCCATCCCTACGAGAGAGCCTGTAGCCAACAGAGAAGTCAGCCCAGTTCTCCAGGAACCCTCCTTCCTACACCAGTTCTTGAGCCCCTTTTTACCTCCCTAATCTCCTGCTGCTTTTCTTGTGTGGCTTGTGGTACAGGTAGTATTTCGGAAAACACTACCTTGCCCTAAGTTTGTGACCTAAATACCAGATCATCTTTAACTTTGTCATTGGTTCCGATATGGACCATGACTGCTGGATGTTCTCCAGCCCCTACCAGTAAGCTGTCAACCCGATCTGCGATATGTGGAACTTGTGCGCCAGGAAGACAACACACTGTTCGGCGATCCCAGTCTTTGTGACAGATCGCCCTATCTGTTCCCCTAATAATTGAGTCCCCAACTACCAGCACCTTTCTGGCTTGCTCTGCTCTCCTGGTCCCTGCTTACTAGAGCTGACATTCCCTGACTGGCAGAGGAAGTGTCCGGCTGCAGCAGTGTTTTCCTGAACTGACATCCCCTCATCTGCCTGGCAGTCTTCCCTCTACCCCGCTTTCTAACTGTTACCCATCTAGCTACCTCACTTTCCTGAGCCTCTATGCTACCACCTTCCTCCACATCTACCCCATAGAGTGTCTGCTCAGTGAGCCTCAAACTCTGTTCCAAATTGCAAACGCTTCTCAGTGTTAAAACTTGCCCAGTTAGATGCACGATGTGCGATTCCAAACGAGTCCAAAATATGCTCACATTTTGAACAAAGATATGTACCCTCAAACGGCTGTTTCAGGACTGCATACATTAGACAAGATGTGCACTGGACTGCGCTGTAAATAATGGGAATAATTTCTCTCACAAGCAGGGCAGTCTCCCTTCTGTGGAATCTGCTGGTACTGTACTGCTTTGACGTCCTTTACCTTACTTCCCGTTAAGTTTGTTTTTAGCTGTGGAGCTCAACAAACAGATAAGGAAAGGAGGAGGGAGGGGGGGTGTCACATTTACAGAAAGGCAAGACACTCCTGTGATCTTCAGCAGTGTAGAAGCAGTTCTTTTATCAAGCTCCAGATCCCAGCAAGCTCTGACACCCCCCACTTCCTCTCTGCCATGTCCTTGATACTAGGGATGGATCTTGCCGGACAACAAACAGTGGTGTGCAACTTAGGTGGAAGTGAGATCCCTAGTGCGCATGCCATTACAGCTTTTTTCAGGTGGATACAGGCATATTTTTTTTTTTAAGTGATATAGAAATTTGTTATTTACACCATTCTCTTTTAAATTAAATGAAGATGTGTGAAAGTATAGTAACTGTTTGACAAAAAAAACTTTTGTAATAAATATGTATATTGTAACAACTTTTACCTATAAGAACTGAGGTTTAGGACTTTGTACTCTGCTGTTTCAAAAACATGCACATGACCATATGTATTTTGCAGTCCGCAAAATGCGGATCTGCAAAAAAATACTGATGACGTCCGTGTGACATCTGTGTTGCATCTGTTTTTTTCTCTTGCGGATCCATTGTAACAATGCCTATCCTTGCCCACAAAACAGACAAGAATATGACATGTTCTTTATTTTTTGCGGGGCTACAGAACGGACATACAGATGTGGACAGCACATGGTGCTCTCCCCCTTTTTTGCTGACCCATTGCAATGAATCAGTCCACATCCTATTCGTAAAAAAAAATTAAAAACGGAACGGACACAAATAAAATACGTTTGTGTGCACGAGCTCTTATTCAGTGAATTGTTGAAAAACTGATAACCACTAAAACTACTCAAATGCTCCTGCTCCTCCTACCCCTTGTCACTCATTTCGTCAGTATTCTATCACAGTGGAGATTGCAAAAAGACAACAGTATGCAGTATGTTTGCACTTAACGGCGCAGAAGCAGAACGTGCTCCTGGCCAAGTTGCTGGTACTACAGTCACTCCCTTTCCATGTGGTGGACTCTGCACCTTTCAGAGAACTGATGGCTTGTGCTGAGCCAAGGTGGAGAGTCCCAAGCCATCGTTACTTCTCCAAAAGGCTGTGCCATACCTGTACATGTATGTTTAACAGAAGGTGGACCAGTCCTTGAGCCTGTTGGTGTTTGCTAAAGTTCACGTCAGCGGAGACATGTGGAGATGTAATTACAGTCGAGGACTATATATGTCCTTCACGGCCCACTGGGTAAATGTGGTTCCTGCCCAAACACCACAAGCAACTTGGCCAAGTGACAGCAATGTCCCCTCGGCGTTTTCAATCTGTGAGTCCTGAGCCGATGTCCTCCTCAGCCTCCTCATCCTCCACCTTGTCCTCAGCCTCCACTGCAGGCACAATTTGGACAGCAACTCCAGAAATCACCTATGCAGAGCACAGCACTATTCTGCACCTGGTTTGCCTGAGAGAAGGTACTGTAGTCACGCAGGTGAGAAATTGCTCCGCGTCCTCCATCAAGTATTGGAATCTTGGCTGTCTCTTCGTCAACTGAAAATCAGAACCATGGTCACCGACTATGTGAAGAACATTGTTTCGGTGCTGCGTCAAGGAGGGCTGAGCCATGCGCCTTGCATGGTGCACATTTTTATTTTGGTTGTAAAGTAGTTCCTGAACTCTTCCACCCAACTGCAAGACGTCCTCAAAATGGCCACGAAACTGAACATGCACTTCAGCCACTCTTACACTGCAAAGTACACCCTTCTTAAGCTGCAAAGGCAGAATGGCGCTACCCTACATCAGCTGATATGCGTAGTTTCCACCTGTTGGAACTCCACCCTCCACATGTTGGAACAACAATATAAGTGAGGAAGACCATAAATAATTTCTTGATGATGCCGCCGGACAGGAGCACTCCCCTGTGTAACTTTGACGTTAGCCAGTGGCAGCTCAAGTGTGACACCAGCCATTTGCTCAGGCCCTTTGAGGAGGCCACTTTATTTGTCAGTCACCAGGACTACGGGATAAACAATGTCAGTGGCGTAGGAATCACCATAGCAGCAATGGGGCCCTACGCCACCGGGGGCCCGGCCAGCGGCTGAGTATTTTTTCATATTCATGGCCACCCAGCCACCTGTCGACCCCTGCTGCCCTGCAGTAATGCTCACTGGCGGATCCCAGGGGAGGGGGGGGGGCAGAGGCAGCAAGCAATAACCCTGGCTCCCTTCCCCTCCGACACTAGAATGGAGTGGCTCCAGGTATGATAGGAAGAGGCAGAGTCTCGTTGTGCAGGGGGCAGAGCTTCAAGATGTGCGGGAGATACAGACCAAGGAGAGAAGAGCAGAAGCTGCAGGTCGGTATGTGGACAGTGGGGAAGATTCACTGTTATGTTTACTTGGAGTCTGAAGGGACTGTATGCTGGAGGGGGGTGATATTTACATAAGACTATGCTGGAGGAGATGGGGGGGATATTATTTACATAAAACTATGATGGAGGATTATTTACATGGTATTGTATGCTGGAGGGGCTGAAGAGGGGGGTCATAATATTTACACATATCTGGCCAAAACTACTGTGAGGGGGCACATATGTGGGCATAACTACTGTGAGGGGGCACATATCCGGGCATAACTACTGCGGGGGGCACATATGCGGGCATAACTACAGTGAGGGGGCACATATGCTGACATAACTACAGTGAGGGGGCACATATGCTGACATAACTACAGTGAGGGGGCACATATGTGGGCATAGCTACTGTGGGGGGGGGGCACATATCCGGGCATAACTACTGTGAGGGGGCACATATGCGGGCATAACTAATGTGAGGGGGCACATATCCGGGCATAACTACTGTGGGGGCACAAGGAGGACGTAACTATTTTGAAGGGACCACAGGGTAGGCATTAGTACTGTGTGGTAACACTTAGGGGAAATTTCCTAAATTACCTGCTATACGTTGGTATGGCTCAGTCTTACAGGCCAGCACATAGCCCCCCGCTGGTGATTTCACAGGGACAGTCACCATCCCTTCGTTATGTGATTATTCTTTTTTTCTCACCACAGGGACCTTGTTCTGGATCCAGTGGACATCACACCGACATCCTGGATGAGGTAGGACCAGATTTTATTAGAACTGGGTGAGTGTAGCCATGCATTGGGCTTGGGGCTCTTTCACACAAGTGGATCCCGTGCGGCTAATCCGCTGAGTGAAAGAGAGCCAAGCCCCGCTCCGGACAGCAGAGACAAAGAGCAGTAACATGATTGATAACGCTCTGTGCCTCTCTGTGATCTAATCAGGGTTAAAAGTTCATCTCACTGTGATTTTGTATTGAAAAGATCACAGAGAGGCACAGAGCATTATTAATCATGATCCAAGGGACCCAAGTAAATTCTTGCCCAGGGTCCACTCAATATCAAAGACGGCCCTGCCTGCAGTTGTGCTGTATACCTGTCCCGGGGCCCAGTGCTCTTCCCCTCGTTTCCGGCAGGCATACAGCATCAGGACGTAGTGCGCACACTATGACCTGATGCTGCACGTTGTCAGGTGACAGTGTAGTGCTGGCCAGGAAGGCAGAGAGGAGCGAGACTTCTGGCAAGGAAGAGTAGCCACGGTAGCGGGGCAGAACAAGTAAGTATGTTGGGGCCTGGCCTGGGCCCTGAGTCGATGGGGACAGAGAGGGGGTCTGATGGGGGTCGACCATCTTTGGGCTGATCTGAGGTCTGATGGGGGCGACGATGGGGAGGGGGCCCCATGGATCAGTTTCGCACCGGGATACGCCTCTGTTAGTAAGTACCATACTAACTAACCCTGGGTTGCTGCTACTTTTACAGATTTAATTACATGAATATGGTATAGGAGCGGTATGGTATTAAAAAAAACTCGCCCCAGACACCCCAAACCAGCCGTGAACACCCACTTGGTATCGGTAATTGGTATCGGTGAGTACTTAAATAAGAGTATCGGTACAAAGGACCCCCCCCCCCTCGCAGGCAGCAGAGGCAGCCGGTGAGGGGACTTATTTATTTCGCAATAGGGTATACCTCTACCTGGTCGGACCCGATAATTAATCTATAGTTCCGGAACTTCCGGCCAGGGAGAAAGGAGGAGTGGCTGACTGACTCTCAGACCTGCTGCGCGACTCGTGTGTGACGTGAAGTCCCAGCTGCCTCTCTGCCAGCATCCATCCCTGCATCGAGGGTGCGCTGAAGTCCCAGCCAGGAGGAACAAGAAGGTAAGTATGAGGGAGGCAATGAGTGGAATAGGGGCCGAGATCGGGGGGGGGGGGGCATAGATTTTTTTTTGCTATGGGACCCAGTCATTTCTAGCTACTCCCCTGAACGACGTCATTCTACTGCTTTATGTCTTGGAACAGATGCTGCTAAATCTGGATGGCCAGGGGACAGGAGACATGATGCCTACATCTCACGGCCATCTGAGCTTTGGGGAGCTGAACTGAAGAAGGAAGAGGAGGACATTCACGCATAAGCAATGTATATAGAAATGGGTGGTTTTTCTGCACAAATGACAGGAGAGGAGAAGCAGGAGGAGCTAGTTAGTAATGAGACAGATGACCTCGACACACCATGGCAGCATGCAGTGGAGATGAGGCAGGGAGACCCTCGGAGTCTCTTGCGCAAATTCCCCCAATGCATACTCAGTTGCCTGCGTAGTGACAGAGGGATGACTACTGGCTCCCCACCATGTTAGACCATTGCTACCGGTCCAAAATGGGTGCTTTTTTTACACCCGCTGAGAGGGAGGATAAACTGAACTACTATTGAGAAATCCTATGTAGTCAGTTGGCCGATGCCTATGTGGCCCCCATCCTCATGCACATTCCAAGAAGGCCATGGCTGCTGGAGGGGGGGGCCGTAGCCGTACCAGCTTAATCAGCAGCAACTTAAGTCTAGAGTCTCTGATGAGCACTTTTCTTTAACCGCCTAGTGAAGAAACCACCTACCAGCAGCAGCAAAACATGGAGCAGAACCTGAACCAGCAGGTGGTGGCATACTGCACCCTGCTATCCCACATCGAAGATCCCCTGGACTAGCCAGTAGTGGGTTTGCCCTAGACAAGCTTTCTTGCACGGTCAGTAGTGTGACATCAGAGTGGGTGTTTAGTGTGGCGAGGGGCATAGTTACCCCAAGGAGAAATTGCCTTTCCACCCAAAATGTGGAGACTGTCCTTTGCGAAGATTAATCAGGTGTGGATCAGCCAGGATATCCTCACGCCAGTGCCTGATGCATCAGACTAGATCATTCAGGGTTCTATACCCAAACTTTGTTAAAAGAGACCCATTTCTTCTGGCCTCCTGCTTCAGCCACTATTCGGATGCTTCCACCCGCTGGGCCTGGGCCTCTGTGTTGACTCCGCATGCTTTTGCCACCCTCCCCCTCTATGACGGCGCCACTATTGTCCTTGTTTGGCCTTGTTGACATGACTATTTACTTTACTCTTCTGATTTGTCAGAAGGACGGAAAAATTAGAAACACAAGGGATCCTGTCTTTGGAGCAGCCGTAAAGGCCTGTGTCATATGGTCCCTATTTTGCATCAGGATTTGCGCATGATTTGGAAGCCAAAAGCAGGAGTGGGTAGAAAACACAGAAGACATGTAAAGTTTTCAATCACGTGTCATCTCTGTTTTGGATTCACTCCTGTTTTATTTTGGCCTTAGCAATACTGATGGATTACTGACCAAAGGCTGATCATGTGAAAGAGGATCCGTTTTTTGGAGGTTGTTCTTATGTCGGATCTGAAGAAGGGCAAAATAAACAGTGACATCAACACAAAATTAATCCTGAAACCCTCTCCACTCTGTCAGGGGAACAATACTTGTATCAGTGTGTAACAGAACAGGTTCTGTAGAAATCTATGTGGAATTAGCTGACAACGGTGTAGAAGAAGTGCGCTCATTCAATCTATAGTAGAATCTTGGGCCACTGCATGGTTCTTTATACCTGATGCTAACATTGACCTGTAAGGCTGAGTTCACACTTGACTTATTTAGTCAGTTTTGGCCCCGTAACTGACCAAATAAGTGACGAATGAAATGATTTTCAGAGTGATGCCTGTCATCTGCGTGTCATAATGACTCAGTTTCACTACCACAGCAGACTCCCTGTGCATGTTTCTGCAAAGCACAGTGTTCTACACCAATATACAGGTTCTCACAGCCAGGAAATAGCAGTTTTTTTCACGAATAAATTTGGATCAAATCAAATCTTTTTGGGAAATTCGGCGAACCGTCCGAAGCAAATTTGTTAAAAATTTGCTCATCTCTAGTTATATTAGAATGTTGTTTGGGGTCGCCTCTACTCCTGCAATCTGGCAAAGGGCCATGGATCAGGTGTTAGAAGGATGACATCATTGTCACTAGAAAAGTTTATGAGATGCATCTGCAAAATCTCAAAACTGTCTTAAAACGATTACAGGAGTATGGACTCAGGGCTCGTCAAGAAAAGTGTGAATTCTTTAAATCGGGTATTACTTACTGTGGGCACACTATTGATGCACAAGGCTTACACAAGTGCCCTGAGAAGGTTCAAGCTGGGGTAAATGCACCAAAGCCACAGAATATGCTACGGTTCTTTTCGGGATTCATAAACTAAGACATTCGGTTCCTAACAAACTAGCCTGTATGGTGCATCCATTAAATTCTATGCTACAAAAAGGAAGGCCCTGGAAGCCTATCAGAGTCCAGCGGACTGGTGCAAGCAGCGCGATGACGTCATTGCGCTGCCTGACTCGAGCCCTGACTGAGCCACTGCGCTGCCGTACAGTCAGCAGCGCTGGAGGCGGAACAGGACGCAGCCTGATAACGATTCGCTGCAGCCAAGGACTCAGGACAGGAGGTAAGTATAAGTCAAGTGTTGTTGTTTTTTTTTTGTCACTTGTTAATAGCTGTGTCTGGTGGCTTGCTACTGGGCCTGGGGGCTGGGGCACATGATAGGGGGGGGGCTAATTATGGTATGGCTAATTGGACAATAGAGTGTGGACATATGGCTAGTGGCTACTGGCACTGTGTGTGGCACATTATAGGGGGGGATCCTATGCTATGGCTACTACTGGCAGTCAGTGTTAGTCTGGCACTTAAGGGGGGGGGCTTATGGCTACTGGCACATTATAGGGGGGGGCATATTGGCTACTGGCAGTCTGGCACTTATAGGGGAGGTCTATGCTACTGGCACATGTTGATGATGGGGGGCCTATGGCTACTGGCACATGATAGGGGGGGCCTATGGCTACTGGCACATGATATGGGGGCCTATGGCTACTGGCACATGATAGGGGGGCCTATGGCTACTGGCACATGATGGGGGGCCTATGGCTACTGGCACATGATAGGGGGGGGCTATGGCTACTGGCACATGATGGGGGGGGCTCTGGGTACATATCACATGATAGAGGGGGCCTATGGCTACTGGCACATGATAGGGGGGCTCTGGCTACATTATTTGGGGACATCTATGGGGGCACTTATTACTGGCACATTGGGGGAACTTCTTACTGGCACATTATTGGTGGGCACTATAGTGGCATCTACTGAGGCCACAAAGAACGGTTATTTTATATGGGGGCTCTGTATAGGGGCATTTTATACTGGGATACATTATGGTGGGTACTATGGGGAAGGTGGGAGAGGAGTACTATGGGCTCATCTACTAGGGCACTGAGAAGGGTATTTTATACTTACAAATTATGGGGGACACTGAGGGCATCTACTGGGGCACTATATAAGGAGCATTTTATACTGGTACATTATGGGGGGCACTAGGAGGGAGGGGGGAGAGGAGCACTATGGGGGCATTTACCGGGGGCACTATATAGGGGTATTTTATACTGGCACATTATGGGGGTACTATGGGGACATTAGCTGAACTGTGGGCAGTACAAGGGGGTATTTTTTGGACTGTCACATTATAAGGAGAATTATTTCTACCCGGGGTTGGCATTATGGTGGGCTTTATTACTCCCCCATGGTATGAGCCCCCAATTAGCAGCACCAGCCTCTCCCTGCTCTGCTATCCCTCTGCCCCTTCTCCAAATCCTTATTATGAAATCTTTCTCATTAGGATAAAACACATCAGCTCCGCCTAGCCCCCGGCCAATGTGTGGAAGTGGTGTCCGAGATCCCCAAGTATCAAGCCAAGTAATTGTAAGTTTTCATATGAAATATGTTTATGTTATACACATATAGCATACACCGTGCCCCACAATATACAGTTTCTTCTGCTAAAGTCATCAAGTGTCATGGGAGGGGGCACCCTTATTGTTTTTCGCCCCAGGGCCCCATTTCACCTAGAACCGGCCCTGGTGACAGTCACTTCTTTATACTATGCGATCGCCAAATCAGATCGGCATCGCATAGTACTGTCCTGTGTGTGTGTGTGGCTCCTCCCCTGCCTTGCTGGGCGGCCGAGTAGCGTGACCGTGACCGCATGATGATCTTGTGAAAGTAAGTGTCCCTGAATGGCAGTTAGGAAATGTAGTCACCCTAGGGCACGTATCTTGGCATAACTACTCTGAGGGGAGACATCTGTCCATAATTACTCTGAGGGGGCACATCTAGCCATAATGACTCTGAGGGGGCACATCTGGCCATAATTACTCTGAGGGCTCACATCTGGTCATAACTTCAATGAAGGGGGCACATGTGGGAATAACTACTCTGAGTAGGCACATCTTGGCATATCTACTGTGAAGGGGGCGTGGCAAGGGCGAGGAAGGGGGAGTAACCAGTCTTTTTAGTATGAAAAGAATTGCACCCTGCACAATTTTCTAGTCAGGAGGCATACATTACAGCCATTTCCAACTATTACATTACTGTAATCATCCATTTATTCTGAATTGTGACTTCATTAGCTGGCATCCACTCCCTGGGGGGGCGATTTTGCAATTTGTTATTGGTTATACAGCTTTTATGTGACTAAATCAATTGCTGACAGTTGATAGTTGACTTGCCCTTATCTAAGATGGCGGATAGGGCTACAATCTGCCTAATGAGCATGCACAGCAGATACAAGAGTACATGTAGTCCATGTGATCATCCTCAGCCAATGACTGTACTACATTTCTGGCATACTTTGCAGGCTTACAAGACGCCGCAGTTTAGTGCATTTTATATGCTGTTGCTGCTTACTGTCTTTTCTTCTGATTGGTGAGTGGCCCTGTTCCTCAACTCCTACATGGATTGATCTTTAAAGTTATGTATGCCACCTTATAATATACAGAGTATATGTATGTATAATATGAACAGAATTTTATGATGCTATGCACTATTGTTTACTTTTATATATCATGTCATTTTAATACTGTTTCATTTAGGCAGTAAACACTTAGGGGGAGATTTATCAAGACTGGCACTTCTGCACCTTTCTTGATTTCCCCTGCGTTGCCAGAGGATGCGCCTAATTTATGACAAGCCGCATGCCTCGTCATAAATTAAATGAATCCTCCTGCAGCCCGCGCACCTGACCAGAAATCTTCGACAGCTCAGAGCTGCTGTAGATTTCTGGCTTCGTTTACGCCAGAAAACTGGCGTGAATGAAGATGAATTTGTCGCGGTGGCTGGCCACCCCCCCTTCTCCACCCTTGCCATACTACCTTTTAGAAAAGTGGCGAGGATGGCTAAAAAGGGGAGATGCAGCAATTTTTTTTAAAAAGCCACACCTGCAACTTTTTTACGCCACTTATCAGGAGCACAGGGAATGACATGGACTTTAGAAATATCAAGTTTGGTGAACCCTTCACAGGGTGATACTGGCACAGCAGGTGTAATTGTAGAGTGTGGCTTATATAATAGGGTTTGGCTAATTTAGATCATACAAGTGACTAAAGCATTGATCAGACGCAGAATAAACGGTTATGTTTAGTGACTAACAGGTGACGTCTTCTTCAATATGATTCTCCTTTTTCTTTTCATCAAGTTCAGACCACCATGCCTTCTCTCAGGCATAAATCATCTCTGCTGCCCAGGTGTCTTAACTCCATTTAGTGCCACACACTGTGCCCTGAATATAATAGTAAGATACTGTATAGTGTGCCCCTGAATACTGTCATGTTACATACTGTATTATGTTCCATGAAAATAAATCGCTACACACAGTGCCTACCTGAAAATGGTGCCATAGACTGTGCCTATTACAAAAAAAGCACCACATACCGTTCCTTTTAGAAACAGTTCCCTAAGCTGTGCCCTTTGTGGATAGTGCCACCTGCGCCCTGTACGTCATGCCACATGTTTTGAACCCCCTGTACATAGTTCCAAGCACTCTGTGCTGCCTAGGGTGCCATATGATCTGTGCCACCAACCGGGGGCGTAACTATAAGGGAAGCAAAGCGGCTGCTTTGGTGCCCTGACCCAGAAGGGGCCCATCCAAGGAGGAGGAGGAGAAGTACTAAAAGATTTTGTCAGGGCCCTTCAACAGTATTAGGCTATATGCACACGACAGTGTTTTTTCTTGGCTTCCGCTCCGTTTTTTTTGCTGATCCCATTCATTTCTATGGATCCGCAAAAAAAACTGATGCCTCTTCCGTTTCCTGTCCGCGTCGCATTCCGCATTTCACGTCAGCAAAAAAAATATGGCATGTCCTATTCTTGTCCTCAAAAAACGGTTTGCGGACCCATAGAAGTCAATGGGTCCGCAAAAAAAAACGGAAGCCACACTGAAGCCTTCTGTTTTCCATCCGCATCCGTTTTTTTTGCGGATGGTTGCTTGGAAACCAGGGCACTTGTACAGGTACTTTAGGAAACTGTTTCAAGCCTTCCGTTTTTTTTGCGGATCTGCAAAAAAAAAAAAAAACGGAAGCCACACGGAAAGAAATGCGGACACACGGCACGGATGCGCATGAGAAAAAAAACGGAACACGGTAGCCAGTTTTGCGGACCGCAAAAAAACACTGTCGTGTGCATATAGCCTTACACAAAGAGTTATATATAGTGGCAGTATAGACAGTGTAGAAAACGGATGGAACAGCTGCCGGGCCTGGTCTGAGAGAGCGATCTTTACTAGCCACAGGAAAGGGGGCGGCATGAAAGGAAGGGGTTGTGAAAAAATTACTGGTGGAGGGGGCCCCATTCAAAAATTTGCTGTAGGGCCCAGTCATTTCTAGTTACGCCACTGGCCGCCATAGTGTAAATATACTCGCCTCTCTCCAGTCCCACATGCTGGCCTGGACTCTTCTGGTCAGGTCAGCTTGCTTGGAATTTTGCAGGCAGCACGATGATGTCTTAATGCTGCCTTCATCACAAAAGTCATACCACACCAAACTAAGGCAAGTTTAACACTAGGGACAAGGTACTCCGGTTTGCGGGCGGGCCGGAGTTCCGGCGGCAGCGCGGCAAACATGCCGAGAGGCGGCCGGAATAGAAGTGCAACATGTCTGCATGTTATAGTCAATGGGGCTGGAGCGGTAGTCCAGGGGCACACTAGCGGCAGCACGGATCCGACAGGCTGTTCACCGGCCGGAGTTCCTTGCCGCAGTGTGAAAGTACCCTAACAAGACCACACATGTAATCCAAATACATACTTTATTACATAGTATCCAATTACACATACAATGAGTTACTTTGTATGTACTACAAATATGTATGTAGCTACAAATTGCAGTATAGATATGAAATATGAATCGTAATACCCCTACCAGACCCAGGGTCTCCACTGCCTCCTCGACTAGATCCCTTTACATCCATAAATGAGGTAGCAGGGGTGTGGAAATTTAAAAAAAAACTACTTGTCGAAGGACTAAAGCGGGGGCTCAATCTACTTGTCCCTCATGACCATCTACTTGTCCTAAACTTGTACTAACGGTATACTGTATGGGGCGCGGGCCACAAGGAGACATTATGCTGTATAGGGGCAGGGCCACAAGGAGACGTTATCCTGTATGGGACGGGGGCCACAGGAGAGCGTCATACTGTATGGGGCAGGGGCCACAAGGAGACGTTATGCTGTATGGGGGCGGGGGCCACAGGGAGATGTTATACTGTATGGGGGTGGGGGCCACAGGGAGACGTTATACTGTATGGGGGCGGGGCCACAGGGTGACGTTATACTGTATGGGGGCGGGGGCCACAGGATGATGTTATACTGTATGGGGCGGGGGCCACAGGGTGACGTTATACTGTATGGGGCGGGGGCCACAGGGTGACGTTATACTGTGCGGGGGCAGCCCCAAGGTGACGTTATACTGTATGGGGGCAGCCGCTTGGTGACGTTATACTGTATGGGGGCAACAGGGAGACAATATAGTTTATTAAGTGCCACGTTAAGTGCAGATTGCAGGCAGGGCCAGAGCCTCAGAAGACAGACAGCACTACCTTCATTTCTGACACCTGGGCTCTTAGGCTCCCTGCAGATGAGTGTTCCTCCCAGAGTCTGTCAACGGAGCTCCCGGCCTGACCTGCAAGCGCTGACTGGGGTTACATAGCATTATACTGATTTATGATGCTATGTAACCCTACAGCTCTGGAATGTATTGGATAACGCTGACATAATGCTGTCAGTGGTATCCAACACATTCCAGAGCTGTAAGGGTTACATAGCATCATAAATCAGTATAATGCTATGTAACCCCAGTCAGCGCTTGCAGGTCAGGCCGGGAGCTGCGATGTGGACAGGCTCCGGGAGGAATGCTCGTCTGCAGGGGGCCGTCTACTGTGCGCTCCTGTGCTGGCAGGTGGGCGGAGACTTCACAGGAGCCGGGAGGAGCCGGGGGCCGCCTGCAGGAAGTGCTATGGACTCGGATACACGATGCAGGGGCAGGCTGACATAGATGTAGGAGCGGTCAGCTCGCGGCTAGCATATGACTGCTCCTATTACTGCCCAACCGATATGACCCTGCTACTTGCCCGCACAGGGCTAAACAACTGTTCAAAGTACTTGCCCGGCGCCCGGAACTGCATGTCCCGGGCGTCGGGCGATAGGAATTCCACACCCCTGGAGGTAGTGTTCTATATAGGCAGTAAGTTATCCAATATATAAAGCTGAGTGTATGTATGTGTGTATATATGTCTGCTAAAGGAATCCGCACCGTCGCATTTACAATAACGAAATTTGGCACACAGGTACATCAGGTGTCCGGGAAGGTTTTAGACCAGGTCTCAGCTCTCTAGGACGTACCGTTCCTGAGATATTCCCAAAAAATGCATTAGCCAATAGAAGCCTGGTCACATGACCTTTATCAGCCAATAGATGCTTGCTGGCAGTTCATCTCCACACACACAGTTTTACTCCAGGTAACCATAACAACCCAGCCATGTTTCTTCACTGCTGTAGATGAGCTTTAACCTCTTAACCGCCTCAGCCCCCCTAGCTTAGCACCCTTAATGACCAGGCCACTTTTTACAATTCTGCACTACACTACTTTCACCGTTTATTGCTCCGTCATGCAACTTACCACCCAAATGAATTTTACCTCCTTTTCTTCTCACTAATAGAGCTTTCATTTGGTGGTATTTCATTGCTGCTGACAGTTTTACATTTTTTGCTATTAATAAAAATTTAACGACATTCTTGCAAAAAAATGAAATTTTTCACTTTCTGTTGTAATTTTTTTTTAAAAACTACATTTCTCTATGAATTTTTCTCTAAATTTATTGTTCTACATGTCTTTGATAAAAAAAAATGCAATAAGTGTATATTTATTGGTTATAGTGTTTACAAACTATGGTGCAAAAAAGTGAGTTTCGGCATTTTGAAGCAGCTCTGACTTTCTGAGCGCCTGTCATGTTTCTTCAGGTGCTAGAATGCCAGGATAGTATAAATACCCCCCAAATGACACCATTTTAGAAAGAAGACACCCCAAAGTATTCGCGGAGGGGCATGATGAGTTCATGTATCATTTCATTTTTTTTCACAGCGGAAAATGACACTTTCTGAGGAAAAAAAATAATAAAGTTTCCATGTCTGCTAACTTCTGGCAAAGAAAAAAAAAATCTCACACAGACTCACTATGCCCCTCAGTGAATACCTTGGGGTGTCTACTTTCCGAAATGGGGTCATTTGTGGGGTGTGTTTACTGTTCTGGCATTTTGGGGGGGGCTAAATTGTGAGCAGCCCTGTTAAGCCTGAAGGTACTCGGACTTTCGGCATCTTTGCGCACCCAGGCTGCAAAAGAGTGTCACTCATGTGGTATCGCCGTACTCAGGAGAAGTAGGGCAATGTGTTTTGGGGTGTATTTTTACATATACCCATGCCGGGTAAGAGAAATATCTCTAAATTGACAACTTTGTATAAAGAAATTAAAAAAGTTGTCTACAGCGATATTTCTCACACACAGTATGGGTATATGTAAAAATGCACCCCAAAACACATTGCCCTACTTCTCCTGAGTAGGGCGATACCACGTGTGCCACTTTTTTGCAGCCAAGATGCGCAAAGGGGCCCTAAAACCAATGAGTACCTTTAGGATTTCACAGGGCATTTTTACGCATTTGGATTCTCACGCTTTAGGACCCCTAAAATGCCAGGGCAGTATAAATACCCCACATGTGACCCTATTTTGGAAAGAAGACGCCCCAAGGTATTCCGTGAGGGGTATGGCGAGTTCACAGAAAAAAATTTTTTGTCACAAGTTAGCGGAAATTGATATAATTTTTTTTTTTTTTTTTTTTACAAAGTCTCATATTCCACTAACTTGTGACAAAAAATAAAATTTTACATGAACTCACCATACCCCTCATGGAATACCTTGGGGTGTCTTCTTTCTAAAATGGGGTCACATGTGAGGTGTTTGTACTGCCCTGGCATTTGAGGGTCTCCGCAATAATTTTACGTATGGCCAGCATTAGGAGTTTCTGCGATTCTCCTTATATTGAGCATACGGGTAATGAGATTTTTTTCCGTTCAGCCTCTAGGCTGAAAAAAAAATGAACGGCACAGATTTTTCATTCGCATCGATCAATGTGGATGAAAAATCTCTGCCAAAATCAGTGACTGCGGTGCGGTGGGCTGGGCGCTAGCTACCTAACAAGTAGCTAGCTAACTGGTGGTGATAAGGGACCCTTATGCCCCATTCACACGTCCACAATTCTGTTTGCGGAACGGAATTGCGGACCCATTCATTTCTATGGGGACAGACTTTGTCCCGCTCTGATCCGGAATTGCGGATCCGCACTTCCGGGTCTGCACTTCCGTTCCGCAAAAATATAGAACATGTCCTATTCTTGTCCGCAATTGCGGACAAGAAAAGGCATTTTCTATATAGTTCTGGCAATGTGCGGATCTGCAAAATGCGGAAAGCACATTGCCGGTGTCTGTGTTTTGCGGATCCGTGGATCCGCAAAACACATATGGACATGTGAATGGAGCCTTACAGGGGGGTGATCAGGGAGTCTATATGGGGTGATCAGGGGTTAACAAGGGGTTAATAAGTGACAGGGGGGTGTAGTGTGGTTCTTGGTGCTACTTTACAGAGCTACCTGGTCCTCTGGTGGTCGATCCCAGCAAATCGGACCACCAGAGGACCAGGTAGCAGGTATATCAGACGCTGTTAACAAAACAGCGTCTGATATACTTGTTTGATTTCATTTATTTAACTTCTACAGCCTGATCATCGCTGGCAGGCTGCAGTATAACTGCAGAGCTGCGCACTGCTGTGAACGCGCCCGCGTTCACAGCAAATCTCGCATCTCGCGAGATGACGCACGGATGCGTTCGGCCAGAACAACAGGACCGCTCGTCGGACGCATCTGTGCTCTCCTGTACTGGTTAAGGACACAGCACACAAAAAATATATATATATACAGTACAGATCAAAAGTTTGGACACACCTTCTCATTCAAATAGTTTTATTTATTTTCATGACTATGAAAATTGTAGATTCACACTGAGGGCATCAAAACTATGAATTAACACATGTGGAATTATATACATAACAAAAAAGTGTGAAACAACTGAAAATCTGTCATATTCTAGGTTCTTCAAAGTAGCCACCTTTTGCTTTGATTACTGCTTTGCACATTCTTGGCATTCTCTTGATGAGCTTCAAGAGGCACCTGAAATAGTTTTCACTTCACAGGTGTGCCCTGTCAGGTTTAATAAGTGGGATTTCTTGCCTTATAAATGGGGTTGGGACCATCAGTTGCGTTGTGGAGAAGTCAGGTGAATACACAGCTGATAATCCTACTGAATTATTATGGGTGTCATAATGCTCGAAAACGCCCATACTATATAAATATAAAAAAAATTCCCCATATGTCAAACAGCAAAACGGAAAAAAGCGCCCAAATGGCGGATTCGCCATTTTTGGTCGCTTCATTCTCCACAAAAAATTATATAAAAGGTGATCAAGAAGTCATACACACCGCAGAATGGTATCAATAAAAAGATAAGATTATGACGCAGAAAATGGGCCCCCACACAGCTCTGTACATATAATTACAAAAAAGTTATAGGGGTCAAAACATGGTGACAAAAAAGTAAAACTGATTTTTTTCCCACTTTTGAATTTTTTTCTCACTATCAAAACGCAAGAAAACCTATACGTATAGGGTATCGCCGGATTCGTACTGACCTGTAGAGTAAAAGTAACCGGTCAGTTGCAGAGGTGGGAGAAACGGTGACTTTCTCCCTGCAGCTCACACTTAGACAGAACAGTGCTGCTGTCTTAGGGGGAGCTGTTCAAAAAAACACGCCCCTGATCCAGTTAGGCCATGCCCCCTCCCTCTCCTCAGTCAATAGGGATTGAAAAAATAAAGTTAAAAATCAACTTCTAGGTCCCGCTAAGCCACACCCCTGACCTGGTTAGGCCACACCCCCTCTGCAGCCGACGGGAATTGCGAAAATGAAGTTAAAAATCAACTTCTGTCAGCTTCAGAGGTGGGAGGGATGGTGACTTTCTCTCTGCAGCTCACTCTCAGACAGGACAGTGCTGCTGTCTTAGAGTGAGCTGTTAATAAAGCCACACCCCCTATCTGGTTAGGTCACTCCCACTATTCAGCCCCCAGGGATTGAAAAAATGAAGTTAAAAATCAACTTCTAGGTCCCGCTAAGCCACAACCTTGACCTGGTTAGGCCAGGTCAAGGTTGCCCCGCCCCTACACAGCCAATGGAAGTTAAAATCAACTTCTGTTAGCTGCAGGGGTGGGAGTGAGGGTAACTTTCTCCTTGCAGCTCAAGATCAGACAGCACAGTGCGGACTGTCTGGTCTAAAACTGGACCTCTGGCCACCCTAGGGGCAGGCTGCTGTGGAGGTCATAGTTAAAGGGATTCTGTCACCTGGAAAATCAATATTAAGCCAAACATAGGTTCTTATAGCTCTTCATAACTTCTTTCCATAAGTGTTCTTTACACTTGGATCCAGCTTTCTACCTTCATGAAAATCCTCTTTTATCTTTATGCTAATGACACCTGAAGGTGCCCAGAGGGGCGTTATTTTCATTCAAAAAGTGCTGTGATATTCAGGGGATCAGGGACCAGATTCGCTTGATTTATGCAGTCTCACAGTTCAAACAAAGGTCTTTTATTGGCAACTTAAAACTAGGCATCCGCCAGGGTACAAACAGAAACAAAATTGCAGCTTTGCTGAGTAAACAAAAATAGTCCAGTTTCTCTGGCCTCAACCAAGTTTTTAAAGGCTTTGAAAAGACATAGTTCACTTACTGACACCTCAGTATTACTTTTCTTTGGCAAGCTGGGTTTTTCCTTCCCTGTAGCACTGGGAAATCCATCCGGGAGCTGTGATCCACACATACACTCAGGCAGCCTGCACACTCTGCAGGAACACCTGTTCAGGAATCACCCCCCTTCCCAGAGTCCCTTGCAATTTATCTCTTGCTGCTAGAGGGTAACCCTTTATGCACCAGTCTACCTCTAGACAAGCCCTGGGGTGGAATGGAATGGCCCGCCCAACCTTTTCCCTTCCATTCCAGAGTCCGGGCCCCAAACAACAAATAACCTGCAACTCTGGGTTGCAAACTACCCCGGACTCCTTCTCCAACTGCCTGTCTAGAGAGCAGCAAAACAAAAAATGGGAGAAATATATCTTCCATCCAGGACCCATCCCTGGAGTCCTGTACATATCCCCTCTCTGCCTCAACCCCGAAGGGGTGGAGGCATTACTGGATACCATACAGTGAACTCGGGAGAGGGCATCAGCATTTTGATGCAGTCTCCCGGGTCTATGCTCTACCACAAATGAAAACTCCTGTAGAGACAGGAACCACCTTGTCACCCTGGCATTGGTTTCCTTGTTCTTCCTCATCCAAGTCAAGGGGCATGGTCCGTGATCAAACGGAACTTCCTTCCTAACAAAAATAGCGTAACGAGTCAAGGGCCCATTTGATGGCCAAACATTCCCGTTCAACTACCGCATACCTTCTCTCCGCTGCTGTTAGTTTTCTACTTAAGAACAGCACAGGGTGCTCCTCACCGCCCACAACTTGTGACAAGACAGCCCCCAGCCCAACATTGGATGCATCTGTCTGTATCACAAATTCCCTTGAAAAATCTGGAGCCACCAATATCGGATGCTGACATAAGGCCGATTTTAATTCCAAAACCCTTTTTCTGCGTCCTCATTCCAGCTAACCATGACTGACTTTCGACCTTTCGTCAGATCAGTCAGTGGTGCTGCTAGAGTGGCAAAGTTGGGTATAAACCTCCGGTAATACCCAACCAGGCCCAGGAAAGCTTTTACCTGCTTCTTGGTAATGGGGCGGGGCCAGTCTCTTATTGCCTCTACTTTATTGAGTTGGGGTTTTACCAAACCCCGTCCCACAATGTATCCCAGATACTTGGCTTCCTCCATTCCTATGGCACACTTTTCGGGGTTCACTGTGAAACCTCCCTCCCTCAGTGAGTTTAGTACCGCCTGCACCTTGGGAAGATGGGAATCCCAATCCTTACTAAAAATCACAATGTCATCCAGATAAACAGAGGTATACTGTTGATGGGGGCGGAGCAATTTGTCCATTGCTCTCTGAAAGGTGGCTGGAGCAGTGTGAAGACCAAAAGGCATCCTTTTATACTGGAACTGTCCATCTGGAGTGGAGAATGCAGTTTTCTCCTGGCACCTCTGGATAGAGGTATCTGCCAGTACCCCTTCGTCAGATCCAAAGTTGTAATAAACCTGGCTGGACCTAACCTTTCTATTAACTCGTCTACCCGAGGCATGGGATAAGCATCAAATTTTGACACTTCATTCAATCTTCTAAAGTCATTGCAGAATCGCAGCGTTCCATTGGGCTTTGGGACCAGCACAATGGGGCTCGACCACTCACTCTGCGACTCCTCAATTATGTCCAGTTCCAACATTTTTTAACCTCATCTGAAACTGCTTTCCTGCGGGCTTCAGGGATGCGGTATGGCTTAACACACACTTTGACGCCAGGCTCAGTGATAATGTCATGCTCTATAACATGTGTGAGACCTGGCAGTTCTGAGAACACTTCTGTATTTCTCTGTAAGAACTCTCTAACCTGTTGGGATTGTGTCCCAGACAATGTGGGGATAATTTTACATGCTCTATCCCTTTTGGGGCTCAGGGCTTAGGCTTGCCAACGCCATTTCTGGTTCTCGGTCTCTCCAGGGTTTTAACAAATTTACATGGTAAACTTGGTATGGTTTCCTTTTCCCGGTTGGTACACCTTGTAGTTTACCTCTCCTAATCTTTCTACCACTTCAAACGGCCCTTGCCATTTGGCCAGAAACTTGCTCTCCACCGTAGGTATTAGCACTGCCACCCGATCACCCACTTGAAACTGTCTAATTTTAGCTGACCGATTGTATACCCTCCTCTGTGCCTCCTGAGCACTCTGGAGATGTTCCCGACCAAGGGCATTACCTTGTCAATTCTGTCCCTCATTTGGGAAATATGTTCCACCACCGTTTTATGAGGAGTGGCCTCATTTTCCCAGGTTTCCTTTACCAGATCAAGCAATCCACGTGGCCTCCGACCATACACTAACTCAAATGGCGAGAAGCCCGTGGATGCCTGAGGGACCTCCCGGATAGCAAATAGCACTGCAGGTAACAGACAGTCCCAATCCTTACCATCCTGTTGTACTACTTTTTTTAACATGGATTTTAGGGTTTTATTAAACCTCTCAACCAGGCCATCCGTCTGAGGGTGATAGACGGACGTCCGCAACTGTGTAATCTGAAACAGTTTACAAAGGTCCGCCATCACCCTTGACATAAATGGAGTGCCCTGGTCGGTAAGGATCTCCTTAGGAAAACCCGTCCTTGAAAACATTTGAAACAGCTCTCTAGCAATGTTTTTAGAAGTGGGGTTCCTTAAAGGGACAGCCTCTGGGTATCGGGTAGCATAATCTAGTACCACGAGTATGTATTGGTGACCCCTAGCTGACTTTTACTAAAGGGCCTACTAAATCCATGGCTATACGTTCAAAGGGAACTTCAATTATGGGGAGAGGCACTAAGGGATTTCGAAGCGGGCGCTGGAGTGGTTAACTGACATATTGGGCAGGAAGCACAGTATTTCTTGACATCTGCCTTAAGTCCTGGCCAGTAAAACCGGTCCACCACCCTTGCTTCTGTCTTTTCAGCACCCAGATGTCCTCCCAAAACCTCATTATGTGCCATATCCAGTACCATTCGCCTGTAAGGCTGGGGAACCAAGAGCTGCTCTATTACCTCAGAGCGTATCTTGGCTACCCGATACAGCAGGTCTGCATTCATTGCAAAGTGGGGATACCTGTTCTCAGCCCCATGTTCTTGTGGCACTCCATTTATTACCGTTACCTGCTGATGGGCATAAACCAGAGTAGGGTCTTGCATTTGAGCCGTACCAAAAGCCCCTCTTCCCACTTGCAGACCAGGATGGACGTTATCTCTGGAGGTGTCCCCCTCATCCTCCCCAAGCATAACCTGTAACGGGATATTTCCCCCCTCAGAAGCGACCTCAATTTCTTTTGTTGTCTCTAACAGAGGTAATTCCACATGTTCCCTTTACATATGGGGACAAGTGGACCGTCACTCATTTCTACTTCCTTTGACACGGCAGAATTATCATGTTTCAACAATTTCCATAACTCTGAGAACAACGGAAAATCACATCCTAAAATGACATCATACACTAGGGAAGGTACCACCCCACATTATGTGCCATAGTTCCACACATGGTAGCAATGGATACAGCCACCAAAGGATATGCCTTAGTGTCCCCGTGTACACAAATAACACGCAGGGTTGGTGCTGCTGGGTCAACCTGTCCAGCCACTCGGGTATGCACCAAAGTCACCATGCTTCCTGAGTCTAATAAAGCATGAGCACGGAATCCATTCACAGAAACCCAGCATTCAAACTTTCCCTGATCCTCAGGGCGTGCAGTACAAGTTATTTGAGCATGAAAGGATACTCGCCGGGCCGTACCACATTCCATTGGCTCTCCTTGCAACGGGCATTGCGCCCTCACATGCCCCCAGGCTTGACACTTCCAACACTGTGTTAAGCCAGCCTTTCGGGGAAATGCAGTCTCTTTAGGGTTGTTTCCACTGTGGGACCCCCCATTTGAGCCCGAACTACGGGTAGTTTCCCCTTCAAATCCCTGGGGGAACTTGGTCGCTCTGTTAGCAGGGTAGTTCCTAGGCCTCGAAGGTCCTAGTAGATCCTCCACAACGGTGTACCTTTCCACCATATCCACAAGCTGGTCTGCCGTCTTGGGGTCCCCATGGCTCACCCAGCGTTGTAATGGCCCAGGAAGGGCCCTCAGATACCGGTCCAGGACGACTCGTTCCACCATCTGCGGTCCAGTCAGGGTCTCCGGCTGCAACCACTTCCTCACCAGCTGTATGAGGTCATGCATCTGCGACCTGGAGGGTATTTCAGGTTGGTATCTCCAGCTATGCACTCTCTGTGCTCTGACAGCTGTAGTTACACCAAGCCGGGCTAAGATTTCAGCTTTCAAGTCATCATAATTTTTGCTTTATCTGTTGGCAAATCAAAATATGCTTTTTGTGGATCTCCTGTTAAGAAAGGTGCAATAAGGCCAGCCCACTGCTCTTTCGGCCACCCTTCACGTTCTGCAGTTCTCTCAAACGTGGCAAGAAAAGCTTCGGTATCATCTGAAGGTGTCAGTTTTTGCAAAAATGACTAGCCCGAATAGTTGCCTGGTTGCTAGGGGCAACAACAACTGATTCACGCCCTGAGCAAGATGCTGTACTGCCTCTGTCAACATCTTAGCCTGTGCCTGTGTCGACTCCCGCAAGGCACTTGCTTGTGCTTCCGCAGTTTCTCGAAGTGCAGTCAGCTGTGCCTCAGTAGCTTGCTGTTGCACTGCCATACTCTTCTGCAGCTGCACTGTAGCCAGAGCTAATTGTCGCACTAAGTCCTCCATTTTGTGCAACAACTGGAGGTGGGAGAGAGAAGGGAAAAAAATCAAATTCACTTTTCTGCTGTGATGACTACTGCCCGCATCCGAAACACCAGTTGTGATATTCAGGGGATCAGGGATCAGATTCACTTGATTTATGCAGTCTCACAGTTCAAACAAAGGTCTTTTATTGGCAACTTAAAACTAGGCATCCGCCAGGGTACAAACAGAAACAAAATTGCAGCTTTGCTGAGTAAACAAAAATAGTCCAGTTTCTCTGGCCTCAACCAAGTCTTTAAAGGCTTTGAAAAGACATAGTTCACTTACTGACACCTCAGTATTACTTTTCTTTGGCAAGCTGGGTTTTCCTTCCCTGTAGCACTGGGAAATCCATCCAGGAGCTGTGATCCACACATACACTCAGGCAGCCTGCACACTCTGCAGGAACACCTGTTCAGGAATCACCCCCCTTCCCAGAGTCCCTTGCAATTTATCTCTTGCTGCTAGAGGGTAACCCTTTATGCACCAGTCTACCTCTAGACAAGCCCTGGGGTGGAATGGAAAGGCCCGCCCAACCTTTTCCCTTCCATTCCAGAGTCCGGGCCCCAAACAACAAATAACCTGCAACTCTGGGTTGCAAACTACCCCGGACTCCTTCTCCAACTGCCTGTCTAGAGAGCAGCAAAACAAAAAATGGGAGAAATATATCTTCCATCCAGGACCCATCCCTGGAGTCCTGTACAGTGCCCAGGAACGCCTTCCATCCAGTGCCCAGGCTCGCCTCCCCCCGACAGAGCCCAGGCTCGCCCCTCTCTCTGCTCATACCATATGTCCCTGGCATTGCGACTGCCGTCAAGCTCCACCCCCACTGGCTACGTCACTAGTAGCCGATAACCCCGCCCACTCCTTCCCTCCAGCTTCACTAACATCCACCAAGCCGGCTCCTGCGCTCTTCCTGCGCTCTTCCTGTTTAACTGAGTGCATGCCCAGTGAAACTATAGTAAATGTGCCCCATTATGTGATTGCAACTAAGTTTTCAGCCGCTGAACGAACAAAAGGCTATCATTACTATTCACGTTTCTGTCAGTTTGACATCCGTGAAGATATCCGTGAAGCATCCGTGTCTCCGTTTTTACCCTCCATGTGTCATCCAAAATTCACGGACGCTGCTCAGCTGAAAATTACATTCCAAAGCATCTCCTTTCAGTCCAGTTAAAAACAAACGTGACACGGATGCCATCTGTGTTGTGTCCGTGATTTTCACGGACCCATAGAATTCAATGGGCTTGTTTGGTCCGCATCACTCCGTTTATGTCTCAGTGATATTTTAGTGACCCACGGTCAATGAAAAAAACAAAATTCTGATGTTTGAACAGACACATTCAAATCAATAGGTACATGTGCTGTCCGTGAAAAATGCGGACAGCACACGTCAGTGAAAAACGGAAATGTGGATGAGGCCTTACACTTTGGTAATGGAGTCCAACCAGTCCAAGGCCCCCTTGTACATGTACATGTCGATCAGAGTCATTTGTAATTATATCATCCTCTTATTGCAAATCCACATTTAACCCCCTGATTTGGACTCCCTTTTTTGCCTTATTCACACGTCAGTGATTTCATCAGTGATGGCGAGCCAAAACACAGAACAGGAGCCGATCTTTCCCTTATACCTTATGTCTGTGGAGGCTCCAATCTTGGTTTTGGCTCACAATCGCTGACCAAAACACTGACGTGTGAACAAGGCTTTAAAGAGGGTAGTACAAGCAGCAATAGAAGAATGAAGAAACTTATCGAGCCATCCTTTTTCCTGGTTTTTAATAATTTAATGTTTGAGTGCCTAGATTCACACTTTGCATAGTTCACATAGTAGGATTAGAGGGCTGGTTTTTAAGCATCATACAATATTCTAATATAGCTGAGGTTGACCGCTACAGAGTTGTAGCAATGTTACAAAAGTTCAACAAAGTTCAATGGTGGTAGCAGTAGTGTCATAGAAGTTCAAACAGTTTAGAGGCAGCACCAGCAATACTACACAGGCTCAGATAATAAAATTACCGCTTACCAGTTCACTTCACCATCATCAGAACAAGAGCTACAGATATAGTCTACATATCCCGCAATCATCCACTCACAAGAGCTTCACCTCCTCACAGCTCCGACTGTGCTCTCACGAAACATGTCCCAGTCAGTTTAGTGTCTCATCCAGCAATCCAGAGCTTGCTGCGTGGCAGGGCCAAATATCGGGAGCAAAAGAACTAACAAAAAGAGGTCCCTAGAGGGTGAAGCCCATGGGAATTTTGACCAAAACTAAATGAGAGGGTTAATAACCCAAAAAATAGATCACCCTTAGGCCTTATTCACTTCAATGGTCCGTTCCGTGGCCCCGCAAAAAAAATAGAGCATGTCCTATTCTTGTCCGTTATGCGGACAAGAATAGGCATCTCTCTAATGGGCCGCGTGCCGTTCCGCAAATTACGGAATGCGGAGCAGCTTCCGTGTTTTGCGGATCCACGGTTTGCGGACCGCAAAACACCAACGGCCGTGTGCATGAGGCCTTAGGCTACATGCACACCACAGTTGTTTTTCTCGGCTTCCGTTTCATTATTTTTGCGGATAGGACAGGAACCCATTCATTTCAATGGGTCAGCAAAAACAGTTCATCCGTTTGTGTTCCGCGTCCGTTGTCCGTGTTTCCCTTCAGCAAAAAAAGTAGTGCATGTCCTACTTTTTTCTCATTTGCAGACGAGGATAGGCATTTATTACAAGGTATCTGTGAAAACAAAGGAATCCTCCCAAAAAAACTGGTGGACCATCAGTTTTGTTTGCGGATCCATATTTGCGGACAGCAGAAAGCAACTGTCGTGTGCATGTAGCCTTATTGAAATAAAAGTTTCACATCTGCACTTGCCCTTTCTGCTATTGAGATCTGTTATAGGACCTCAATAGCAGGGAGAAAACACTTCTGTTTTGTCCCCATTCATTGTCAATAGGAACAAAACTGAACTGAAGGGAATGGAGTGCACCAAAATGCATTCCGTTCCGTTTCATTGCATTCCCATGATGCACACAAAAGAGCTGCAAGCAGTGTTTTTCAGTGCGTCCTGGGATGCAGAGCAAGACAGGTATGTTATGATTCACAGTGTAAGTCAATGGTGACGGATCCATGTTCTCTGACACAAAAGAAAATGGATCTATCACCCATTGACTTACAATGGTTTTAGAGACGGATCCATCATGGCCATTTTAGAGCTAATACAACCGGATCCATTCATAACAGATGCAGACGGTTGTATTAACGTGACGGAAGCATTTTTGCTGATCCACGACCCCCAGTGAATCCATTTAGTATAATGATCCCCATTGACCCTCCATTCAGTATAATAAGCCCCAGAGTCCCCGTTCAATATAATGACCCCCAGTGCCCCCTCCATACAGTATATGGCTGGGGGTCATTATTCTTAATGGGGGGCCACCGGGGTTCATTATTCTGACTGGAGTGCCACTGTGGGGTCATTTTACTGTGTGGGGGCCACTGGGGGTCATTATACTGTGAGGGCCCCTTACACAGTATAATGATGCCCAGAGACCCCATTCAATATAAGTAAATATACCCCAGTGACCACTATACAGTATATTGACCCCCCAGTGCCCCCTCCATACAGTATAACCCCCGGGGTGGGGACCACTGTGGGTCATTATTCTGAATGGGGGGGCGACTGAGGGTTAATATTCTGAATGGAGGGCCACTGTGGGATCATTATACTGTGTGTGAGGCAACTGGGAGTCATTATACTGTGTGTGGGGCCACTGGGGTCATTATACCGTGTGGGAGCCACAGGGGGACATGTAAATGTAAACAAAAAGCCTGAAGAGGGCCCACTGGGATTTATCGCCCAAGGCCCCACATGAACTTGGAGCCGGCCCTGGTTATGATAAAGGATTGGGGTACAATATCAGGTGCAGACACACAAACCATGTTCACCAGCAACCTAAGCTTTTCAACTTCAGTGATGTTATTTGCACTAATTGGGCATCGGATTAAACCAGCATTGTGCCACAGAAACCCAGCGAGGGCCCCCTCAATTCAGCAGCAGCGTCTTCATTCAGTGGCAGTATACACAGGCACAAGCAGGGGGGTAGTGGTGAGTTTCACATGCACCTCCTCTGGGGTAATAATACACTGCCATATTTTGCAGCTGATTTGGATGCACAGTGCTGGATTAAATTTGGCATTACCAGAATTGGTCAAGTGAAAGGTTTCAGGAGGCCTATTTTAATTTATTTATAACTTGTTGTGCACCTCATTATGTGCAGTTTTGTTATTTATAAATTGGTATGCACTTTATGATCACTGTTTTTGTTATGCACTATTTTTTGTGCTCTTTACTTATTTAATAAATTGTTATTCACTGAATTATTTGTTCACATGTAGACCGTGTGTTCCAGTTTTCATGTCGGGCTACCTTCACATCTGCGTTCCAGTATTCTGTTTGTCTCTTCCAGCAGAGGTGCAGACCACCAGAATTACCCTATCTGGCATAGCCGAACAACACCAGATCCTCATTAACTGAATTTCACCAGTGGGTTTCCAACAATAATGTTGTATATTTGCATTCAGCGGTATGCTTCAGACAGAAAGCCCGTGTTCATGCTGGAAACCAAACGGATCTCAGTATAGTGTATAGGGATCTGGCAGACACCAACAGTGTTCGGATATGCCCGATACAGCGATTCTGATTTTCTGCTCCTCCACAGATGTGGATGTAGCCTTAAGGACCAAATACAAACCTTTATAACACTGATCCATGAAAATGGGTTACTAAATGCAGATGTTAACCTTGCCTTAGGGCTGTTTCACATGAGCGAGACCATGTGTGAGCGTGATCCTTTCCACTCTGGACTTGCAGGAGCGCACGGCATTATACTGATTTATAATGCTATGTGCCTCTGCTTGACCTTAATTCTACAGAATCATAGTGACATAAAGCTGCCTGTAGGATTCTGTAGAGGTAAGGTCAAGCAGTGAAACAGCATTATAAATCATGATAATGCCCTGCCTTCCTGCAAGTCTAGAACGGAGGATCATGCTCACACGCGGAGCGTGGTTCCCACAGTGGACTTGTGTGCAAGTACCAAAAACAAAATAGTACTACATATATAACACCTTTTTATATCCCATTTTATATATTATTTATATATCCAAGTAAGTCAGGTATTCGGTTCTGGGGAAGGAACAGAATACTGGAATTGCCTGTATACGGCATACAGTATGCCAATATTCTTGACGAACACCCAGAGCATGAGATCCATCAGGTGCCGTTACTGTCCAGAATATGCCGGATACAATGATTTTGGTATTTTGTTTCATTCTAAGAATGGAATACCAGAAGAGGAAGGGCATATGTGGACATAGTCTTACATATTGATACACAGGCTTTTGTCATTACGTTTGTTAATTTCTATATATCCTTATGGCGAGCGCCATCGAGGTGAGGAGGCTTTTAGGCCATACACGCTCCTCTGGAATTCTTGGAAGAAAGGGATGCAAATGAGCTCTTAGCAAGCTCTGCCTCTAATGCCACCAAATTTAGGTTACTATCCTGTAAGTCAACGTTCAACCCTTTAAATAGGCCTTGAGACATGACTTGTATAATAAATAAGCCAGCACTGGGATGGGACCATTTCTGGTGTTCATATACGGTTACTGTGGAAGTAGTAATATGGATTGCATCTGTGAATGCTAAAACAAAATTATCTGTATACAAACTAAAAATGCTATTTACGGGTAGTTTCACATCTGCGGCAGGTAACCCCTGTGATCTGTTCCAGCAGAGGAACAGACTACGAGAGTTACTGTATCTGGAGACACCACACACCACTGCATCCCCTGATAATTATAATGGGAGGATGCTAAAAGGTTTTCGTCATAAATGCTGGTATTTATGCCGGAAACCCACCGGATTCCTGTTGGATCTCATTATTGTCCATGGGGATTAGGCAGTGCCTGACAGTATTCTGGAACAGGAGTTACATGCAGGAGATAAGAATGTGCAGTACTTCAGAACAGGGTCACTGCAAAAAGGTTAATTGCTGAAATATTATATTGCTAAGATAAATGATTTGTGATTCGTTATGGACCTAATAGACAATAAAGAGTTAAGACCTGTGTTTACATGTTGTGTTGATAGGAAGATTGACCTGTGTCCGCCCATAGAGTAGTCTAGTCTAAGCAGAGGAAGCGTGTAGACGTGTATGAGAAAGCTATGCAGACAAGACCTCAAGTCCCAGAGAACCACCATCTCTAAGACTGCTACAGTTAAAGAACATCTGCTACACCGAGTACTCCAGAGAGAGCAAGAAGGAAATCAGAAGGTCAAGAATCTACATGTTCCTTCATTGGAGTCGGTCAGCAAGGTATTATGCACGTTTATGGCAGTGAGACATTACTGCTGTGAGACTTATTATTGCTAGCATACTCTTCCACGCTTGGAGACGATTGGCCAACCGAATCTTAGATCTGCACTGCTTAGCCCAGAAATTTGCAGAAACATTTAACAAGAGCGTTGTTGTCTATTCAGAGACTTTAGAAAGACAGAGCAGGAAACCCCAACTCCAGGCAGTGCCCAGAGAAAAGGTGCACCCTCCAGGGTGAGGAGCAATCACCCCTAAACAGCTGTCTGCAGATGAAGTGCTGGCTTATTTAATATCCGAGTCATATCTCAAGGCTTATTTAAAGGGTTGAACGTTGACTTAGGCCTCATTCACACATACGTGGACCACAGTCCATGAAAACCGCCCTGCTGAGTGCACTAGCACAGAGCGTCATTGGTTGCTATGATGCCATGCGATTCGTGCTGCCGCCGCTGTATAGTAACGCACTTGTATGATTTATACCAGTGTATTACTGTACAGCTGCGGTGGCATGAAGCGCACAGCGTCATAGCAACCAATGATGCCCTACGCTCGTACACTCAGCAGGACAGCAGGCAGGGTTTTCACGGACCGTGGTCCACGTACGTGTGAATGAGGCCTTATAGGATAGCTGCCTTACATCTGGTGGCATTAGAGGAAGAGCTTGTTAAAAGCTCATTTGCATCCCTTTCTTCCTAGAATTCCAGAGCAGCATGTATGGCCTATAAGTCTCCTCATGCAGATAAAGGCACTCTCCCCAAAGAGAGAGATACTACCCCCCAAATCCTGACATAGGCCTCTTATCCAGTTGAGCCAGTACTCTCTGCTCTGCACTGATGAGGGGCAATCACCCCAAAACAGCTGTCTGCAGATGAGATGCTGGCTTATTTTATATCCGAGTCATGTCTCAAGGCCTATTTAAAGGGTCGAACATTGTCTTATTGGACAGCTGCCTTACATCTGGTGGCATTAGAGGCAGATCTTGTTAAGATCTCATTTGCATTCCTTTCTTCCATGGCCATGAAGGAACATTTATACCTGTTGCAGATGTGAACCTACCCTTATATAGCATTTGAGTTTGTATCCAGATATTTTAGTACTAATATTCACAGATGCAATTCATGTTTTCAACAATGACCACTTCCACAGTGTACTGTAACCATATGTGGACACCAATAGTATGGATTGGGTATTTATCCAATCAGTGGCCATGCCGGTGTTATCCACTGATTAGCAGAGTGGAAATTCCATAGCACTTCCATGTAATATGAAACAACCAAATCAGCACGATACAGTAAAGAAGATTTCTTCATCTAAATTCAGGTCTTCACCTCCACTGACAAGCAGGCAGTTATCGGGAAAAAACATTCCCATACAGTTTGCATTTGTGACAATCGCATTTATCAGTTTACGAAACAGTGTTGTTGTGCAACACACAGCCCACTTGTACTGTGAAGTAAATATAATATAAAGCGATCCAGCACTCTATCTTCTTGATAAAATCCACAGGCTTAATTGAAAACTTACACCATGTAGCAGAACACCGCATGCCTTTCCTACGCATTTTGAACCCTGCAGTTCTTAATCATGGCCATGATTAAGAACTGCAGGGATAAAAATGTAGGGAAGGCATGCGGTGTTCTGCTACATGGTGTTATTTCATCTTTGCAATAAAGCCTGTGGCTTTTATCAAGATTATAGGGTGCTAAATCGCTTTATCTTGCATGTGCACCTGCTCCGCTCCGGGTTTTCCGTTCATCTAGCAGTCTGGGTGTAGCAACAGAAGGGACCCATGAGAGAAAAATACATAAGTGGCACCAAAAATGGGTTTCTTTATTCAAAATTTCTTGCATTTAAAGCTTCAGCATACACATGGGGCGGACCAGCATAGCGCAGGCATGTAACTCGTGGCGACGGCCGTTTTGCGTCTCAGCGCTAACTCAGGCCACTGACGTTCTGACATACATACGTCAGCTTTATGTGTCCCTCTAGTGTAAAACTTGTCCCTCTGGTCATGCAATCAGTTCCTCCATTCTGAGACTATGTTTAATTTCGCCTGCCCATTCACAGAGAGAGGGTGCTTCACCCGACTTCCAGTGCCTCGTTATTACCATACAAGCTGCCATGAGGAAAAACCTCAAAGCATTTTTTTTTTCATCTGAGCTAAAGTTAGGCCTGTTTTACACGTCAAGTTTGACTAAGATGCAAGTGCATTGCGGGAAAAAGGGCCATTTTTCCGTGCGAGTGCAAAGCATTTTATTGCGCTTTGCAGGCGGGTGGGAAAAAATCGGCATGTTTGGTGTCCAGACCCGAACCCGGACTTCTTTACTGATGTTCGGGTTTGGGTCGAGTATTCTGTAGATTTTATTATTTTCCCTTATAACATGGTTAATAGCATTCTCACTACAGAATGCTTAGTAAAATGTGGATTGAGGGGTTAAGAATAAAAAAATGAACTCGCCTTATCCACTTGATCGCGTCGTTGCATCTCTTCTTCAATCATTAGCAACCGGCTAAAGGACCTGTGATGATGTCACTGCGCTCATCACATGGTCCATCACCATGGTGATGGACCATGTGATGTGACATCACCACAGGTCCTTTAGCCGGCAGCTAATGATTGAAGAAGAGAGAAGAGATCGGCAACTACGCGATCAAGTGGTTAATTTTTATTTATTTTTAACCCTTTAATCCACATGTTATAAGGGAGAATAATAAAGATCGGGTCCCCATCCCGATCGTCTCTTAGCAACCTTGTGGGAAAATGGCACTGCATCCGCACTTGATTGTGGATGCTTGCGATTTTCACCAAGCCCCATTCACTTCTACGTTGCGTGAAAAACGCACAATATAGAGCATGCTGCGATTTTCACGCAACGCAGAAGTGATGCGTGAAAATCACCACTCATGTGCACAGCCCCATAGAAATGAATGGGTCCGGATTCAGTGCGGGTGCAATGCGTTTACGTCACGCATTGCACCCGTGCGGAATACTCGCCCGTGTGAAAGGGGCCTTACCGGAGTAAGCAAAAGGAGTGTCACCTTGGGTGTGTTGGCTATCCTTTTCCCTGAAAATTTGCAATAGACCTGAAGCACCTGATCCCAGAATCTTTTTATAGCTTGGCAGGACCACCAAATCTGAAGCATAGTTCCTTCTTCTTCTCCACATCTCCAACACATATTGAAGACATTGGGGAACAGAAAAGTTGTTTTGTTTTTTAAAGGGATTCTGTCATCAGATTTTACCCCCTTAAAGGGAACCTGTCACCTCTACTATGCTACCCTCACTGAGCATTTCTAAATGTTTATTGTGTTGCCCTAAACATATAAATTGCACTTTTAATTTCATTCGCAGCCAAATTAAATAAGTATGATGCATTTTGTACTTCCCGCCTTTTATGCAAATTAACATCTGCATATCTTACTTGTGTGACCAGAGAAGAGTCATATTTTCTCTGAGTCAAGCGCCTCAGCTCTGCCTAAGAAACGCCCCTATAGATAAAATCTAACAGATTCGCTGTCAATCAAAGTCTATGGGGAGGGAAATAGGCTCTGATGGTGTGAGGGAAAGGGATTATTTATGCAAATGAGCATAAAGCTTTAGAGGGTGATATAATAGGACGTGTTAGTCCTGTGAAGGTTATGGATGGATCGCTGGTAACTATCAAGGTAGACAAACTTAAAGGTACATTCAGTTTTATATGTGAAAACATGGTGACAGGTTCCCTTTAAGTAAAACATGTCCATGTCCGTCCTGATAAGTAGATTCTTATTATGCTATTTTTGTATCCCACTTTGGCTCTATTTCTTCAGAAATTAGATTTTTGCAATAAGTAAATTACTTACATAACTACGGTGCCTAAGGGGAGTCCGTTAATACAGGGTGCCCGGCTGCACCCCTCGCTTTCTGATCCCCAGCGCCACCTTCCTGTGCAACAGCATCGTTGAGCGAAGTGTCTACTTATCAGGACATGGACATATGCTTCGCTTAAGGGGATAAAATCTGATGACAGAATCCCTTTAAGTAAAATGCACTTGAGTTGATTCTGGATAACCCTAAACTCTAAATCTGTTCCTGAGTGTCACGTGCTGGGGGTCCAAGGCAGACCTCCGGGACGTCATCTGAACAGGGTACAAGGAAAACAAGCCAAGGACCACGGAACACATAACTTATTACAAAGGCACGTGACAATGACTATAACAGAAGACCTCAATGTACTGAAACGGATCAGTGAGTGTGAACCCACTGCGCCACTGACTAGCAATACTCTGGAGGGTTGTAACTAAGCAGCTACCTAGTCTTCACTAGACCCTCAGATGGTAAGGATAGGCTTGGGCCGTTAGGGTAGTTGCCAGGGGCTACTCCAGAGAGTAAACCAAGTCAGTGACAACAGAATCAGGCAGCACAGAGATACCAGACAAGGTACCGACAGTACATAGGGTCCACAGACAGGCAGCAAGCACGTGTATCAAACTCCTTTTGTGTAAGGAAAGGCCACACTATTCCAGTAATCAGATAAGATGCTTCATGGTGGAGAGACCTGGTGAGCGCTGACCTCTCGCCCAGACTCCTTCTTTATTTACATAGACAAAAGGGGTAACAATAGGAAATGGGCAGGCCCAACACCTGACCACTCACTTCATGTACAGTACAAACATAGAGGAAGTGATGACACACAGGAAGAAACCACAACATGTCTCTTAGTCACCACTAGAGGGAATCTTGTTCAGCACCGATCAGTGATCAATGCTAAACAAGGCTCACCAGGATTCTCATGTGGGCCTACTTAGAGGAACAGTGTCACCATCTCTAGCGGTTGATCAGGCGCACTGGAAATAACGAATGCACGTTCCTTTCATATATCGTTCTTGTAACAAATACATACACGCCAGGCCAATAAATCCGCTCTTTGGGCGGGGGGCCCCAGCCGGTGTCTACTCATTCGCCAAGAAAACTCTGCTTGCTCTGCAGCGCATCAGTCTCCCCTGGTCCACAGCCCAGCGCATAGCACATAGACTGTTTGCCAGCGGAGACCTCTGCGCCCGGCAGCTGATTGTTCTCTACATCCACAGTAAGATATCAACTCCAATGGTTTACACCAGGCATCCTCAAACTGCGGCCCTCCAGCTGTTGTAAAACTACAACTCCCACAATGCCCTGCTGTAGGCTGTTCGGGCATGCTGGGAGTTGTAGTTTTGCAACAGCTGGAGGGCCGCAGATTGAGGATGCCTGGTTTACACACTGAGAGACATGATGATAATACATGACATATTAAAAACACATCCTAATAAAATTTCCACAACACAGTGAATGGGCATTCCCCTCCAGGGAACACAGGAACCCTCTTCTGAAGGCGAACATGGACAGACATGAAGGGAACACCAGAAGCAGTAAGGACTGCCAGACAGACAATAACCGGAACATAGATCAGACGCAAATAAGCTCTGCTAGGCCATACAGAACAGATGCAAGGCAAGGTACAGAGCCTGAAGACAACAATACAGAACCAGGCGGAATATACTGAGATAAAGATGATAGGACCCCTTGGGTCACTAGCAAAGGGCAAAACCTGGCAAGACAAACGTAGACAGACAGACTACACAGAGCAGAAGGGTGAAACACCCACAAGACAAGACAAAACAGACTGATGTCAACACTCCACACTCAAAGGCAGAAATAGCAGCCTAACGAGTGCACCTGAAAGGACACACCCAGGAACCGAGCAGGGGAGGTTAACCCCATCAGAACCAAACAGGGAGGTACCAGATCAGGTCAGGGGTAACCAGAAACCACAGCATTCCAAGCTGCAAAACAGGACATTGCCCCTAGCAACCAGCATTCACAGAACACCGCAGCCAGTACGCAAAAGCACAACCAACCTGACATACCCACAGGGAGACGATACAGCCAAAGAGGGTACAAACACACACACACGGGCAGGTTCACACTAGATACCGCAGCCAGCACGCAGCCAAAAGCAACCAGCCTACACGAAATCGCCCACAGCAAGTACGCAAAAGGCGTGCAAGCAGCCTGCATGGCAAACCACGTTATGGTGAACCGCACCTTGACACTGAGGTTATCCACAGTATGTTTAAAGTCTAGTATTTCTGAGCTGTTTCTCCTGGCCCTCAGGTATGTGGCTGCAGATACCAGCTTCCCCATTGTAACAGGTTATTAGTCGCTTGCCACGGCCCCATCTTCCGATTGGCCAGAGCAGACAGCGCCTTCTTCTCCCCTCTGGGCGCTTGCTTATTTAAAGAGCGGGATCCAGCAGGCACGTACGGCCATCCTAGTGCCACCTACGCTGCACAACACTCATGCAGCGTCTACCACCGTCTCCCAGTCAGAATTAGACTACCGCTTCTCAGACACTACGCCTATGGTCCTGATGAAGTGTCCAAAGTATATATGGAACACAGAAATGAGTTGAGCTTGCTGAGATAGCTTAGTTAGGTATTATCTGGTGGTAGTTTGTGCTTTAGTTACATGCGACTAAGCAGTAATTGTACCAACCAACTGCAGCGGACTGGACCGCAGTGGGCTGATGGGGGTAGTAGTCGTACTCATGGTTTTGTAGCTCCCTGGGTCGGCGTGCAGTGATAAGGAAGACAGCACTAAATCCTCCAGGGCATTCTCTATTGCAGGGAACACCAGCCAGATGAAAGTTGAGGTGCCCTTGATGGTAATAGGTATGCTTAGGGTGCTTTGGTGGCTGGGCCCATGTGTTCGGGATACCAGCACCGTGAGTTGCAATTCGGAGATGATGTGGAATAAAGAGACCAGGTTTCTTAACAAACTGCCAGTACTTTACTTAAGCTGATCCAAAGGTCATCGATGGATGCAAAAGTCATTTACAGCAAGGCAGCTTTTACAGTGATTCAGATTAGTTCCCAGTTTCTCCAGTCTGGAGGGATGGACTATCTCTGCTCCACTGTATAATCATATAATTCTGTATCCTCTCTAGGATTACTATGTTCTGACAGATGGCCTTTCTGTCCTTGGTTATGGTGGGCAGCTTGTAGCTTAGAATCTCTCCACCTAATGCAAAGGAGACTAGAGTCTGATAAACGACAGTTACCTTCCTCTGCCAATATTCTCACTCCCTCTCTGGTTTTCCTGGTTCTTCTGTAATATTTCCTTTCTATGGGCTAAGGCATGGAACTAACTTTGGAGTTTTTGTAACTCTCCAAGATGGCTGCTGAGGTGCAGCTTTGTCCTCAGACATCACACACACTGACCTCCTTCTCTTTCTCCTATGTACTGTGTGTAGGGCGGAGTCAGCCCTGGGAGGCTTGTTAGAACCTCCCCCTCCCTGTGCAACTTTATTGAAACTCATTCACGAGGACAATTTACATGAAACACAATCACAGTATTAAGCAGTGTGCTTCAGGACACTGCACAACTGGACATGAGAAAAGGTTCATAGGTGAAGATTACAGTACAATCTACATTAGACTAGTTTTGCCAGTTAATAGTGACACAGCTTGGTATCCTGGGTGGTATATGTAACCATATGGTGCACCATGGTCATCCACGTGAATGTATACAGGTACACCTTATCCTGTCCTGGGTCATCAGTCTGTGGTGCACATTAAACATAATTTGTGGGAATTGCGAATTGGGTCTCTGAACAGGCCTATCTCTGAGAATGAGATTCTATCAGCCTTCAAAGCTACCCCATTAGGCGGAGCTCCAGGCCCTGATGGCTTCGCATCTGCTTCCTTATTTAAGTAAGCTGTACAATGGCTTTATTCTCACGGGAGACATCCCCCCAGATATGCTGATAGCTACCGTTGTCACACTCCCAAAGCCCGTCCTAAATCATTATTGAATGTAGACCTTAAACTCTTTGCCAAAATTTTGCCTACTTGTGTTAACACTTTCCTGCCCTCCTTAGTGAATATTGACCAAGTGGGGTTTGTTCCTGGGAGGCAGTGCAGGGATGGCACTAGTCCCATGGTCGACCTTATTCAGCTGGCTGACCAGTCCAGGGCCTCCACACTATTTGTCTGTGGGGGCTGGATCAGGTCCTACAGAAGTTTGGTTTTCAGGACCCATTCTATCAGCCATAATGGCCTTGTAAATTAGGCCATCAGCCAAGGTACTGGCCTCTAGTTATAACTAATAGCACTTGGCAAGGGTGCCCTATGTCACTATTGATCTTTTCCCTGATTATGGAGCCCCTGGCAGAGCTCATCAGAAGGTCACAGGTATCTCTGTAGGGGATCACCCCCATGTCATAGGACTATATGCCGATTATGTCATCCTTGTCTTATCAAATCCTGAGGAATCACTAGAAGCTGTAGCTCAGCTCATTAACACATATTCCCATCGTTCCTACTATAAACTAAATGTAAAAAAAATAATGTTCTAGCTTTCCATGTGTCGGCGGATACCAGGGGTCAGATACAAAATGGGTATTAATTCCAGTGGGCCGAGACCTCTATCACCTACTTAGGGGTGTAGTTTTCTCATTCTGTATCTGAGATACTGTCCATAAACCTCTGTAATTTAAGAACTGATCTAAAACGTGCCTATGCAAAAATGTCCCAAGTCCACCTATCCTAATCCTCCCTAAAATACTATATTACTTTAGATGTCTCCCACTTCAGATACTTTAACGACTGATTTCACAGCTTCAGTCTGACCTGATGAGCTTTATATGGGGCAGCACTCGACCTAGGATATCAAAACTAGCTTTACATCCCCCAGTCATATTTGGAGGACTAGGAGTGCCTGATATTTATAAATATTACCTGGCTATCCTGGCAGAGCAGGCGTTGGAGTGGTGGTCTCCATCCTCCCCTCAATGGTGGCTCTATATTGAGGAGTCATACATAGTGATGAGCTCAAAGACCCATATTTAATTTCGCAATATTGTGATGTATAATTCGCCTCATATTCGTCATATATTCGCGATTTCGCAATATTTGTTATTTCGCATTTAATATCATGACTTGCGATTCATTTTATAAGTTATATTCGCGTGCGCATAGAATCTATTCGTACACCAAAGAAACAATCCTTAAAAGCAGTACTAGCTGCATATGCTATGAAGTGTTTTCAAGACTCACGATTGGGTGTCTATATGACAAGTCCTGCCTTGTAGACTTTGCAACGCTGCATAATAAATACCTACTCCCGCATAAGCTATTTTATTAATATCTTCAGGTCCACTATCTACTCAATTCTCTGTTGCCTTTGCTTTTTCAACAGATGAACCAACCATTGGACGTTTTCTTTGAAGCCCATACAGTACTGCGCCCTAAGTTATCTACTTTTTACTCTTGCCTATTGCTTCCTGAAGTGGAGAGCAAGCAATCATTAATGTTGAAATGGAAGCAAGAGCTGGGGAAATCCTTTCCAATGGTTCAGTGGCGGAAAGCACTATACTGGTCCTTTTAAGTGCTCCAAATGTGTAAACCATGTAGAGCAGGCAAGGAAAACCCACTACGTTGGTACCTGACCCCCAACAGATTAGCCCATTTGTTTCCCAATTATTCCTCCTTATGTTGGCGTGGGTGTGGACAGGTGCGGACTCCACTGCATAGGTAGTGCTCATGCCCATCCGTAGATCATTGCTAGAACAAAATCACTAATATTATTAAGGAGGTCACAGCAGAGCGTTTAACCCTTACCCCGTAGCTGTCTATTCTGGGCATAGGTTTAGCCGACATCCCTACTAGGTCATGTTGGGTTGTTGCTCATATCCTAAGCTCAGCTTGCAATATCATTGCCCGTCAATGGAAGATGGCACAAAAACCCTCAGTCGCTGAGGTTGTACAATCGGTTAATTCTCACATGCACCGTGAGTTGGACTTTGCCCCCACCTTACGATCCTGGATAGGTATTCATAACAACTGGCTAGCCAGCCACTTTGCCAAGGCCCTTCTGAATTACATCATGTAAATTGTGACTAATGCTCTAATCTGATACACAGGTATTCTCATTTTGTTTATTGTTATCTTAGTATACTCCGTTGCACGATGTATCCCTTTGCAGTCCACTAACTGTCAATCAAGGACATTTTGTTTTCTGTTATGATTTGTCTGTTTGGTTTATTATCCGATGTCTAAAAAATTTCAATAAAAACCTATTGAATCGTTACACACGCATTGAAATGGTGGTGCAGACTGTAAAGGCGAAATGGTATGGGTTAGTATTTGGTTGTCAGTGTCTTTGTGAAGTGTTGGTTCCACAATGCCCTAATTTAACAGGGTAAATGGAGTGTATAAGATGTGTTTTGTCTTCATAAAAATTGACACAACAAGGCAGATCACCTTATAATTTTTTTCTGGAGATGGTGTGTGGAATATATGGAACCTGTTTGCCATGATTCCAAAAGTATTTTCAATGACCCTTCTGGCTCTTGAAAGGTGGTAGTTGTAAATTTTCCTTTCCTTGCTTAGTGTTCTGTGAAATGGTTTGCGACTTTGCGTTCATTAATAAATAGTCGAGAAGCTTCATCTCCAGTAAAGACAAAGTTCAGGTGTTCCATGGTCTTTATTGGTTGGTAAATTCAGTTTGTTGTTATGCATGAGTTCTAAAAACTGGGTGTGTTCAAGCACACCCTTATCAGACACAAGTCCGTTTTATTTAACATCTACCATTATAAACTCACAATTACTGTTCGCCAGTACCATCATGGTAAAATTAAAAGCACCTTAATAATTAAAAAATGAGCAATGATTGTTGACCAACTGGTTTGTCTTAGTGCTAAACCTAAGGTTGTTATCCTGGCAGTCCCCTAATATTCACCCTTGAATCCCTATACAACGATCTCCACTTTGCTGCAGGGGAGCCACCAGACCTCTACCTCTTAGAGTAGTCCTGGAGTTGTTGAACTAGTGACCCACGGAGATCAGAGTCACTGGTGTGGAGCACTGAGGGGTCATGTAACTAATAAGTCAGTAAATAATGGAGGTCAGGCCAGGCAGGGTTTGTGTACATCCGTAAAACCGGTCTGAGGTCAGGGCATGCAGAAAAGGGTCAATATGGTAATAAGGCACAGGTCAGACAGCAGATTGTCAAAATCAGGTCAGTACACGGCAGACAAATGGAACGCAACACCATTGCAGGTACTAGCACACTAGATACACCTAATGTTCAAGCAGCCTCCAACAGGGCAAAGTGCCTTAAATATACAAGGGTGGCCAGATATAGGCTGGGGCAGAATTGAGGTGAATGCTCCAGCCCATAAAGAGCCAGGAAGCATGCGCATGCCCTACAGGTGGGGAGAGCAGGGCGAACAGAGAAGTACAGGCTTCAACAGGAGGATGTGATGCAGAGGAGGAGCACTGGGTCCAGGCAGCCGGAAAAGACCAGGAAGTTCTACCCACCAAGAGTAGGACGGCTGCAGGCACAGGTCACCATAGTAACAATGAGCCAGAGTCGAGTAATGGCATAATCCTCACATAGTTGATAGTTGTCATCCAGCACTCCTCGACAGTTTGGGAAATCTAGTCTGAAAATCAATAGCAACTTCTATTATGCAACACTGGATGAAAACTGTTAAAATAAGAATCGTTCCATGTCACATGAAATTTACTTTGTGTACTGTTTACTTTTCTCATGGTGTAGCATAATACAATATGCACAGCAAATTTAATCAAGAACAGAAAATAAAAAAGTAACCTCTTATGTACATTTTAACCCACAGAAGAACCAAAAATATGAATTAAGAATCAGTGAACAGAGAAACGCAGGCTGCGGCCTGTAGCAGAAGCATCAGACTCTGGCGGCTGGGCCTGCTGTGGGTGAGACAGAGGCAGAACAGCAGGTCCAGGCTGCCAAACAAGACCAGGAGGGGGAGTGAAGCAGTGCCCATGGCTGCCTGGAGGAGCAAGATGATGGTGGGCATAGGCTGCTAAAGTAACAGTGCCCTCTTCCTTACACCCCCTCTTCTTTGGTACCGAAAATTTCAGGAATTTTTTTTAACATAACTGGAGCATTAATATTTTCTGCAGGCTCCCACAACCTCTTTTCAGGACCCAAACTTTTCTGGTCAATCAAGAAGAAGTTTGACCTCTAATTATCTTCAAGCCCAAGATGTTTTTCACCTCGTACAAATCTTCAGAGCTGACCGTGGAGGCAGCATGAGCAGACTCTCTGGAAAAGCAGTTTAAGGTCTATGGCTTGAGAAGAGAGACAAGAAAGAAATCTGGTATTCGTAGAGGGGATGGAAGACACAATTTGTGTAACACCTCGAAAGGGCCAAGGAAATCAGGTGTCGGCTTGTACAAGCGTACCGAGTCTTGTTTTTCAAAGACAGCCAGACCTTGTCATTTGGAGAAAAATTAAGTAGGAACTAGAGTTGAGCGGACACCTGAAAGTTCGGGCTCGCCGAGTTCGGCCGAACTTCCCAGAAAAGTCTGGGTTCAGGACCCGAACTTGACCCTGAACCCAAACCCCATGGAAGTCAATGGGGACCCGAACTTTGGGGCACTAAAATGGCTCTAAAAAAGTCATGAAAAGGGCTAGAGGGCTGCAAAAGGCAGCAAAATGTGGGTAATGGCACGACAAGTGCCCTGCAAACAAATGTGGATAGGGAAATGACTTAAAATAAAATTAAATAAATAAAAATTTAAAATAATAATTTAGAACTAGGAGGAGGTCCATATGGAATAGGAGGTTTAGGAGGCGGTGGAAGTGGCGGTGTAGGTGGAAGCGGTGGTGGAGGAGGTAGTCGCCAACAACACTGTTTTTTGTTTTTAACTTTTTCTTTTTTTTCTTTTCTTTTTTTTTAAATTTGGGTAGACCCCAAAACATTGGGAAATATAGAAAAGAAAACAAAGAGAAAGTGCACTGGAGTATAACAAAGGCTGGATGAGGCCGGTATACATGTCTACTCTGCACAAGGTACGGACAAGTCCTGTGGGATGCATGCCTGGTTCATTTTAATGAACGTGAGCTGCACTTGTCTGTGATAACGCCACCTGCCATGCTAAACACACGTTCAGCTAATACACTGACTGCAGGGCAGGCCAGCACCTCCAAGGCGTAAAGGGCAAGCTCAGGCCATGTGCCCAATTTGGAGACCCAGAAGTTGAATGGGGCAGACCCATCAGTCAGTACGTGTAGGCATGTGCACACATACTGTTCCACCATGTTGCTGAAATGCTGCCTCCTGCAAGGCAGGGGTAGTATGAAAGAGAAAGGGGGTACAGATCATCCAGCAATCTAAACGCCAACGAATTTACAGAATATATTTCCCAGTCAGGTATGCAGTGCAGGGGTAGTGTGAAAGAAAAAAGGGGTACAGATCACCCAGCAATCTAAATGCCGCAGGCCTGACGAATTTACAGAATATATTTCCCAGTCAGGTATGCAGGGCAGCAGGAACACACCCTCCAAGCCACTTGTGAATGGTCTGATAACCGTGGAAATGTCCACCCACAATCTAAGAGCTGGATTTACTGTTTAAATTTCATTCCCAGAAATAGAGTGCAGGCCGCAAATGTACTTTATTGCAAAAAATAAGTGTTTTTTTTCACCAACAATGTCACAGTTGTATTTACTGGTTATATTTCACTCTCAGAAATGCAGCACAGGCTGCAAATGTACTATCTAGCACAAAAATATATATTTTTTTCTACCAACAATGTAAGTGCAGTATTTAACGGTTTTATTGGACTGTCAGAAATGCAGCGCAGGCTGCAAATGTTCTATCTAGCACAAAAAGTGTGCTTTTTCAAACCAAAAATGTAAATGCAGTATTTATCGTTTTTATTGGACTGTCAAAAATGCAGCACAGGCCAAAAATGTACTTTCTAGCACAAAAAATGGGAATTTGTTAACCGACAATGTAACAGCAGTATTTACTGGTTTTATTTGACTATCGGATATGCAGTGCCGGTGTCAGAAAGAGAAAAAAATCGCTTTAGGTCAGACAAATTGTGACTAATGTAATTGAATTATTTTCTCTGCCAGGTATGCACTGCAGGCCGCAGGGATACTTGACCACCAAAAAAGGGAATTTGCCCCCCTAGAATCTAACAGATGGATTTAATGAATAGATTTTCCCTGTCAGATATTGAGCACGGGGGAAGTGGTAATATGTCCCCCAGAACAGGTCTAAAGTAATGTCCCTGGCACACATGCAGTTGTAAGTGCACTACACTTGCTAAAATGGTCGCTGATGCCCACCTAACAGACTGATTAAAGCTTATTTCTCTGTGGCACTTGGCTCATGGGTATAAAATGTAGCATAGCACCCACAAAAATAATCGCTGTAGTTTGCTGATTTAACAACACCAAGTACACCAGAATTGTTTCCTAATCTCTGCCTCAGTAGGCATGGCTGTGATTCCTTCTAAGGGCACACTAGTTAAACGCTTGTTGATTGTCTGCCCTGCAGCCTTCACCGAACCCGAACTTTTACGGAAATTTTCGGGTCCTGGTACCAAAACCCTAAAGTTCAGTACAAACCCAGACTTTACAGTTCATGTTCCCTCAACCCTAGTAGGAACTTGCAACTAAATTCAGCAAATCTCTCCTTCCGAACAGAGGACTGTAAGAGAGAGGCTTTAGTCTTCTGCGAGATCTGAGTGCACTTCTGCTGCCAGCACCTCAGAAGACACTGACAGTGGAAGGGGAATCCAAAGTTGATGGCAAACACGATGAAGAAAGAAGACTACCAGATGGACTCAAATGTTATAGGCAAATTCTGCCCATGGAAGCAAGGAAGCCCAATCATCCTGATGTCCTGAAGTGAAATGATATAAGTAAGTGGTCAAGACCTGATTGATACGTTTCACTTGCCCTTTGGTCTGCAGATTGTAGACCAATGAGAAGTCCAACTTGATGTCCAGGACTGTGTAGACCACACTCCACAACTTGGACATGAACTGCACACCGTGGTCAGGCATGATGTTTAGAGCTAATGCCATGGAGCTGAAAGATGTCTTCCAGAAATATCTTCTCCAGTTGACTAGCAGATGCAGACCAGGCAGGGGCACAAAGTGGGCCATTTACGAGAACCATTCAGCTACCACCCAGATGACTGTTCAGTCTGAGGAAGAGGGCAAATTGGTAATGAAGCCCATGGTGAAATGCTGCCACAGAAATTTGGTTCGAGATAAGGAAAGAGGAGTCCTGTAGATCTTTGTCTTGGGATCTTGTTTTGAGCACAAATTGTACAAGCAGAAATAAACTCTTACATCTCTATTAAATGTGGTTTTCCACTCGTCGCCCTCCATTATACAGATCAAGTTGTATGTTCCTGGAAGATCCAGTTTGGTCAAAATTCTGACCCTATTGAGCCTGTCAAAAAGCTCAGGAATTAATGGCAAAGGATATTTGTTTTTTATGGTATTTTTATTTAGGCTGCAGTAATTAATGAAGTGATGGAGAGACCTATTCTTAAAAAACAAAAAAAGGCTCCTTCAGATAAAACTTCTCTCCAGGTTTTCTTAAATGTACTTTGACATTTTATGAGTCTCTGGCAAGTATAGACACAGCCGTGGAGGAGAACTCCCAGGAATCAGTTCAGTAGGATAATCGTAAGAATGATGAGGCGACAGTGTCTGTCTCCTTCTTTTCAGCATAACTGGCATAAGCATAAGGCAAACCCTATAAATTCTGATGAAAAGGTGGCGCATGGGCAGTGTAATGATGGGTAGGGAACAATGCAGCCCTGAATTCCACCCACACCACCGTACCTAACTACTTGGATAATCTACCCTAGATAACAGCGCCCGACTTGGCAGCAGTACCTATTCTGACTAAATGCACAGGGCCTAAGCAGGAAAGAAGGGGGAGAGAGACTGTTGCGGAGCTCCAAGACATAGCATCAAAATCTCCGGTTAAATCCCTTGTAGCTGAAGAAGCAGGTCAATGTCCTCGAGACAATTCCCTCAGTAACTGGACGACACACAGTTTTGGGAGTCAACTGACTTTACTAGGAATGGCACACATGTTTAAAACCTCCAACAGCCTCATTTACAACCAATAGTACATAGATTACAATAATACAAGGAAGGGGGAGGGGGGGAGACAATAGCAAGGGCCGATGGGAGGTCTAGGAGGGACAAAGCAGCTAGTTTAAACAGGTCTTGCAGGGTCCCTGGGACACCGCTCGGCTCTTGGGAAACAATCGGACAGGAAAAGGGAAGAGGCACAGCCAATCAATACATTTAAATACCCTGCAACAATAATGGGCACAGGGTGAGCAAAATACAACAGGACTCTGGTGACTCACACATAATTGGTTTGGTAAATGAATGGGAGGGGGGGGGTGTACAGACAGCTGAACATAAATTAATATAACAAGGTCAATCTGTTACAAAGACTAATTAGAGCAGAAAGCAACATCAGAAATAAACAGTGTTTAGTACCAGACCTGTCAATGCCAGGAGTAAATGTCTTTAGCAAAATCATGAGACGAAATTAGAATTAGGTCATGAAAGTCAAAGTCTGTTAAAAAGCAATCCACAGTAGTAGTAACAAATGTTAGTGATGCAAGAACTACAATCATAGGCAATTGTGTCCAGCAGTAGCCTGTTTAATAGGGGTTTCTCAGAGTTCAGAGCTGAACCCCGACATATCCCCTTCTTCCCCCACTGAGTCCCCCACTGAGCTCCCTTGCCCTGCACTGAATCGCACAGTGCAAGGGCTTTTTCTGCAGATCCAGTGATGTACCGGGTCTATGCTAGGCGGAGGCTTCCGCCTAGCAGTAATCCCTCTGATGTCACTGGCACTAATAGGCGGGCTTTAGCGCTGCCCTAGCCTGTAAAACGACTAGGGCAGTGCCAAAGTCCGCCCATTAGTGCGGTTGAAGTCACCGGGAATACTGGTAGACGAAAGCCTCTGCCTAGCAGTGTAAGGATCCATTCACACGTCCATAAGTGTTTTGCGGACAACAGCAATGTGTGTTCCGTAATTTGCGGCAGTATAATAGAAAAGGACATGTTCTATTTTTTTTGTGGAAACTGAAGTGCGGATCCGGAAATGCAGATGCGAACAGCACATAGTGTGCTGTCCGCATCTTTTCCATCCCCATTGGAAATAATGGGTCTGCACCTGTTCCACAAAATTTGCGGAAGTGTGAATGGAGCATAAATGTAACGGGGCTCCAAAGGCGCATTCGGTCTCCCATCAGCTGTAGACCTGCTGCTTAGCTTCAGGAGCGAGGACCTATGTTTGTCCTCATTCCCAGGGCGGCTTTGCTAACTGAGAGGCTCCTTACTCTTAGGTCTGCCTTGAGCGCCGAGCTGATCACTCGGTGCTCGACTTGTCGGTTTGTCGGTCATGTGACGCTGGCCACGTCACATGACCCACACTCCCCACTATAAATACAGGCGGCCTGCTGGCTACAGGTTGCCTGTGATTTTCGTACTATAGGCTGTGTACAGTCGTGGCCAAAAGTTTTGAGAATGACACAAATATTCGTTTTCACAAAGTTTGCTGCTAAACTGCTTTTAGATCTTTGTTTCAGTTGTTTCTGGGATGTAGTGAAATATAATTACACAAACTTCATACGTTTCAAAGGCTTTGATCGACAATTACATGACATTTATGCAAAGAGTCAGTATTTGCAGTGTTGGCCTTTCTTTTTCAGGACCTCTGCTATTTGACAGGGCATGCTCTCAATCAACTTCTGGGCCAATTCCTGACTGATAGCAACCCATTCTTTCATAATCACTTCTTGGAGTTTGTCAGAATTAGTGGGTTTTTGTTTGTCCACCCGCCTCTTGAGGATTGACCACAAGTTCTCAATGGGATTAAGATCTGGGGAGTTTCCAGGCCATGGACCCAAAATGTCAACGTTTTGGTCCCCGAGCCACTTAGTTATCACTTTTGCCTGATGGCACGGTGCTCCATCGTGCTGGAAAATGCATTGTTCTTCACCAAACTGTTGTTGGATTGTTGGAAGAAGTTGCTGTTGGAGGGTGTTTTGGTACCATTCTTTATTCATGGCTGTGTTTTTGGGCCAAATTGTGAGTGAGCCTACTCCCTTGGATGAGAAGCAACCCCACGCATGAATGGTCTCAGGATGCTTTACTGTTGGCATGACACAGAACTGATGGTAGCGCTCACCTTTTTCTTCTCCGGACAAGCCTTTTTCCAGATGCCCCAAACAATCGGAAAGAGGCTTCATCGGAGAATATGACTTTGCCCCAGTCCTCAGCAGTACATTCACCATGCTTTCTTCAGAAGATCAATCTGTCCCTGATGTTTTTTTTGGAGAGAAGTGGCTTCTTTGCTGCCCTTCTTGACACCAGACCATCTTCCAAAAGTCTTTGCCTCACTGTGCGTACAGATGCGCTCACAACTGCCTGCTGCCATTCCTGAGCAAGCTCTGCACTGGTGACACTCCGATCCCGCAGCTGAATCCTCTTTAGGAGACAATCCTGGTGCTTGCTGGACTTTCTTGGACGCCCTGAAGCCTTCTTAACAAGAATTGAACCTCTTTCCTTGAAGTTCTTGATGATCCTATACAGGGAGTGCAGAATTATTAGGCAAATGAGTATTTTGACCACATCATCCTCTTTATGCATGTTGTCTTACTCCAAGCTGTATAGGCTCGAAAGCCTACTACCAATTAAGCATATTAGGTGATGTGTATCTCTGTAATGAGAAGGGGTGTGGTCTAATGACATCAACACCCTATTTCAGAAGTGCATAATTATTAGGCAACTTCCATTCCTTTGGCAAAATGGGTCAAAAGAAGGACTTGACAGGCTCAGAAAAGTCAAAAATAGTGAGATATCTTGCAGAGGGATGCAGCACTCTTAAAATTGCAAAGCTTCTGAAGCGTGATCATCGAACAATCAAGCGTTTCATTCAAAATAGTCAACAGGGTCGCAAGAAGCGTGTGGAAAAACCAAGGTGCAAAATAACTGCCCATGAACTGAGAAAAGTCAAGTGTGCAGCTGCCAAGATGCCACTTGCCACCAGTTTGGCCATATTTCACAGCTGCAACATCATTGGAGTGCCCAAAAGCACAAGGTGTGCAATACTCAGAGATATGGCCAAGGTAAGAAAGGCTGAAAGACGACCACCACTGAACAAGACACACAAGCTGAAACGTCAAGACTGGGCCAAGAAATATCTCAAGGCTGATTTTTCTAAGGTTTTATGGACTGATGAAATGCGAGTGAGTCTTGATGGGCCAGATGGATGGGCCCGTGGCTGGATTGGTAAAGGGCAGAGAGCTCCAGTCCGACTCAGACCCCAGCAAGGTGGAGGTGGAGTACTGGTTTGGGCTGGTATCATCAAAGATGAGCTTGTGGGGCCTTTTCGGGTTGAGGATGGAGTCAAGCTCAACTCCCAGTCCTACTGCCAGTTTGTGGAAGACACCTTCTTCAAGCAGTGGTACAGGAAGAAGTCTGCATCCTTCAAGAAAAACATGATTTTCATGCAGGACAATGCTCCATCACACGCGTCCAAGTACTCCACAGGGTGGCTGGCAAGAAAGGGTATAAAAGAAGAAAAACTAATGACATGGCCTCCTTGTTCACCTGATCTGAACCCCATTGAGAACCTGTGGTCCATCATCAAATGTGAGATTTACAAGGAGGGAAAACAGTACACCTCTCTGAACAGTGTCTGGGAGGCTGTGGTTGCTGCTGCACGCAATGTTGATGGTGAACAGATCAAAACACTGACAGAATCCATGGATGGCAGGCTTTTGAGTGTCCTTGCAAAGAAAGGTGGCTATATTGGTCACTGATTTGTTTTTGTTTTGTTTTTGAATGTCAGAAATGTATATTTGTGAATGTTGAGATGTTATATTGGTTTCACTGGTAAAAATAAATAATTGAAATGGGTATATATTTGTTTTTTGTTAAGTTGCCTAATAATTATGCACAGTAATAGTCACCTGCACACACAGATATCCCCCTAAAATAGCTAAAACTAAAAACAAACTAAAAACTACTTCCAAAAATATTCAGCTTTGATATTAATGAGTTTTTTGGGTTCATTGAGAACATGGTTGTTGTTCAATAATAAAATTAATCCTCAAAAATACAACTTGCCTAATAATTCTGCACTCCCTGTAAATTGTTGATTGAGGTGCAATCTTAGTAGCCACAATATCCTTGCCTGTGAAGCCATTTTTATGCAGCGCAATGATGGCTGCACGCGTTTCTTTGCAGGTCACCATGGTTAACAATGGAAGAACAATGATTTCAAGCATCACCCTCCTTTTAACATGTCAAGTCTGCCATTTTAACCCAATCAGCCTGACATAATGATCTCCAGCCTTGTGCTCGTCAACATTCTCACCTGAGTTAACAAGACGATTACTGAAATGATCTCAGCAGGTCCTTTAATGTCAGCAATGAAATGCAGTGGAAAGTTTTTTTGGGGGGATTAAGTTAATTTTCATGGCAAAGAAGGACTATGCAATTCATCTGATCACTCTTCATAATATTCTGGAGTGTATGCAAATTGCTATTATAAAAACTTAAGCAGCAACTTTTCCAATTTCCAATATTTATGTAATTCTGAAAACTTTTCGCCACAACTGTACTTTATTGTGATTTTGCTACCTCTGGAATTGAACCTCGATCCGCCTATTTACATCTCTTCTGCCTGCTCCCTGGACCTTGACGCTACCTCTCGGCTTTTGACCTCGGTTTGTTTACGGATTTGACTTTGCCTCTTCCCTTGTTCTGACTTGACCTCCTGGACTGACCTCGGCTAGTTGACCCGCCTCCCCTTCCGTTTTAGTTCTACCTCTTGTCCGCTTATTGTAACTTCCCTGTGGCTGTCCTCTTCCCTGCTGTCTCTTTCTCTCTACTTGCACTTAGTAGGTTAGGGACCATCGCCCAGTTGTGCTTTGTGATCTAGGGCGGGTGGTGCAAGTAGGCAGGGACAGAGGACCGGATGGCAGCTCAGGGGCTGCACCTCCGCTCTATCTTGATACCTGTTACTCTACCCCTGACATTAAAATTGTAAACAAAAAAGCCCTTGCCCTGTGCGATACAATGAAATTAAATGCTCCGATGCTCATGTCAGAGGGGCTGAGTGGGGGAATTAGGGGATATGTCCAGGTTCAGATTTAAGTTTCCCTTGAAAGGAAGCATGTGACGCTGGAGTCACGCTCAGTGCCTCTGTTCCAAATGGTTGAGCAGCAGGATGACACCAGCAGTGCTGTCATGGAGGGGTGTGGCCACTGTAGCACTTTCAGGTGAGTCCATGACAGACAGGCTGTACAGATGCCAAGCAGCAGAAATGATAGTTAGAATCACAATGTAGTATCTGCCCTGAGTTTGGGACAGGACAGTGTAGAAGGAGCCAGGGCAGTCCCAGAAGAAGAGAACTGGTAAACACTGGCAGGACGTAAAATCTTCTCTATGTGGAATGTACTCACCTCAAGATCCAAGGGCTGGGTTATATACTGGATGGATTTAGGAAAGGCCATGCCATTGACACATGTCACCACCAAAGACTTCTCTAGGTGCTGGGAAGGTATGTGGTAATGGATTGCCGAGGCCTGATGCAGGAAGTTTCCTGATGATACTGGGGTGGATTAGCAATGTAACCCACCGGGAAACTTCTCTATGCTGTGGGCTGCCGGCCTCCAACCTTATTATCGTACTAATAGTGTAATCATCAATGTATATTGCATAGAGGGGTGGCTGCCAGCCCTGCATGTGAGAAGGGAGGCTGAAGCCAGTCGCTGGCAGCTCTGCTGCGCACCGGCACATAGGCTGCTGCATTCTAGTTATGGGAGGTGGAAGAGTGCGGCGCCAGGACACAAGCACACTCACGGCACTGCTCCTGCATTGTCGGGCTGTGGGCACTAGATAGCGGGCATGATAGCTGACCTTCCAACATCCTGGCTGTATGATAGTGTCGTTGGGCCCTAGCTGCATGAAAAGAAGGTGTAGGAAGGGCCTGGATTGGATTCTAGTGCTTTTCATCTCCATCATAGTGTTCTGGTCCTACTAGGCCTATGTCATTCAGCTCTGTATAGGTGAGGCGCCCAAATACCACCTTCTGCCATATATTGTAAGTTGTGCTGCCTCAGGACTAAAGGCTACACCTAAAGTGTACATAAATCTTCACAAAAATGTAATTAAAACCTATTCTAAATGTGAGAGGGCGGAGCTTCGCGGCTGAGCGGGACACAGATGTCTGCCTGAGCTCCGTCGCTTGCCAACATATTTCAGGTTTTTTAGCCTTATAACTGCTGGACATGGGCAAGTCTGCAAGGGACAAGACTAAAGACCCTGCTGGCACACCAAAAGTCGGGTCATCGCAGGGGATATCGAACGCTTAATGAGAAAACCCCCGTTGCAGTCCGACAACAGCGCTCTCAAGATGGTGCCTGCCAAGACTCATGCGGTAGATGCACTGTTGCGCGAGGAGGAGGCCTCTGATCTGGACAAAGACAGCGAGTTGGAAGACCGGCCGACATGTGGAGACCAGGTACTCTCACGATCTTACCTCAAACATCTTTTAACTTCGTCCCTGGAACCATTAGTGGCAGAGATAAAAGACATGAGGCAGGACCTGCGAGCTATAACATGCAGGTTGGACACCATTGAGTCCTCTCAGTCTGCGCTAGGGTTGTTTCGGGTATCGAACTTTCGATACCCAATCGATACTTTTCTCTGGTATCGAGCTCGATACCAGGATAAGTATTCTATCGATACTGGGCTGCGCTACTGCACAGCCCAGTATCGGAGAACGTGGCTGCGCTGCTCTCAGCGCGGCCATGTTCTCCTCGGCAGCACGGGGAGAAGGAGGCAGTCTCTCCCACCCCCTGTGCTGCCGCTGCAACCAATAGAGGGAGAGGGGGGCGGAGCGGGGGCTGGAGCACTGGCCAGCAATGCCGAGTACTGTTTCTTATATAAATGCAGGCAAAAGACACAGGCGGCCGGCACCCGCCTGTGACCCAGCACTGCGATCTGCGGCAATTAACCCCTCAGGTGCGGCATTTATATATGAACGTTACTAGGCATTGGTGGCCAGTGCTCCGCCCCCTCCCTAGTATTAAAACATTGGTGGGCAGTGTGCCCCCCCCTGTCCCCAGTAATAAATATAGTATTGGTGGCCAGTGCGTGCCTCCCCCATCCCCCCCCCCCTTCCCCCCAGTAATAAAATCATTGGTGGCAGTGGCCACAGGGTCCCCTCACCTCCTCCTCATTGGTGGCAGTGGCAGTGATCGGAGCCCCAGCAGTGTAATGCTGGGGCTCCGGTCAGTTACCATGGTAACCAGGGCGCTCCTGAAGTCCTGGCTGCCATAGTCTGCTCCCTGCTGCTGTGTGCACAGGGCAGCAGGGAGAGGGTGAGATCCTATTCACCCTGATAGAGCTCTATTAGGGTGAATAGGATGAGAATATCCCAGGTTCTAGCCCCTAAGGGGGAAAATAGTTAATAAACTATAAAAAAAATAAAAAAAAAGATAACAAAGTACACCAAAATATTAATTATAAATCACCCCCTTTCCCAAGTTTACATATAAAATATATAAACAATACATAAATAAAATATTACATATTGCACGTCGCAAAAATCCAAACTATTAAAAAATCCACTTTTATGCGGTGAACGCTGTAAAAGAAGAAAAAAGAAAAAGAAAAAATGCACGATTCGCCATTTTCTTTTAGTCGCCTTGTCCCCACAAAAAAGTCGGATAGGACTGTTGTATTATGAGCCGGCAGTTTCAAAAATTTTGGAGTGCACGCGGATTTTTTGGGCGTTTTTATTTTTTTCGCGTGGTATCGAATGGTATCGAGTATCGCAATACTTTTTTATGGTATCGATACCGAATCAAAATTCTGGTACCAAAACAACTCTAGTCTGCGCTGACCGAATTTGGCTCGGCTGTATCCGTCAATATGGACAATTTTTAGGCCCATATCAAAATTCTTGTATTCACTGGTCGAAGACCAAGATAATCGGGGCCGGCGAAACAATTTGCGTATAAAGGGCCTACCTGAATCTGTGGCCCCCGACGCCATTAAGACCACGCTACAGGGTTCTCTTTGGGTCACTGCTGGGCTCTGAACCGGGAAATCTTTTTATGGACCGGGCCCACAGGGTCCTCAGGCCTCCTCCTCAAACACACGAATCCCCCCGGGATGTGATTTACAGAATGGCCGACTTCCAAACCAAGGAAAAGATCCTTGCAGCCGCCCGGAAGGCAAATAGGCTTGAACATGAAGGGTCACTAATAGCGATATATTACGATATATCGCCCATGACACTTAAAAGGCGATGCCACCTAAAACCTCTGTTAGATGTGCTAAGAGACAAAAACATCACCTACAGGTGGCTTCACCCGTTCGGCCTTCTGATCAATTTCCCTGGCAGGAAGATCGTTGTGCGATTGCACGCTGACCTCCGGAAGTCTTATGTGGCATTGGAGGTTGAAGACCTGGATATCATGGACTGGTGCCCGGCCCAAAACATAGCGGACTTACCGTCTCTCTCACAATTGACACCTTGGACCTCCACAGGTCCCGCAGAATCGGGGAAACACTGCACCACCTCTTCTAGATTTACTCCCAATAAGCGGATCCATATCGACCAACTATCCCATACCTGAGTTCCAGTTCAAGGACTTAAGTATATAATGTTTGCACTTTACCTGGTTCCTCTTCAGTTGAGATATGCCTAGTTCTTTTTTTTGTTCTGGCGTCCACCTATCAGGAACTGCTTTACATCTGCAGGGACCCTTGTTCCCAATCTTTGGCTCTCCCATACCTACAACTGACCTATGAGACCCCCGTGTTTTTAACCTGAGAGTCTTGTCCTATACAATTATGCCTCTAACCTATAGCTGAACTCTTCTCTATTCCTAGGGAAACAAAACAATAGCTGATCTCAGGGAGACCAGCTACACAAATCACCGCCAAGCCTCATTTAAGAGTCTCAACACAGCAATCCAAAGTGCAAAGCTCCCTGGGAAACAGTAATATGCAAAATAAATGTGGAGCCCCAGAATTGGGTCTACAACACAATGAAAGCCAGATATCCCTCAAAGGAAGGAAAACCGAGCAAAGGGGTGTCCCCATTACAGAGATCATCAAATCCACCATATTAAATTCCTAGGGAATGATTGTCATCTGTGCCTAGCTTATATATGTTTAGCTACTGATTACTTTTTTCTCTAGCTCATGGTCATCTGCAAGCCTGGAATATAGTTATCTGCTATTATGATGGAAGTTCTCCTCCTCCCATCCCTTGGGTTTTCCACCCCTAAATTACTGGTTGTGCCTGATATACTTTGTTACTATGGCTTAACTCTCCAGATACATACTCAGGCTTATATCAATGTTTTTGTTCTTTTTGGTTGTTCTCTTCTCTTTCTTCTTTCTCTCTCTTTTCTCCTCCCTCTCTACCATTCCCCCCCCCCTCCTTAGGGCAGCTACTCTACGATTCTAGACCCACCTGAAAGATCAACGAGCCATGCATTTGGGAACGTCGCATGGAAATATCATCAGAAGCCTCTCTACTGTATTCTTATGATGGCTGACACCTTCTGTTCCTTTAATGTCAAGGGTTTTTACACACCCAAGAAGCGCTCCCAGGTGTGCAGCTTATTGCAAAAAAAAACAAGTTGGGATTGCCCTGTTACAGGAATCCCACTTAAGAGTTAACCATATCCCGAGACTCTCCCATCATATATACTCCCAGTGGTACCACAGCCCCTCATCCTCCTCGGCATCCAAGGGAGTGAGCGTGGCGATACACCGAAATCTTCCCTTCTCGCTTTGTTCTTCCAGAATGGATCCAGAGGGCAGGGTTTATCAAAGGCACACTAGGCTCTCAACTATACACCATTGGAAACATATATACGCCTAACGTTAACCAGATGGAATGGCTCATTGATACTATAGACTCTTTTCTGGCATACGCAGAGGGTTGTATAATCCTTGGGGGAGATACTAATTTAGTGGTTGACCCTACCCACGATTCGTCCTCTATAAGCAGGTCTCTTTTGAACAACAAATCCAATAGATACTCTCTGAAATTAAAATCCCAATCCCTTGCAGATACGTGGCGCTGCTTCCACCCCAATGACAGGGACTATTCCTTTTTATCACACCCCCACCAGACGTACCATAGACTTGACTACCTGTTTGTCCCAAGTAACCAACTACACCTGTGTAAATCTGCGGTGGGGCGCTTAAACTGCAGCTATCTGGATTAAGTCTCCCATGTACAGAGGATTTCCACCTCTCTAAAGGAGTATTTTGACTTTAATTCCTCCCTAGATATATCACATGGCATTCAGTGGGAGGCCCATAAATCCGTGATACGGGGACATTTCATTGCCCTTAGCGCCCATGTCAACAAAGTCAGGCAGGAAAAATTAAAACTTTATATACCCGCATTCAGCAGCTAGAAACTCAACATAAGAAATCTGCCTCGCCCCAAGTGTTTGTCCAACTGTCAGCAGATAGAAACGATCTCCAGACTTTATTAAATGTTTACACTGCCAAAGCTTTTTTATCGTCCCAATGCAAATACTATGCCCACGGGAATAAGGCCTCCAAACTGATGCTAGCTCAGATCAAAAAGTAGAAAGCTAAGTCGTTCATTCCACGTATCAAGTCCAAACAGGCAGCGGATCTATGTACAACGGACCTTATAGCCCAACACTTTGCCGAGTATTACACTGACCTATACAATCTCAGGCAGACCCCCTCTCCTGAGGAGACTGTTTTGAGAACAAAGGCAATTGACACCTGGTTGGCCACCTTACAACTCCCGACTCTCTCAAATGACCAGTCTCAAAAGTTGAACAGACAATTCACTTTAGCTGAATTAGAAACTGCTCTGAAACGTGCCCCTCTAAACAAATCCCCAGGCCCGAACGGGCTTCCCGTCTATTATAGGAAATTTCGTGATACCCTCCTGCCTCACCTTCTGCAGGTATGCAATGACGCCCTGCTAGTACATGCACTCCCACCACACATGCTATTAGCGCACATTACCATTATACCGAAGGAAGGGAAGGACTCAGCCCAATGTTCTAGCTATAGACCAATACCCCTATTAAACAATGACTTAAAACTCTTTGCGAGCATGATGGCCGACAAACTTGACTCTACTGCCCTCGCTTATATATTCTGAACAGGTGGGTTTCATTCCCTGTAGGGAAGGCAAGATGAACACTGCCCGGCTGCTCCATGTGATCCAGAGGGCGAGGCTGGCCTCCTCCCCGTTGGTACTCCTTAGCACCGACGCGGAGAAGGCTTTTGATCGTGTAGACTGGCTTTTTATGTCAAGGGCCTTACTTAAATTTGGTATTCCCCAACAATTTCTGTCGGCCATCATGTCTCTATATGGTTCACCATCTGCACAGGTATGGGTGAATGATACCCTTTCCCCTTCCTTTCATATCAGCAATGGTACCCGACAGGGGTGCCTCCTGTCACCCTTACTCTTTGTTCTCACCATTGAAACGCTATTACAGGCCTTTCGTGCTGACGACAGGATCCAGGGCATTGGTATTGGACAACAGGAGCATCTCCTCGCGGCCTTTGCTGATGACGTTTTGTTGTTTATATCAAACCCCTGTGAGGTGTTTCCTGCCATTGAAACACTTTTATTACACTTTGGAGAATTGTTGAATTTTAAAATAAACTCAACTAAATCTCTAGTCCTTAATATCACCCTCCCTTCTGACACTAAAATTATGCTCCAACACAAGCTCTTCATCTTCACTGAAATTTTTGGGGGTAATATCACCCCTGACGTCTTAGACTTGTATAAGGCTAACTTTCAAAACATGCCTGAACAAATTGGGAAAGATATACAGTCTTGGGATATTCCATACATCTCATGTTTCGGGAGAAGGGCCCTAGTTAAAATGGTAGTTATGCTCAAGATTCTTTACTATCTGCAAGTTCTTCTAGATGCCTAGACTGGCTTCGCGGTTCAACTGATCGTCTGGATGTTCAGGCTGAGTTGGACATGTGTGAGCTCCCCCTGAGATCTCTGGTCCTTTCCATGAGACCCTGGAACCCCCAAACTAGTAAAATTCGAAACACCCTCACTTCACACACATTGAGAATGAGTTGCTGCCCCACCCCACAGATTTTTTCCGAGTCTGTGATGTCTGTCTAGACTCTCCTCAGTCCTTTTGGGTCCACCCTACATCGGATGCTAAAGGAAAACAAAACACCATTGATTGATGTTTGGTCCCCCGGAGACTTACCAGTCCTCACTTAACTCCAAGCTCACACCTCCCTCTCGACCTTAACTATGCTCCAATTAAACTACCTCTATTCGTATATTAAACAGCATATTATACCCTCTCACTCGCCCCATGAACCCTCTCCCTTCGGGAAGTTGGTGTTGCAAAAAGCTGAACCGACCCAAAAAATATCTAGATTGTACTCCCTACTCTTGCCCGTTCTCCAAACCACGGATTACTGGTTTCTTGGGAAATAGGAGAGGGATTTAGGACACAAATTTTCGGATAAGGAGGTTAAAATTTTACTGTCGCTACCAAGGAAAATCTCTAGATGTGTTAAACTACAAGAGAATCACTATAAACTGCTGACGAGGTGGTACTACACACCAGAGAAAATCTCAGAGGTCTTCCCGGGGAGTGACCCCACGTGCTGGAGAAGTGGTAAGCACAAAGGTACGATGATACACATATGGTGGCAATGCCCTGTAATCTCTCTCTTTTGGAACCAAATTCACAAGGAGCTGCCTTCGCCTTTCCAATGGTGAGATCAAGCTACTACACTCACTACTGGGCATAGCTCGGTTGTTAATTGCAGGTCAGTGGAAATCTACTGAACCCCCCTCTATAATGAACTGGAGGCATAAAGGGGACAAAACCTTAGATTCGAACAGTTGCTGGCTTGGGAAAGATGCTCTGTGGGCAGTTTCCACAAAGTGTGGGATCCCTGGATGATTTATAGAACACCCCAGGGTTAAAGTCTGCCCCCACCCTCCCAATCCCAACCCCCCCCTCCCAATCCCAACCCCCCCCCCCCCCCTCTATCCTTCTTTTTCTTCTCTTCTTCTCCTTCTTGGTTTATCGCTGTCTTTATATTGTTCCTTTTCTCAAATTTTGACCAATGTTATATCTTCTTATTTCGAAAATGGGTATCCTGTACGAAAATACAGTGGATTGTTCTGAATATTGTCTACCATGTGACACTGTATCTTTTTTCAGATCCGCAATTGTAATTTCGCTTTGTATTTACATGTCTTCTTATCGGGATACAATAAAAATCTTATTTAAAAAAAAAAAAACTATTCTAAATGTTATGGAAATAATTTTTGAAATATACTTGTCAGCAGTGAAGGAAGTACGAATTACACTGGGGCCGTACTGATGGGACAGCTTCTGAAACAGTATATTGTGCTGTACTGTGGTATTTGGACAGTATTTTGTGCTGCACTATGGTATTGCTAACCCTACTGCTTGTGCCGCCCTACATTCTGTCAGTTTGGATCCTCCTACAGCATGGGATCACTTTTATTTTTTTCCAGGGCCACTTTAAGTCGTTTGAGGAAGGTCTTGATTTGAATTTCTGTGCTCAAGTCCACAGGTTCATCAGTGAAAGCAGAGATCTTGGGGAAGTTGAATGACAAATCTGGACTGGAAATAGGAACAGGTGTGGATGAACATTCTCTATTATGCTCCCAAAGTCGTCTGTCCAAATGAAAAGCTAAATTCAGGGCATCTTCAAGAGAGTCAGGTAAAGGATAACTAATATGTCCTTAAGTATGTCAGAAAAGCCCTGGCAGAATTGCCATCTTTCCATTTGCAGGTTACAGAACATGTAAAATGTCCGTACGGTAGTCCTCAACAGGTCTGCCAGAGCAGAAATAGGTTGTACTCAGCAAACACAACACATCAGGTTCATCATACAGTAATCCAAGCGGAGAAAAATAAATTTTACAGATGATAGCTCAGAAGAGTCAAAAGGAAGAGAGAAAGCCCATTCCTGAGCCCATTTTCTGTAATTCTGAAGAATTAGGTGTGAGGCGAAAGCATCATTTAAAACTCTCCTGGAAAGACACAAATTACTTCCTATCACCCACAATTAGGCAACTCAAGTTGAGGTTCTAGGGGCAGTGAGAGAACAGACGCTATGGATGGAGACTGAGTGGTCTCTTGGAGTTTCTGCAACGTTCTGGACCAGCTGGGTGAGACCATGCATCTGGTCCACCAAGGCCAGTATTGGATCCATGCCAGAAAAGGAAAACACCACAGAGGAAATTGGTAAGGTATGTGATTCTATCATGAAAGGTAGGGAACAGTGCAGCCCTGATTCTTCATCCACACTGCAGTCTCTACCTGCTTGGTTGATCTGCCCTAACTGGCAGCCCCCAAATTGTCGACCTTCCCTATTCTAAGTACATGGGACCTAGTTAAAGAGATTGGGGAAAGACCGGAAAACCAGGCCAGACACTGGCAGTCACATCAGAGTAAGGTCAAAACCAGGAGATAATGTCAGATGCAAAGTAAGTATCAAAAGTAAGATAAAAAAAAAAATAGCAAGGAGTCAGTAATCCAGAAATACAGAGAACTAGTACTATGCAGATTGTGAGGCAGGAAGACCAATCATAGACACCTGCTATCCGCAGCTGCCTGTTTAAATCTCCCACTGACAGGAAGCATGTGATGCTGATTGGCTTGGCATCTCTGCCCCCTGATTGGCTGACCAGACTGTCTGTCAACTGGGATGGTTGCTATAGCAATGGAACAACCCTGGCTGCACATCAACAGAGAGGTCAGACTCGCTGCCGGAGAATGGGCAGGTAAGTATGTAAAAGGCTAAAACTTAGGGCATTATCATGGCAGTCCCCTGATATACATCTGGATTTCCCTGCAGGGGAGCCACCAGGCAAGTACCTTGTGGAATAGTTCCATCATGGTAGACAGCTGACCCACAGGGATCAGAGACACCGATGTGGAGCACCAAGGGGTCAGAATATACTTATACTTAGCCAAGGTCAGGGCAGGCAGAGTTTGTGCAAATCTGTGAAACAGGTCTGAGGTCAAGGCAAACAGCAAAGGGTTAATATGGCAATCAAGCACAGATCAGGCAGCAAAGGGTCAAAATCAGGATTCAGGCCAAGGTCAGTACACTGTCAGACAGATGGAACACCACATCTTTGCAGGGACTAGCATGCTATATGTACCTCACTCTCCCACAGGTGAAGGTACCTTAAATTCCCAGGAGCAGCCAGTCATAGTGTCACAGATGTTCCCGTGACAGGTGCCAGGAGATCAGTAAGACTGGCAACTTGTGATTTGATCTGACAGGTTTCTTGTGGATCAATTCATGTCTGTGTTGTTTCTGGTAATTGCCACACCCCTTACCTCAGGTGTTGCTTATGTGGTCATTTAACCTTCCCTATTTATTGTGGCTTCTCCTACCATGCTGTGCGGTTTATAGCTTCAGTCTTGCTGTGGATTGCTGGTGTTTGGATCTCGGCGGAGTTCCTGTTCTTCCATACCTATTGGAAGTTAAGTGTCTTCTTCCCCTTTTGTTTACTGTTTGGGTTTTCTTGTGTTGCTCTTTTCCCGTTTTTTTGTGTTTAGGCCTGAGGGAGACTCATGTTTGTCCTACCGTTTGGAGGAACAGTTTGTCTCTTGTCCTGACATTAGTACCAGGGTCCGATAGGGTGAGTTAGGACTTTATATTCCTGTGTATGAACTCACCTACCTCTGGAGTTAGCTCATATTTGCAGTCAGTCAGGACTTTGATAAGGGTTTTCTAGGAGGTGACCTGCTCCTTTCCCTAGTTTCCAGGCCTTTTCCTCTCACCCCTTTCCCTCCTACGTTCAGTGTGGGTTTCCCTCCCACACCGAAGCGTGACACATAGGCCGAGGAAAAATTAGGGTGCACACGCTGGCCCTTTAAGATCCAGGAAGTGTGCATGTGCCCTACAAGAAGGGAGAACAGGCCAGACAGAGAAGCGCAGGCTGGGCCCGCTGCAGGTGAGGCAGAGTAGAGGCACCAAGTCCAGCATCACCCCTGCTGACATGGAGGAGGACGGAGGCAGGCACAGGCTGTCATATTAACAATTAGACAGAATGAGCTGGAGGAAACAGTGCTCCTCCACAGTTTGGGAAATCTCATCTGGTCTGAAAATCCTCTGCAACTTTCTTCCATTCTGCAACATAGTATGGAAACTGATAAATGTAAAAAACTAAAATCTGACTTCATATGGTACACGATAATCTCTTTTCTAATAAACCTAGAACCTGCCACGTACATCACATGGACCCCAAGATCTCCCCATTCATTGATCCAATTTGTTTGCTAGATTTCTATTTCTAGCTGGCAGCTCAGGAGGCGTGTCCTTTCTGCTGAAGCTCTCTTCTTATCACAGCTCAGGAGGCAGCTGAAGGATGAAACTGAGCATGTGCAGCCATCTTAGTGAGACAAAAAAACTATTTAGTGACACTGTTTAGTGACTCCCCACGTAATAACAATTCTGGAACATCTATTGTTATTACTCTGTGCTGTGCCATTCCTGTATTATTCCTGCTATAAGTTTACAAATAAATCGCCTGCAGTCTGCAGTAAAAGTACTGCTGGGTGTTACCAGTAGCTGGTGTGTCTGACTCTGTCCAATCAGTGCTGCCAGTGGCAAACTGTGCAGGTACACCCCCCAACTGGTAACACCCCTCTGTACCCTTTCTGCAGACTGCTAGCAATTCATTCATACAGTTCTAGTAGAAATAACAAAGGAATGGCACAACATACATGGGGACTGTATGAAGCTATTAAAATAGGCATGTTAGAAGAGGGGACAGGTCCTTTTTAATTTATGCTATTAGCAGGGCAAATTGTTATAGAGAATTAAATTTGCAGCTACAACATACTACATGCAATTGCTTGGCGGTAAGAAGGCGGAGAAGGTTGGATTCCTCTGACTCCTAAACATGCATTTGCATATGGAGCAGTTTTGGGGGAGATAATGTATGTGATAGGTTTTCTTTTAAAGATTTCCACTTTAAAGTTATCCAGTCCTTAAAGCACTCCAGTCTGTAATTGCTGCTTGTATAAACCCACAACTTATTGGACCCAAAACAGCATGACTTTACTCAGGGATGATCATATCAAACTAATCTTATTGGACTGCTACGCAGTTAAAACGTACATGGAATTTATGTAGTTTAATTCATTGAACCATTTCATATGCAGTATTTCTATATGTGGTTATATGCTCTCATCTAGTGGCTGTTTTTGGTATTGCTGTTGTTTTTCTTGTTCCTCATACCTATGACTCATTTCCTTTCTATGCTCCACCCTTCTTCTGTGTACTTCACTTCCTGTGTCTCAATACTGCTTCAGCCACATGTAACAGGTACATATGTATTCTCATGTACGCTAATGAAGGCATCATCTTTTGACCGCCCAATACCGGAATCCATCTGTTCTTCTGTACCCTGTTATCTGACTTACAGAATAAAGCAACTTACACGGATAAACACAGTGTTGGTGAGTTCAAGCTATCTGTTAAAGATTGTCCATAGTGATTATATCTGCTTATACAGGCCAGACATAGAGGTCGCACTAGGGATAAATCGCTATTACAACAATCAGCATCAGAATACAATTTGATTTCTTTGACTACTTCACAAAAGTGTTTGATGAAGGGCATGCCATGGATATTGCCTATCTGGATTTTAGCAAAGCATTTGATACAGTGCCACATACTGAACTGAAAGATAAATTCTTAAAGATTGGTGTTATTGTTAATTGGGTACAGTCTGAGGAGAGACCAGTAACAAGTGGTGTACCTCAAGGATTTGTCCAGGGTCCTATTCTAATATTTTTGTAGGCAACATAGGAGCATTTTTGGTAGGTGAGGTTTGTCTGTTACCCGATGACACAAAATTGTGTAATACGGTTGATATTCCTGGAGGGGATCGTAACATGGAAAATTATTTAGCTTTACTAAATATATGGTTCAACTCCAAACAATGGAAACTTTAGTTCAATATTTCCAAATGTAAAATAACGCACTTGGGGAGAAGGAACCCTCAGTCTGAATATAATATTATCGGCTCTATGTTAGCGAGGACTTTAGAAGAGAAGGATTTAGGCATCCTGATATCAGGCAGCTTCAAAATGAGTCCACAGTGTATACAGGCAGCAGCAAAAGCAAGTAGGATGCTTGGCTGTATAGCTAGAGGTATAACCAATAGGAAGAGAGAGATTCTGATCCTGTTGTACAGAGCGCTAGTGAGACCACATCTGGAATACTGTGTCCAGTCCTGGAGACCCCACCTACAAAAAGACATACCATATTTTCTCAGATGCACTGGCCCATAAGACGCACCTAGGTTTTAGAGGAGGACAATAAGAAAAAAATATTTTTTCATTAGACCTCAGATCAGACCACCAATCTGACCCCCAATGTTAATGAGACCTCAGCTCATAGCCCCAATCAGACCCCCAATGTTAATAAGACCCTCAATGACAGAAGGTGGAGCAAGCATAGGTAGGCATTAACATAGTGCGGCACAAAATACCATCCCAGCAGAACCAAATATCACACTGCAGCATAAAACACTGCCACCCTTGCTACAGTATTCAACTGTATCACCTTCCTGAGGATGGCGATACAGTTGAATTCAGAAGGGCAACGGCAGCCTTTGGCCAGATGCTCCTGGTGTATCTGATGCTCCTACATCAGATCATTATGTACCCAGCCGGCAGCCGTGAAGAGGGCTCAGGTAGCTCTCTCGGAAGTCAGCCCACCGGGAAATTTCCCTGCAGTCTGCCCATGATTATACCTTCCTCTCTCATTCAAGGGAACAGGAGAGATAGGTTTAATGACAATGCACTGCCACCGTGATCTAGATGGTGAACAGGTTAATAGTCAGACCACCAAGCTGATATTAATGACCTATCCAGAAGGCAGGTTGTCACTGCACAACCCGTTTAACCGATACTACGTGTCTGAAGGTGCTATAATGCATACCTGTTGTCATAGTCAGAGCCTTGATGTGTGCCAAGATGCAGATTCTTAAGCCTCAAGCACATGGCCATTGCTCGGCCATTCCGTGCATTGGGGACTGCAATTTGCGGTCCCCAATGCATGGGCACTATCTGTGCAGCTGCCGCAACGGATCCAGACCCATTCGACTTGATTGGATGTGTGATCCGTCTGCACAGCAAAAAAATAGAACAAGTTAAATAAAAAATCTGGTGCGGAGGCAGAGAGAGGAACCCTACGGAAGTGCACCTTCTGGATTGAGGACCTATTCAAGTGAGGAAGTTTGAGTTTTCTGAATGTATAAGAATTTTTATTTATATTTTTCTTTCTTAACCCCTTAAGGACCCGCACCCTACATGTATGGCGCTGGCGGACGTGACTTAAGGACCAGCTCCGTACATGTACGGCTGGCTGATCGGGTGGGTGCAGGAGCTGCGCCCACCCAATCAGCGGCCCGGACCCAGCAGTCACTGACAGCCGGGCCCCTGCTGCATACGCCGGCATCAGTGAAAACACAGATGCCGGCGTGTTAACCTCTTGTATGCTGCGGTCAAAGCTGACCGCAGCATGCAGAGGGTACGGATGCCCTCCGCTTCCCCATCGGGTCCCCGTGCTGCAGTGACGGGAACCTGATGGCCTAGAAGGCAAGCCCGATGCCTTCCATAGGCATCGGAGCTTGCCTTCTATGGAAGCCTGTGAGATCCAGCCCTTAGACTGTGTCTCACAGGCAGGCTGTCACTGCAGTGTCCGGACGCGCGTTTAGAGTCCTTTTGGTCTGTGGTAAATGTCATTTTTTTGTGACGTTAGTTGCATTTCAGCAACAAGGAACGGAGTCCGCTTAAGTATAATGGTGTTGGTACCCAGGTGTAGGATTGCCAGTGTGGTGTAATCTCACTGAAGGTGTTGTATGCACATGTCCTTCCCTCTTTCTGTCTGACTCTATGGCAAGGCACAGGACAACTTCTTCCTTGCTAATGAGACTTGTAGAGGTGGTCTCTCTGCTCCAGCAGAGCTGGAGGTATTCTGGCTGGTGTGGGCAGCACACACCCAGTCGGGACGCAGCACTGTAGGCCTGCTACCTTAGCTGGGGTTGAGCTAGCACTAACTGTGACTAACTGGTTCCCACCCGCCACTCGGGGCGTTGGATTCCCCCTTACTTAAAAGGCAAGCCGTCCTCTGCTTGTGCTTAGCAGGTGCTCTAAGGGTACCAAATAATAGTTAAGGTGCTGTAGTAAACTATGTACGATACTTTTACTAATTGATAAAGCAACGGCTACCAAAAGGTCTCTGCCCATATGAGTAGGGTATACATTAACTGTTTTTCCTCTCGGTAATAACCAGAGAACCAAAAGGTGTGCAAAAAGCGCTCATTACTGGCTTTCTTTTGAATATACTGGACCCTAGTACCAAAGAAAGTGCGCGGGTGACTTTACTCTGTAATCCCCACTACTATGCAATGAAACGCCCTCAAATAGAAGGGTGGCTTAATCCTGTACTCCCTTCCAGCACCAAGGTCTAATTATGCTTTACGCTTTGTCACCTTGATATCTGTACAGGTAGCTACAAAATTTCCTGAAGGCGGCTTGCAAGGCCTTAGGACATACTTAACCTTGGTGAAGCACAAGAGAGACCAGTGTTCTCCCAAAACTTCCTTGAGGGTTAATTACTCCCCTTGAACACACATATTAGCAGTGGGTTACTCTTGGCGTTAGACCTGCTTGTGACTTACCACTTGGTCCTCCCTGTGTAGCAATATTAAAATACAATGCCTGGGCTTCCTAAACTAACACAAGATAACATAAGGTCCATTAGTATTGACGTCCTCAGAGGCAGTTCGTATGAGCAATTGAAGCAAAGCTAACTATCTGTCTAACAATATAAAGTCCAAAGTCCACATAAAAAGTGCATAAGAGGTCACTGCGGCACCTGCAAAATAAATACATACAATGGGCTAAAGTGTTGTAGAACCTTTAAAACATTAATGCAAAAATAGCGTAAAAATATGACAGTAGAAATCACAAAGAGCGCCAGTATACGTTTGAGTCTATTCTTTGGGTGCTTGGCTTGTAACGTTTCAAAGCTGGAACATATGATGCAAAAGTTATTTGTAATCCACATGAGGTAGCAAAACTGATATTTGTAATCCATAAAGGGTATGGTATCAAACTGCATAGGATAATGAACAAAGTCCATGAAGTTCAGGCACATACAGTAAGGGCTGACGGAAAGAAAACAGTCAAAGTATAACCACAAAACAAGGGGATAGTTTCTCAAGATGTGTCCATTGCTTGGCTTCTATTGTCTTTGCAGCTAAACGCTCGTTTCAAAGAATTCCCGATAACAGGCAGGTGGTTTACCTTTGTTGGTCCGTTTGGACCTACGCAGGGGCAGTTCCGAGTTTCCAGGGGTAGAAGTAGAGTCCTGGACTTGCGCAGGAGGATCAGCTGTCTGACTTGGGGTAATCTCAGCAACTGGCATAAGGACTCAAATTTGCAGCTGGAGTAACCACTGAAGAGGGTCAAGCATGGAAGGCAATTTCACTTTCTGAAGACAATGGCAGTTCGGGTGCCTTATCCACTTCTCTTGACTGCTCCGGAACAGGTTCCTGCAGGCATTTTTTGAGCCTGTTGCGGTGTACTCGCTGAGTACCTTTATCTCCTCTGTGGATCTCGTAGACTGCCACTACAGTATATGGCTAGCGATCCCAGCGACTATCCAGCTTGCTCACTGGGTAATTGTATCTGAGCCAGACCTTGTCTCCGGGTTGTAAGAGATCAGCATGTGCATGCAGATCAAAACTGTTTTTGTTTTTGCTGGGCCTTTTCTATTTTAGAGTCCACTGTTTCTCTGGCATCCTCTAGGAGCTTCTGATGCTCTTTGACCCACTCAGATTGAGGAAGGAGTGGTTCAGAGTCCGACATGGGGATGTCGAGGGCAAGGTCTGCAGGTGAGGTAAACTGCCCTGTCTTCCAAACATGAGGTAGTAAACCCCTTAGAGTGGTGTTATTGTACAGGTACACTAATTCAGGGAAAAGCAAAGGCCACTCGGCCCTCTTGTGAGGTGGCACAGCCTTGAGCATATTGATCAGTGTCTGGTTCATCTTTTCGCACAGTCAATTTCCCTGAGGGTGATATGCGGTGGTCCTCGGCTCTGCAGCAATCAAGTGCCGGCAAGGAAGACACTCCCTCCTGGCCAGCACAGACGGAGAGTGGCCGAGGACCCAGCACGGCACCATCCAGGCCTCCAGCTGCTTCCGGAGGCGATTCCCCCCACCCCCCGTTGGCTCTACCCATCCGGGCCAGACGACGGGCAATTTGCTCCTGCCAAATCTCTGATAAATACCCAGGTTCTGGAGTATTTATCTAGAGCCCGGCAGAAGGATCATTTAGACCTTTTTTACCGTAGTCTGGCTCATTATTTGCGCCGGCTGCCTCCAGAACGATTACTGAGAACTATATCGGCTCTCAGAATCGTTCTGGATGCAGCCACTCCCCCTAATGACCCTATGGAAATGTTTGTGGCCCTGGAAAATTGGCGCCTCCATGGACACATGTTTGGAGCCCGGCCAATATAAATTTTCCAGGGCTCACAGGGTTCCTCACAGTTCCCTCCTCCAAGGGATCATTATGGGCCACCTATTCGGCCATATGGCCCACAGTATCAGGGGAATCTTCTTATGGGCAGCCTGTCCCCTCTTCCTCACAAGCTGGCCCATCACAGTACTTAGGCCCCCCTTCCCAACCATCCTACCTTGTCCCGCAGTATCAGGGTTCCCCCCCATCTGGGTGTGTTTTTAATTTATAATTTTTGTTTTTCAGCTTTCATAATGTTATTTTATTAACAATGAGAAAAAAGTTCTCGTTGACTATTTTGTCTGTGAATAAATAGTTTTATTTTCCAGATTTTTATTGTTAGTTATCTTTATGATTTACAGTGCATAATGATATTTATGTGGCACCAACACATATACCACATTAATAATTGTACACTTTAACTAAACATTAATATCCCCCAAATACACTTTCTATATTAACTTATTTTCTCTATCACTTACACACACTAATATTAATGTGTTTCTTATATTTATTATACATATATACATAACATGTTCTAAAAAATATGACCTTTAAGCACACGATAGTTAAAAAAATACAGATGGAGTATAAGCGCCATGACACATGTAATAATAGTTTTTATTTTATCAGAATGAGGCCAACTACCACTTTATTAATGATGATGGGAAAACATACATCCATTTTGGGCTAAATTTTACACTTTCTATGAATTAGGTATTAGTACATATTTCCCAAACCCTGTATGAAACAATATATGTGATCAAAATATGTAAGCTCGCAACCCACGTTAAGGTTCCTCATTATCTTGCGAGTCCCTAACAAAAAATACGAAAACTAAATAAAAATAACCATCCAGGTAAAAAAACAAAACTGGCAAACACAAACATCCATGAGTCGAATACTACTGCTGAAAAGGGAGTGAAACGAAAGGGGATATAAAATATAAAAAAATAAGTCCCTCACTCTCAGTCCAGAATATCCAGATCTTCCAAGTTGGAAAGTGTCTTTTCCTGATGGCGGACTATAGATTTGGTGTCTTCATCAGGTGTCGACTCATAGGTACGTATGTAGTTGTCCAGCACTACACATGCTTTGATGACCACATTCACATTTTCAGGGGCCAGCTGTATGGCCGAAAGAAAAACCCGCCATTTACTAGAAAAAATCCAAAAGGCGTGCTCCACAAACCTTCTGGCCCTACTTAACCTATAATTAAAAGTGCGTCTCTTTGCATCCAAACCTTGTCTAGGAAAGGGACGTATGAGGTGGGTAGAAAGGGCAAAACCCTCATCCCCTACAACCGCATAAGGCGCTGGTGGGCCAGAGGAGCCAGGAAGATTTACTGGCTGTGGTATGTCCAGTTGGTTAGACTGAAGCCACCAACCCATTCTAGAAGCCCTGAAGATGCGAGTATCTGCAATACTTCAATAGGACCCAATATCTACAATTATAAACCTGTAGTTTGTGTCAGCCAAGACCAACAAAACTACAGGGAAAAACTGTTTATAATTATAGAATCGGGACCCTGAGTTTGGTGGCTTCTTAACCCGTATGTGCTACCCGTCAAGGGCACCAATACAATTTGGGAATTGAGCCCTCTCCAGGAAGTCCTGGGCTATATCAAGCCACTGCTGCCTGGTTGGATGTGGCAGCACTGAAGACTTCAGTGTCAACCAAATGGCGGGACAGGTACCACGCCAGCAATTGTGGAGATCCCCATTCTAAACTCAAGATGTTATGAAAAAAAAGAATTGCCAGTCGCCAGATATCTGAATTAAAAAAATATACAAAAAAAAATTAATACACAAAATGTCACATGTTTTAACATCTACTATATTAGGTTACATTATTTAATGGCAATGTGTCTGGGAAGTTGAAATAAAAATAGGCCATACTCCAAATTTGGGATTCAAGACTTTATATTGATATATACTTTAAAGTAAGGAAAACCGTTTAGCTAAATCTACTTCCAGACCATTACCATATACACACAGGTAATGTAGCCTCATCATTACAGCCAGGATTAGAATAATAAATCCCCGCAGAACTTGATTCTGCTGTGACTAATCAATGACTTGGTAGTACACCAAGTGACTTTATAGGGCGGCCCAAAAGCACACACAGTTTCTTACTCAAAATATACAATACATGTGTACTACTATTAAGTATTTATACATAGAACAGGTAAAGTTTTGAATACACAGGCCATAGACTAAACTGCTATGTATTGGCAAACAGTGGGTCATTCATACACGGAAAAAAAAAATACAATGCAACAGCACTCTGCAGACAAAAATAAAGTACAATAATGCCATAGTAATAGAAAATATTCTGGTGCTAATGCTACGCTTATTTTGTAAATTTTAGATTCTTGGCAAATGTATTTTGTCCAAAATTATTTGGGCCCGTCTGCCAAACGTCATGGCGATCTCTGTAAGACGGGAACCTAACACTAAATGCTACCTGTTATGTGCCATAATGGCCACCATAAAATTCAGGGAGTGCAGGTTCCACATGCATGCTGGGTCCACTCTGCTTTTTATCATTTTTGGTGCCAAAACGGTATAAGTATAAAGCTGTAGCCTGCTCTCCCTGCACTTAATGGAAGCCTTTTGGCACCAGGATAGGTATAGGGTGGACTCTCATTGCATTCATTGGAAGCCTTCCGGCACCAGGAGAGGTATAGAGTGGGCTCAGCATGCATGTTGGTACCTACATTCCCTAAATTTAATGGAAGCCATTTTGGCACCAAAAATGATAAAAAGCAGTGAAAGTGGACATCCTGCAAAGGGAAATCCAATAACCAAACGCACAAACCAGCCAAACGAGCAAAACTCCCCAAACAAATGTAGCTGTCCAAAAAACCAATGCATGCTGGGGGTATTTATATGTGTTTGCAGTAACAGGTGATTCTAGAGGATGTAACGTGCGTTAAAAACGCATGCAATCCGCATGTCATCCGTGCGTGAAAAATGCAATAACGCAACTGCATACAAAATGGAAGCCAGGCGCAAGCAAAATCGCGCGATTATCACTGAACGCACCCTTAACGCATCCTGACCAAATCCGTCACGCTCGTGTGCAAGAGGCCTAATTCTTGTGGAACATCTAAAGGGTTAACAAAGTTTGTAAAAATCAGTTTTGAATTCCTTTGAGGGGTGTAGTTTCTAAAATGGGGTCATTAATAGGTGTAAGTCCCACAAAGTGTCTTCAGACCTGAACTGGTCCGTAAAAATTGGGTTTTGGAAACGTTCTTAAAAATTTCTTTAAAAGCCTTCTAACGTCCCAAAAACAAAAATGTAATTTACAAAATGATCCAAACATGAAGTAGACATTATGGAAATGTAAAGTAATAAGTAAAAACAGGGAAATTTAAATTTAGAAAATTGCGATTTCTCCAATTTTGGTATTTTTTTTATTAATAAAAAAAAATATTTGACTCAAATTTACCACTGTCATGAAGTACAGTATGTGACAAGAAAACATTCTCAGAATGGCTTGGATAAGTAAAAGCATTTTAAAGTTATCACCACATAAAGTGACACATGTCAGATTTTTAAGAAATGACATTGTCCTTAAGGGGTTAATTTCACTCCTGTCTGTGTGGGGCAGGCTCGGTGGTGCGATTAGTGGGTGGCGTTGAGATACATATACAAGTATGATGTTCTTTTTTTTCTGTACTAAGTGTATTTATGTACACATAATTATAACTTTTTTTTCAGTAACAAAAAACCCGACAAGCAGCATCACAAATGTGCTAGTGTAGCTTTAGCCTAATTAACAACTGAATGTCACCATTTGTCTAGTGAAATCGGGGTGGCTACACAGTTTACGGCTGTTAGCATTGATTGGACAGTGTCAGTATGGGAAGGCACCCACACTTTCCAGTCTGGTAACATCCATTTGTCAATGAAGTTATATATTTCTAGGAGTAATAACAGAGGGACATTACAAGGTAAGGAAAAAAAGGCTCCAGTCTCCAGAATAATTATTTCATAGGAAATGTATGTCTCTATTTTGTCCGTGTTTACAGATCCATCCCGCCCATTATAGTCTATAGGTGTGTGGAAAACACAGATGCAATACAAATTCCATCCGTGTTTCACAGCCCATTAGAAGGAGATCCAATGAAAATAAAATTTTAAGCTGTACAGTGTCCGTGAAACACAGATGGCAAAAAATGGACTCACGGTCCAAACACGGATCCTTTACGGACATCTTATCACAGGTTTCATCACAGACACGGAGTATGAATGAGGCATCATACTGTGTAGTGGATGGGCAGAGGCTCAGAAAGCTTATTTGTACGGAAAATTCTACGAGACTCGATTAGATCAAAAAACATTTGGGGTCATTTATCAAATTGGTGTAAAGTACTATAGAACTGCCTTAGCTGCCCATAGCAACCAATCAGATTCAACCTTTCACTTTTGACAGCTCATTTGGAAAATGAAAGGTGGTATCTGATTGGTTGCTATGGGCAACTAAGCCAGTTCCACTTTACAGCAGCTTGATAAATGACCCCAGGTGAGATTTAATTTTCTGCTGAGCTGTGCTATGTAGGTGTAGGTGTAAGTATTTGGAATATTTTATTTCAGTGACTAATACTTTGGTAATTTAGTAGTGTCACTAATTGCCATGTGTGACTAGTAAATGTCTGACAGTGTATTAATTACAGGTCATGCTAGATCAAAGAAATGTACCCTCCAAAAGCACAGAAATAGCAACTCACATCCTCCAGCCTTTAAACAGTGCTGACATCTTTCGAAGTCGGTTTTGGATTCCAAAGGTAGCTTGACTTGTATTATCTGTAACCATACCATTACTGCTTAAAGGGGTTGTCTAAGTTAGTTTATTTATTTTTTTAAAGCACGAAAGGTATACTCATCTTATTAGGCTCTCTCCATTCCAGTGCCACCTCTCTGCCAACATGTTTTTGGCTTTAGGCTGGGTTCACACTTGAGCGTATTTGATACGCGCGTTTTAGGAAATAGGAAACGCGCGTCGTACGTGCGTTTGTGTGATTGACCACTGTGGCGTCAATCACAATACGCGCGACAATACGCCCCAAAGAAGCTCCTGTACTTCTTTGGGCGTAGGTGTTTTACAGCGCGTTCGTACGTGCTGTAAAACGCTCAGGTGAGAACCATGCCCATAGGGAAACATGAGTTTTCGCATGTTGAGCGTTTTACAGCGCATAGGAATGCGCTGTAAAACGCTCAAGTCTGAACCCAGCCTTAGTGGTAGGGAGAATCAGAGGAGCAGCATTGGCATGGAGGGATATCCTGAGGGTCCATTCACATGTCCGCAACTGTTTTGCAGATCCGCAAAACACAGACACCGGCCTTGCGCGTTCCTCATTTTGCGGACCGCATATGGCCAGCACTATAATAGAAATACCTGAGGAAGCTGAACAGTGAAACGTACGTCGGGGCGGAGGCACACTGGTCTGTATCTGACTTTTTTGTAGGGCTGTACTTTGTCATCTTATATGTATAACCACTATTGGTTTTTATGTTTTGTTGCTCTTACTCTCTATTCTTCTGGGACTTATATCCTCTATCTTTGCTAGCACTATGCACTTTACATTTAATTCAAATTTAAATTGATATACCCATCTAATTTTATGATCGTTTTGAACGTCTTTTTACCATTAAGCCTTCCTGGTATATGTGTGTATTTACTACATGACCACTGTACCCTCCTTTTTCTTTGTATGGTTATGCCGCTGTTATGATTGATTTTATATGACATTCTATAGTAAATTAATAAAGCTTTGTTACTTTGTATCTATTTGTGTTCCTTTGTGGGGTATGGTATTTTGGTTGGTGTATATTCTTCAAGTACCTGCTGAGTGGAAAGAAGAGTTTCCCATTCAAAGCAGAAACCAGCTTAAAGGGAATGTGTCATCAGAAAATGACGCATCGTTGAAATCACGTTATTGTGTTTAAACATATTTTTTAAGTATTTTTGATGTTATGTTTAATTTTTCATATTAATTTCTATATTTAACCCCTTAATGATGTGGCGTTAGTTACCGCATCTTGACGTACACAGTAGGTCATGAGATCAAAGTGTCACTGCAAGTACACTTGCGGTGACACCGGCATCTAAATGGGTGTCACGGACAGCAGAGCTGGCAGGGGACCAATCAGAGCAGTCCCTGCCTTTGAATCCGTAGGGACCGCTGAATGGAAGGGGTTAACAGGGAGGAAGCTCCCTCCCCCATCGGGTGCTGTGCTGCTGTAGCAGTGTTACAATGGTTTGAACATAACAGAGGGATGGAGTTCCCTCCCATCAGGCCCCTGCTCTGTTGTGGCAGCGTCCTGGTGGTTACCATGGCAACTAGACACCTTAAGCAGGTATCCGGCTTGCCATGGTATATCTAAGGCTGATCAGGCTTCTGCTATTAATGAGGATAGTTTATCAATAGAAACAGCCCGGCCCACCCCTTTAACCAATCCTTAGTGTGTATGTGTTCATGTGGGCAAAGCTACATTATATAAAGGGGGTCCGATCCTCATCGATCCTGAGAACTCGGACTCTTATGTTCCTTTCCTGAATAGAGCGGCAGGGCATATACCCAGGCTGCCGCTATATTCATTTTCTAGAATGGCAGGACATTTACTTGGTCTACCGCTCCATCGGGTTGAGAACATGGGACCCCCGTTCTCGTTGGGGTTGCGACCCCTGCCAATCAGTTTGTTAGCCCCTATTCCTGTGGATAGGGGATAACTTTTATACTTGGCATAATGACTTTAAGAAAAACATTACATTTCCTACAGTAAAATAAAATCTTGACCACATACCATGAAAAATGTCACATCAGTAGTATCAACGTGAATGGTTGGCTATTCACAGAAGCGTTCAGCAATGTAACATGTACTGTACTATTCACCGTATTGACCTTATTCCAAGTCTAGTTGTAATTCATTTCCACTTAGTCATCCTTCATAGTTTATGATGAATAATTTATTTGATCACATTCTTTGATGACTTCACCCGCTCATACAGTGAAAACTAATACAGGGAGGAGGTGGTAATAAGGAAGAGTAATTCTCTGCCCTGGACTTGCAAAAATAAACGCCTCTGTCACAAGCTATAACAATAACTGGAGTCACAGAAGACAAACATGAACCCAGCTTTATTAACCTGATCCTGCGGCAGTCCTTCAGTGGTTTGGTAAATCCAGCTCACTTCTGCTCTTGTACTTTATAGACATTTAGGCTGAAGCTCGGAGCCGTCAACATTTATCTCTTCTACAATTTGATCTGTTTTTTTTTTTAGTTCTTTTAACTGTCTCCAATCAACACTCCAATGGAGGTAAGTGACCTTTCTATTCACTTTAAATGATACTATGAAGCAATAATGTATGGTATTTGGATAGGTTCTGATACAGCAGTCTGTTAGGTTTGGTTGCTTTTGTTGGAAAGACTATTTAAATTAGCAATGAGCAAAGTTAAGAAAAATTTGATTTGGCTGCTTTGTCGAATTTGATTTTGTGACGATTACTTTGTCACCAAGCACATGTAGCGGACACAATGACTGGGAACAGCGATTGCGCTGCCTCCCCTTCATTGAACCCCTCATGTGCCACGTTCATCGCTGATTGTGCCATCTGATGCTACAATTGTGGTCTTTCAGGGGTTAATCCTGTAAAAACATAATAAAATACATACTCACCCTGTCCATTTGATTGTGGAGAGGCCGTCGTCGGCCATCTTGATTGAAGACACCGCGCAATGGCGTCATCACACTGGCTGGGGGCGGTGAAGTCAGCACTAAAGCACTCTAGCATGGTGACGTCATACATCACACTGCACAAGATTTTGGGCAGTATCTTCAATCAGGATGGCCATGACAGCCTCTCCACAAGGAAATGGATGAGGTGAGTATGTTGTGTTTTTTGCCCCCATTTCAGCGGCACTATGAAATTTGGCTTTGCGGCGAATCAACTCTTTTCTAAAATTCATATTGAAGTCAATTTGTTTGGCTTCTTTTCACTCAACCCTACATTTTATACAAGTCGCATCTAGCAGGGTTGCCAATCAGAATTTTAAATTTTCTTTTTCTGGATAACTTATACCAAAATCACAAACAGCCAACAATTTTTATGGACAAACTGGAAAACCATAATGAATGATGAAGGTTATAAGTAATACGTGTCTATAAGAGCTCATTACCAGCATTTACTGTGAGCTGTAAAATGATAATTACCACCAAAATAATCCACTCAAGTACCACCATCCGCAAAAAAAAACCAGACACGTCAATTGTTTTTTTTTCACTGACCCCAGAAAAAAGGTTGCCTATTTTTACAGAAATTTCGGACAGTCGGTAACCCTGGCACCTAGTACAGTATCTTGTGTGTGGTCAAAGAATCACTTGTAGACATAGATCCTTGAGTGGTCAAGAAAGTGTCTCTTTTCGTTGGTGTCATTGTTTCCATTAGCATCTGGAAACAATGGTGCCTGCCGAATTCCTATAGAGGGCTTTGTCAGGTTCTCCAGAGGTGACCGTCATTTTGATGGGAAAAGGCATTTGATACAAGCAATCCTAATTTTCCTGAGAGAAAAAAATACAGGATCTGCAGCAGAAGCTCTGAATGGTGCCTTATAGCCTTGTTGCAAATTTTATTCAGCCATTTTTGTTACACCTGTGTCTAGAAAAGATGGATATCAGCCAGGGATGCCAGCCATTTCAACTGCCACCACACTTCCTCTGACTCTTCAGTGGCAAATCAGACTAGTTGTACAGGAATGCAGAAGCAAGGGATGCATTATGTCTATGCAGTTGTCTATATATTATTCATTGAAGACGAAGGGGATATTTATCATCCCCCCACCCCCCAATCCCCACTTTTCTGGCATACATAAAAATGCAAACCAGGGTTTGCAACTCATAAAATGCCTTTGAGACTATATCTAGATGCAAGTGGACTGATCACCGATGAAGCCACCAGACGTGCCCAGCGTGATTATGTGGTGACATCATCGCCCGCCACCGCTCCTTTGGCGGGTTTTCTTTAATCAAGACTGCCTCTTCGCTATCAATTTGATGAGGTGAGTATAATTTGTTTTTTAACCCCTGAATAAGCCCTCAGCTGAATGTGGGTCATCAGCGTTGAATGCGGCATCTGAAGGATTAAATGATGGGGGCGGCGCTATCCCCATTCCCCGTCATTGCGCCCCTCCATACAGTGAAAAGGGATTTGTGACAATGTCATTCATAATGAATTTAATTTCTCTTTAAGAGTTTACAAAGCTGCCTAAACGTAATTTTTCAAAACTTCACTCATCTCTAGTCATCAATATCAGATCAATAACGGATTCGCTGTTGGAGGGGAAGGCAGCGCTTGTATGAGCGCTACCCTCTCTGCTCTGTTTACCTGCTCAGGATAAGTCATCAATATCAGATTGGCGGGGGTCCAACTCCCTGCACCCCTGCCTATCAGCTGTTTGAGAGAAGGCAGTGCTTGTTGCAGCAATTGCAGTGGTGAGCAGGTGTAATTACAAGTATAGTGCCCCATTTACTTCTATACACACAGAGTCGTCTTATAGAAGTCAATGGGGCACCATACTTGTAATTACACCTGTTCACCACTGCAATTGCTGCAACAAGAGCTGCCTTCTCTCAAACAGCTGATCGGTGGGGGTGCCGCGAGTTGGACCCCCACCAATCTGATATCGATGACTTATCCTGAGGATAGGTCATCAACAGTAAAAAGCGGACACCCCGTTTAAGGGCATCCTCCAGCAGCACCGAGAAAATCAAGACTGGCTTAAAAACACCCATCCTGATAAATGATCCCCAAAAACACAGTCAACGTTAAAAACACTCATAAGCTTTTTAGCTACTCTGCATAGTATGTGCGGAAAACCCTGACTTTGTGTATGGACTGTAAAAAATCCACCATATTTAGTGTCCCAGTTCCAGCCCCACATCTCCCATTCCCACAATTTCTAGTCTCCGCCATGTGACATGTTTTTGTTTTCTACTTTTACACTATTTTTTGAGTGTCGGACCTTATAAACAGACTATTACACCTTCTCTCTTATGTATCTACTTCTGGCTTTGGCCAAAAAAAGTAAAAAAAACTACATTAAAATTGCATGTGTGAATTCACCCTTATGATTGGAACACATGTTGCAGCAGTTGTGTAAGTCCAAAACTCCATGAAAAATATTCCATATCTTTTTAAAACAGCACCTCAATCTGAATGGTTTTGCATCTGCGTGTAATAAAAAATGTATTATAGCTACTGAATTATTCAGTGAAATCCATCTGTATTGCACAACCTACTGTTTGTTATTATTCCAATTTCTCTGTCCACCTCACTGTGGTGGACGCACATGCTCAGTTCCATCCTTCCACTTGCCATCAGCTGCAAGACGCCCCCTGAGCTACTGAGTTATTCAATGAAATCCATCTGTATTGCACAACCTGCTGTTTGTTCTTTTTCTAATTTCTCTGTCCACCTCACTGTGGTGGATGCACATGCTCAGTTCCATCCTTCAACTGCCATAAGCTGCAAGACGCCCCCTGAGCTACTGAGTTATTCAGTGAAATCAATTTGTATTGCGACACCTGCTGTTTGATCTTTTTCTAATTTCTCTGTCCTGCTCACTGAGGTGGACGCACATGCTCAGTTCCATCCTTCAACTGCCACCAGCTGCAGCAAAAAGGACATGACCCCTGAGAGAGGACACACACCACTGAGCCGCTAGCTTGAAAAAATCAATTGGAGCAATAAATGGAGAGATCTCTGGATCAATGTGAAGTTCAGGGTGGTACTAGCTTGGTTACTACATGTGGTCTGATTTTCATGTCTTAGATTAATTATGAGACAGCCCCTTTAAGGGCAATACTTAAATTTTATCCACAAAATCATGTGGCCATTGGTCAACATATGTGGACTAGGTTTTGGCTGCATGTGGATGCGGCAGTATGTGTCTTTACTATTAGATGCACTTGTGACGCTTGAGAATATCAGAAACTGTTTCTGCATATCTTTTGTTTGCTGAGTCAGTACATCAAATATCACTTTCAAACTTCTTTTATGCACGTGGTTCAATATATGCCCCATTTTAAAGGCTAAATCACATTTACCACAACCAGCAATTTTTAGACATGCGCTCCAGTGTCTGTATCTGCATTTAGTATTACTACAGTTACAGTACTTTAAACCTTGTTACTTTTTTCTCTTTAGAAAAAAATCGACATTGTCTGTCATGAGTGTGATCCTTCAGAGTAAGTACTCCATAACTTGCGTTATTTATTGGACAATGCTATAATCTGTAAAAGAGTATTTTTGTATTTTACAAGATGCCAATCTGCGTTTATAATGGCATAAAGGACAACCGGCAACACAACACCTATATTAAAGTTATGCCTCTTTGGAGTATTTATTCTGCAAAACGTCTGGGCCCAGATTTACCAATTTGTCTGCTTATAGAATCTGTTTAAAAGTGGCACAATTTTAGAACAATTCTGACCCTTTTTCCAACTTGCTCGACAAGAAGGTCCAGGACCTAATATTGCTATTTTGCACCAATATTGTGCCACAGTTCTGACCTAACGTTCTGTCCCGAAGTAAGCTAACCAATAGTTTGTATAGAATTAGATAAACGTGTCTATCTCAGCACCAGATTTCTCCACCAGCCTGAGCCCCTGTGATAAATCTGGTGCAGGTCTAGACATCCTGTCCAAGTTTACACCATCTACAGCGGGGATCAGCAACCTCTGGCACTCTGGCTGTTGTGAAACTGAATCTCCCATCATGCACACTTGCTTGGCTTTTCTCTGAACTTCCACAGAAGGTAAAGGAGCATGCTGGGAGTGACATCTTGTGTCTGTGCATTCCCTTACCTACTGGGGTAACAGTACCTCCCACACGGCACATCACACTGTCATGAGCCCCTGGAGAGTCAGCTTAGGAAATATTCTTTCTGATACCCAAGTGGAAGAAAACAAGATGCATGAGATGATTTATGTCGGCCTGTCAGAGTTTATTATCTGCACTACCCCAGACCTAAGGTTATCTTCAAATCTTTATTATTATGTAATGTTATGTATTTTCATGGTTTGGCCGTTCATTCCAGCAGAGGAAGTAATTGCTGGCAGGAACATCGCTAACCAAGCTGTTCCAACCCCCTTGGCAGAAGCGAGCTAGTCCTGCCTCCTGCCAGGATGGGTAGTTGCTGAGTAGACAGCAAGGTGGAAGGAAGCACATGTAAGAGCTCCTACTCCTAGGAACCGTATCCAGTTCTCGTATGGGACCATCATTGTACAGAGATCATCAGCTTCAAGAATACTGCTTTGAGGAAGTATCGGTGTGACAGGACAGAGAAATTTCAGCTTTATAGACACTGCAGTAAGTTTAGGGAATATGGCTCAGATACCCATCACCTAGCTAACAAGCAGCCCTGACAAACAACAAGCATGTATCACACAGTGGACAACTATATTAACAAGTGCCTGCAAGTGCTAATAAATTGCCATCCAACCAACCACAGTACCTCTTCATCTAGTGCCAGAAACTGCGCTTTGTACATAGATTATATTTTGCACTAAGTAAAGAGAGACTTTTATACATTTACTTCTGGCCTAATTCTTCAAACCACCTTTCATCTGCGCCGATCCCCAGGGAGCAATGGCCTGTGGTAGTGACTAGGACACAACACCTCATCAGGTCCACTACTACTCTCATCCTCTGCACTGGCTTCTTGTAATTTTATGAGGAAAAGAATAGCCCTATTGATGCGAGTGAAAAAAAACCTGAATGCACACGGAAGCTATCCGCTTATCAAGGATCGGGCTGAAACCCCATGTGCATGATGGTCTTGTGCATGAAGCCTATGTGTAATGGCAATTTTGTGATCTATGTTTTCTTTTTAGCGCTACACAAGTTCCGGAGGCTCTTTTAAGGTCGGAAGGAGAACTGACATCCATTAAAGCTAGGCAGAAAAAAGTGCGGGAAGCACTTAAAAAATTAAATGTTATTATCCCAGAGGTAATTATGTGTTTTAGCATCTAACAGATGCCCTAATTGAAAGAGATCAGTTTTTTTAAGAGATATCTTCCAAATGAACTCTAGCTCTGTATGGCTAGATACAGACGTCCGTTAAACCGGACGTGAGCAGTCCGTGGTAATTCGGGCTGGATTTGTTCTTTACAGCCGGAGCGCACGGCGTCATAGCAACCAATGACGCCATGCACTCCGGCTGTAAAGAACAAATCCAGGCCGCATTACCAAGGACTGCTCACGTCCAGGTTTAACGGGCGTCTGCATCTAGCCTATGGATTTCTGTATTTAGCCTCTGACTAAAGACAAATGTAGACCAAATTGTATCTTTTTTTTGTTTGTACCATTTTTTTATATTCCTGATTTTGCTGTAGGATAAAGAGCCTCCTGTAATTGCTGTTTTGGGATCTGGTGGTGGACTTCGTGCCATGGTTGGTTTTCTTGGTGTCCTTGGTGAACTGGCCAAAGAAGGTCTTCTGGATGTTATTACGTATATTTGTGGCACTTCTGGTTCAACCTGGTAAATTATTTCACATTTAACTAATGTGCAATATAGTGAAAAGACCAAAGTGTTAAGACCCCTTCCTTTGTTTCAAGCCACTTTAATGGCGTTTTTGGTGGGATTTTTTAAATTAGTGCTAACTTTTGTGAGTATTTTGATGAAAAGCCTATGGAGAAAAATGCCAGAAGCAGCATCGTTCCTAGTGTGCTATGTAGTCATAAAAAATTCCATAAATTCTACAAAAAAGCCACAAGCCATAACACTGTGTGTGAAACCTTTACAATATTTTACTATAGACTTAGGCTACTTTCACACTAGCGTTTTTGCTGGATCCGGCAGGGTTCAGCAAAAATGCTTCCGTTACTGATAATACAACCATCTGCATCTGCTATGAATGGATCCGGTTGTATAATTTTTAACATACCCAAGACGGATCCGTCATAAACTCCTTTGACAGTCAATGGCAGACGGATCCGTTTTCTATTGTGTTAGAGAAAACGGATCGGTCCCTGTTGACTTGCATTGTGAGTCATCCGTCTTGCTCCGCATCCCAGAACGGACAGCAAACCGCAGCATGCTGCGGTTTGCTCTCCGGAATGAAAACGGAATGGAATGCATTTTGGAGCATCCCGTTCTGTTCAGTTATGTTTTGTCCCCTTTGACAATGAATGAGGACAAAACGGAAATGTTTTTTTCCAGTAAAGAGACCCTATGACGGATCTCAACACTGTCAAATATTAACGCTAGTGTGAAAGTAGCCTTAAAGTAACATTGGTTATGTCAATAATTTTGTGCCTTTTTTCAGTGATACATAGAGTATTTTTTTTGTATATTTTTTTCTTTGTTTATATTTTTAATACCCTAGAATATGCATAAAAAAATGGTCTGTTTAAATTTTTGGGGGGTTTGTTTTTAAAAAGTAGCACAAAGTATAACTGAAATTCCTGTAGGATCGGCTAGTTGGATTTCATGGGTGTCCGACAGTGGCATAATCTTCCCTCTTCCCATTCAGAGCACATGTACAGTCAGTCAAGCGATCATGTGTATGGTTGTGTCAAAAGAAATAACTGTCAGATGAATCAGTATCCAGGCAGCTGCTATCTAAAATGTATGGCCAGCTTCACCTTAAAGGCTATGTACATCTTTGGTGGCCATTTTTATTTTTTTTAAATATTGTAGTGTACTCATTTTGAGCTAAAAATAATTTTTTCAAATGGTCTTTATTAAAAATGATGAGCCATTTTCCCTGCACAGCTTTCAGTTTATCTACTAGAGGGATCTATATTTTCTCTCTGCTCCATCAGACAGGGAGCTAACGGGATCCTTATTTCTGCTCTCTGACCTTACTGATAAGAATGTGGTTTAAATAAGTGTTTAAGGGTACTTTCACACTTGCGTTGGTGCAGATCGGTCTATTTATTTGCACAGACGGATCCGCACCTATAATGCAAACGTTTGTTTCTGTTCAGAACGGATCCATTTGCTTTAGTTTTAAAGAAAAATGACAAAGTCCAAAACGGATCCGTTTTGAATTACATTGAAAGTCAATGGGGAATGTATCCGTTTTAAATGCACCATTTTGTGTCATTGAAAACGGATCCGTCCCCATTGACTTACATTGTAATTAAAAACGGATCTGTTAGGCTCCGCCTCTTCAGACGGACACCAAAATACAGCAAGCTGCGTTTTGGTTTCCTCCTCCAAAACAGAATAGAAGTGGAACGGAGCCTAACTGATGCATTCTGAATGGATCCTTATCCATTCAGAATGCATTGGGGCTTAACTGATCCGTTTTGGACCGTTTGTGAGAGCCCTGAAACGGATCTCACAAACGAAATCCAAAATGCTAGTGTGAGCATACCCTAAGAGCCTTTTAGTAATTTAGAAATAAGGGTAATTAGATTACTGGTACAAAGTGAAAGTACCAGTCACACAGTTAGAAAAACAGTTAACCCTTTGTGACAGAACGGCTAAATATTTTTAATAAATACCAATTGAAAAAATGATTTTTAGCCCAAAATGTGTAAAATTCAAACATTAAAAAAAAACTGTCCCCAAAGGTGTACATAGCCTTTAACTCTTCTGCCGAAACATACAAGTGAACAGGGCTGTGTTGTAGATGAAAAGTCACCCTGAAGCACAATGTGAAAAATGTTCTAAAACTTCCGGCTGCCTATGCTGTGAATTTTTTTTAGTTCACCGATGATCCTTCTGTGGCACCTACAAAGGGCAGTAGGGTATATCTCCCAGTTATTTTCTCTCTGGGAGTAGCATTCATGTGCACTTTTGCCCCACCTATCTAAGAGGCGACCTTGATTATGGTGGTATATATAGGTGTGTGTGCCCCTCCTCTCATTGGTTGCTGATGCACATAGAGGTAACTACTGTGGGAGCAACACACTATATGTGCAGGGCCTGCGCTCCTGAACATAAATGCATAACTGCATAGGTAAGTTTAGCCAAGGACCTCCCTGAACTGAGACCACCTTGGCACTGGGTAGGTGGGCACAGATGTGTTTTGATCAAAATGTATTAGTCCATATGTTATGTTTGCATCTATTACTATAGTGCATTATTTTCTGTGAAATGCAATATGATATTACAATACATTAACAATTTGTCTTTTATTTTATATTTAGGACTATGTCATCCCTGTATAATAATGAAAAGTGGTCATCATGCATGGTTGAGATGGAGCGTCAGATAACTGAGCGTCTAATAAATCCGTCAATGAATTGGGAAAAAATGTGGGAAAAGCTAAAACAGAGTTTTTCGGAAGAAATGTTTTCACTGACCAATTTTTGGGCATACGTGTTTGTTCATAAAGTCATTAGTGAAGTAAGTAACATACACTGACATTATACAATATGTTCTACTGTATTAATGTGTTCTACAAACACTATACACACAGCGTCATTTCATTAGGGTGGAGACAAGATGAGCATTTATTTTAGGTAAGTCACCTTAAAGGGAAAGTATATCAGCTATATGTTTTGTACTAATTAGACCAGGTAATGAAACCTTTACCTTGTTTCTGATCTGTATTCTTTAACCATCTTGGATGGGGAACACCAGCTACTGTATTTGCTGCACATATTTCTTATGTGAATATAGCCAAATCCTGGCTATAGTCAACTTCTATTTCACACCAGCACCACCATAAACACACGTGGCCAAGCTTGCATGTTTATTTCAAGGGGGAGAGGGGAATAAGTATCACAACCTTCTGGCAGTGAGTTACCTTCCACAGTTACCCATACACATGTGGTAGCTAATGTGTAGGGTGAGGATAACGATTGTTACTGAATGCTAATTATCCTCTGGTTTTGTCTCTGCAGCTAAATGAAAAAACATTGTCCAATCATCAGACGTCTTGTGAGATTGGAGAAAATCCTTATCCTATCTATGCTGCTGTAGAAGAGGACTCTTTAAATAAATTTCAGCCAGGTGAGGTCCAAAAATTGTTAGATAACTTTGAGAACAAAATCGAAACAGGTGATAAAATGCCAAATTGTCCCTTTTACAGCTCGAAGAGACCCACTGCACATTAATTACTGTATATGCAGGGGCATAATTAATATTCACAGGGTCATAGCAGACAATACAATTCCTTTTAGCCCATTAGCCACACGGAACATTTGTTATGTTGACATTATGATGACCAGCAGTTATAGGTAGGAAGGATGGCGTGGCACTCTCGTCCTGGTTGTGTGGGTGCTGGGTTCCTAGCCCTCAATAGTATCAATATAGAAACTTTAGCACTCCAATGAATATGGTGATATCAAGGTGTATTTTTTATTTTTCCTATGAAAAACAACTCAAAGTGAAAGTGTGATGTTTCGATCAACATGGAAGATGTGTTGAGCTGGTAGACATGTGTATCCACACCATGGGTTTCGCTGACCAAAACCCATAGTGTGGATACACATGTCTACCAGTTCAACGCCTCTTCCATGTTTTCTCCTAATTCTCTAATGGCAACCTGTTTGAAAAAGGTCAGAGTTGACCGAAACGTCACACTTTCACTTTGAGTTTCCTTGCATAAGAAGAATAAAAAATACACCTTGATATCACCATATTCGTTGGAGTCCTGAAGTTTCTATATTGAGACCAGCAGTTATAGTCATCTTGGGGTTCTAGCAGTACGGTCGAAAAACAGAGGGAATTCACTCAACTCCTGTATTCTGTTCATCTGTTCAGTTCAGCACCAACAGCCTGTGTGTGTTGATACATTGGTAGAATACAGGTGGCTGTAAAGGTAGAAAATGTTTTTAGCGCAAAGCTACTGGCTGCACAAAGAGTGACCTCAATTATAGCGACTTAGTAGGAAATTTCTGGAATTTTACATAATAATATAATTTCAATGAAACATTGTTCAGGTGGCACTTGCTTTGCATTGAGGGCCTGAGTGCTCATTTGCAAGGGACATCTCCTGTGGTACCTTCTGGCTGGTCCACGTTTTGCATGTAATTAAGTTTAACATAATTTGTACATTTTTAAGTAGATTTGTCACAATGAATGGTCACTGGCAGTGACGTAGCATGCATTGCTGGCACCCAGGGCAAGTATTGCACCCCCACGCTAATTTTTTTAACCCATGCCCCAAATGCTCCAGCCGTGCATGGTGATGGATCAGCGGATGATGCCTCTATATACACTGATTGCACTCCGCTGACATACTATTGCATCAGGGGTCACAAAGGAATTCCCAATCCCCATTTAGGCTCCATGGGGTCAACCAGTCCCACCGAAAGTAGTACAAATTAAATTACCAGTGGGGCTGGGGGCACGGAGTCTAAATAGGGATGGCTTAATAAGCAGGATTATTACTGGGGGGGGGGGGCCTAAGTGTCTGAACAGAAGGCCGATTGGAATTTTACTAGGACGAATCACTGTGCAGAGTCACTTTAAGCCCCCACAGTAATAATCCTCCTTATTAAGACATCCCTATTTAGGCTCAATGCCCCCAGCCAGCCTCACTGGGGTATTCTAGTTATGTGACGCTATAACTATTAAATCGGTGGAGGTCCTACCACTGGACCTCAACTAATCTTGAGAACAGGAACCCCAAACTCCGTGGAGGCCCCAACATGAACAGAATGGCTGGTTGGGCATGCACGCAGTCGCTCCATTCATTTCTATGGGAGTTCCAGAGACAGCCGTTAGCCGGAGATTGGCTAACAAAGGTATGGCTATGATGTACATAGTGCACTATAACAAATTGGTCTTTTCATATACTCCACCAATATAAATTAATATGGACCTGAAATAAATATTTTTGTATGTGTCGGTCAATATCCCATACACTTTCCAGACAGTGCTCTTAAAACTACGGAATGCAGCAGCACAGCTTAAAAAGAGCCAACTGCACACGGTTTGATGGTTCGCACACGCGCCCTGATCACTGATGAGTGAACGCACACCCGGCGCTCTAATTGGCTGAAGCCCACTGTGCGTTGCCTGTGATAGAATGAATGCTACTCATTCTCACAGGCTGCCCACTGTGTGCATCCCACCAGCGCAATCATTCACTGAATGGCAATGGTGGGATGCAAATGCACTCACATACAATGCCATTAACTCTCACAGGCAGTGCACTAACAGCCAGATGGCAGTTTAGCACCTGGGGAAACTGCCCTCTGCCTCCTCTTCCCACACTACGCTGCTGTTCTTTGGTCTCTTATTATGATTATTATATTGCCCCCAATCTCAATGTGACCATCATTTTGCAGCTTTTTTTGTGTAAATATTTGGTCCCACTTGACAAGGATGCTGGGCTTCTCTATACTTGGCTACCAGGCAGGGAGTGTTCATTATCCCTGTTCTGAGATATCACTACATATATATTATTGAAAGCACTTCTAGGACACCACTGTAGTCCTTAGCCATTAGCTTTCACATTATTATGTCATGCATGTTATGTGACATCACTGTGTGCATTACTCATTACACTGTGACATCCCTGTGTGCCACTTGAAAATCTATATTGCTTATCCCCATCTTGTAAATAGATATAACTACATGATCAGTTTTCGGTGCATTGTGCAAATGGATATACATATACATTCTCCAGTGGAATGCACGGGCAGAGGAGCTGTGCCCATGTAGTTAATAATGGGTGCTGGTTGTAATATACAGTTGATATCCAGCTGTAAGGGGCGTGATTGAAGATAACTCCGATCCCAGTCATTTAACCACATAAATGCCACAGTTAATAGTAACTACAGCATCTAGGTGGTTAGTTTGATGGAGCAGCTCCTTCATTCAAATCAACAACCTGGGATCGAAATGGATAGCCATTGCAGCCAGCTGCCATGGTCTGGGTCCAACATCTGGAACCCCCGCCGATCAGATGTCTGAGAAGTTACTGATGCTCCTGTGAGCACTGCAGTCTTCTACATGCTTACCGTACACAGTGCCGTACATTGTATAGAGGCTGTGCTTGATATCACGCTCAGGCCTATTGACTTCTATGGAGTGACCGATGAACATGTCGTCACTGGTCTAGAAAAAGCTCAGAAGAGGCCACAGTGCTACTGTGAGCACCAATGCCTTCTCAAACAGCTGAATGGTGGGGGTCCCGGGTGTCGGACCCCCCCCCCCCCAATCAGATACTGATAACCTATTCTGAGATACTAGACTAATATTCTGAGGATACGTCATTGGTATTAAAGTCTTGGAAAACCTTTATATTTTCTATATTTGCTAAAAGGTCAGCCAGGTAACCACAGTGAATTCCCTACAGCTGTAGATATTATTATTAAAATATGTCATGGTGCAATGTCCATCCAGGGCACCACACATAGACGTCGCTTCACAGCCGTGAGACCTCTTTGCAGTTTGTTGATGGCTTCAAGGTTTTTTGACAAACTATGCAGCCATTTACAAGCTGAAGGAGTAAGCATTTCTGTTTTAAGTAATCTGCACAGCCCCGCTGCCTTGGGCCACATCACAGCCAACACTTGACCATGCGGCAGCTACTAAATTTGTTGTGTTGTTTTTCAGTGTTTAAAATTGTAGGGGATTGTTACTTAAGCTGTCTAATATCTGATAAATGACAGATGACTAATATTTGTTATGAAAGTTAGAAAGTTTGGGTACTCTATACAGGCAAAAATGTTTTATTCATTTTATCATAAAATGCATGGTAAGATCAATAATAATAAATGGATCAGCCATGACATTATAACGAGGTAAAGTGATAAACATAGATTATCTTGTTAAAATGACACCTATCAAGAGGTAGGATATATTAGGCAGCGAGTGAAAAGTTAATGACAAGTTCCTGGAAGAACAAAGAGTGACTTTGACAAGTGTCAAATTGTGAAAGCTAGATTGTGAAGTCAGAGTAACTTCAAGTTTTGTATGCAATTTTTAGTACCTTCCAAAAGTGGTCCAAGTAAGAATAATTAGTGAACCTGTAGCAGCATCATGGGGGCTTAAGGTTCATTGATACGCAAGAGCCATTAAGGCTATCCCATGATGATCCCTGTCCACAGCCAAAAGCTCCTACAATGAGCATGAGCACATCAGATCTGAACCATAGGGCAATGAAAGAAGGTACGGAAGCATGTTTGTGGACATGTGTCATCTTTATCTGAGAAAGCACTATAGGAAGCAGGCAAGCCAGTGGTGTGATACTCTGGGCAATGTTCGGCTGGGAAACCTTGGGTTCTGCCATTCATGTGGCTATTACTTTAACATATACCACCTACTTAAACATTCCTCCATGCCAACAGTATTCCTTAATGGCCATGACCTCTTTCAGCAGTATGTGCCCTGTCACACTACAAAGGTTGTCCAGGAATGATTTGAGGAACATTATAAAGAATTCAAGATGTTTGCCATGCCTACAAATCCAATCCATTCTATAAGGTCTGCTACTAACATTGGTGCCAGATACAGTTGTGTTCAAAATTATTCAACCCCCAATGCTGTAAAGGGTTTTAGGGAATTTAGTGTACATTTGTAATTGTGTTCAGAATGAAATCTTACAAGGACTTTTTAAAGAACCAAATGCAACTAAAATGACATCAATTGTTTTTGTAATACAGTATTAAATGTTTTTTTGTGATTTCTTCATTGACACAATTATTCAACCCCTTAAAGACTCTTAAGAACAGAGGTTCATTCAAGTGTTTTTGATCAGGTATTGAAAACTCCTGTGGATGTCAAAGAGCAGCAATCAAGCATAATAAGCACCAATTAGGCAGATGTAAAATGACTGTGATACTCGGCTCCTTCTAGACATTTACTGGTGTGTTTACAGACATGGTGAAGTCAAGAGAATGGTCCAGGAAGACAAGAGAAGAGGTGATTTCTCTTCACAGGAAGGGCAATGGCTATTAGAAGATTGCAAAGATGTTAAACATACCAAGAGACACCATAGGAAGCATCATTCGCAAATTCAAGGCAAAGGGCACTGTTGAAACGCTACCTGGTCGTGGCAGAAAGAAGATGCTGACTTCGACTGCTGTGCGCTACCTGAAGCGCAAAGTGGAGAAAAGTCCCTGTGTGACTGCTGAGGAACTGAAAAAAGATTTGTCAGATGCGGGTACTGAAGTTTCAGCTCAGACAATAAGGCGCACACTGCGTAATGAAGGCCTCCATGCCAGAACTCCCAGGCGCACCCCCTTGCTGTCTCCAAAGAATAAGAAGAGTCGACTGCAGTATGCCAAAAGTCATGTGGACAAACCATAAAAGTTTTGGGATAGTGTTCTGATTAAACAAAATTAGAACTGTTTGGGCCCATGGATCAACGCTATGTTTGGAGGAGGAAGAACAAGGCCTATGAAGAGAAGAACACCTTGCCTACTGTGAAGCATTGCGGGGGGTCAATCATGCTTTGGGGCTGTTTTGCTTCTACAGGCACAGGGAAGCTTCAGCGTGTGCAAGGTACCATGAATTCTCTTCAGTACCAGGAGATATTGGATGAAAATGTGATGCAGTCCGTCACAAACCTGAGGCTTGGGAGACGTTGGACCTTTCAACAGGACAATGATCCCAAGCATACTTCCAAGTTCACTAGAGCATGGTTGCAGATTAAAGGCTGGAACATTTTGAAGTGGCCATCGCAGTCACCAGACTTAAATACGATTGAGAACCTCTGGTGGGACTTAAAGAAAGCAGTTGCAGCGCGCAAGCCTAAGAATGTGACTGAACTGGAGGCTTTTGCCCATGAAGAATGGGCGAAGATACCCGTAGATCGCTGCAAGACACTTGTGTCAAGCTATGCTTCACGTTTAAAAGCTGTTATAACTGGAAAAGGATGTTGTACTAAGTACTAAGATTGAATGTCACTTGGGGGTTGAATAAAACTGATAATGATGTGAGCACAGAAAAGACATTTGTGGTTATTTCATTATAAATGTTATGCTATATTTGTCTGACTTACAAGTGCCTCTTTGATTTAATTGTAAACGAGATTACTGAAATGATCAAAATCAATGTCAAACTGGCCAAAACACTCAATTTCAGTGGGGGTTGAATAATTTTGAACACAACTGTACCACAGGACAACTTCAGAGTTCATGTGGAATCCATGCCATTATGGATCAATGCTGTTTTGGTTATCTCAAGAGGGGCCTACACAATATTAGGTTTTAAAAGTTTTTTTCAGGCTCCTGATATTGATGGCCTACTCTCAGTATAGGTGTTTAAAGGGGTTATCCAACACTTAACTTTCTTAACAGACCCATTTAGAGTGGCTGGACCCTTGGTGGGGTTCATATTTACCTGGTCCCCACCACTAGATTTCAGCTGCATCTCTCTGTGGCTGCCTCTACAGGTCCCCAGACTCTGGGAATCAACATCTGGTTGACGGGTGTCACATGACCGCTGCAGCCAATCACTAGCCGCGAGTTATGACCCGTGTGGCATGTGACCCAGTGATGTACTGCATGGATTACTGGATGCAGCAGTCATGCATGTGATGCCAGTCAACAGAGTCCCGGGACCTGTGGAGGCAGCTATGCAGTGATGCAGCCAGAATCCATCAGCAGGGATCAGAAAAGTATGAACACCCCCATGGGTCCAGCCACTGAAGAGGTCAGTTAAAAAAGTGTTGGATAACCTCTTTAATATACTATTGGTGATACTCCGACACCCCGCACCCCCACCAATCAGGTGTTCCCTGCATCCTCCGGCACCGGAATGAGCTCTTTGAATGGACCTGGAAGCACAGCTCCGTTCAAAGTATAGTGGCCATGCTGGGTTACTGCAGCTCATCTGAATTGGAGCTGAGCTGCAGTAACCAGGCACGGCTACTACACTTTGAACTTCGAGTTGTGCTGTCGTTCCATTCAAAGTGCTAATTTCAGGGAGAGCGGGTTGTCGGACCCTCACGGATTACATTTTAATTACCTGTCTTGAGGATATCATCAGACAACCTGAAAAACCCCTTTAATGTTATGTTATGAGTGATCAGTGTATATCTCTATATATGAGTAAGACAGGAACTATTATATAGTAATAGAATGTTTTACAGCTCATGAATGCCCAGTTACACAGTGACTTTATTTATGATTGTGGTAATTGTGAAATTTATTACAGGGGCCTGGTTCGAGTTTACACCTCACCTGGCTGGATTCCCAGCATACAAATCATTTGTCAGAACTGAGCTCATGGGCAGTCAGTTCAGTGAAGGGAAATTAGTGAAGATTTATCCAGAGTGGGACATCTGTTATCTCCAAGGTAAACTATAAGATTAGGAAATACTAAAATCTCAAACAACCAGGAGCATTAGTTTTTAGCTACCATGAATATATTGCTAATTACTAGTGGTTGCACATTTATTTTTTGGGATTTTACAAGTAAACATACACCAGACATTTATTTTGTGGTTTCAGCACCATAGCTATGGGAGGTGCATACAATATATGCCATATAATAGTTAGGTAGTCCTGTTACAGATTTTATCTTGCGGCCCACGGGATTGAAGTCATGTCTCTGAATGCTCAATACTCCAGAGATTTGATCATCGGTGCCTCTTTTTTTTTTCTCTTCCTCTTGTGCCATCTAGTGAAATAAAAAGTAACTGGAGGGTGCTGTAAGATATTGAAATTACATACAGAGCCACTGTAATAGCAGCATGAGATATAAACCCTTCATACTGATCTTGCATATTTGTAATGTGACTCCTGATGCTTGGTGAGAAATTGAACATATGGATCCTGGATGGCATCCCAAGGTTATGTAGCCCAAGAGTAATCCTGTCCTGTATCCTGCTCTCACGCATCACAGCCTAGTAGCCTATTTCTTATCCTTGGTGATCGATTGCCTATTGTTCATCTCTTAGTGGTCCAGGGCCATGATCATCATCTCTGGTGGGTATGAATATTAAGGGATATTGCGACTCCTTCAGCTTACTGGCCATGTAGCCGCAGTTTTCGCTTCCATAGTGGTGATAGTGCTGCATAGAATTTTGTATACTTAAGTTAACAATTCGCCAGTTATGGCTTATATCCAGGGCCCGTACGCTTGGAATGTGTTTTCACTTGTTCCATTAAACCTGCCTGTGTAGTAGAGTATGCATTTCAAGCACAGAACAAATGGGATAGCAATATACACTGTATAAACAAACGGTCTGTTATAATACTGCTTACTAGCTGCTATACAGTACAATTCATGTTTTTCTTTTATCCATAGGAATGTGGGGCAGTGCGCCTGCAAATAATACTGCAATTAAAAATTTTATCAAAGGCAAGTATTATAACAAGGAATAAAGCATTATACATTTAATAACACACATTGATCAGGTAGAAGCGTTAGCCATAATTGTAGTGGAGTACCAATAGGGGATGTAGAAGTAATAATAGTCACACTTGTTGAAATGGTAGATGTGGTTCCTGTTAGGGAGAGTTCACTATTTAGTCATAGTAAAATGGCCAAATCCATTCCTATTTAGTCATAGTAAAATGGCCAAATCCATCAAGTGAGCGACACCAGCGTTGTCTAAGCACCCCATTGATTTATAATTTGATCTGTCAGGTTCTGTCATGGTGTCCGTAATTTTGAGAGGAAGATTAGCGCAGTATTTTTCTTATCAAATTTGACATAATCTGCAACAAAGCCTCAGGCGCAGATGTGAACCGAGCGCCTTAACGCTTTCGCCTTGAGGCCCAGGAGCTTCCCTTTATGCCTCTGAATTTTAGGAATCTACTGCTGAGAGCTGGACTAATGTACTGTACACATTCAGGGAGAGAGGAGGGAAAACTACAGACATTATAATACAGAGTATAGCTTTAAAGGCTTTGTACTACTTTGTGGGCAATTTTTTTTTATTGCATTGTGCTTATTTTGAGCTAAAATCATTTTTTCAATTGGTCTTTATTAAAAAATATGGAACACTTTTTCTCGCCCATTTTCCTTGGGGGACACAGGAGACCATGGGTATAGCTCAGCTCCCTAGGAGGCGTGACACTAAGTAGAAACTGTTAAGCCCCTCCTCCATCAGCTATACCCTCAGCCTGGAGTGAGAGACTGCCAGTTTTTGCTTAGTGTCCAAGGAGGCAAGACACTCCCTGCTCTGCAGGGCTGTTTTCTCCTTGTGCTTTTATTTTTGATTTAATTTTGTTTTGTTTTCTTCTAAAAGATCTGGGACAACAGAGACGCACTAGACCTCTCTGTTTCTCCCGGGGTTGAGCTGCGCCAGTGCCGTTAAACAGCACTGCTGCCTCCCCCACAGAAGGCAAGGTGGATCCGGGCAGCACTAGCTCCCCTACATCCCCCCAGCGCAAGGGTCGCCCGCACGCCAAGTCCCTCCCCCGGCTTCCTGCCACTGCGGTGCCAGTAGCTGAAGGGGCGACCCTGCTGGAACGGACCGAGGGTGAAGACGACTGTTGGTGAGATGAGGCTGATCCAGCCCTACGTCCCCCCCCCCCTCACCCCGGTCTCCTGCGTGACTGACCCCCATACTGGTGCCTCTGGTCCCTGCTGAGAGGAATGCTGCGCACTCAGCCTAGGCTGGACCCTGGGGTGTCGCATGGGCACCTATGATGCCCCTCCCTCCCTCAGGGATGGCACTGCAATATAGAATATATGGGGCGCTCCGCATCTGGGCCTAAAGACCTGCGCCCAGCTGCCCCTCTACTACCCTCACGGGCACCGCCCCCCTCCCCCCACTTCAGGCGCTGCTTCAGGGCCACAGGGCCCACTCACCAACGCTGCTGACGCAGGGCCCTCGCTCCCGGCCGGCGGGTGGCACCCGCGGCCGGCGTTTCCCCTGCGGCGCCGCTCCGGATCCCTCCAGACCCCGGCCGACCCTCGCTGCATCCCGGTCGGCCGGGCGCCGCAAATTTAGGCCCCTGCTTCGCGGCTTGCCGGGCCGCAATTCTGCTACTCCATGGGGGAAGCGGCTTTCCCCCACGGCCCCTGACTCTTCCGGCCGCGGGGTGGGCACCCGCGGCCGGTATGTGCCGACGTCACCCCACGCCTCGGGCCCCGCAAAAAATTTAGGCCGCGGCCTACTAGGCCGCAAAATAATGCCGGCCTTGGTTGTATGGGGGCGGGGACTTCATCCCAGGCGGGAATTTTCCCGCCTGGAGGTTCCTCCGCCCCCAGGAGATCGCTGCGCCGCCCAGGCCGGCTTCCATTAACCCTTTACGTACCGGCCATCTCCTGCGGCCGGTATTAGTTTAAAGGAGCCCCTCTAGCTTGGGGTCTCCTAATAGGGGCCGGTATAGGGCCTCTACCTACCTCTCAGAGAGGCTTTTTTTCTTTAAATTGAAAAAAAAAAAAACGTTTGCTGGCCACATGCAAGTTCCCCTTCTGTGCGGACCTTGCCCTCTTATGGGATATGTTGCGGACCAGGTACATGTTCCTTGTTCCCACCGATAATGTCAGCTGGGTACGTGATCCCCTTCCTATAGGCAGAATCCGCACCCTCAATGGTTACGGTACTGGCCTGTGCGCTACCCCCCTTACTAGGTGGTAGGGCTGCACGATATGGGAATTTTGTGCGATTGCAATTAGGGCCCTAAAAATTGCGATAATGATATGCGATGCGATATTTTAAGGGAATTGTGCTAGAGGTCTATCTGCTTGGATTTTCAAGGTAAAAGCTCACACAGATGACTGATAATGTGAAATGTAGTTATGCTGAACTCAAGAACTGAAAAATAAAATACATATTTGCATTACTGCAAAAGAACAAAATACAAAACTTGCCATCTTCTTTGATAGCGCTGCACAGAACAGATAAATAAAATAGATAAAAGAACATGTGTTCATTAAAGAGGACCTTTCACTGGTCCACAGTTTATTAGGCAAAGCTATATACATGGAGAGCGGCACCCAGGGATGTCCCTGCACTTACTTGTATCCCTGGGTGCCGCTCCGTTCGTCCTCTGTAGCCCCCGGTATCATATCCTGAATATGAGCTGAGCGCTGCGATTGGCCAGCGCTCCAGCCCTGGGAGAAGGAGACGCCCAGAGCAAAAGAAGATGTCTCCGCCCCAGGCAAAATTATCAGCAGGGCGTGCGCCGGTACTGGGGGCTACAGCAGGCGAACGGAGCGGCACCCAGGGATACAAGAAAGTGCAGGGACATCCCTGAGTGCCGCTCTCCATGTACATACCTTTTCCTAATAAACTGTGGACCAGTGAAAGGTCCTCTTTAAAATAACGACTTTCCACCAGCCCCTCCTCCCTCCCCGCACTGTAACTGATGTATCGCTGGCCGCGCTGTGCAGCATAGCGGCCGGAGATACAGTGTCAGTATCACGTAGAAAGTCAACCATCGCTATATAAGATGCACTGCCATTCCCCCCCCCCCCACACTTTTGGGGGGGAAAAAGTGTGTCTTATAAAGCGAAAAATACGGTAATATAATTGCAGCATTTTTGGGTCAGCAAATTGCGATTGCGATATAGCGATTAATTGCGATTACGATTGCTTTCGCGATATATTGTGCAGGCCTACTAGGTGGCTTGTCGCACTCTCCCTAGCTGTGGGCTGGCCATGTGCATCCCACACCCCTTCCGTGGGCAGATTACTGCACCCTCTCTGGAAATGGTGCTGGCCGTGTGCATGACCCCCTTCCACAGGTGGAGTTCTGCATTTTCACTAGATGCGCGCTGGCCTTGTGCATAACCCCCTTCCACAGGCGGTATACTGCACTCTCACTGGATGTGTGCTGGCCTTGTGCATTGCCCCCTTCCACAGGCGGTATACTGCACTCTCACTGGATGCGTGCTGGCCATGTGCATGACCCCCTTCCACAGGCGGTAAACTGCACTCTCACTGGATGCGTGCTGGCCATGTGCATGACCCCCTTCCACAGGCGGTATACTGCACTCTCACTGGATGCGTGCTGGCCATGTGCATGACCCCCTTCCATAGGCGGACACTGCACTCTCACTGGATGCGTGCTGGCCATGTGCATGACCCCCTTCCACAGGCGGAATACTGCACTCTCACTGGATGCGCGCTGGCCTTGTGTATGACCCCCTTCCACAGGCGGTATACTGCACTCTCACTGGATGCGTGCTGGCCATGTGCATGACCCCCTTGCACAGGCGGTATACTGCACTCTCACTGGATGCGTGCTGGCCATGTGCATGACCCCCTTCCGGACGAATGCCGCACTCACTGAATATGGTGCTGGCCTTGTGCATGACCCCCTTATTCAGGCGGTATGCTGCACTCTCACTGAATACGGTGCTGGCCATGTGCATGTCCTTCTTCCATTGGCGGAAAACGGCACCTCACTAGATGCGGTGCTGGCCATGTGCATGCCCCCCTTCCATGACGGTATGCTGCACTCTCACCGGCTGCGGTGTTGGCCATGTTCACAAGCTCCTTCCGTAGGCAGGATGCTGCGCTCTCACTGGATCCTCTACCATCCACGTGCATGACCCCCCTCCATAGGCGGCATACTGCACTCATCGGCTATTGTACTTGCAACGTACACTACCCCTTCCTAGACGGTCCTCTACACTGTCACTAGATCCGCTGCCGGCCAGTACATGACCCCCTTCCTTAGGAGGAATGTTGCACTCTCACTGGATCTGCTACCGGCCAGTACATGACCCCCTTCCATAGGCGGAATGCTGCACTCTCACTACATATAATGCTGGGAACGCGCTACTCTGCCCATGTGCATGCCTACCTTCCTTAAGCGGTATAATACGCTCTCACTGACTGTATTTGTTTTTACCAGATGCGTGGCTGGTATTGAGCATGTCCCCCTCCCTTGGGAGGAATGCTTGCACCCCTACCGGGGCAGTGCTGACCTTGTGCTTAATGCTCACTGGACTCAGGGCTGATGCTGTACTCGTTGAGCTGGCCTCGCGCATGTCCCCCTTCTTTGGCGGCTTAGTTGCGCTCTTGCCGGTTACGGTGTTGGTGTATTGTTACACCACCACTACTGCGATGTGCCCGCGTCCATGTTCACCTTCCCTAGGTGGACTTCCCGCGTTCCTACTGGGTACTTAACCGGGCCTTAACACTCTTGCCGATGGTAGTGTCTGCCAGGTGCACATCCCCCTTCTCTAGGCGGGCTGCTGGCGTTCCGTCGCATGCTTTACTAGTCTTGTGCATGACGCCCTTCTTGGCGGCATATTGCACTTGTGTAGATGAGGTGGGGCACTGTCGGCGCCCCCCCCCAGACTGTTTTGAACCAGGTGGACGTTCCTGCACTCTCATTGCATTGTATGGGCCATATATGCCTTCTACTACGGTATGTGGATTGGCATTCTCACTACCTGAGAGCTTGCCCGTACGTTTGTCCTCCTTCCTTCCGAATACTTGTCGGAGTTGGACAGTATTCTGTGGTTCCGCCTTTGACGGTACCCTCCATACTCATTGGCCCTTCCCCCGGCGGGGTGTTGTGGCTTCTGAGCGCATACCCCTCTTGTTGTCCTTCCAATGCCTTGCTTTTCTGCGCAAGCCGTCACATGGACGACAGGGCTGTCTGCAGCGACCTTCGGATTCTACGTTGACTCCGACGGGACTTAGGTTCCCTCACCTACTACCATCCCCTCCTCTTCAGAGGTAGTGTGGTTGGGCCCTTCCTACGGGCCCTCTCCGCTCTTAGTGCTGCTCTGTGGCCGGGTTCGGGCCACTCTCCTCTGGTGGGTCACCCGACTCCTCTTGGGTGCTTCGGTTATATCAGGTCCAAGGGACCCCAGCCTTTGGTGTCCACGGTTTTCGCCTTCCGCAAGGCGGTTTGTCTGGCGACACATGCAGTATCAGGGAATCTGCCTCGGGCTGTCCTACCCCGCTTATCCTGTTACCCACTCCTCCCTTCGGGTAGGGGGGGTTTTGCCGGAGTCTGCCTCGTCGGCTTCTTCTCGCCGGCTCTGTTTTGACTCCCATTCGGGGTATATCCCTCCGATTGGCTCCTGCCCTGGCTAGGGTTCGGTGGCTATTCCCTTCCGCCCTCTCCTCTAGAGTGGATGGTTGTTAACTTGGATGTTCCGGGTTCCTGTTGTGCCCTCAGAACATCTCCCTCATTTACACTGGCTGTACTAGTTGTATGCCACTTACCGTGCCTTCTGCGTCTGTCCTCCTGCTCGGGTGGCAGCTTGCGCTTTCCGTTGTTGGCGGCGGTCATACTGTACCTTGCCTTCTCAGTCGGTTGACCCCCGGCCTTTGATTGGCTCTCTGCGGTCGGCAACTGTAGTGTTTCCGGCGCTTGCCTTGCCCTTTCTTGCCATGTTGGCCCTTGACTGTAGGTCGTAACCTCTTACTCCCCGTGCTGGTAGTCTGTTCGCTCGGGTCTGAGGTAAGGATTGTGTCCTCGCTTACCTCATCCACTTCGAGGTTAGTTTTCTCTACCTTATCTGTCCTTGTCTCCGCAACTACTATGTTCCGGTTGTACTGTGGGTAGCGGCCTGGCATTCTACAGCCAGGCTCTCTTCATGTTGTTGCTTGAGGATCGTTTTTTCGATCCCTGCTTGTACTTAAATCTCCCTCGCCGGGTCGGTTGAACCTCCTTCTCCGGTGGCCCATCGGCATGGACTTTCACCCGATTTATCCTGGCGTCTGTCGGATGCTGGACGGACCCCTTTGGTTTTTTCCGCCCGCTCTTCTGCTCCCCCATTCTGGGCGGCTATGGGACGCAGTTGCACGCGGGCTGATGGGACCATCCTGCCGGACTCTTCCGCCTGTGCCGCTGGTCCGCGTATGATCACACTGGTTTCGCGCCCAGCCGTGCTTCTCCCAGGATCGGTCTTGGAGATCTTACTTGCGGATCCGGGGGAAGCTGCCTTCCCCCACTCTGCCTTCTCTCCCCACAGTTGTGTCCTCTCCAGTCCAGCCTGGGTCTGGGACCTTTTTCCCTGAGCGGTCATGTTTCGACGCTATCCATCCCCTTTCAGCGTCCCCTGGGCCCTCTTGGGCTTGTCCGGACCTTCATCCATGGGATGGCTTGTTGGTTCCTTCGTACCGTTCCCCGGTACCGTCCTAGACGCTGAATACTGCGCTCTCGGAATTCCAAGCTTTCCGTTTCTCTGGTTCCAAGCCTTTCTGTCCTTCCGGGACAAGGCTGTTCTCCATCCCGTCCCTTCCTCTCCTTTGGCAGTAGTGTCTGATTTTGTCTCTACGAGGCCTTCATCCTCCTCTTCCCACCCCTGGGAACGGCTGCTGGGCCGCTGAAACGTTGTTCGGGCCTTGATGTTTGCCTTGGAGATCACCAGTTCCTTCGGTGCTGGGACTCTCCTTTTTCATCCGGAAGGTCCGTGTTCGTGGTTGCAGGCCTCCGCGGCGGCCTCACCGGCTTCATCTACTTGGCCATTGCTGAACTTGCCTCACCATGGGCAGGGTTCTGTTTGTTGGTGTCACTGCTTGTTCCACCAGAGCGGCCAGGGCCTCTTGGGTTTAGAGCCATCAGGCTTGGCTGATTATTGTGCATTGCGGCCACCGGTCCTTTTGCATGCTCTTGCCAGGTTCTACGGGGTGCATTCTCATGCATCGTAGGCTGTTGCCTTGGGCCGCCTGTTGTGCCGGCGGCGGTTTCTTGCTGCCTGCGGCTGCTTTGCCTTGGTGCTGTGGTCCCTCCCTTCTTGGACTGCTCTCGGACGTCCCATGGTCTCCTGTGTCCCCCAAGGAAAACGAGATTTTTGTATAACTTACCAGTAAAATCTCTTTCTCGCTCTTCCTTGGGGGACACAGCACCCACCCATTCATTGTTTTTCTATACGGTCTCCGGACTTGGTTTACCCCGTGGGGTAGTTGGCTTGTTGTTTCCACTTGTTGGACATTGCCTTTTCTCACTACTTGGACACGCAACTGGCAGTCTCTCACTCCAGGCTGAGGGTATAGCTGATGGAGGAGGGGCTTAACAGTTTCTACTTAGTGTCACGCCTCCTAGGGAGCTAAGCTATACCCATGATCTCCTGTGTCCCCCAAGGAAGAGCGAGAAAGAGATTTTACTGGTAAGTTATACAAAAATCTTGTTTTTCTGTACATAACTGAGATGCTCTAACATAAGAATGTGGCTTAAATAAGTGTTTATGACTTCTTAGTAGTTTAGAGATGAGGTTTATTCAGGGGCGGACACAGAAAGCAGAGGGCCCCTGTGCAAAGAATGTGCCTGGGCCCCCTCACTCCCCAAACCACCCATACAGACATAAACATATACAATACATGCATAATCCTGGAAGACCAAGCAGCATATAAGGACCAGGAGCGCAGCACTGGCCCAGGAAGCAACATTTAATATGTACAGTACCAATAAAAAAGGGGGGAAAATAAAAATATATATATCGATACAGTGACCCCTTTAAGGCTACACAGTGCTTTTGGCCAACAATTTGTCATGCAACCAAGGCTCACAGCAGCACAATGCTGCGATGCATTGAGTTAAAATGAATGGCGTCGCCTTGTGACCTTGAAGTTTCTTTAAATCACAGTCAAAAAGTTGCAACAATATGGCACCAATCAAACCCTCACCTCATCCCGCAAAGAATGAGACCCTACCTAAGACAATCGGTCAAAAAATAAAAAAGCTATGGCTCTCAGACTATGGAGACACTAAAACATCATTTAGTTTTTGTTTAAAAAATGCTATTATTGTGTAAAACTTAAATAAATAATAAAAAGTATACATATTCGTTATTGCCACATCCGTACCCATCTGCTCTATAAAAATGTCACATGACCAAACCCCTCAGGTTAACGCTGTAAAAATAAAAACTGTGCGAAAACAACCAACTTTTTGGTCACCTTGCCCCGTAAAGTGTTATAATGAATGATCAAAAAATCATATGTACCCAAAAATGGTACCAATAAAAACGTCAACACTTCCTGCAAAATAGGAGCCCCTGCACAAGACAATTGGCAGGAAAAAAAAAAGGCGTTCAGAAAATAGAGACACAAAAACATAATTAGTAGAGATATTTGATATCATTGCGTCCGTAACAACTTGCTGTATAAAAATAGCACATGATCTACCCTGTCAGATGAATGTTGCAAAAAAAATAAAAACGGTGCCAAAACAGACATTTTTTGGTTACCTTGCCTCACAAAAACGTAATGTAGAGCAATTAAAAATCATATGTACCCCAAAATAGTACCAATAAAACTGGCACCTTATCCCCTAGTTTTCAAAATGGGTCACTTTTTGGGAGTTTCTACTGTAAGGGTGCAAATGGGACATGGCATCTAAAAACCAGTCCAGCAAAATCTGCCTTCCAAAAACCATATGGCGCGCCTTTTCTTCTGCATACTGCCGTGTGCCCTTACATCGGTTTTTGACCAAATGTGGAGTGTTTCTGTAAACTGCAGAATCAGAGTAATAATATTATGTTTTGTTTGGCTGTTAACCCTCGATGTGTTGAACAAAAGAAATGGATTAAAATGGAAAATCTGCAAAAAAGTGAAATTTAGAAATGTAATCTCCATTTTGCTTTAATTCTTGTGGAAGTGTTAACAAAGTTTTCACAAAAGTGTTAACAAAATCAGTTTTGAGTAACTTGAGGGGTGTAGTTTCTACAATGGGGTAAATTATGGGGGGTTTCCACTATGTAAGCCCCACAAAGCGACTTCAGACCTAAACTGGTCCTTAAAAAGTGGGTTTTGGAAATTATCTTAAACATTTTAAGAATTGCTTCTAAAATTCTAAGCCTTCTAATGTCCTTAAAAAATAAAATGACATTTACAAAATGATGCCAACATAAAGTAGACATATGGGGAATGTTAAGTAATAAATATTTTATGAGGTATCACTTTCTGTTTTAAAAGCAGAGATATTGAAATTTTGAAAATTGTGAATTTTTCTAAAATTTTGGTAAATTTTTGGGATTTTTTCATAAATAAAGGTGAAATATATTGACTTAAATTTCTGACTATTATGAAGTACAATGTGTTACGAGAAAACAATCTCAGAATGGCTTGGATAAAAAAAAGGGTTCCAAAGCTATTTCCACATAAAGTGACACATGTCAGATTTGCAAAAAATGGCCTGGGCAGAAGGGAGAAAACTGGCACGGGGTAGAAGGGGTTAAATAAGTATACATTAAATGTTGTGTTTTAATAATTGGCATATGAAAAAAAATAAGGCACCTATGGGTCTTAAGGACCATTTGTAAATAAATTTGATAAAAAGAAGCCTGTACATGTGCCAAGGGTCTACAAAGTAATTGGTATTAGAAAATACACACACTGTGACACATGCAGGAACTATTTTACACTACATTACATACATATCCCTTCCTCACCTCTTGGCTCTGTATTGCTGGTTCATTTGTGTCCTTAGCCATGCTCCTCCCCCTCTCAGTAGCAGGGTTTGGTCTCCACACAGCAGCAGTGGGTCCTTCTTTCCTTCATCACTGATTAGCAGAGCTGGCCCATTGGAGGAGAGACTGCCAGCACTTTTGAGTGACAGTTTTTAGACCAATCAGCACTCCTGGTCAGTAAGGTTCGGTCCACAAAGTCCTATTTTGAGAAAATCGTGGCAAAATGCAGTGTTTTTTTGCAGCGATTTTGTAAAAGTCATACCCTGTAGAAACAGCCTTACTGACCAGGAATGCTGATTACACTAAAACCTGTCAGCCCTCCTATGAATCAGCCCCTGAGCAGCACATTATCTTTCAGTCTGAAGTTCAGGAAGAGGGCCCTACTCACCAGGGGACCAGTCCAAGCTGTATGGGCCCCTTGGCATGCTCTGGGTTTATTAGATGACTGGCACAAAGTCAAAGTACCAGTCAGTTAGAAAAACAGTTAACCCTTTGTGACATAATGTCTCAATATTTTTAATAAAGGTCAATTGAAAATAGGATTTTAGCTAAAAATGTGTAAAATGCAATCAGAAACAAGAATTGCCTCCGAAGGTGTACATAGCCTTTAACGTCCAAGTTTTACTACTATGTATGTTTTCTGGTCTCTGTAATTTATTGTCATATATAAGGCAGCACCACAACAAGTGACATATATAGAGCAGTCTGTGTGTAATGTTAATGTATTGCATCTTTAGACCAAGATGTTTTTCTTTTAACAGACAAAATTCATAAACTTTTCCCGAATTATACAAATGAAGGTAAGAATCACCACAAAAAAATGCTGCTAAAAATGCAAAAGTGTGGTAAAACACCACTAAAAACTTTGTTTGGAGCTACCCTTACACTGAATATATGTTTTTTTTGAAAAGCCCATTAGGACTCCCTTAAGTTCAAGGCCATTATGAATTTTAAAGGGAACCTGACACCATAAAAATGCAGTGCAATCTGCAGGCAGCATGTTATAGAGCAGGAGGAGCTGAGCAGATTGATATATAGTTTTATGGGAAAGATTCCACCAAAAACTGACATGGTGAAGTCACACACAGCATTTTGTTGCAGTTTTTGAGACAAAGCCAGAAGTGGGTTGGAAGGGTATGAGAGAAAAGGCTTACAGTTCTTCTTCCTGCTGGATCCACTTTTCAAAAACTACATTAAATACTGCCAAAAGGTTGTCCGCATGGTGGGTCTGATGGTCCATATTGCAGCTGGCTACATTGTCTCAATATTAAGGGATATTGCAACTCCCTCATACGGTGTCCATATTAGGACATCATCCACAACTCCATCCTCTGTCAGGCAAAACACCCTCCTTCGTCAGCCCAAACTCCATCAGTCCTCTTCCCTCAGGCAAAACTCCATCCTCTGGCAGCCAAAACTCCTTTCTTCCTCATCCAAAACTGCCTCCTCCCTCAGGCTTCAGCCAAAACGCCCTCCTCCCTCATCCAAAACTCCCTCAGAAGTCAGCCAAAACGCCCTCCTCCCTAACTCAAAAGTATGTAATACACAACTTTTAGCCTGAAGAAGATGCTAGCTGCTGGAAAGGCAAAGGACCTGTGATGATGTCATGACCATGTGATGAGTCATGTGTGTGGGAGGGGTCAGATTTCACAGCAGCTGTGTACAGAACTGTAGTCATCAAATAGAGCTGTGTATTAGAGATGTGTGTACTGTGTAAGAGAGATATGTCTCTACACAGTACACACATCTCTAATACACAGCTCTATTTGATGACTATTTGAGGGAGGAGGCAGTTTTGGCTGAGGTCTGAGGGAGGAGGCAGTTTTGGATGAGGGAGGTTTGTCTGAGGGAGGAGGCAGTTTTGGCTGAGGTCTGACGGAATTTTTGGCTGAGGTCTGGAATTTTTGGCTGATGTCTGAGGGAGTTTTGGCTGACATTTGATGGAGTTTTGGATGAGGGAGGAGGGCGTTTTGGCTGAGGTCTGAGGGAGGAGGCAGTTTTGGATGAGGAAGAAAGGAGTTTTGGCTGACAGAGGATGGAGTTTTGCCTGAGGGAAGAGGACTGATGGAGTTTGGGCTGACGAAGGAGGGTGTTTTGCCTAACGGAGGATGGAGTTGTGGATGATGTCTGACGATGTCCTAATATGGACACCATACCCTCAGCTTACTGGCCATGTAGCAGCAGTTTTCGCTTCCATAGTGGTAATGGTGCTCCATAGAATTAAGTTAACAATTCGCCAGTGCGGTGGATATTTATGGCTTATATCACGGGTACGTACGCTTGGAATGTGTTTTCACTTGTTCCATTAAACCTTCCTGTGTAGTAGAGTATGCATTTCAAGCACAGAACAAATGGGATAGCAGTATACTCTGTATAAACAAACAGTCTGTTATAATACTGCTTACTAGCTGCTATACAGTACAATTCATGTTTTTCTCTTATCCATAGGAATTTGTGGCAGTGCGCCTGCAAATAATACTGCAAATAAAAATGTTATCAAAGGCAAGTATTATAACAAGGAATAAAGCATTATACATTTGATAACACACATTGATCAGGTAGAAGCGTTAGCCATAATTGTAGGGGAGTACCAATAGGGAATGTAGAAGTAATAGTCACACTTGTTAAAATGGTAGATGCTGTTCCTGTTAGGGCAGTGTTTCTCAACTCCAGTCCCCAGGGCCCACCTACAGGTCATGATTTGAGAATATCCCACAGAATGAGTACCTGAGGTGAGTCTTGATGCACTGACACTAATTATATCACCTGCTAAACACTAAGGAAATCCTGAAAACATGACCCGCAGGTTGGCCCTGAGGACTGGAATTGAGGGACACTGTGTTAGGGTGAGTTCACATCTGTATTGAAATTTTTCATTTCCTATTTAGTCATAGGAAAAAGGCCAAATCCATCAAGTGATCGACACCAGCGTTGTCTAAGCACCCCGTTGATTTATAATTTGATCTGTCAGGTTCTGTCATGGTGTCTGCCATTTTGAGAGAAAGAATAGCGCTGTATTTTTCTTATCAAATTTGACAGAATGTACACACAAAAAGTTGTGTGGAACCATGCTAGGGTCCCTACACACATGAATCTGCACTAGCATATTTTACCACAAAAAAAGTCACAGAAACCGCTTGCTTTTTTTTGTATACTGTGTGTAGTTTTCATGGCCTTTTCTAGCAGCGTTTTTTCTCTAAACAACTGCGAGCACCACGTTTTTTTGTGTGTGTTTTTCCTAAAGAGAAGGCACTCGCAAAATGCCAGAAGAAAGCACCAGAGCTATCAGCATGCTGCCTTTTTCAGAATACATAAAAGACCCAAAAAAATGTCACTTACAGAGCAAAAAAAAATGGGTTTCGTATTTTCCATATACTTTTAGCTAATATCTGGAGCTAGAATCTTTACTGCAAAAAAAAAAAAAAAAAACCCAGGTACAAAAAAATGCTGCTAAAAATGCAAAAGTGTACAAAAACACCATTAAAAACTTTGTGTGAAGCTACCCTTACACTGAATATGTGGTATTTGAAAAGCCCATTAAGACTGCCTCAAGTTCAAGGCCATTATAGATTTTAAAGGGAACCTGACACCATAAAAATGCACTGCAATCTGCAGGCAGCATGTTACAGAGCAGAAGGAGCTGAGCAGATTGATATATAGTTTTATGGGAAAGATTCATTAAAACTTGTATTTAATTTATTTAATTTACTGTTACTGCTGGTTTTTCAAGTCAGGGGCGGTCTTTTCAGTCACTGACTGCACAGTCACAGGGGGAAGGCTGTCAGTCACTAATAGGACCTCCTCCTTGACATCAAAGTCCAGAATGAGCACAAAAATTCAGAGCTGAACCCGGACATATCCCCATCTTAACCCCTCTTGCCCCCATGATATGAGCATTGCAGCATTTCATGCTCTGATGCTCTCCCTTACCCTGTGCTGTTGATGTTTTTCACACTGTTACCGCCTAGCCGTGTTGCCAGCACTGATGGGCAGGCTTTAGCGCTGCCCTAGCCGCTTTACAGGCTAGGGTAGTTCTAAAGCCGGCCCATTAGTGCTGGTGACGTCATGAGGCTCACTGCTAAGTGGAAGCCTCCGCCTATCAGTCCCCATGGAGAGACCGGTACGTCACTGGATCTCCAAAACATGCCTTTGCCCTGCGCAATTCAGCGCAGGACAAAGGAGAGCATCGGAGCATGAAATGCTCCGATACTCATGTCAAGGGGGCCGGAGGGGAGAAGATGGGGGATATGTCCGGGTTCAGCTCTGAACCCGGACAACCCCTTTAACTCATTCTGCTCTATAATATGCTACTTGCAGATTACACTGCATTTTCATGGTAACAAGTTCCCTTTAAATAGTTTCTAGCCTGGACAGTGAGATCTATTATTTTTAGATCCCAAAGAGACCAGCTTCCCTCAAGCTATAATTCTTGAGGACTTAAATTTGCTCTACCTTTTACTTTTTTATATTTTTATTATTTATGTGCCTGTAACATTGTATATATGTTATGATTAATATTTACATACACTATTATCTTAACTTTCTTCAGAGTCTGGCAGTGAGGTTTCTCAGCTATCAAATATTGAAGGATCACAGGACTCAGGTATTTTCACAAGAGTTAATGGGAAATGGGGCTAAAATTTCTGAATTTTGATTTTTTTCACAAATTTTCAATTTTTTCTAGTAACTAAGTAAGGGTTAACAGCCAACCAAAACCAAATTTTTATTGCCCTGATTCTGTAGTTGTCAGAAACACCTCATATGTGGTCGTAAACTACTGTATGGCCACGCGGCGGGGCGTAGAGTGAAAGGAGCGCCGTGTGGTTTCTGAAGGGCAGATTTTGCTGGACTGGTTTAACTACACCATGTCCCATTTGAAGCCCCCCTCCTCAGGGTAGAAACTCCCTAAAAGTGACCCCATTTTGGAAACTACTGGATAAGGAGGCTGTTGTGTTGGGACCATTTTTAGGGTACATATGATTTTTGGTTTCTCTATATTACATTATTGTGACGCAAGGTTACCAAAAATAGAAATTCTGAAATTTCATCTCCATTTGCCATAAACTCTTGAGGAACACCTAAAGGGTTAACAAAGTTTGTAAAATAAGTTTTGAATACCTTGAGGGGTGTACTTTATTAGATGGGGGTCACTTTCATGGAGTTTCCACTATAGAGGTGCATCAGGGGTTCTTCAAATAGAACATGGTGTCAATAAAAAAGGCCATCAAAATCTGCCTTCCAGGAACCATATGGCGTTCCTTTCCTTTTGCGCCCTGCCGTGTGCCGATACAGCAGTTTACCACCACATATGGGGTGTTTCTGTAAACTGCAGAATCAGGGCAATACATTTTAAGTTTTATTTGGCTGTTAACCCTTGCTTTGTTACTGGAAAAAATGGATTAAATTGGAAAATTTTATTTTATTTTTTTGATCGTGTTAATCTGAGGGGTTAGGTCATGGGGTATTTTTATAGAGTAGATTATTGCGGACGCAGCGATACCGAATTTGTCTACTTTTTAAAATGTATTTAGGTTTAACACTATATTATCCTATTTTAAACAAACTAAAAAAAGTAACTATCTACACGGTCTAAGTCAGTTTCTTTTTAAAGTTTTTACCCGATTCTCTTAGTTAGGGACTCATTTTTTGCGGGATGAGAGGACGGTTTTATTGGCACTATTTTGGGGGGGGCATATGACTTTTTGATCGCTTGCTATTACACGTTTTATTATGTAAGGTGACAAAAAAATTCCTTTTTCTGCACCTTTTTCTTTTTTTACCATGTGAATTTGAGGGGTTAGGTAATGGGGTATTTTTATAGGGCAGATTATTATGGACGCAGCGATACTTGGTTTGTAAAACTAAATTTTGTTAAAAAAAAGTAGACAAATTATCATTTTTGAACAGGGGATAATAAATTTAGTACTCCATGGAAGTGTGGTACTCCCTGAAGCAACCAATAACACAGAGGCCCGGATGATCAGGGCACGTGTCACACTGAGTGGTGGTGTCCTTGCGTATCCCCCTCCTGTGACACACTCTGCACCTTTTTTGGGTCCGTCCCTTCTTTCCTCTATGGGGGACCACACCTGGAAAGTGTTGGCCAGGGACCCGAGGTACCCAATTCCCGAGGTACTCCGGCCTGCTCTTTCCTGGTCAGAAAAGATCAGGGCCTTGAGGACTACCTCATAGAACTGCAGGATTTTTCCTGTGTTGCCAGCACACTGGAGCAGTACAAAAGAGTTGTACATGGCAACCTGCACTAAGAAGACCTCCTCTTGTCCTTGTATCTGACCAGCAACAGGTCTCCACTGATTACGGGCACGGGTCTCACCCCTGGTCATAGGTACCCGGAGGGGGTGGGGAGGGTAGGGAGGCCACGTTGATATTTCCGCACGGTCCCACAAGCGGACGTGGATCTGGTGGCGAGGGACTAGAACAAGGGGATACTAGTATAAAACAGGTGGTAACCCTTATCTAGCAGTGGGTGCATAAGGTCCCACACAAGTTTCCCGCTAACACCCAGAGTGGGGGGACATTCTGGGGGTTCAATACGGGACTCTCGCCCCTTGTACACACAAAACTTGTAAGTGTACCCTGAGGTACTCTCACAAAGTTTGTACAGCTTCACGCCATGCCTCGCTCCCTTTGAGGGAACATACTGGTGGAAAATTAGTCTCCCCTTGAAAGCAATGAGAGACTCCTCAACCGCGACCTCCCTTCCAGATACATAGGCCTCCAAAAATTTGGCCCCGAAGTGATCGATGACCAGCCTGATTTTGTACAGGCAGTCATAGGCAGGATCACCTTGGGGGGGACATGCTGCATTATCTGCATAATGCAGGCATTTCGTAGACCTCAAACATGGAGCGTGTCATGGCCATACTGTAAAGTGGGGTCTGGTAGAGGACGTCCCCACTCCAGTATAGCCTGGCAAAAAAGACTAAAATAGTCGTATTCCGTGAAGCCCACTGTGGGAATCTGAATTCCTGGTTGACCAACAAAATCAGGAATCGCGGGCTGAAAATTCTCTGGGGTACACCATCCAAGTTTACCGGTAGGGGGCTCAGGTGGGCCGGGAAACTAGTACGAGGCCCAGAGCTGCTCGTACTAGGGTGGACCACAGGGTCCCAAGCATGGCTGTCCCCTTGCTCCGCCTGGCGGCTTCTCCGCCGCCTTGGGGGCTCATCATTATCGCTAGATGATGAGGACGCGGATGACAAAAGGAATGTGGGGTCATCCTCGTCCTCACTGGGGCTCTCGGAGGCAAGCTGGGCGTATGCCTCCTCGGCCGAGAACGTCCGGCAGGCCATAGGGGTGTGTGTGTGCGTGCGTGTAAACCTTTATTCAGTGTGCATGTGTGTGGGGGCACGGGTGTTCCCAGGCTTTTCCCTAAACCTAATAGGGAAAAATAAAAAACTAACTAAAAATAAAAGAGCCCAAAGAAATGTGAATGGCGGCCGGCCACTGTCAGCGTACACAAAAAAAAAAAAACTTGCGCACCAAAAAAGGTGTGGGGGGGGGGTGGCAAGGGGACAAGATGCAGCACCTTGGGGGGGGGGTCTAGGGTCACAAAGCTGTGCTGTGGACCCCAGACACCCTAGGAGGGTGATGCAAGAGTTAAAAAATCTAAAGTCTGCCTGTCTGAACTAACCTACCTTTTGACTTTGGAGGATCTGGGGGTGATGGGCTCCGCGGCAGGCTGCTCTCTCCTCGCTCCACCGACAAAAAATGGAGCAGGAGAGGAGAGCAGGGGGAGTTAACCACCACCCGCCCGCCCGTGCAGCCAATCGGATAGCCAATCTGTTCCGATCACCCTGCGCTGCGTGGCGGTGATCGTTAGTACACACGTCATGTGTCTTTAAGTACCAGGGCACCATGACGTACCGATACATCATGTGTCTCCAAGGGGTTAAAGGAGTATTAGGGTTTGAGAATATAAAGGTTATCAGCTGTTTAATGAAAAGTTATAGATTCTCAAGCATACCTTCTTTATAAGTTACTACCAATTTTCAATATAATATTTCTGTTTTCAATTACTCCATTTGAGTCTTCACTATTTAATTTCAGGTCTGTCTCTTTTATTAGCCACTCAAAGCAGACTTCTGGGCAAGTAGTTGAGGGTGTTTTTTTTGAAAAACGACCAGAAATTTTGCAGCAGTCTTCCATGCCATACATTCTTTGATGATTACAGGTGTGGTCTGATTAGACTCTAGGTCTTGTCACAAGGGCGTAAAAGTGCTTCCCCTACTACCCTGTAAAAAAGTTTCCCAGAGATTACTTTTGGGTAATGTACCTCTTTGACTGATCATTGACTGCTAGACATGCCTCCGTGATGCACTTGAAGACATTTTTCCCAGTTGACAGGCTTTGACAGGACATTTTGGCCAGCTGATAGACTTTGAGGGCACATACTTGGACTGAGAGAAGCAGGATGATTATTTCGACAAATTGTCCTACAAATATAGCAGAGTTAACACACATGCTTTATGAGATGTGTTATCTAAACTAAATACATTAAGCAAACACCTTCAATTGCTTTTCAATGGCTTTTCTTTTGATGAGTTCAGAAATTTGAGTTAAGAATTTGTGTGTTAACCCTGCTACATATGTAGCTGTTAGAAGGTGTTTGGAGCATTGGTTAGAAGGGCACAAACACATAGCAATCGGGCTCCAAATGGGACAGCTCAAACAGACCACCAGTATAGAGAATTGTTTGTTCCACCAACAAACAACAGCAGCCTGCACAGTTTTGTTGTAGCACCTTCATTACACAACCCTGTCTCTTCCAGGACCATTTCCAGGTGATTAGAAGAAGGAAATGTGCTTGTCACAGCACCTATTAAATGTCCTGCCATTGACAGCCATCCACTCACACATTTGTTTGCAGACTTTAGTGACAAATCCAGGCTATGTCTGGTATTCAAAGAAAGCCAGGTTTGAGTATGAAGGCTTCGTTGTGAGGGCTTCAATCCTGCCTTTGCTGTTGAGCGACACACTGCCTCAACTGCTTGTGTGATTATCTGGGTTGCCATTGTTTATAATAGCTGGTCACCTCTAGTAGTTATACGAGGGACACTAACAGCTCAGCAATATGTAAATGACATCCTGTGGCCACATATGTTGCCTTTCGTGGCAGGGCTTCCAACTGGCATTTTTGAGCAGAATAACAGTTGCCCACACACTGTAAGGGTTTCCCAACGATGTCTCTGCCAGATTGCACTTCCTTGGCCTTTAAAATCAACAGATTTATTGCAAATCAAGAATTTATGGGACCAGCTGGAACGCCATCTTCGGCAACCTACGAGGGTGCAGAATCTACAGACTCAGCTGCAGGATACCATAAGAAATCTGTATGTCTCTATGCCCAACCATATATCATCTTGTATCCAGGCTAGAGGCAGCCAAGCAGGGTACTAGAGTCTTCTTTTAATTGTACAGTTTTCGCCAATAAGCTTATCCTTTTGCTTTAAGAACTTCCTGCTGCTTCCCTTCTGGCTTTGGATTAAAAACACATCAAACACTCTAGTAGCGGTGTGTTAGAAAAGCTACAATTTCTGTAGCTTTTCTGAGGAAATTGTGTGAAGTGTTCTTGCCGCCACCAGTAGTCTACAATTGGAGTGAGCGGAGTAACTGGATGGAGTGGCTTGAGTAACTGTTGTGTGGTTGGAGTGGCTGGAGTAACTGTAAAAAGGTTGGACTGGGCAGAGTAACTTTATGGTGTGGGAAGAGTAACTGTGTGGAGTGTTTGGAGTGAGTAAAGATAGTAAACATTACACTACCCAATTGATTGTGGCTAGAGTGGAGGTTCAATGAATATCAATTTTTAGTGGCAGCAGGGATAGCTGAATGTTTTGATATAAGATTTGTGTAGGTGGGTGTGATGACTCCGCCTATTTTATACCTTAAATAAAGATCTATCTCTCCTTTTGCCTTACACTGTCCACTGAACTCATCTATGTGGGACTTACACTGCTACTATATACTGCGGCGCCTATGATAACAAAAGACTACACGCTGTACTTAGATAATAAAAGGTATTTATTAACACATTACATGTCTATAGTCTATAATTATATATATATATATCCATATAAAAGGGAACATGAATATATATTTATAGCCACACAGTAATACAGTCAATTGCAACACTACTTCACATACAATATTTCTAACTTCTCTACATACAATCCCAATTCCACCCCACAAACTAGCTATACAATTACACTAACATACATTACAGCAGTAACCCCCCACCTGGCTACTCACACTGTCCCTACTGCAATATCACAATGCAGTCCAGAGGTAATGGCACTGCAAGGGTTAACACAACATGGACTGCAGGGGTCAATCTGCACACAACAGCCTTGAAGGGGAACAGGGTTACAGGGCTGCTGGGCTGGGGTACTGCTGGGCTGGATAAGGGTTGCAGCAGTTAAGGGGTTAATAAAGGCTTAAGGGGTACACAGCAGCAGGAGTTGATGCTGCTGGGCAGGGAAGGGGTACATGGGAATGTAGGGATATGGGAAATCTGGGCAGGGGTATTAGGGGTACTCAGCCATCTCCAGGTCCCATCTGTGTGTGTCCTTCTCAGTCAGGAGCCGAGTTCAGAAGAGACCTACTTTGTAGTCGCCTGCCCTAATATCAGGTTTTGGGATATGACCTTACTCCACTGAAGACGAATCTACCTTGTGAGCCCTCCCCCCAGGTAGTTTGGCCATGGGCAAAGATGGGGGAAAAGGAAACAGGTTTAGCATGTAAGCCATGTGCTGATCAAAAGGTACCATAAAGTCTGCAATCTCCTGTCCTGGACCCACATCCTAGTTAGCATCTCCATGCTAACTACCCCCCAGGGACAGTTGGGCAATTTAACAGATAACAATGCAAGCCATGGCCTACAGGCTAAACACTGGCCTGTATCAAGTTGATAAGATAAAAGGGGCCATGGAAAGAGGGGGCATATATGGGATATATATATGAAAGGGGACTTATTCTATAAGGGGATATATATATATATATATATATATATTTCAACCCTTCCTCAACAGTGGGCTTGAAAATGAGGGAGTGGTGGCAGTTTAGAAATCGTGTCCTTATTTTTTCAGCTCACACTCTAGCTTTACTCACTCTGCTGGCTGCTCACACACCTGGGTTCCTATGGCAACTCACTCTACAGCAAGGGCAGAGAAAAGCGGTTAAAAACAAACTGCTCCAACTTGCTCACTTCACTGGCGGTTGCCATCTTCAAACAGTTGTAGTATAAATCCTACAGCGAAGAGCTTTATATTGTGAGAATCACAAGACCCAGACCTACATTTTGATGCATAGTATGGCTCTGAAATATTAAAAATGAAGGCACAGTCGCAGTTTAGAAATTGACCTTCAAATTTGAGGTTGCTAGAGTGGAGTTTCAACGAATGTCAATGGACGGCGTGAGTTGCAAACAAATGGTGATATTGTGAAAACTATCATGACTATGGCTTAGCTTAGTCAGTTTAGAAATCATGTCCTGATTTTTCAGCTGCCACTCTAGTTTTTAACATTCCACTATTCATTCCTATGGGACCAATCTCGCCACAAAAACACCGATATTTTGTGAACCATTCGACAAAACGTTCCACAAAGTAACAGCACACCAATCGGGAACAGTCCGCACATTCAGGATATTACGGTCTATGTAGTGTAAAAACTGTGGGAAGAGTTAGAGTGGTAAATTTGGCTATAATAAGAATATATTTGTGAGATAACAGTAAGTGGTCTTGCCATGCAAGAACACTTAATAAACACTTTGTGTGAAACCATTAACATGTTACTTTGTTTTTTATTATAGAGGAACCCTGCTTGTGCATTGGATGCCAAAAGTTGGTGTCCTTACTCTCAAACCATGATCTTGTTGAGATGACCCATGCAAAGATGGAGATGGTGTTTGGGGATTCTGATAAAAATGTAGAAGGTAACAGATTTGTTTTTATATTTACATAGACATGTGGTAAGGAGGCAAAAACAAACCCCCATGAGATGCATCCCAATTTGTCTTATCAGTTGGAGAAAGTCTTCAGACTTTACACAATTAAAAGGAACCTGTCATGTTGAACATGATGCCTGAACTGAAGGCACCATGGCGATGTGCCATAATCTAGGTCTGATCTCATTCTTCTGCCCTAAACATAGACCACTTTGAAAAGTGGCATGTCTCCTAAATGTCGCTGAACTGTCACCAAAAAGTTGTAATTGTCATGTTGTGTGCCATTTTTACACAAAAAAACTGGCATATCTGGTTAATAAATGTTCCCCACAGTGTATATATGCAGATGTTAGTGTATGTATCTGTATATCTATTAAATGTATCTAGTGTATGGGTATATGTAAACTCTTAAAGGGGTTCTCTAGGCTTTTAATAATGATGACCAATTCTGAGGATATAGACATATCAACAGCGAGCAGGAAGAGAGAAGGGAGACAGCATGTGCATTCTTCGCTTGCCTTCCCTTCATACAACTGATTGGCGGGGGTGCCTGGTGTCAGACCCCCGCCAATCTAATATATGTACACAAGCATGTGTATCTTTGTATTTGTTCTTTGGGTGTAGGTGGCTGCCTCTCTCTGCATTCAAATGCTCAAGTGAGACCTCATGGAGGAGTCTTGTGAGAGCAAGTACCGCCCTCAGAATTCTTTCCAGTGATGATGCAGACATTGGTAGCATCAGTATCATTGAGACATTCAAAAAAAAACTCAGGAGACCCCAAAGTAGTTTAAAGGGATTGGTAACCCCTCCCTCCTCTTGGATAGCAAGCCATATTTCAATTATATTATATTCCCAATTGAGTTTTGTTTCTGTGGGCATTAGTTATGTTTAATTGGATAACAAACATCTCCTTTGACAATACCTCCAACGAGGTGTCAGTTACTCATGGTGGGATTTTACCTAAGCGTCAGAATGTAATTGCTATGAATCAGGAGCTCTGTTTTCCACATAAGCTCTTTGTTTCTTTCTAATAATTACAAAGTGTATCTGTAGAAAACAGAGCTCTTGATTCACAGCAATTACATTCTGAAGTGAGCTGAAATTTTGGAGATTTTTGAAATTTCCAAAATTTTAAAGAGAGACTTAAACAGGCAGGCCAGAAGTAAAAGAATAAATCACCTTTCTGCTGCATCGAACCCCAAGGGGAAAAGGCCTGAGCGGATACACCGTTATACAAAATATCATATTCCTTTCTGTCCCTTTCAGGAAAAATCTTATCTTTTCATAAAAAGTCTGGGACTAGACAAAGTATTAGAATCTGGACTTGCTCGAGGAAAGATCTCCAAAACAGACAGAGGAGAAAGGGGAAGGATAATTCATGTTTTGCAGTCCAAAACCGTACGGATCAGTCAGAACAGGATTAAATGTAATGGCATTAAACAAATTCTTAAAAAAAAAAAAGCTACTCGTGCAGGAAGCCCCTGAGGTGCCAGGGCAGAGGATGGGAGTGGTAGTTGCCTTGATGAGATTTTGTATAACTGTGTATCCCCTCAGGTCGTTGCTCCTTGGGATTCGATGCAGCAGAAAGGTGATTTAAACACGCAGGCCAGAAGTAAAAGAATAAAAGTCTCTCTTTAGTGAGTGCAAAATATAACATGTAGTACATCCAGCATTAGTTGGTACACAGTGCAATTTCTGTCCCCAGATGATGAGTTATGGTGGCTGATAATGTGGCAGTCCAGCTGCACCTCTGATGTGCTATCTTGCTGATGTCTTTCTCCCTTGAACTGTACAGTTCCCTTGAACTGTAATGCAGGCTTTGAGTTGGTCTGACCTGGATGTTATCTATGTGATGGGTGTCTGGACCGTAGTCCCCCTTCTGCGGTCTATAAAGCTTGCATTTGCATGCAGCAATCTCCTCCACAGTATGGGGAGGAGTGATCACTAATGCCATTGCTCCTCCTCATATAGAAACATTTTTTAACGGCACAATCTGCTACTGGTAAACCATGATTTAGGTGACCTTACCAACAATCCTATTACCCGATGAATGAGCTTTTTGCCTGTTCATCGGGTAATCGACAGATTATCCGTAACGAGTATTCATATGAACACTCATTACCAATAATCTGCCCAAACATCAGGCAGTGTAAAGGCCTTAATAAGAAGTAGAGGACTTCTATCTACTGGAGACATGGGTCTATTCTGATTATATGACTATTCTGAGTTGTCATCTGAAGAAACAAAACACAACTATTACACTGCTATTCTGAGTCAAAGTTTACAAGAATAATCTTGTGGATTCTAAAGTACACATTTCCAAGGAAAGAAATCCACATTATTTCCTAAGGCACTCGGAGCCGGTCGTTAGATTAGCACATTGTAACATCTGTATAGTGGCCACAATACCATAGACCTCCTACTGTTCTGCTGAGCCAGACTAAGATCACTATAGAACATGACATCCAAGTATTGTCGTCATGGTATAGATTCTAAAATATGGCAGTAAAAACAGCCCTTATGGAAAGGCACAATGACAGATGAAAATGATTGTGATGCTCCCTGTACATCTGTTGGTAAGGTGAACCTTTGTTCAGTGATTAACAGAACAAATAGTCACCTTCTTTTCCCAACCCATCTCTGTTTTCATTTGTATCTTTTTCTAGGTTTTTGTGAAAAAGTGAATCTGATACGAAATGTACTGCAATGTTTTGTCCGTTGGCAGTGGGGAACCACTAATAACTTTCTCTATAAATGGAGCAGTGAGTTTTTATTTCACTTTTTATTCTTTACTCTCATAAATAGTATTCATGAGAAAGTTGCTATCACATTTGTATATTTGACTATAATAACATTATTTTAGATAATTGTATACATTGTTAGTAAATTGCAATGTCTATAATGGCTGTATGTTTAGCATGGAAGGTGTGATCATTTGTGACATCTAAATTACTGGTCGTCCTGCCAAGAAATGTTTTTTTTCCATATGGGTTGAATTCCAAGATGCAGAGAAATACAGTCAACATCTTACGGAATTTGAGACCATAATATTAGCTCATATAGAAATATCTGGTCGTGACTCCCGAAGACACAAGCATGATCATTTCTAGACATGAAAAATGTTTAGACTAGTGGGAATAAGGTTTAGACTCATCCCAAAAAGTGTCCATTAGGCATATTTTTGCCTGGTTTACATCTTTATATCATTAATCAACCAATACAAATTAGGCCTATAATACATTAATCCCTCCTATCCCTTTAAATTTTCGTTTTTCACTCCCTGCCTTCCTATAGCCATAACGATTTAGAGCTTGTTTTTTTTTTTTTCAAGACAAGTTTTACTTTCTAATGGCACCATTTATTATTTCATACAATGTAGTGGGAAGATGGGAAAACAAAAACACAATTCCGCCACAGTTTTAATGGTTTTGTGTCTAGAGTGCTCCCTTTATGGTAAAAGTTGCCCATGCCCTTCATTTTCTGGGTCAGTACGATTCTGGAGATTCCACATTTGTAGTTTTTCATGTGTTTTAAAAAAAAGAACATTGGAAAAAAAAATCAATTTAAATTGCCATATTTCAACATCTTTCAACTTTTTTATAGTTTTGTCTACGGCGCTGTGTGGGTCTCCATTTTTCCAGAACAATCTGTAGTTTTTATTGATACTGTATTGGCATTTTTTATCACCTTTTATTCATTTTGTTGGAAGGTGAAGCAATGAAAAATTTTCATATTGGCCATATTTTTTGCACGGTGTTCGAAAAATATTCTTAGCATTCTAAGTATTATCATTGATCTTGGAAATTAGCCTCCATTATCCTCCAGATTACCCCTTGGTTTGCTGCATATTGATCCATAGAAATTATATGGGGTCAGCAGTTCTGCCCCTTAATTTTTTTTCTACTGAGGTTTAGTTACCTTTTTTTCACCATTGTGAAACCTTACCACCCCACTAGCCAAGCATTAAAGCCTCCATAATCTAACCAGGTTTGTACTGCCGCTAGCATAGTACCCACTTCTATGCACTATAATTTAGCATGTATAGGCAGGCTTATTATGCTGTAGCTTGGTACTGTTATGTTTGAATTTGTCTTCTTATAGTATTTCTATGTTTCCATTTTGTACTGAAGACTGAAAGTTAATGGCACTATATCAATAATGTTAATAATTGTTTCAGGTAATATCCCTGACGACCTCCACAGCAAAGAGTACTTAGCTCTAATTGATGCCGGACTGGAAATAAATTCTGCATACCCATTAATGTTACCACCTAATCGCAACGTAGATCTTATTTTGTCTTTTGACTTCAGTGAAGGAGATCCTTTCTTGGTAATTATTTTTCAGTTATAATCCATATGTTAAAGGGGTTTTCCTGAAGTAAAATCTTGATGAACTATTTGTTGACTACTATAATTGTTACAATGACAAGTTTCTTTGGATTCATAGGATGATATTTACCTTTGTGGAATTTGCAGATTTGGTTTTAACTTTGGTATCTAGTTTAATTAGTTTATTAAGACTATTATTCAGTGATTATGTTTGTAGTATTGGTCCAATGTGGTTTGGCTTCCTAAAACTGGCTATTATTTTGTTTGGCTTACTATTTTCTTCTTAATTTCAGACACTGAAAAACACAAATGAATATTGCAAGATAAATGGAATTCCCTTTGTCAAATTTAACATAGAAGATTCCGAATGTGAAGAGCCATCTCAAAGTTGCTATGTGTTTGAAGGAGATGACAAAGGGGCTCCTGATGTGATGCATTTTCCTCTTTTTAACGACCAAAGCTGTGAAGGTTGGTGTACACCTGTGTCTGTCATGGACTCATTCTGGTATCCACCAAGGTTCCATTGTCTAGTACTGCAGGGGCATTGTCTTAGTTGATATTCATGAGGGGGAGATTTGGTAGTTATGGGGCCATTATGGGTTTTACTATTGAATGCATTGTGGCTGGAACTCATGGGAGGCCATGTAGCTGGAACTTATCAGAGTGTTTTGATGACTTTTTGACCATTTTTTAGGAACACTGTATTTGTGGCTTCATAGGGAGAACTGTAGTTGTCCATGTTATGATATAATGGGGGGGAGTCTTTCTGGCATTTTTGCCTTGGGGGCCAAAAGTGCTTGTCCTATCATTGATGATGTCCTACCATCATGCTAAAGCATTATAACTTGTTTCTTCCTCCCTGTATTGGCAATATAGCTATGTCTTGGAGAAGTGGAAACTGCACACATTGACACAAACCAGTTGTCACCAACCTAATCATGTTGATCACATGTATGCAAGATTTTCTGACATGCCACTAAAACATGTCAGAAGATGGACTTGAGAGTCTGTGCCCTACAGCGATTCTTCAAGCAGCAAGCTCCTCTGACATCTGGGTTTATACTCGGAATCTACTACTCGCTGCAATGGGCCTGGATTGTGCATCTACTTCAGTTGCAGCAAATAAAGATCTAGAAAATGAAGTATGGCTCACAAGAGCACCTGCTACTTTCATATCTAGGAATGCAGCAGATGCCAATTTTTTTTTTGTGACATCTTAATACCCACTATTCACAAATAGTTAGCGATATTTGGCTTTCTGGTGAAATTTATGGAAAACATAAAAAGTTCATGCTACAGTGATATTATATCTTGAAAGTAGGGCATTTAAGTAGAAGCATGCAATGGTGATTTATTCATTGAAACAAATGTCAACAACAGTTGTGGGTATACCCCCACAAAAAATGTCAGTCTCAAAAACTTGTCATGTGGCCTTCAGCATCAATTACAGCTTGACAACGGTGTCTCATGCTGTTCACAAGTCGACTTATTGTCTGCCGAGGCATGGCATCCCACTCTTCTTGACCCTTGACTCTTCTTGATCCTTCAGTCATTAAGGTTCTGGGGTACAGAGTTATGAGCCTCTAAACGGCGACTCCCATAGGCTTTCAATAGGATTTCACTTCATTTAGATCTCCAGCTGCTGTCCCCTAATGTTGCAAATTCGCTGAGCTGGCGCATTGTCTTCCATGAAGATAAAATTAGGCCTGTGTTGCTCATGCAGAGGCACATGCATGTCTGGATTAATGATCAAGTAGTGTGGGCTTGTCACTGTACCATTCACAAAGTGCATGACTGTTATGTATTAATTGAATACACCTGCCCACACTGTAACACCACCACCACCTAAGGCTCGTCTGTGGCTGATGCATAGAGCTCTCCTTGATGTCTCCAACATGGTTGGCGGCCATCATTTCTGCTCAGCGTGAATCGACTTTCTCAGTGAACAGCACTGAAGCCTCTGGTCCATCTTTCAGCGTAGATGCTTCTTGGCCCATACAAGAAGATGACGCCTGTGGTCAGTTACCCTTGCAGGTTGTCTAGCACTCAGACCACTCTGATCTAAATCATCCGGCTCCACAGAGCATTGTTCAAAATGAAGCTGCTATCAATGTGAGATAAGGCCAAAGGACATCCACTTCTATACCTTTCTGTGACTCTTCCAGTCTCTCTGTATCTCTGTTGCAACCTGTTGATGACACTTCTGATTTAAGCCTCGCAATGGCGAGGTACTGTTGATCAGTTGATAGGTGTCGTCTTGGTCTCATGATGTCAAAATGTGAACAGCATGATGAGGAGGACAGTTTAACCACTTCAGCCCCCCTAGCTTAAACACCCTTAATGACCAGGCCACTTTTTACAATTCTGCACTACACTACTTTCACCGTTTATTGCTCCGTCATGCAACTTACCACCCAAATGAATTTTACCTCCTTTTCTTCTCACTAATAGAGCTTTCATTTGGTGGTATTTCATTGCTGCTGACATTTTTACTTTTTTTGCTATTAATCAAAAATTACCGAAATTTTAGCAAAAAAATGACATTTTTCACTTTCTGTTGTAATTTTTTTTTTTAAAAACTACATTTCTATATAAATTTTTCACAAAATTTATTGTTCTACATGTCTTTGATAAAAAAAAATACAATAAGTGTATATTTATTGGTTTGGGTAAAAGTTATAGCGTTTACAAACTATGGTGCAAAAAAGTGAATTTCTGCATTTTGAAGCAGCTCTGACTTTCTGAGCGCCTGTCATGTTTCTTCAGGTGCTAGAATGCCAGGATAGTATAAATACCCCCAAATGAAACCATTTTAGAAAGAAGACACCCAAAGTATTCATGGAGGGGCATGGTGAGTTCATGTATCATTTCATTTTTTTCACAAGTTAGCGGAAAATGACACTTTCTGAGGAAAAATAAAAATAATAAAGTTTCCATTTCTGCTAACTTCTGGCAAAAAATGAAATCTCCCACGGACTCACTATGCCCCTCAGTGAATACCTTGGGGTGTCTACTTTCCGAAATGGGGTCACTTGTGGGCTGTGTTTACTGTTCTGGCATTTTGGGCGGGCTAAATTGTGAGCAGCCATGTAAAAGCTAAAGGTACTCGTTGGAATTTGGGCCTTTAGCACTCAGGCTGCAAAAGTGTCACTCATGTGGTATTGCCGTACTCAGGAGAAGTAGGGCAATGTGTTTAGGGTGTATTTTTACATATACCCATGTTGGGTGAGAGAAATATCTCTGTAAACTGACAACTTTGTTTAAAAAATTTAAAAAGTTGTCGATTACAGCGATATTTCTCACACAAAGTATGGGTATATATAAAAATACACCCCAAAACACATTGCCCTACTTCTCCTGAGTACGGCGATACCACATGAGTGACACTTTTTGCAGCCTGGGTGCAAAGGGGCCCTAAAACCAATGAGTACCTTTAGGATTTCACAGGGCATTTTTACGCATTTGGATTCCAGACTTCTTCTCACGCTTTAGGGGCCCCTAAAATGCCAGGACAGTATAAATACCCCACATGTGACCCCATTTTAGAAAGAAGACACCCCAAGGTATTCTGTGAGGGGTATGGTGAGTTTATGTAAAATTTTATTTTTGTCACAAGTTAGTGAAATATGAGACTTTGTAAAAAAAAAAATATATATCAATTTCCGCTAACTTGTGCCAAAAAAATTAATTTCTGTGAACTTGCCATGCCCCTCACAGAATACCTTGGGGTGTCTTCTTTCCACAATGGGGTCACTTGTGGGGTATTTATACTGCCCTGGCATTTTAGGGGCCCTAAAGCGTGAGAATCCAAAATGAGTAAAAATGCCCTGTGAAATCCTAAAGGTACTCATTGGAATTTGGGCCCCTTTGCATCTTGGCTGCAAAAAAGTGTCACTCATGTGGTATCGCCGTACTCAGGAGAAGTAGGGCAATGTGCTTTGGGGTGTATTTTTACATATACCCATACTGGGTGTGAGAAATATCTCTGTAAAGAGATATTTCTCTCACCCAGTATGGGTATATGTAAAATACACCCCAAAACACATTACCCTACTTCTCATGAGTACGGCGATACCACATGTGTGGCACTTTTTGCAGCTAAGATGTGCAAAGGCCCTAAAACCAATGAGTACCTTTTAGGAGGGCATTTTTATGCATTTTTCTTCTCACGCTTTAGGTCCCCTAAATTGCCAGGGCAGTATAAATACCCACATGTGACCCCATTTTGAAAGAAGACACCCCAAGGTATTCCATGAGGGGCATGGCGAGTTCACAGAAGATTTTTTTGGCACAAGTTAGCGGAAATTGATTTTTATTGTTTTTCTCAAAAGTCTCCTTTCTGCTAACTTTTGACAAAAAGTTAAATTTTTCATGGACTCACTATGCCCCTCAGCGAATACCTTGGGGTGTCTTCTTCCAAAATGGGGTCACATGTTGGGTGTTTGTACTGTTCTGGCATTTTGGGCGGGGCTAAATTGTGAGCAGCCATGTAAAGCTAAAGGTACTCGTTGGAATTAGGGCCCCTTTGCACTCAGGCTGCAAAAGTGTCACTCATGTGGTATCGCCGTACTCAGGAGAAGTAGGGTAATGTGTTTAGGGTGTATTTTACATATACCCATACTTTGTGTGAGAAATATCGCTGTAAATTGACAACTTTGTATAAAAAAATTTAAAAAGTTGTCATTTACAGAGATATTTCTCTCACCCAGCATGGGTATATGTAAAAATACACCCCAAAACACATTGCCCTACTTCTCCTGAGTACGGCGATACCACATGTGTGCCACTTTTTGCAGCCAAGATGCGCAAAGGGGCCCTAAAACCAATGAGTACCTTTAGTATTTCACAGGCCATTTTTACGCATTTGGATTCTCACACTTTAGGACCCCTAAAATGCCAGGGCAGTATAAATACCTCACATGTGACCCCATTGTGGAAAGAAGACACCCCAAGGTATTCTGTGAGGGGTATGGCGAGTTCACAGAAAAAAAAATTTTGGCACAAGTTAGCGGAAATTGATTTTTTTTTTTTTTTTTACAAAGTCTCATATTCCACTAACTTGTGACAAAAATAAAATTTTACATGAACTCACCATACCCCTCACGGAATACCTTGGGGTGTCTTCTTCTAAAATGGGGTCACATGTGAGGTTTTTGTACTGCCCTGGCATTTGAGGGTCTCCGCAATCATTACACGTATGGCCAGCATTAGGAGTTTCTGCGATTCTCCTTATATTGAGCATACGGGTAATGAGATTTTTTTCCGTTCAGCCTCTGGGCTGAAAAAAAAAAATGAACGGCACAGATTTTTTCATTCGCATCGATCAATGTGGATGAAAAAATCTCTGCCAAAATCAGTGACTGCGGTGCGGTGGGCTGGGCGCTAGCTACCTAACAAGTAGCTAACTAACTGGCGGTGATAAGGGACCCTTATGCCCCATTCACACGTCCGCAATTCTGTTTGCGGAACGGAATTGCGGACCCATTCATTTCTATGGGGACAGACTTTGTCCCGCTCGGATCCGGAATTGCGGATCCGCACTTACGGGTCTGCATTTCCGTTCCACAAAAATATAGAACATGCCCTTTTCTATATAGTTCTGGCAATGTGCGGATCTGCAAAATGCGGAAAGCACATTGACGGTGTCCGTGTTTTGCGGATCCGCGCCGCGGATCCGTGGCACGGATCTGTGGATCCGCGGAACCGCAAAACACATATGGACATGTGAATAGAGCCTTACAGGGGGTGATCAGTGACAGGGGGTGATCAGGAGTCTATATGGGGTGATCAGGGGTTAACAAGGGGTTAATAGTGGCTATAAAGTGAGGGGGTGGGGGTGGGGTTAGTGTAGTGTTTGGTGCAACTTTACATTGTTACCTGGTCCTCTGGTGGTCGATCCCAGTAAATGGGACCACCAGAGGACCAGGTATTAGGTATATCCAGGGCCGGCCTTAGGCATTCAGGCGCCCTGTGCGAACTAACCTTGTGGCGCCCCCAACATCAAATAACACTGATTTAAAGGGATTCTGACACCCCGTTTTACTCTATGGAGCTGCGGAAATGCATATATATATATAATCATTTTTTTACACACAATAAAACAACTCCTAATGAGAAAGATTTCATAATAAGGATCTGGAGAAGGGGCAGAGGGATAGCAGAGCTCCAGGAGCGCCGCTGCCTTCTGAAACAGCTGATCGGCCGGGGTCCCGAGTGTTCGACCCCTGCCGATCATATGCTGATGATCTATCCAGAGGGAATGTGTTATGTGCTGCTGTAGAGAATCTAATGTGTGTGCTTATGAAATGTAGTGTATAGGGATGGCAGTATGTGTAGATGATACAGTGTGTGTGTGTAGTGATAGAAAGACATTTGTGTATCAGGTATGCATTGTGTGTTTCTGAATGTGTGTACGGAATGCGTTGTGTGAATCTGTGTTTGTATGTGTAAGGGTGTTCTGTGTCTGTAAAGGGCACCATGTGTGATGGATGTCATTCTCCCCCTCCATTGTCACTCTCTCCCCCTTCTTGACACTCTCCTTCCCACCCGCCTCCCTTGTCACTCTTACTTCCCTCAAATCCCCCACGTCACCTTGTCAAAGTAATCCCCCTGTCACCTTGTCACACTCCTTCCCCCTCACTTGTCACTTTTTTTCTCAGCCCCCTCCATTGCCACTTTCTCTCAGCCCCCATTGTCACTTTCTCTCAGCCCCCCATTGCCACTTTCTCTCAGCCCCCATTGCCACTTTCTCTCAGCCCCCCATTGCCACTTTCTCTCAGCCCCCCATTGCCACTTTCTCTCAGCCCCCCATTGCCACTTTCTCTCAGCCCCCCATTGCCACTTTCTCTCAGCCCCCCATTGCCACTTTCTCTCAGCCCCCCTCCATTGTCACTTTCTCTCAGCCCTCCCCCATTGCCACTTTATCTCAGCCCCTCCCTCCATTGTCACTTTCTGTCAGCCCTCCCCCATTGCCACTTTCTCTCAGCCCCCCATTGTCACTTTCTCTCAGCCCCCCATTGCCACTTTCTCTCAGCCCCCCATTGCCACTTTCTCTCAGCCCCCCATTGTCACTTTCTCTCAGCCCCCTCCATTGTCACTTTCTCTCAGCCCTCCCCCATTGCCACTTTCTCTCAGCCCCCTCCATTGCCACTTTCTCTCAGCCCCCATTGCCACTTTCTCTCAGCCCCCCATTGCCACTTTCTCTCAGCCCCCATTGCCACTTTATCTCAGCCCCCTCCATTGTCACTTTCTCTCAGCCCTCCCCCATTGCCACTTTCTCTCAGCCCCCTCCATTGTCACTTTCTCTCAGCCCCCCTTCCCTTATCACTATTTTGCTTCAAACTCCCCACCACTTACCACTTCCCTTGTCACTCTTTTGTTGCACCCCCCCACTCCTCCTCGCCATTCTGATTTACTACTAATTTTTACCTTTAGAGTAGCGTGGCTGAGCTCTGTTGTCCGCTGTGCAGGAGCATTTGATTTATGTACTGGCCGGACTGAAAGGAAGCACACACTAAGTGATCACTTCTTATCAGTCCGGCTGGGTACAGGAAACAAATGCTCCTGTACCGCAGTCCGGGGATCTCAGTCTCTGCCACACAGAGGCGCTTCCAAGTTCCTAGTGTCAGGCTCCCTGCTCACCTGCTGAGCCATGAGTGAGCGGAGGAGCAGTAGAGGGACAGGCAGTGCAATTACTTCTGCTGCGCTGCTAGCTGTGTATGTCGGCCGGGGGCGGGCTGTCGGCCATCCGGCGCCCCTGTTGCTATGGCGCCCTGTGCGGCCGCACAGCCCGCACACCCCAAAGGCCGGCCCTGGGTATATCAGACGCTGTTAGCAACACAGCGTCTGATATACAACTTTGATCTCATTTATTTTACATTTACAGCCTGCCAGCGATTGATCATCGCTGGCAGGCTGTAGTACAACTGCAGAGCCGCGCTCTGCTGTGAGCAGCAGCGCGCGGCGCTGCGCGTTCACAGCAGATCTCGGCTCTCGCGAGATGACGCACGGATGCGTCCAGGAGGAACAAACTTGCCGCCGCCTGGACGCATCCGTGCGTTCGGCGGTCGGCAAGCGGTTAAATACCCATTTTAACTGAACCAGGAAATTTATTGGGCGATTCATGTTGTAAATTTTGCCATTAAGCTCCTTGTTGGAGAAAAGCAAGTTGTGCAAAAAGTACTTAAACAATGAACAGTTGGACATGTGCATTCAAAAGTTTAGAGAAGGTCACATTGGGTTGACCTTTAGAGGTTAGAGAACATTTTCTGAGTAGTATATGTTGAAAATTAAACTTTCATTTTAAGTTTCGGCAAAGAGATAACACATGTTAACTAAAATAACAGTAGCTATGACAACAAAAGTTGTTTCGGAAAAAGTTCTGCTCACTTTTATTTTGTTCCTTGTATTTACAGGTAAAATCCTTGAACTTAGGAAGAAATATCTTACTGCCAATATGTTTTATGATGAATCAGAGCTTACAGAGGTTTTGAAGATAGCCAAACGAAATGTGGAGCTAAATAAAGATCGGATACTAGAGAAAATTCAGCAAGTCCAGCAGTGTAAATCATCTGTTTGAACTCCATCTGTTTCCTTAAAGGGGTTGGCCAACAAAACATTATCTATAGAATAGGTGATATGTGAATAATCGCTGGGTCTGACTATTGGGACCCCCACTGATCACAAAGGTCCAGAAGTCCTCTGTGTGAATGGAGTAGCAGCTTGTGTGTGTGAACACCACTCTATTCACTTCAATGGGACTGCCAGAGATAACAGAGCAATGTAGTCAACAGTCCCATAGACACTGAATGGAACAGTGGCCATGCAGGTGTACTACTGTTCTATACACACAGTGGACTTGGGGATCCCCCCTCTCATGATCATTGCGGTCCCCGCACTCCGACCACTAGCAATAATATATGTATCACCTATGCTGTAAGTAGCCAAAAAGTCAACATCTACGGTATATTTAAACAAAAGCAATAAAATCCTGCAGTTTTCGCACTGGCCACTAAGCCTAATAATTGACGCCACTCCGTGGTCTATACCAGGCATGGCCAACCTGCAGCTCTCCAGCTGTTGTAAGACTACAACTCCCATGATGCCCTGCTGTATGCTGATAGCTGTAGGTAGTCTGGGCATGCTGGGAGTTGTAGTTTTGAAACAGCTGGAGCCTCAGTTTGGCCATCCCTGGTCTATACAGATGACTTTACTGCAGTTATATGCCATTTTAAACCTACCTGTAATGATAAGGGGGAAAAAAAGACCGCAAAGACCGGTTGAATCGTCGCAGATGGGAAAATAAAGAGGGTTCACTATTCACCAGAAAGCGGAGTGCTGCCTTTTTTTTGGATCTATGTAATGATAAGGAGATATAACCTCTGTGTATAGATAAGACAGGATCCACCATTCACAGTAGGTGATTGTACAATCTTATCTATTCTTTCCTTGTACAATGACCTCTGCACAAGTCACAGAACATGCCTAGAAAACTCTCCCAAGGAGGTCAATGAGGTCCCCTCCTGTCCATTGTGGGCTGCTGTAAAGCCTTTTGTTAATGCTGCGTAAATGCTGTTAAGAACAGCTCAGGTAAGATGGCCGCTCCCACAATCATGTTCAGGAAACAAGCTAAAAAAATCTGTAATCAGAAAATAAAAACAGATTAGATACAAAGGGTCACTATCTGGTTTTAACTGTCAGATAAAAATTTTGGTGACAAATTTTCTTTAACTCTGAGTCCACATCTATAAACCTACAAGGAGTTGGGACATGTAGCTATAATATGCTGCCTTTACATAGGGCAGAGAGCAGGGGGATGTTAGAAATAAATGTAAAACTCGCCGTTTAAATGTCCCACTCTTTCCATGCCGCCACCTCTCTGATCCCCACTGGACTTACAGTAGCCACATGATATTAATCGTTCACATGACAGCTGCAGCCAATCACCACTCTGACCAATCATGTGTGCACAAATGGAATGTGACCGCTGAGGCCAGTGATTGACTGCGACAGTCACATGTATGGTGAATGGCACAAGACTATTACAGGCCCCGCAAGGATCGGAGCAGTCGGCACCAGAACGGTGGTGCGGGACATTTGAAATAAAGGGGATTTTTAAATTTATTTTACACACCTCACTGCTGTCTCATTTTAAGAATTCTTAGACACCCAAAAACTATAAATTATGAAATGGCATGAATAGAATAAGCATTTAAAAATTTGAGACTGTCTTGAAACTGGCTACATTATAATCATTAATAAGGTGTTTTATTGTACTTAAAGGGGTTATCCAAGACTATTAAATGTCCCCCTGTATGCCCGGGCCCCTCACAATGAATATACTTACCTGGCTCCCCGCTCGTGGTCCCCGCACCACCGCTGCTTCTTATCCCCATGTGCGGATGAAAACATATGTTGTCGGGGGGAAGCAGCCAATGGTAGGCGGGGACAAGCCTCCCTAGCGTCACCAGCAATGCTAGGGAGGCTTGTCCCCGCCTGCCATTGGCTGCTCTACCCCCGACACCGGATGTTTTTATCCGCGCACGTGGAGAAGCAGTAGTATGGGGACCAGGAGCAGCGCAGGGAGCCAGGTAAGTATATTCAGTGTGAGGGGCCCGGGCGTATGGGGGACATATAATAGTCTTGGATAACGCCTTCAATGGTTCACTTATGTCTCTCAGCAGCGCAATGATGGTGCCTTCACCCTTGTTTACTTGCAGGACAGAAGAATATTGTAATGAAAATTAAAAATAGACTATAACTACATTATTCTGTAATTCTTTTTTTCTGCTTCCTTCTATATGTTGCAGAACAGTCTCATCATGATGTCATTGCTCCTCCCCTAATGTTTTCCCAGGAGGCGTGGTTGAGGAGGTTCAGTCTAACTCAATGTTTCTTCTTTGCATCTTGCTCTCACCATCTTATTCTGTCCTCCACCCGCTGCAGAACCTGGTATCTGAGGGCACAAAGCCACCAAACCAAACATTGTTCAATATGGAGTTGCTAGGGTCTTATAAGATTCGGGATCCAAGCCCCAATTCAATATGTTAAATTCTCACTCCAACGCCCTCAGCCCTAGTGCTAAAGTCATATTTGAATGGTCATTCCATTTATGTGTATCACACATACAGAAGAATACAGCACCACATACTTATTACATCCAGTAACGCCCCCTCTATTGTAGACATGTTCTTTCCTATCATCCTTCTCCTTCTGGTACCCCAACAGTGTTATCCTGTTGTTACTCTAAATACTATGCCTGTTGTGATCCCCAATGCCCCCCAATACTATACAGCAGAAAATGTAGTGCGATACAGATAGTCCCCAAAGTGCTCCCAGAAGTCTCACCAATAGTAATAATTTTCTCCCAGAGTGCCTTCATTAGTGCCCCCTTGCAGTGATCATGCTCCCTAAGATTGCCCCTTTTAGTATTAGTGCCCTCCATATTGTGCCCAATAATAATGCCCCTACAGAACCCTCAGTAGTAATGATGCCCCATGGTGCCCCTGTATCGATAAAGCTCCCCAAAATTCTACAGTATTAATAAGGCCCCCTTGTAGAGCCCCTAGCAGTCATAATGCCCCTGTAGTGCCCCCAATAGTTATAATGCCTCCTATTGTGCTCCCAATATGTACAATGTCCCCCTCCTAGTACCCCTAGTAGGTATAATGCTTCCTATAGTGCCCTCAGTAAGTAAAATTGCACCATGTAGTGTCCACAGTGTCCTCTATAATGCCTCTAACAGTTTTAACACTCCCTCTGGTGCCCTCAGTACTTAAAATGTCTCCATTAAACCCCCAGTGGGTATAATGCACCTATAGTGCCCCCAATATTTATAATGCCACTTTCTAGTACCCCAACTAGTTATAATACCCCTTCTAGTACCTCCAGTAGATATAATGTCCCTTGTATTACCCCCAGTTTTAATGCCTCCTGTAGGGCTAACAGCAGATATAATGCACCCTATAGTGCCTCCAGTAAGTATAGTGCCCCCTGTTATTCCCCAATAATTATAATGCCCCACCATTGAGGCCCACATACTTATATTGCCCCCTGTTGTGTTGCCAATACTTATACTGTCTCCTTGTTGTGCCCCCATATACTTGTATTGCCCACTGTGGTGCCCCCAGTACTGTCTGCCCCCAAAGTGGTGAAGAAAAAAATCATAAAACTTAATACCTGATTTCCAGCTCTCTGCCACCATCAGCCATACAGGCCACAGTCCTCTTCCAGCCTGCAACCTGAGTTGCTGACTTCATGCATCAGCTCTTCGCAATGAAGTCATCATTTTGTGAACATCTGAACCACACTACTGTCTCATAGGCCTCATGTTTAGTGACCTGTGGCCTATGAGAGTGAACAGCAGGGCAGGGAGACATCAGCTCTCATGTCCCACCACAGTAATTCACCTGAATCCCTGTCCTGAGGATGGTGATTCAGTTGTATGGTTGGCAGCCACTAGACTTGGGGGGGGCTGGACAAAGCAGCACTGCCCCTGTCAAAACCGCACAGACCTAGCACCACCCCTGTCAATCAGCCTATAAATTGATCATACTTTACTAATGCAGCAAGCCCCTGAGAAGCCATTTCATTGGATGGGAGTGGTAGTGGCCCTAATGAGATGTTGTGTCAGGGTGTACACCGTCAGGCCGTTGCTCCCTGGAAATCGGTGCAGTGGAAAGGTAGTTTGAAGAATCAAGCCAGAAGTAAACGTATAAAAGTCCCTCTTTAGTTAGTGCAAAATATATCTTCTAATATATCTGGCACATCCATTATTAACTACAAAGCACAGTTTCTGGCACCAGATGAATTATGGTGGCTGGTTGGCTGGCAATTTAATAGCACTAGCAGGCACTTGTGGATATAGGTGTCCACTGTGAGACAGGCTTGATGTTAGTCTCACCTTGCAGCAATGTGTCTAAAGCTGCATTTTACTGATTACTCTGCTGTCATGTCACACTGATGCTTTATGGAAACAATGTTCTTGTTTCTGAAGATCTCTCTGGAGTGTTGGTCTCACAGAAGAATTGGATATAGCTCCTAGTAGTAGGAGCTCTAGCATGTGCGCCCCCTCCCTTTGTTGTCTACTCAGGACCCCTCCTCTCCTGGCAGGAAGTAGGACCAACCCTCTCCTACCAAGCGGGGAGGAACAGGGTGGTTTAGCCCTGTTCCTGCCAACCATTACCTCCTCTACTGAAATAAACAGCCAAAACATGAAAATACATAACAATCCATAATACAATTCATATAAAACACAACAATTGCAGATATTCCCAGGTCTGGGGTACTGCACTAACATCCAGAAATCTGATTGAGAAGGTCTTCAATTTCTCACTCTAGGAGTGAAGCTATCAATAAATCACATCTCACAGCAGAACCTTTAAAGGAAATCAATTCCAACTTTCCTCCTGAGCATTTTTTTTTCCTGAAAAAGTGGTGTTAAAGGTATTGCCTTCTTTCTTGCCAAAGTATCCTTATTTGGCAATATTAATCAGACCATCTCACTGCCTGCTTGTTTTCAATAACCTCCCTCAGAGGAAGACCAACCCTGGCATATCTTCCAGGTGTTTAAAGATCTGCAGGTGAGGAGAGCAAAAGAGAATAGGAGTGATAGTAGCAATAATGGTAGTGGTAGTACTCACTTATGCACACAGTCAATGTTGGGTTAGGGATTTCCATTAGTGATTTTGAGCCAAAACCAGGTGCCACTCTAAACACAGAACAGGTACAGATCTTTCCCTTCTACCTGTTGTCTGTGGAGGCTTAACTCCCAGTTTTGGCTTACAATCACTGATGCAAAACACTGACGTGCGAATAAGGGTTTACTCTGTCACTCCCCTGGGCCCTGCAGTGATGTAGAAGGGTGCATAATTCTTCTCTTCAGGGCAAACTCTGCTTCTGGGGTTCTCCTGCCTGATGGTGTTTGAGGTGCCCTTGATGTTAAAGGTTTTGAGATGCAAGGCAGGGGGTCGGTTTGTGACACCAACATTTTGCTATGTAATGGTGCAGGAAGCAATGATGAAGCAGTTGTGCAGCAGAACAGATCATTACTGAAGAATTCAAATGCAAACACATCAGTACAGTTCTTAGCATGCAATGGACTGGCAGGTGTTCAGACATGCACGTTCCACAGATGTTACTGGTGACACAGCTGCACAGGTAGTTAATAGGCCTAAGTGTCTCTTTAAAGTTGTCTTCCACACACTGTACTCCTCTAGCTGATTTGTATGTAAGTATCCAATATGGCTTCTCTTTCATGCAACCAACAGGATGGTTCCCTAATGTCAGATTATGCTCTGCACCTTTTTCGAACAGTTGCTGTATTTACAATATATGTTAACAATATCTACCTTTGCATGTGGGTACTTCTCACGCAGGTGATCAAGCTGTTTAAATGTATATTCAGGCATCAGAGGCAGACTCATGAACATGTGCCATAGAGCCAATAAGTCCAGTCCCGACTGGAATTTCTCTACACCTCTCTTTTACATACGTGCTTCCCTTGATGTCCCAGACTAGACTAACCTGTCTGTATTCAAATTAGCTCCTAACAATCTCTGCCTCTAATGCTACCAGATGTAAGGTTTAAAGAATCAATGTTCAACAATAAGGAGATATTGTATTCCCCAAATTCTGACCTATGCCACTCACCTAGTTAAGCCTGTACTCTCTGCTGTGCACTGATGAGGGGCGATCACCCTGAAACAGCTGTCTGCAGATGAGGTGCTGGCTTAATTATTATACAAGTCCTGTTTCAAGGACTTTTAAAAGGTTGAACATTGACTGACTCATTGGATAGCTACCTTATATCTGGTAGCTAAAGAGGCAGCGCTTGTAAAGAGCTCATTTGCATCCCTTCTTCCCAGAATTCCAGAGGAGCATTGCCTGACCTATAAGACTTCCCACAACATTTAAGGCACTCTCCTTATGGAGGTATTCCCCAAATCTAGAATGTTCCTCCTCTTTAGAGAGGGTGACACCAGACCCACCTAGTGATGTGTGAATACTGCCAATTAATATGTAGTGCAAAGACAGTACACAGATCAAAGCAAAAACACATTTTTAACTATTTATTTGTGGTTTTCTGATTACCACTACTCTGTGGTGGAATCCTGCAGATCTACCTGGACAAAACTTCTGTAAAACTCGTTTCTTGGCTTTTTAGGGGAAAAACCATGCTAGAAAAGCTTGGAAGCCAGTTATTGATAGGTGGACTTGCAAATGCAAAATATGTTGCCAAATCCCCTTCAAGTAAGGCCATATGTACTACTTGGACTCAGCATAGTTCTATTCCAATTGAACTAATTTGTAAATTTGTCAAGCTGAAATGTGGAGAACCCTGCTCACTTTCTTTAAACATTTCAGACTTGACACCAAGCCCTTGGAAGATACTGATTTTAGTTGGTCTGTTGTAAAGTCTGGAATTGTAATCTTACAAAACAATGTTGGTACCTCTTGATAATTTTTGATCATTGTGCTGCTGAGCGACACAGGTGAAGCTGAGATTTAAACTAATGTTAATCTGTTTTCCCTTAGTCTAATGTGAATGCTCAGTAGTCAATGGGACCAAGACTCCAAACAAAATAGAGTAGCAAAATGAAGAAAGCTAAAGCTTAAAGAGTAACTAAACTTTTAAATACCTTATTTTAAAATGTTGCAAATGTTTTAAAAATCATTTTTCTTCTGTAACGATGTGCTATTCTGAGCTTTCAGCTGATCAGAGCAGACTCAGGCAGGAGTCAGCTCTGCTCAGCTAAATCATGGCATAGCATGCTGTGTCAGGATTTATCCAAGCTCAGAGGGCACAGGTTTGAGCAGTGATTTGTACAGCACTCACTGCAGCCCCATTCCACCAGGTACAGTGGAATATGTACACATGTACACTGCTGGCATGTTAATGGTGTACAAATGAGTCCAAAGCGCATAGGACAGCTGAAGTTCAGGTGCCTATCTCTTTAGTATAAAAGCCAAATTCAATAAAGTGTATTAGAAAACATATTTTAGGACATTTGTGACATTTTTCAATAAAGTTGTTTAAAAGTTTAGATCTTCTTTACCTTTTTTAAGGCATCTAAAAATGCAAAATACACAATATTAAAAAGACAATAGCTACTAGAGATGAGCAAATCGAAGTTGACGAAGTGGAATTCAATCAGAATTTCAGGAAAAATTTGATTCGCACCGAAGCCGAATTTCCTCACACTTTGTGGTAACTAATCGCATTTTTTCCTAAAATGGCTGCTGCACAGGTTAGGACATGGAGCAAAGAACTCTGGGAATGAGGGATCACCCACAAGGCCATGCATGCAGCCAATCAGCAGCCAGCCAGTCCCTGTGATGTCACAGTCCTATAAATAGCCTCGGCCATCTTGGATTCAGCCATTTTCCAGTGTACTTAGTGCAGGGAGAGATGTCAGCAGGCGTTAGGGACAGTGCTAGGAAAGACTTTATTGTGCTGAAAAAAGATTTAGAAGTTCAGGGAAAGATTATTCATATTGTAGGGAAAGGTTAGGGAGGCATCATCTACATTATAAAAGGAGAACAGGGTACAATGCGGGAGAGTACAGCCTGGGTAATAGGAGCAATTCTATTGCACTAACTGGGAATCCAAATTGCACTAAATGATAGCTCAGTAATTCCAGCAAACCTTGCTTGTTATTAGGGTGCAAGTGCTGTGTGATACAGCCATTTACGGAGTGTATTAATAGTAAATATATGTACGTCCTATTAGACTTTCTGCGGTGAATTTTGATTGTTATACTTTTTTTGGGTGGGTGTATTAATAGGAAAAAGAATAGGTCTTAATTGCCGTTCTGCTGTGAAGTTACATTGTACTACAGCCTTTTTCAGGGTGTATTATTTGAATTTAATTATTTTATTATACAGTATGTCAGACAGACAAGTGACAGGCACTTCAAAGGGAACAGGCAGTGGCCAAAATGTTTCTGTCGCAGGCAGAAGTAGCAGCATAAGAAGAGGAGGTGACAGCAGGAGTCGCAACGAGAGGCCTGAGCTCCCAGTGTCATCTAGCGGTCGTGTCTTGACCAGCAACCCAGCGGTGCTTGTATGGTTAACTCAGTCTTCAACTTCGTCGCAAGTGACATCAGACACTCCCAGCCAAGAGTCAGGGGGTTCCTCTGACACTACGTTTAGTTGGCATGGCCCAGGAGCAGGCCTTGTGCCACCAACTGCCCTCAACCTGCCTTTGTCATTTTCTGTTCCCTCATCACGAGAAGTATTATATGCTGTAGGCTTTTCACTTTCACTTTTCAGTGAGGCTGAGCTACTAGAGGAGAGTCTGCAGCTACTGCCCAGCCAAGATCTGGAGGAGACATCCACCGCTTTTTACGGTAGTCGGGCAAGTAGTGATGATGATTAGTCGTGTGGGAGCAGGTGTTGCGAGCGGTCAGGCTCCTGGCCCAGAGACCGTTGAGGGGGACATCAGTGATGTGCAGACAGTAGTGGATGATGATGATGTAGCCGATCACATTCGGGAGCCGGGTGAAAAAGGGGCTTCATCATCATCAGGAGAAGAGGGTGGCAGCTTGCATGTGAGGCAGCGGCTGAGCCAGCAAGGGGGTAGCGTGGCCCTGAGTCAGCAGGGTCGCAGCAGTGGGAGGTCAGGAGCCAAACGTGCCAGGGATAGACCACCTGCTTCGAAGGAGCCTACCCAGGGCCGGACTGGGGATAAAAACCAGCCCTGGAAAAAGTTGCATACCAGCCCCACAACACTGCGTTGTTATTTACTTGTTTATAAAACTCGTGTATTTTAAAACACGTGTGTAAACACGAATATGAACTTTGCCCCACTATAGCTCTTTTTTAGAACCCCCATTGTTCATATTATTATAGTAGACCAACTTTTCCCAAACAGGATGCCTACAGCCGTTGCAAAACTACAACTCTCAGCATGCCCAGACAGCTGTCAGGGCATGCTGGGAGATTTAGTTTTGCAACAGCTGGAGGTATCCTGGTAGGGAAACACTACAGTAGAGTGCGGATGACACTGTTATGGGGGATCTGTAGATGACACTGTTATGGGGATCTGTGGATGACGCTGTTATGGGGATCTGTGGATGACGCTGTTATGGGGGCACTGTGGATGACACTGTTATGGGAGATCTGTGGATGACACTGTTATGGAGATCTGTGGATGACACTGTTATGGGGGACCTGTGGATGTCACAATGATATGGGGGATTTGTGGAGGACACTGTTATGGGGGACCTGTGGATGACAAAATGTTATGGGGGACCTGTGGATGTCACACTTTTATTGGGCACCTGTGGATGACAATGTTATGGGGGACCTGTGGATGACAATGTTATGGGGGATCTGTGAATGGCACGGTTATGGGGGATCTGTGGGTGACACACTGTTATGGGGGATTTGTGGATGGCACTTTTATGGGGGATCTGTGGATGGCACTGTTATGGGGGATCTGTGGATGACACTGTTATGGGGGATCTGTGGATTACACTGTTATGGGGGATCTGTGGATGACACTGTTATGAGGATCTGTGGATGACACTGTTATGGGGGATCTGTGGAGGACACACTGTTATGGGGCATCTGTGGATGACACTTTTATGGGGCATCTGTGGATGACACTGTTATGGGGCATCTGTGGGGGACACTGTTATGGGGCATCTGTGGATGACACTGTTATGGGGGGATCTGCGGATGACACTGTTATGGGGGATCTGCGGATGACACTGTTATGGGGGATCTGCGGATGACACTGTTATGGGGGATCTGCAGATGACACTGTTATGGGGATCTGTGGATGACACTGTTATGGGGAATCTGTGGATTACACTGTTATGGGGGATCTGTGGAGGACACACTGTTATTGGTGATCTGTGGATGTCACTGTTATGGGGATCTGTGGATGACGCACTGTTATGGGGGATCTGTGGATGACACTGTTATGGGGGATCTGTGGAGGACACACTGTTATGGGGGATCTGTGGATGACACTGTTATGGCGATCTGTGGATGACGCTGTTATGGGGATCTGTGGATGACGCTGTTATGGGGATCTGTGAATGACGCTGTTATGGGGATCTGTGGATGACGCACTGTTATGGGCGATCTGTGGATGACGCACTGTTATGGGGGATCTGTGGATGACGCACTGTTATGGGGGATCTGCAGATGACACTGTTATGGGGGTACTTTCACACCTGTGGCATGGCTATCCGGCCTATCCGGGCTGTTCACACGCCGGTCCACCATGCCGCAAGTAACTGTGCACTGCCGTGCTGTCGCTCTGTCCCCATTGACTATAATAGGGGCAGGGGATGGAGCTATGGCGAAGTATGGCAGAGATCATTGGACTAAAGAGTCGGACATGCAGTACTTTTTAGTCCGCCGATCTCTGCCATGCACTGCCGTGCTGCGCCATAGCTTCGTCTCCTGCCCCTATTATAGTCAATGGGGACAGAGCGGCAGCACGGCAGTGCACAGGTACTTGCAGCATGGTGGATCCGGCGGGTGAACAGCCCGGATAGGCCAGATAGCCATGCCGCAGATGTGAATGTAACCCCATAACAGTATCTCCTCCACAGATCTCCAAAACAGTACATCATCCACAGATGGCTCCCCATAACAGTGCGTCATTTGCACTTATCACATGTATGCAGGAGCAGCACGAGGCTGCCTTATGCTATGAGGCACTCAGGCAGGATGAAATCCTCAAGGCAGCCACAGTCACTTACTTGATTAATTGAATTGGTGCAGATTAATAAATAATTCTTCAGGCCAGGGCTGGAGCAGGGGCCAGACAGTGGACACTGGGACAGGGACAGGGCCTATACCACACACCTCACACCAGACCAGCTAGTTCACTGCAGTGCGCGGGCAAGTCACGTGACGTCCTGAGCGGCGGCTCATCCCCTGCCTCATCACACAGCCCCTGACCTCTCTGTTCCTCCCCGGCCGCCGAGTCCGACTCACTGCTGAGACTCCACCCCCCGCCCCAGCGCCTGCAGCCACAACAAACGCCAGCCAGTGAGTATTGCTGCGCGGTCTGACTGTAAGTAGGGCGGGCCGGCGGCCGCCAGCACTAGCATTTCCGCGGGGAGGAGCGGAGCGTCTGGAGCGTGCGGCAGCCGCTGCCGCACACACACACTGCAGGCTGCGCAGTGACATAAGTGTGAGACAGACAAGAGACAGCCTCCTCCGGCCGGCCGTGCGGCAGTCAGGGTACCGGCCTACCGGGAATTTTCCCGGTATCCCGGTAGGCCAGTCCGGCCCTGAGCCTACCTGCCTGGAAAGTAGCGGAGCAAGGCATCACGGTGGCAGCGGTAGTAGGCAGTCTGCGCGGAGTGTTGGGGGAAAAATGCCATACTCGGAGTTGGCCGCTGCCTATGTGCGCCATCACCCATCCACACGCAGGTCTGCGCTCACAATCCACTGCCTTGGCTGCTGGGGGGCAAGAGCAATACCAGCTCCAGAGTCTAGAGTCGCTGATGAGCAGTTTTCTTAACCTGCCTCCTGAAGAAACTACTTACCAGCAGCAGCAGGTAGAGATAGAGCAGAACCTGAACCAGCAGGTTGAGGCATACTTGGAGTGCACCCTGCAGCCCCACATCGAAGATACCCTGAATTACTTGCCAGTCAAACTGTTTTTGTAGCTGCAACTGTCCAAGTTTGCCCTGGACAAGCTTTCCTGCCTGACCAGCAGTGTGCATCAGAGCGGGTGTTTAGTGCGGCAGGGGCCATAGTTACCCTAAGGAGAACTGGCCTATCCACCAAAAATGTGGAGAAACTGACCTCTGCGAAGATGAATCAGGTGTGGATAAGCCAGGATTTCCACACACCAGTGCCTGATGCATCAGACTAGATCATCCATGGTGCCACACCAAAACTTTGTCAAGAGACCTGTTTCTTCTGGCTACCTGCTTCAGCTACTATTCTGATGCTGCCACCCACCTGATGCCACAAGCCTGCTGCCAGGTGCTCCTAATGCCACCCACCATCTTAAGCTGGTACTGGTATTGCTCCCCACCTCACCACTATGTCACTGGGCTACTCTGTGGTCTCCTCATGCTGCTGCCAGCTCACCACTATGTCACTGGGCCGCTCTGTGGTCTCCTCATGCTGCTGCCACCTAACCACTCTGTGGTCTCTTCATGCTGCTGCCACCTCACCACTCTGTGACTGTTCCACTCTGTGTTCTCCTTATGTTACTGCCACCTCACCATTCTGTCACTGGGCCACTCTATAGACTTCTCATGCTGTTCCCACCTTCCCCACTCCATGACCGGGCCACTATTTTGCCTTTTTGGCCTGGATGACATCACCATTTATTTGACCCTTCTTCTGATCTGTCAGAAGGAAGGAAAAATTAGACCCACAACGGATCCTGTCTATGTAGCAGCTGTAAGGCCTGTATGACATGGTCCCTATTTTGCATCAGAATTGGCTTATGATTTGGTAGCCAAAAGTAGGAGTGGGTACAAAACACAGAAGACATGCAAATATTCCATTCACGTACCATCTCTGTTTTGAATCCACTATTATATTCCCTTGAATCTCATCTCTGTCCTGTCACTATAGTTGTCTACCTGGGGGTCTCGACTCCCCTGTAAGAATTATTAATATGGTATGTCTCTTAGCACTTTATTTGTGGCATATATGTACCGATACCCTTTTGTAGTATATTAAAGGTAATTTTAAAAAGTCACTTTCTCTATACGGACATTCACTGTTGATTTGTATGTGACAGAGTATCTATTTTATAATCTATGTGATTTTTGAAGGGCAAAATAATCAGTGACGTCAACACAAGCTTATTGCTGACACCTTCTCCACTCTCAGGGTGGCTTTACTTGTATAAGCGTTTATTAGAACAGGTTCTGTAGAACTCTATGTGGAATCAGCTGACGATGGTGTAAAAGGAGTGCGCTCTTTCACTCTATAGTTGGATCTCTGCACGGTTCTTTATACCTGGCGCTAACATTGACCTGTAAGGCTGAGTTCACATTTGACTTATGTGGTTAGTTTTGGCCCCATAAAGTGTGCAGTGATTCTACAAGCGATGACTGTCATCTGCGTTTCATACTGACTCACAGTATTCTTTCACTACCACAGCAGACTCCCTATGAGTGTTTCTGCAAGGCACAGTGTACTACATCACTATAAAGACTCTCTGCAGCCAGGAAATAGCTTTTTTTAAAAGCAATTTGCCACAAATTCATTCGGATCTAATCAAATCTTTTTGAAAAATTCTGCAAACCGAACAAATCGTATTGTTTCAGAAATTCGCTAATCTCAAATAGCTACCATGGATGGGAAATGAACTTTGCAGGATATATAGATAGCTAGTGTCCTATATACAAGATTATATCTATTCTATGCAGAACTGCGTGTGAGGGGAACCATAACTTGAACTACAGTGCCAATTAGTCATCCTTAATGCACTATAGGGAACCATATTCACTCAACCTACCGAGTAAAAAATAGCGAGCCTCCTGCTAAGCCTTTACCGTGTAAGAACCCTACACATTTTTCCAGTTAGTGTGCAGCTCATTAGGGAGTGTAAAGAAAGATTTTTAATTGGTCCTTCCCCTTTAATTCTGAATAAATTAAATGATTAGAGATGTCCGATACTTGGCTGCATTTCTGCGGTATGAGATAACTGTAGGTGGGGATAGGAGGGACCGAGATTAGAAAACACTTAGCTTTGTAACAGAGAGCTCAGCTCAATTGAAGACATCATCAGGGTATGATGTCTTCTATCATCACCTCTCTTTATATCATATGGACATCAGCTGATTGCCATGTTGGGCGCTGGTGAATAGGAGCTGGCTCATTTGTTTACATGACTCTCTGTGACTGTTGCTTATCTTTATCTTTGTATAACTATTTTTGCACCTAAGTCGAACTTGAGATCCCATTGTAATACATTTGGTATCAGGAGTGCAGTTTGAGCAAAACCTATGCTTATTGTTTATAAGATTATATAAAGAGTTGGTTTGGTGTGATTGATCCTTTTGTAGTTGAGGATGGGAGCCCAGACATCCATTAGACCAGGGAAGGGGGACAGTTTAAGCTGTCTTATGGGATCTTTACAAGTGGCTAAATATACAGTATATCTGTAGTCTGCAGGAATTTGGGCAGTTGATAGCCTGCGATTGTAGATATTGGAGCTCACCCAACAGCTAATGGGGAAGAGTGCCTAGATGTTTAGGGAACACCATGAAAAAAACATCTATGAATTAAGTTTTCGTGCCCTAGTGTAGCAGATCCACGATTTGCATTAGAGACTGGAAAAATGGAAATATTCATTGGATTAAAGAGTTAGGGTTAAGGGAAAAGTGTATTGATCTTTATAACTGTGGGACCCTTTAATAATAATGCTCCTATAGAGCATCCATAAAAAATACTTCCCTATTGTAGCCCAACTTATAATGCCCATATAGTGCCCCCAGTATTAATAGTGAAACCGATAGTGCCTCCATCAATAATAATGCCCCCATTGCACCCCCTGTTGTAATAATGCTCCAGTACTAAAAGTTTCCCTATAGTTTCACAGTATTAAAATGTCCCAGTGACTCCAGTATTGCCTCCTATAGTTTCCTAGTATTAAAAATGTCCCTGGTAATTCCCCCTGTAGTGCTCCCAGTATTAAAATGCCCCCAATGCCACCAGTAATGCCCCCTTCCCCTATTGTGCTGGCAGTAGTGTCCCAACATTGTCCCTAGAAATGTCCCCCACAGTGACCTCCAGTAATGTTCCCCACATTGCTACCAGAAAAGTTCACCCACAGTGTCCCCTGTAATGTCCCCCACAGTGCTGCAAGGAAAAAATTTAATTCTCACCTGAGTTTCCGATGCAGGCAGATCTCTTTTGCCCCACGACCTGAGATGTCTGTATTCAGGCTCAAACTGCCTGGGACCTGATGCATTTGTTCATAATGATGTCACTGCCCTACAACCGTCTGCACAGATTTACTGACTGATAGACCACAAGGCACTGAAGGGATTATCCCATAAAATGTATTGTTTAGAGTTAAATCCAGCCCATGCTTTTAAACATTTTTGTATTTACAATTATTTTTAAAATGTTTATATCTCAGATATTCCACGAAAAGTGTTAGTATAATGCCACCTGATTTTGATATTTAGCAGCTTTTCTGTGCCCACTTCAGTAAATGTGCCAAGGTGGAAACACATGCTCAATCTTGCCTCCCTCTATTTCTTTGCATTATGTGAAGAGATTACTGGTGTGGTAAGTCAGCTGGTTCTGAAGCTGCAATGTCCTCTCTGATTCTCAGAGGAGTTGCTGAGCAATTAATAAGTAAGTGAAGCAGGGTTATTGTAATTGCAATTGCTCAGTATCTCCTCTGACAATCAGCGACGCTACAGCTTTAGAAGCATTCAGATGACCAAAAAAGAGAGAAATAAGACTGAGCATGTGTGTCCACCTTGGTCACATTTACTGAGGTGGACTCAGAAAATTGTTCATCAGAAACAGAAGGTGGTATAACTGCTGTAAATACAAAAAATATTCACCCCGTCAGCTGAATTTAATAAAAGAAACCTGTCCCCTTACATCACACAAAGTGTTATATCAAGTGATCAAATGAAACAAAAAGTGTAATATTGAATGACCAAAAATCATATGTAACCATAAATGGTACCAATAAAAACATCAACTCTTCCTACAAAAAAACGAGCCCCTACACAAGGATTGGCAGAAACATTTTAAAAAATATGGCTTTTAGAAAATGTAGACATAAAAACATGATTTTTTTCTCAAAAATGCTTTGTTATATAAAATGGAAACAATAAAAATGAGTCATATTTGGTATTTTTGCATCTGTATCAACCTGCTCTATATAAATAGCACATGATCTAACCTAAATTGTGCCATTTATTTGTTATGTTACCTCACAAAAAGCATATGGAGCAATCAACAATCATATGTACCCCAAAATAGTTCCAATTAAACTGTTACCTTATCCCGTAGTTTCCAAAATGGGGTCACTTTTTGGGAGTTTCTACCATAAGGGTTTATCAGGGGGTCTTCAAATGTGACATGGCAACTTGTGAAATCTGCCCTCCAAAAACCATATATTGCTCCTTTCCTTCTGGGCCCTGCCATGTGCCCATACGGCAGTTTACGACCACATATAGGGTGTTTCTGTAAACTACAGAATCAGGGTAACAGATATTGAGTTTTTTTTGGCTGTTAACCTTTCAATAGGAAAATTGTCAATAGGAAAATTGATTAAAATGGAAAATCTGCCAATAAAGTGGAATTCTGAGATTTCATTTACTTGTTCCTTTAATCTTGTGGAACACCTAAATGGTTAACAAAGTTTGTAAAATCTGTTTTGAATACCTTGAGGTCGTAGTTTCTAAAATGGGGCCATTTATGGGTGCTTTCTATTATGTAAGCCCAACAAAGTGATTTCATAACTGAATTGATCCCTAAAAACTGGGTTTTGGAAATGTTCTTAAAAATGTTAAGATTTGCTTCTAAAATTCTAACATAGAACAAATCCTTAAACAAAATGACCTCGGCTGAGTACATATAAAACTTGACTTTTACTTACAATAGTTAAAATGAAAAAAAAACCATTGTGCTCAAATTAACAGTGTAAAAGAAAAAGAAAGATATATAAAAAATATTCATAGAACAGTAGCTAATAATATATGGAATATTCTTACCATTACATTGTGATATAAACTCAGGTTAGTGTATACCTTACAACTGTCCTATATTTCCGGACAGCGGGGTCCGTATAGATGCTTTGATTCTTCCTGGAACATATACTAGCTAGCCTTCATATAAATGCCCTCAAAAATTGGTTGGGATAGGGGCTACACCGTTCCTGCCTAGCAAAAATACGGAGCACCCGCCCCGATAGAGACGACCCCGTCTGGAACCTTTACCTTATAGGGGCCTAATCCCTCAACAAATCCCTCACTCTCATGTCCCAACATGACATGTTTCATCCCTTCCTGGGACTCATCAGGGAATGAATATGCAGTTGGAGGGGAATACCGAAAAACAAATTAAAAAATAGGACAAAAAACATAGTAAACACTACTGTCCCCATCTTATCCAATTGCTTCACATAAATGAATAAGTAAAAACTGACCGGTTTTACAAGTCAAGGGTGTCCAATTTTGTAGACTATTCCTGTAGTGGCAGGCACAAAGATGACAGTGGTCAAGACCTGCACTGGGCCTGCGGAAGTGTCACCCAAAGCCTTCGTCTCACCGCTAAATGTCGTGGAGTGGAGCACGGAGGTATGCTCACACTCTCCTTATTTAATTCCCCCCGGCTTGTGCGCCAAAAAAACTAGACTCCTTCCCGCGCGCGCCGGCTGAAGCACACGTGGAACACAAACCCAGTCGGAGCTCCAGGAAGTGAGCATGTCACACTGCACGTGATCGGGAGTGATATCGGGGCACTTCCCGGAGGCGGGAGCGCAGGGCGATCGACCAAGTAAACCTAAGGTCGCGTGCGCATCCCTACATATGACATCACCCTCGATAACCTGCTGAAAAATACACTAATGGTGCACGGTTGCAGATACATGGATTTTATAGCTGGTAACTAGTGACATAGATTTGTGTAGGGGATGGATGAATTCATATAGAAATAAAACATCCTATCCTCGTATGCCAGGAAAAATTATAAAGGGTACCAAAATTGAAGGTAACACAGCATTTACCCCCTATATGTACCCAATTCCAAGGGGTGTCCCCAAAACAATACCTATACATCGGCAGGGGAGAAAATTTAAATCCCCTATTCCAAAACACAGCAGTGTGTCTGCAGAAAGATTAGAATAAACAAGCACAAGACAAAACCAACACTGCACGAGCAATCATACAATGTCAGCTAATCGAGGACAGGTACAACACAATCCCTATACGTATATGCGCCAGAGCACATCCAAACTTAATTGGTCCCTCTAGATATACGGCCTCATATCGAATGAACGGTAGCCAAATATATGAGAATTTAATGGAAAATCTTTAGTATGACACAAAACAACTAAAATTAAGCTGTTCCTTTAGGCCACTAGGATGCATTGTTTGTAAGTAGTATTTCCATTTGGCCTCACATTGTAATATCTTTTGATCCCAATTACCTCTTCTTCCTGTTGGTTTAATGAGATCAATTCCCATGAATTCCAGGTAATCAAGATTCCTATTATGTTTATTTATAATATGCCATGCTACTGTTGTGTCCCTATTGTTGACAACATCTCTAACATGCTCGCCAATTCTGTGCCTCAACTCTCTAGCGGTCTTTCCAATGTACTCTTTTCCGCATTTACATGTCAGTTTGTAGATTACCCCCTTAGATTTGCAGTTAATCATATTCATGATTGTATAGGTTTTATTGGTAACATTACTTGTAAAGGTCTTTCCACAGCGTAGAAATTTACAAGAAACACACCCTCTGCATCTAAAACATCCAGTGACAGGTTTATTAAGCCAAGTCCTCATGGAGGAGGGGAGCATAAAATGACTCTTGACTACCGCATCACGAATGCTCCTTCCCCTCCTATAAGTAATGCTGGGATAACTCTTCACCACAGTGCTAATATCTGGGTCCATATGCAAGATATCAATATTAATTGTGATGTGACGCACTGGAAAAAACAAGTGACCATCTGAGGTGCTCACAGTAGAGTAGATTCACCCCAACTACTCAATGATTAATAGAATAGACGAAAACAAACTGGGCACTCTCAGGATATAGGTACCTAGAAACGTTTATTCCAACAATACTAAAACTCCATATTAAACAACCAAGGATAATTGTCACACTAAAAAAAAAAAGGGGGAATATCCTGAATGAATACCTGCCTTGAAGTAATAAGGTGCATCTAGTAATGAGATACCACTGCAGTGACCTCAGTTCAGTAGTGTGTACAGTCACCATAAAGAAACCATAAGGTAATAATAGCTAAGAAGCCAGAGTTCATACTAGAGGTCAGACCGAATATACACTTCAAGAGATATTTCATTAATAAAACACCTGATGAATCCTCTAGCATTACCATTATTACCAACTGTAATAATGTTCAGTCATCAAAAATCACTCCTGATCTCCCACTAAATGAGTCCAGGCACAATGTAGCAATAGTGCCTTCTATTATGTAACTGCCAGACCAATGATAGCGGCGTCCCGCTTTAGAAGTCTGTCAGCGGCGTCCCATTGACACACTGTGTACTATATATTGATAGTACTATTGGTAGTGCCGGCATAAATATGGAGCGATCTTACCGATTCGGTGAACTTCAGTGCACAAATCCCACCCTGGACATTGGTCTTGTAATGGAAGTAACCGGTGTCTTACAAGTAGGTACCGTCTGTGTTCCCACGGTGACGGGCAAATTGCACGTGGACCTCGCTGTTTTCTTGCGGTCTTTCAGTGCGTCCTCAAATTGGTCATTATGCGCGGAGGACGGTGTAACAGGCACTTGTACAACTTAAAGATCGCTGCAACTGTATCTCCTTGCGGTCCTATTGGGGGTTTGACCAGATGCGTTTCGGGGTACTAGGTGACCCCTTCCTCAGTGGTAATCAAACCCCCTTGGAAACCCCTCCTATATAGTGTTACGGTACTATACAAGACCTGGTCTGGATAATATCTCTTTAAAATTCTGGGAGTCATGTCAAATATCATTTTTCTTCTACTTATTTTGTTCTTAATGTACATAAAATTGTCACTGCTAATAATAACAAAATATTCGGCAGCATATTCGCAAATTGCAGCAAGTCATTCATACAGTTCCATTTAAAAAATAAAAAAAGAATCGCCCGAACATTTCATATTCGTACTAACATGGAATTCGGCCGCTTAATCGTATATTACAGCTCACAGAATAGTTCAAATAAAAAACTTTAAAATGGATCATAGCAATCGCTCAGATAGAAATCACTACATACGATGTATAATTCCTCACTGCTGATTCCATTGAAGCAAAGAACGCATCTGGACCTATGTGGTATTGGTGCGATTATTTATCCCAACCCTTGTATTCTTTCACAAATGTTCATCCCTATAGTTTACATTCACAAATTGATGTATTAAGAGAGTGAAAAAGATAATATAAATTGACTGTCATCCATCTACTTAAGTAATTGAATATTTCGCAAATGTCCTGAAAAACTATAAATGAAGAACAAGGTGGAAACCCCTTGACAAGGGAAAACCCACCAAACACAATACACAGTTTGGATAGGTTAACCATCAGCAGGGGGAATCCACCAAACCTCTAAAGGAAGCCAAACAATTCAAATTCTGCGTTCAGTCCCCTTGGGAGTAACGTTGCTAATTCAAAAATTCTCTGGGTTTCTAATATAGACATCTTACTGATGTGATTCTCCCCACCCCTCCAATCTTTCGGGACTTTGTCAATAGCTGCAAATCTAAGACCAGTTGGGTTTTTGTTCTGGGTCAATTTGAAATGTTTAGATAGTTAATGGGTTTCAAGGCCCTTTCTAATATTAGCCACGTGCTCTGAAATATGTTTTTTCAAGGACCTTTTCGTTCTCCCAATATACTGACGTTTACACGGACACTCTATAATATAAATCACATCTTCTGAGTAACAAGACATAAGCTGTGTTATCTTATGTCTGCGTCTGTTTGTTGTGGAAATTATTTCACTTGTTCTGTGTGAAAAGGACGTCAGTTTGCAGTTCCTACATTGTCCACATCTAAAAAACCCACTCATGTTACTCCAAATTTAAATCGAGGGGGTATTTCTCATATAATTTTTAATGGTCGGATCTACCTTATTCCCTAAATTGGGGGCTTTTATGAATGTGATGAGAGGGTTTGTGGGAATAATGGACCCAATTATTTTATCTTTCTTCACCAAATGCTAGTGTTTTTGTATACTGTTTTTAATCTTTTTATATTCACCACTAAAAGGTAACACTAACCGGAGTTGTTCTTCCTTCTGTTCTTTTTGAGCTACCAATTTGTCTTCAAAAAAATCTGTCCTTTTCATATTCCTAACTTTATTTAGGGCTCCATCCAATATCTCTACAGGGTATTCTTTTTCCAAAAATTCACCTTTCATTCTTTTTGCTTCTAACTCGAATTTAAAGTGCAGTTCCATTTAATTCTACGGAATTGGCCCTGAGGTATATTAATGAGCCAACTTGGAAGATGGCAACTACTATATAGAATGTAACTATTTCTTGCTGACGGCTTGATATAAGTACAACTTTTTAATTTTTTATCTTACATATAACTTTTGAAATCTAAAAATTCTAAAACCTCATTGCTGGTAGTTCCTGAAAATGTAAGATTACGATCATTTAAGTTAATATCCTCTAAAAACGTATCCAATTCTTCCTTTCCCGATTGCCAAATAAAAAATAAATCATCGATATTTCGTTGCCAGAGCATCAGGTCCATCCCCAGTCTGGGGGCGATAACTTGCACCACCCAGTCAGCCATGAATAAATTTGCATAACTGGGGTCGAACCTGGTGCCCATGGCTGTACCTCGGGTCTGTAAATAAAAGTCTTCATTAAAATTAAAATAATTGTGAGATAATATAAAATCAATACCTTCAGTTAAAAATTAAATCTGTTTAGGAGCCAACCTGCCTTCTTGTTGTAGCTGTGTCCGGACTGCCTGTTTCCCTTGCTCGTGATTAATAACAGTATACAATGATTGCACATCTAGCGAGCCCATAATCCAATTATCTTGAAATTGTACATTTTCAATTATCTTAATGATTTGTGTGGTATCCTTTGTATACGAGGGGATGTTTTGACCCTGGGTTGTAGTAGTACATCAATATAGTGCGACAGATTCGCAGTCAGGGAGTCTATCCCTGAAACGATAGGACGCCCTGGTGGGTTATTTCTATCCTTGTGGATTTTTGGTATGCAATAAAACACTGGTATACGTGGATATTTATTCAATATAAAATTATACTCATCACCATTTAGAATATCATTTTTTATTCCTTCTTCATAGTACTTAGTCTAATCCAGAAGGAATTGGTGGGTTGGATCCTTTGTCAGTTTCAGGTAAGTGTCCGCATCAGATAATTGTCTTAAACATTCTGTATTATATTTTTCCGCATCCTGTACTACTATCAATCCCCCTTATCCGTGGGACGTATGATAATATTGTTCTCCTTTTGAAGTGACTTAAGGGCCGCAATTTCTTCTTTTGTCAAATTACATAATTTATATTTAATTCTATCTTTAACTTTGCGTAAATAATATTCAGCAAATTCTTTAAAAGTGGACATCTCTTCGCTCATTTCATTTTTGGGGTATTTTTTGGATGGGTTTTTCAAAGTTGTATGTGTATACTGTTCTTGGTGAGTAGTAGAATTCATTTCTCTATTAATGGGATTTTTTATAAAATACTTTTTCAAACATAACCATCTCATAAATTTCTCAATTCCTATAAATGTCGCAAATTTATTAAGTGAAACTGTAGGGGCAAACTTCAAACTTTTATTTAAAAGTCGGCTTTGAGTATTAGATAGTGTCACCGAACTTAAATTAATAATGGAGTCATTTTGTACAATGGGTTCCCTTATCTGTGATAATAGTGTCTTCTTTCTTCTTCCTCTCCTTGTCTTCCCCTTTCTTCCTCGTGTTGTCTCATTCTGGATCGGTGATTGTGATTGTGATGATTGTTAGATCGATTGTGCATTCTTTCTATTGGTGGTGTCCTGAAATTGTGATGTGTGATCTGTGATCTGTCCCTCAGGTTGTAGTGGTGATCTGTGACTGTGTTCAAGTGTGGGGTCCTCAATGGTGATGACCTCTGTCTCATTCGTGTCCTGTGATGTGGTGGAGTGCGATCTAAAAAATGCTCCCTGTTCTCTTATACTTCAAATCTATTTTGAACCGGTATATTATAGTTGGAATGTTTTACTTTCTCCTTGTCAGTTGTACTGTTTTCTATTGTGTTACCTCCTCCCTTGGAAGGAGTATTCCCTCTCGCTCCCTCTCCATTCTCTCCGTCCTTCTTTCTAATTCCCTTTTTGCTATAATTGAGCTTCTTAACTTTCTTCTTCATTATTTCTCGCTCCACTCTATCTAAATTGTGACATAATTTAGACTGTAAAGTATTGTATTCATCATTTTTAGGAAATGTCCACTATTACCGTATATACTCGAGTATAAGCCGAGTTTTTCGGCACAAAATTTGTGCCGAAAAACCCGAGCTCGGCTTATACTCGAGTCATAAATTAAAACTCTGAAGAGCGGAGTGGGGGGAGGAGCTGGGGGCGGGCATTTGCGGCAGGGCCGATGCGCTCATTGCGCTCCGGCCCCACCGCTCATGTATAGTTTTTAAATTTGATTATACTATACACTTATTCTTACTATAATTCTTGCCCCCTCTGTACCTCATCACATGCGGCAGGCGGGCAGTGAATACTTCAGGCCGGGCGGACGAGAGCAGCGTGACTTGCTGATGTCACGTGCCTGCCCGGCCTGCTTTATGAATGAAGCAGGCGGCGCAGGCACGTGACGTCAGTCACACTGCGCTCGCTCTCCCGCCCGGCCTGAAGAATTCTCTGCCCGACTGCCGCATGTGATGAGGTACAGAGGGCAAGAATTATAGTAAGAATAAGTGTATAGTATAATCAAATTTAAAAACTATACATGAGCGGTAATGAGGGCATGGGGGATGTGGATGGCACTGTTATGGGATGAGGGGATGTGGATGGCACTGTTATGGGATGGGGGATGTGGATGGCACTGTTATGGGATGGGGGATGTGGATGGCACTGTTATGGGATGGGGGATGTGGATGGCACATCCACAGCCCCCATCCCATAACAGTGTCATCCACATCCCCTCATCCCATAGAGTGCCATCAACATCCCCCTTCCCATAACAGTGTCATCCACATCCCCTCATCCCATAAGTGCCATCCACATCCCCCTTCCCATAACAGTGTCATCCACATCCCCCTCATTCCATAAGTGCCATCCACAGCCCCCATCCCATAACAGTGTCATCCACATCCCCTCATCCCATAAGTGCCATCAACATCCCCCTTCCCATAACAGTGTCATCCACATCCCCCTCATCCCATAAGTGCCATCCACAGCCCTCCCATCCCATAACAGTGTCATCCACAGATCCCCCATAACAGTGCGTCATCCACAGATCCTCCCATAACAGTGCGTCATCCACAGATCCCCCATAACAGTGCGTCATCCACAGATCCCCCATAACAGTGCGTCATCCACAGATCCCCCATAACAGTCGTCATCCACAGATCCCCCATAACAGTGCGTCATCCACAGATCCTCCCATAACAGTGCGTCATCCACAGATCCCCCCATAACAGTGCGTCATCCACAGATCCCCCCCATAACAGTGCGTCATCCACAGATCCCCCCATAACAGTGCGTCTTCCACAGATCCCCCATAACAGTGCGTCATCCACAGATCCCCCATAATAGTGACATCCATTTCCACCTCGGCTTATACTCGAGTCACTACTTTTCCCAGTTTTTTTGGGGTAAAATTAGGGGGGTCGGCTTATACTCTGGTCGGCTTATACTCGAGTATATACGGTAATTTAATTTCAACAATTTGTGTTGTAGTTTCCTCAGGTATTTCTGTGCGTCTTTTAATCACTAAATTGGTGAGAGCAACGGATTGTTCATGTAACAAATCTTCCCATTCCTTACTAAACCCTATATTGCAAAGGTCTTGGGCTGGAGTTTTCACTAACATTAAACCCTATGGGATTTTAGAGATCTCTATACATCTTTTGAGCGTCTTCACTTGCTGTAATTTGCGAATATGCTGCCGAATATTTTGTTACTATTAGCAGTGACAATTGTATGTATATTAAGAACAAAATGAGTAGAAGAAGAATGATATTTGACATGACTCTCAAAATTTTAAAGAGATATGATCCAGACCAGGTGTTGTATAGTACCGTAACCCCTATATAGGAGGGGTGTCCAAGGGGGTTCGATTACCACTGAGGAAGGGGTCACCTAGTACCCCGAAACGCGTCTGCTGAAGCCCCCAATAGGACCACAAGGAGATACAGTTGCAGTGATCTTTAAGTTGTACAAGTGCCCGTTACACCGTACTCCGTGCATAATGACCATATGAGGGCGCACTGAAAGACCGCAAGAAAACAGCGAGGTGCACGTGCAATTTGCCCGTCAGCGTGGGAACACAGACGGTACCTACTTGTAAGACACCGGTTACTTCCATTACAAGACCAATGTCCAGAGTGGGATCTGAGCACTGAAGTTCACCGAATTGGTAAGATCACTCCATATTTATGCAGGCACTACCAATAGTACTATCAATATATAGTACACAGTGTGTCAGTGGCACGCCGCTGACAGACTTCTAAAGCGGGAAGGCACTATTGGTACATTGTGCCTGGACTTATTTAGCGGGAGATCAGGAGTGATTTTTGATGAATGAACATTATTACAGTTGGTAATAATGGTAATGCTAGAGGATTCATCAGGTGTTTTATGAATGAAATATCTCTTGAAGTGTATATTCGGTCTGACCTCTAGTATGAACTCTGGCTTCTTAGCTATTATTACCTTATGGTTTCTTTATGAGTGACTGTACACACTACCAAACTGAGGCCACTGCAGTGAGTTATCTCATTACTAGGTGCACCTTAATACTTCAAGGCAGCTATTCATTCAGGATTTTCCCCCCTTTTTTTTTTTTGTGTGACTATTATCCTTGGTTGTTTTATATGGAGTTTTAGTATTGTTTGAATAAACGTTTCTAGGTACCTATATCCTGAGAGTGCCCATTTTGTTTTTGTCTATTCATATGCAAGATATGCCGGTATTTAGAAATTATTTTTTTAACACTAGGGACTGCCTCCTCAAAGGTACTGATGAGGCATATCTTCCTTTTGTTCCCTTGTATTGCCGATTCATCCCGTGCCCTCTCTTTCTTTGTACTCAAGAGAGAACTATGGTCTTGTAAGCAAGCTGATTGAAAGGCTGGCTTTATAACATGCATGGGATAACCCCTGTCATGAAACCTGTCCCTCAAATCTGCAGCTTGTTTCAGAAATTCTGAACGTTTTGAACAATTTCTTCTCAAGCACAAGTATTGCCCACGTGGAATCCCCTTCCTAAGTGGATAAGGATGACTACTTTCCCACCTAAGAAGGGAATTTGTCGAGGTAGGTTTTCTGAAAATAGTCGTTTCCAGTGAGCCATTTGGGCCCTTCACAATACAGATGTCTAGGAAGGTTAACCTGGTCGGATGGCATTCTGACTTAAAACAAAGGCCTATCTTATTGTTGTTCAAACCATTGGCCCAAGATGTAAAGGCCTCCTTGGTTCCCTTCCATATTACAAAGACGTCATTGAAAAATCTTGCCCAAATCTGTATGTTCTCACTCCCTGGCAAAGTGTCGTCTCCGAACACTACAGTGCTCTCCCACCAGCCCAGGAGCAAATTTGCATACAATGGGGCACAGGAACTCCCCATCCTGGTGCCCCTGAGCTGGTGGTAAAAGCGGCCATTGTACAAGAAGACGTTTTTAGTTAGCGAAAACTCCAAAATCTAAAGCACAAATTGATTATGCGCTCTGTGTTGACAACCACGAGTAGATAAAAATGGGCAACGGTCAGTAGGCCATAATCATGAGGGATAGAGGCATACAAAGCTTCAACGTCTATACTCCCCAAAATAGAGCCTTCATCAGATGGAAGGCTTCCAACTCCATGAGGAAGTCTCCTGTATCTCTAACAAAAGAAGGAAGGCCTGAAAGAAAAGGTGCCAAGATCTTATCAATATATATCCCAATATTTTGGCTTAAAGTAACTACCCCTGAAAGAATGGGCCGCCCCCTTAAAGGGGTATCAAAGTTTTTCTTTAGTACAATTAGAGGGCATTCTCAAGATCCTTGGTAACCATATTCACAAACACATCTATACAGGTAGTTTCCCCACATGGATGGTTACTTTTACTTTTATTCTTAAGGGCAGTGTAAGGGCCCTCTCCTTTCACATCAAGACCATGAAGCATCCTAACATCACCAAGCATTTCACTCGGAATGCCTAATTCAAGGCTTTGCTTTTTATCTAAATTATAGAAATGCTTATACCACTTCAATTTTAGTGCAAACAAGTTAATGTCTACTATGGTTTAAACAGATTGAACCTTGACGTTGGTAGAAATCAAAGTCCTTTCTCTAGGATACTTACTTCTGAAGGGGTCAAAACATACTGTGACAGATTAATTATTTTGGGGCCTGAGCTAGGGCTGGGCCTGGGACATGGTGCGTCTGCTGTTGAGGTCGATTTCTCAGGAGATAGGTAGGTACTTGCTGTAAAAAAACAGAGTTACCCCTATTTTGTGTGTAACTCCTGTAATTTCTTCTACCTCTGCCCCTCCCTTGTCCCTGACTCTTATTGGAAGTACTCTGATCTCTTTTGGAGTCCGAGGGTTCTGTTTCATTGGAAGATAGCTTAGTATCCTGTACAACCACTCTACCCCGTTCTGCCAAATCTCTTATAAACTGTTTTTGTTTTCTCTCTTTAAGATGGTATTGGAACTGTTCCAATGTTGTCTGTAGCTGTTTTCCTTTACTTAGTTTCTGAAGAGAAGGATTGAGTGGTATTAATATGTTCCCTTAATTTAGTATTGAGATCATCCAGTGTGATACGTTCCTTTGTAGGGTTGAGTGAACCGCCAGGACCTCAGAAGGCAGGGTTAGCATGGCCAAAATGTGAAAAAGCTTTGTCAGCACGCCACAACAACCAGCACCACCAGTTGATATGGAACGTCTTAGCAGAAGGGAGAATTTCAGCAACACGCCTACTCGCCGTACTGACACGCCGTACTGACTGATGGGTCTGCCCCATTCAACTTCTGGGTCTCCAAATTAGGGCTCATGGTCTTAGCTTGCCCTTTACTCCTTGGAGGTGCTGGCCTGCCCTGCCCCCAGTGTATTGTCTGAACGTGTGTTTAGCACGGCAGGGGGCGTTATCACAGACAAGCGCAGCCGTCTGTCCACAGCCTCCTGGGAAGTGCCCCGATATCACGTGATGGCTCCTCCCAATCACGTGCAGCCTGACATGCTCATTTCCTGGAGCTCAAGATGGGTTTGCGTTCCACGTGCGCTCCAGCCGGCATATGCAGGAAGGAGGGGAGTCTAGTTTCTTGGCACACAAGCCTGGGGGATTTAAATAAGGAGAGTGTGAGCATACCTCCGTGCTCCACTCCTAGACATTTGGTGGTTAGACGATATGTTTTTTGCCCTATTTTTTTTATTTGTTTTTCAGTATTACCCTCCAACTGCATATTTATCCCCTGATGAGTCCCAGGAAGGGATGAAACATGTCATGTTGGGACATGAGAGTGAGGGATTTGTTGAGGGATTAGACCCCTATAAGGGAAAAGTTCCAGACGGGGTCGTCCCTATCGGGGCGGGTGCTCCATATTTTTTGCTAGGCAGGGACAGTGTAGCCCCTATCCCAACCAATTTTTTAGGGCATTTATATGAGGGCTAGCTAGTATCGGTCCTAGGAAAAATCACAGCATCTACACGGACCCCGCTGTCCGGAAATATAGGACAGTTGTAAGGTATAACACTTACCTGAGTTTATATTACAACGTACTGGTAAGAATATTTTATATATTATCAGCTACTGTTCTATGAATATTTTTTATATATTTTTCTTTTTCCTTTACACCGTTAATTTTAGCACAATGGGGGGTTTTCATTTTAACTATTGTAAGTAAAAGTTAAGTTTTATATGTACTTTTGTTTAATGATTTGTTCTATATAGAATGCTTGGACCTTTAGCCTATACGCAAGTATCACGCATACAGTAGACAAATGGAAAATGTAAAGTAATAACTATTTTATGAGGTATTACTATTTGTTTTAAAAGCAGAAAAATTAAAGTTGCGATCTTTTTCCACATTTTTGATAAATTTTGAATTTTTTTATAAATTAAAATGTGATATATTGACTCAAATTTACCACTATCATGAAGTACTATGTGTCACAAGAAAACACACTCAGTTTGGCCTGGATTATTAAAAGCTTTTCAAAGATATTACCACATAAAGTGACACATGTCAAAAGGGTTCACAAAAAGACATAAATAACACCAGCATTTAACCTTACTAGATTATATAATCAAATGATGAAGTTCTGAGTTAATTTTACTCTTCCAGCATAATTGCGATCCGTGACACGCACCCTTTGTTTACATCTGGGCCCAAAGCTGACAGGGAGTGTCTGTAGCATCAGGTCTCTGCTTCTCCTTCCCCTTCAGTTTCAAACGCCCTGCTCGAAAAACCCAATCCTAAAGGTGGGTTTACATCGCACAATGTTACAGCCGACTGTTGGCTGCTCGTTCAGTAAAAGAGACCTCTACATTTACCTGCTATTGCAATCCCTCATTCCCATACAGAATCATTGTTTCTGGGCAGCAGATCGCTGTTTAGACAGCATGATCTGCTGCCCAGAAACAATGATTGATGGTGCCTGCATGAACGACTGGATCATAAATAGAGATGGCCCGAACTATCCGCCGGCGAACATAGCTTGTTCGCGTTCGCCGCAGCGGGCGAACACATGCGATGTTCGGTCCGCTCCCTATACATCATCATTGAGCAAACTTTGACCCTGTACCTCACAGTCAGCAGACACATTCCAGCCAATCAGCAGCATACCCTCCCTCTCAGACCCTCCCATCTCCTGAACAGCATCCATTTTAGATTAATTCGGAATTTGCAGTCTTAGTGAGAGGAGGGAGAGTGTAGTTGCTGCTGATTTAATAGGGAAATCGATAGCTAGGCTAGTGAATTCAGTGTCCACTCCAGTCCTGAAAGACTCATTTGATCTCTGCTGTAAGGACAGCGTCCTGACAGCACCCCAAAAAGCCCTTTTTAGGGCTGCAACATTAGTCTGCTTTTTTTTTTCTCCATATACATATTGCAGTTGCCTGGCTTGCCTGTGTGTGAGGAGCTGCAAGCCCACAGACTGTAGTGTGCCCACTGCCAGTGCCCACCCCTGTCATCCCATGTGGCACAGGACTTTGCATCAAAAAAGGCATTTAATTTTTACACTTTAATCTAAGGTTAGTTGCCTGCCAGTGTGTGTCAGGCTGACTTCCACTGACTGTAGTGTGCCCACTGCCAGTGCCCACCACTCATACCGGCTGGCACAGGACTTTGCATAAAAAAGGCATTTAATTTTTACACTTTAGTGTAATTTCAGTTGCTTGCCTGCTGCCAGTGTGTGTCAGGCCGACTTCCACTGACTGTAGTGTGCCCACTGCCAGTGCCCACCCCTGTCATCCCGTGTAGCACAGGACTTTGCATCAAAAAAAGGGATTTAATTTTTACACTTTAGTGTAATTTCAGTTGCTTGCCTGCTGCCAGTGTGTGTCAGGCCGACTTCCACTGACTGTAGTGTGCCCACCCCTGTCATCCCGTGTGGCACAGGACTTTGCATCAAAAAAAGGGATTTAATTTTTACACTTTAGTGTAATTTCAGTTGCTTGCCTGGTGCTAGTGTGTGTCAGGCAGACTTCCACTGACTGTAGTGTGCCCACTGCCATTGCCGACCCCTGTCATCCCGTGTGGCACAGGACTTTGCATCAAAAAAAGGCATTTAATTTTTACACTTTAGTGTAATTTCAGTTGCTTGCCTGGTGCTAGTGTGTGTCAGGCCGACTTCCACTGACTGTAGTGTGCCCACTGCCATTGCCGACCCCTGTCATCCCGTGTGGCACAGGACTTTGCATCAAAAAAAGGCATTTAATTTTTACACTTTAGTGTAATTTCAGTTGCTTGCCTGCTGCCAGTGTGTGTCAGGCCGACTTCCACTGACTGTAGTGTTCCCACTGCCAGTGCCCACCCCTGTCATCCCGTGTGGCACAGGACTTTGCATCAAAAAAAGGGATTTCATTTTTACACTTTAGTGTAATTTCAGTTGCTTGCCTGCTGCTAGTGTGTGTCAGGCCGACTTCCACTGACTGTAGTGTGCCCAGTGCCAACCACTGATACCAGGTGGCACAGTAGCTTGCCGATAAATAAGGCATTTCATTTTTAGACAGTAGTCTAAATTCAGTTGCTTGCCTGCTGCCAGTGTGTGTCAGGCCCACTTCCACTGACTGTAGTGTGCCCACTGCCAGTGCCAACCACTGATACCGGGTGGCACAGTAGCTTGCCGATAAATAAGGCATTTAATTTTTAGACAGTAGTCTAAATTCAGTTGCTTGCCTGCTGCCAGTGTGTGTCAGGCCCACTTCCACAGACTGTAGTGTGCCCACTGCCAGTGCCAACCACTGATACCGGGTGGCACAGTAGCTTGCCGATAAATAAGGCATTTAATTTTTAGACAGTAATCTAAATTCAGTTGCTTGCCTGCTGCCAGTGTGTGTCAGGCCCACTTCCACTGACTGTAGTGTGCCCACTGCCAGTGCCAACCACTGATACCGGGTGGCACAGTAGCTTGCCGATAAATAAGGCATTTCATTTTTACACATTAGTCTAATTTCAGTTGCTTGCCTGCTGCCAGTGTTTGTCAGGCCCACTTCCACAGACTGTAGTGTGCCCACTGCCAGTGCCAACCACTGATACCGGGTGGCACAGTACCTAGCACACGTAGTACCACTTATCTAAAAAAAATGACAGGCAGAGGCAGGCCACCCCGCAGGGGCTGTCGTGGTCGTGGTGCTGTGATTAACACTGTCCCTGGAATAATGCCTAGTGTTCAGAGGCCACGTACCCTGAACCCGAAAAATTCTGAGGACATAGTTGACTGGCTTAGACAGGACACCCAATCTTCAACAGCTTCCGCTAAGAACCTTGACGCACCATCCTCCTCCAGCTCAGCTTCGGTCACCTGCTCTCAAGTTACCACGCACCCGCCCGCCGCCACCACCACCACTACCACCACAGCCACCACAGCCGCTTCACTTGATCCGTCAGAGGAGTTATTTACACATCAGTTGGATGCAATTAGTGATGCGCAACCATTATTGCCAGATGATGTAGATTACAGGGATATGTCTCAGTCAGGCAGGATTACACACATGGACGTACAGTGTGATGATGATGATGTTGTACCCGCTGCTGCTTCCTTTGCTGAGGTGTCAGATACAAGTGAAGCGGTTGATGATGACGATGTGTCCACGGATGCCACGTGGGTGCCTGCTCGAAGAGAAGAAGAGGGGGAAAGTTGAGAAGGGGAGACAGAGAGAATGAGGAGACCAGTTGGAAGCAGGGGGAGGTCATCGCAAGGAGTTAGTGGCACAGTCAGACAGCATGTATCGGCACCTGGGGTCAGCCAGACAGCACGCCAGTCAACGCATGCTGTTGCCACCACCAGAATGCCGTCATTGCAAAGCTCAGCAGTGTGGCATTTTTTTTGTGTGTCTGCCTCTGATAACAGCAATGCCATTTGCAACCTATGCCAAAAGAAACTGAGTCGTGGGAAGTCCAACACCCACCTTGGTACAACTGCTTTGCGAAGATCTCACATCACAAACGCATGGGATCAACACATGAGTACAAGCAGCACACAAACTCAAAGCCACCATGCTCCTCCTGGTCCAGCATCTTCAGCCACGTCAACCACTGCTGTCCTCCCTGCCCCCTCTCAACCAACCGCCACTCCTCCTCTCACCTTCAGCAGTTCCTGCTCATCTGCCCACAGTCAGGTGTCTGTCAAGGACATGTTTGAGCGTAAAAGCCAATGTCACAGAATCACCCCTTGCTCGGCGACTGACAGCTGGCTTGACGGAACTCTTAGCCTGCCAGCTTTTACCATACCAGCTGGTGGAGTCTGAGGCCTTCAAAAAATTTGTCGCTATTGGGACACCACAGTGGAAGGTACCCGGACAAAAATTTTTTCAAAAAGGCAATCCCAAACCTCTACCATGTCATTGAAAAGGAAGTCATGGCATCTCTGGCATACAGTGTTGGGGCAAGGGTCCATCTGACCACTGATACCTGGTCTGCAAAGCACGGTCAGGGCAGGTATATCACGTACACTGCGCATTGGGTCAACCTGCTGATGGCTGACAAGCATGGAATGCGTGGCTCCGCAGCGGAGTTGGTGACACCACCACGACTTGCAGGCAGACCTACTGCCACCTCCTCTACTCCTACTCCATCCTCTTCGATATCCTCCTCGGCTGAGTCCTCTTCTGCTGCGGCGTCTGGCTGCACATCAACTGAATCCCCTCAGCTCCCCAGGGGTTATTCCACATCCCGGATACGACAGTGTCACGCTGACTTGGGGTTGACTTGCCTGAAAGCAGAGAGCCACACAGGACCAGCACTCCTGAAAGCACAGTTGGATCAGTGGCTGACCCCGCACCAACTGGAGATCTGCAAAGTGGTGTGTGACAATGGAACAAATTTGTAGTCAGCATTGAATTTGGGCAAGTTGTCACATGTGCCGTGCTGGGCACATGTGTTGAATCTCATCGTACAACATTTTGTGTCTAAGTACCCAGGCTTACAGGACGTCCTCAAGCAGGCCAGGAAGGTGTGTGGCCATTTCAGGCATTCCTACACGGCCATGGCGCACTTTTCCGATATTCAGCAGCGAAACAACATGCCAGTGAGGTGCTTGATATGCGACAGCCCGACACGTTGGAATTCAACACTCCAACAAAAAAAAGCCGTCAACGAGTATTTGTATGACCGGGGTGCTAGGACAGCCTCTGCGGAGCTGGGAATTTTTTTTCCACGTTACTGGACACTCATGCGCAATGCCTGTAGGCTCATGAGTCCTTTTGAGGAGGTAACAAACCTAGTCAGTCGCACCGAAGGCACCATCAGCGACCTCATCCCATTTGTTTTCTTCCTGGAGCGTGCCCTGCGAAGAGTGCTGGATCAGGCTGTAGATGAGCGTGAAGAGGAAGAGGAAGAGTTGTGGTCACCATCACCACCAGAAACAGCCTTGTCATCATCGCTTGCCGGACCTGCGGCAACGCTGGAAGAGGAGTATGAGGAAGAGAAGTCAGAGGAGGAATGTGGCGGCTTTGAGGAGGAGGAAGACCAACCACAGCAGGCACCCCAGGGTGCTCGTTTTTGTCACCCATCTGGGACTAATGGTGTTGTACGTGGCTGGGGGGAAGAACAGACCGTCAATGACATCAGTGAGGACGAGGAACAACAAAATGAGTAGCTCTGCATCCAACCTTGTTCAAATGGGGTCTTTCATGCTGTCATGTCTGTTGAGGGACCCACGTATAAAAAGGATGAAGGAGAATGACCTGTACTGGGTGGCCACGCTACTAGACCCCCGGTATAAGCAGAAAGTGGCAGAAATGTTACCAAATTACCGAAAGTCAGAAAGGATGCAGCAGTTCAAAACCAAACTAAAAAATATGCTTTACACAGCTTATAAGGGGGATGTCACAGCACAACGGGAATCTAACAGGGGAAGAGGTGAGTGTAATCCTCCTACCACGGCGGCAAGGACTGGACGATTTACAGATATGTTGTTGATGGAGGACATGCAGAGCTTTTTCAGTCCTACTCATCGCCACAGCCCTGCGGGATCCAGCCTTAGAGAACAACTCGACCGACAGGTAGTAGACTACCTCGCCTTAACAGCAGATATCGACACTCTGAGGAGCAATGAACCCCTTCACTACTGGGTGTGCAGGCTTGACCTGTGGCCTGAGCTATCCCAGTTCGCGATAGAACTTCTGGCCTGCCCTGCTTCAAGTGTCCTGTCAGAAAGGACCTTCAGTGCAGCAGGAGGCATTGTCACTGACAAGAGAAGTCGCCTCGGTCAAAAAAGTGTTGATTACCTCACCTTCATAAAGATGACTGAGGCATGGATCCCGAAGGGACTGACAGTGGGGGAATTGGGGAATTATAGATGAACAACCAATAATAGTAAGTGATAATATGTGTTGTTTCCAGTCAATTGATGCTGAAAATTGAAAAGCTGAACTATCACTTTAAAGCCTAGGACAATGTGACAGGCGTAGCACTATGAAATGCCTTTTGTGCTGTGGCATTAGAAGAATTTGATATCTCTAACTTTTTAATCCAACCAGACTGTCTATTACTCTGCTTCAGTCTTGTTTCTTTTGAGCTTATTCTTCTAGTGCCGTTCTAAATACCTATTTGGCCTCTTGTTCCCATAAAACACAGCTGTGACTGGAAATGTTTGTCCAGCCCCTCTCCTCTGATCTATACTAACTCCAGAAGATTCTGCTAAGGAATTTCCCACACATACTCAGTGTGAGGTTGGCTGTGACTGGATAAGACTCCTGGGCAGTAATAACAGTTTAACTCTATGCTTTCTGTTAATTCTGCTGTGTCATTGAGCTTACCTTACATTCATTTACTGAATCTTAAAGTCATATTATCTTTTCTTCTTCTGTGAACACAATATATAACTGTTATATGACATCCAGAAACATGAAGTCACTGTAAATAACTCTCTTTCTATCTCTAATATATAAACATAGGAACTGTATTAAATGTATTGTCAATTCTAGCTATATAAACATATACCGTAGTCATATTAGCAACCAAGGACAGGTCTTAGCTGGCCATCTACAGACAATGCGCCAAACATGTATGGCGTATGGTAGTAAATAAGTTAAATAAGTCATATTTATATACTGTAGTTGCTACAGTAGGGCCATTATACCCTTCCTATGTAGTACACATAGGCATGAGCTCCTATTATAGACAAAAAGTGTTTTCCTATAAATACCTATGGGATTCATGTTACTTAAACTTAATTAGACCTACAGAGGTTTAGCAAAGGTTATGTCCTAAGATAATACACTGGAGATTAAAGTGTTTAAATGAGACTCCCCTCTTAGGTTTGTCTGTCTGATACTATCTCAAGACGAATGAAACACCTAATGTGCATCAATAATATATTTTATTCCATAGCAATGATTAAAGCAACATGGGGTAAACCTTCTCTTTTCAGTTACTCAATAGAATTACTATAAGATGAAGGTAACATATCTAATTGAATCAGTATCCAAGAACTGCTAAAGGAATGCTCAGGAGGAAACATAGGACACTGTAGGACATTTCAGATTTACACAGGTAAAGATGTTCATGCATTTAAGGTGAATCTTTAGTCCGCAATCTTTTATGGACTATTTATTGAATTGTCCTGAATTTGTAATTCTTTAGCATTCTGATTAACTTCAAATAGTGACACACGTGGTAAAACATGTTAAACATATGCCACAAGTGGCTATTGATTTGTATTCCCCATGCGGTCAGCTGCAGTAAGCAGCAGGACATGTTTTACGTATAGCTGACCACAAGTACAACAGGTGCAATCATTACAAGTCTGTCTCAGAAACCTACTGTATTGTTTCTTTAAAATCTATTGAGAAATGAGATTCTGTGATTCCTAACTTCATCATGACCACATCAGGACTATGCCAAGGGGTCAAAACTTTAAGGAATAAAAATATACACAGTGGATGGGTTCAATGTAATACACATGCACAACTCAATGCACCTGATGTTTCTACTGCACAGACATGCTACATGAGAGGGAATTTATTGTAGATTGGCTATATACTTTGCAAACTGATCTGGTATATTTACAAACATAGAATAATGAAGGTAGGAAAAGATGGCATGGTCCATCTAGTCTGCCCTTATATTTCTTTCTCATTTTCCTCCATGGGGTGCAGGCAGGCTGCATGTGCTCTTGCGTACTGGCTGTAGGCTGTCTCCTGTGAATGCTGGTTGCTTGGGGTTGTGTGTTGGCTGCAGCCTTCTGTGTGGGAATGTGAGCCTGTGAATATGGATACTCTCTATGGTCACAGAACAGTTTGCGGTTTACATGTGCTGACTGCCTCCGCCCTTGTATACTGGCTGTGGGACAACTCCCTTGTATGCTGGTTGCTTGGGTGGTGCATACTGTCTGTTGTCTTTTGTGTCTGAACTGTGTTCTATGTATTCCCTGTGATTTGTTTGCTCTGTGTTCACGTAGGGTTAATGTTTCCCTGTGTTTGTGTCTGACTATCAGATGGTCTTAATGAGCCGCCTTCATTGACCTGGCTATATAGACCAGTGTGCTGCATGGCTGGGAGTCTTTCCCATGGCTGTGTGCAGGATGTATGGTTCAGACCAGTGTTCTGCATGGGTTCCAGTGTCATACCAGTGCAGCTTTGTCTGTGATCATCATGCATCCATTCTGCATGGGGTCCAGGCATCTGCATGTCTCCTGTCTGTGACTACCATGTATCTGTTCTACATGGGGTCCAGGCATCTGTTTTTGCATTTTCGTTTTTCACTCCCTGCTCTCTGTAGCCATAACTTTTTTATTTCTTCGTTTGCATAGCTGTATAAGGGCTTGGTGTGGGAAGCTGGAAAACATTCCAAAAGGGGTGGAATTGGGAAAAAAACCGATAATTCTGCCATAGTTTTATAGGTTTTGTTTTTATGCCGTTCCCTATGTGGGAAAAATGACCTGTTACTTTCATTCTCCAGGTCAGTACAATTACAGCAATAACACATTGATATTGTTTTTCTAGTGTTTTAATTTCTGAAAGAAAGTCATTGCCATATTCTGCCTAACTTTTTTATAGTTATTTTTACAGACCTGTCTGAAAGCTAATTTTTTTGTGGGACGATCTGTAGTTTTTATCTATAACATTTTGGAGTGTGTATGACTTCTTGATCACTTTTTATTTAATATTTTTAGGAGGTGAAGTAGCAAGAAAATGGTGAATCGGCCACTTCGATTTTTTTTTCCGTTTTCCATATGGGTTAAATATTTTTATATTTTAACAGGATTGGCGGTTTTGGACTACACTGTTTAGTTTCTTAATTATGTTTTTTTTATTCTAGAGAAGGCGGATGATTTAAGTTTGTATATTTTTATACTTTTAAAACTTTTTCTACAATGGCAATAAATCACCGCCATGGCGTTCCTCTCCCTAAAGAACATTAGTTCATTCTGAAAAAGATAATTCAAGTGTAGAATTATGAAAACATAAACATATTATATCACAAAAGAAATTCAGTGTAACATCTGTTCAGGTTTATTTAATATGAATTTTTCGTTTTCCAGATAAGAAAACTAAATGGCCATTTATGAGTGAAGGCGCATTTCCATATACGTTTCTGTACAGTTTTTCAGTATTTTCTTAAAGAAATGCAATAATTAGTCAGTCTGGTACAGTACTGCTATCTGTATTGGATTGATTGATTAGATTAAGAGAGTGAATATGATTATATGTAATATTCACCACCAGGGGCAATGTATGTAACCATAATGCCCTACTGCAAAACTTGGAATATGACCTCACTCCAATAATATCACATTGGACAGTGAAATTATAACGGTACACTTGTGATTATTAGAGATGAGCGAATTTCATATTTTGAAATTCGTTCACATTTCGTGAATCCGTTTTGCAGCCCATAGACTTCTATTAGGACGGAATGTATTACGGAATGCTTCTACAGGCATTCCATTATGCATTCCGTCATATGGTCCATGGTAACTGAATCCATAACGCAATTCACCTTTTACCAACAAACGAAGTGTGAACGAATTTCATAAGTAGAAATTCGCTCATCACTAGTGATTATGTTGTTCTCCACTCTGTGACATGTTTCTTTCCTTAACCACTTCCTTTACACAATAAGAACATTTTTAGAAAAATAAAATCATGTTTTTGTGTTGCCCTTTTCTTAGAGCCATATTTTTTATATTTTTCTGGCTATGGTCTTGTGTAAGGGGTTGTTTTTTGCGGGATGAGATGACGGTTTCATTGCCACCAATTTGGGCTACATACCACTTTTTAATCTATTAACATTATGTTTTTTGGGAGGTGAGGCAAATAAAAAAGCGGTTTTGTCTAATGTTTATTTATTTATTTATTTTTGGCATTCAGCTGATGGGGTAGATGATGTGATATTTTTATGGAGCTGTTCATCATGGATGCGGCAATACCAAATATGTCATTTATTTATTTTCTATTTTTAACATTTTTTAAATGACGTCATTGGGGAAATTTAATTTTTTTTTATAAAACACTTTATTTTTTATTTTACTCTTTGTCCCCCATAAGGTCATACAAGACCTCTGGGGGACATTTAACTTCACTTTTTTTCCACTATTGTTTTCTCATGTAACTGGGGCTCACATAGTAGCCCCAGTTACAGGGGAAATACATCCCCCAGAGAGGCTGTACAGCATTATACTGCACTGTACAGCCTCAGTGCAGGCCTGATCTGTATACACAGCGCTCCTTCAGCGCTGTGTATACAGTGATCTAGAAGGCATGGACACCCAGGAACGGTCCCTGCCTTCTCTTTGGGGTGCCCTGCTGTCACAGACAGCGGGCCCCAGGCTCAGCAGCTATATGATTAGCATGCAGCTGCTATCTCTGAAAAGACGTTTAGAAACATCCGATCAGAGAGAAACCCCAAGCCCAGGACATTAATAGTCAATGGGCGGTCGGGAAGTGGTTAAACACACAGGGAAAATGCACAATATAGTCATAGTACAGAGATAATGTAAGGGTAGTGGGTATTACTGTATGTGCACATTGATGTCAATGCAAATATAGTGCACACAGTGACGTCCAAGTACAAGGATAATGTAAATGTTTATATAAGACAGAAAAAATCTAAAAACATCAAAATCAATTGGTTAGATTGGCATTGGCATTTGCACACAATAGTAGAGGAATGATGCCTTTGGCAATACAGATAGAACTGCAACAGGAAAAAGGGTCATCCATTTTTACAAGATTGAGACTCATTAATAGATATGTTGTCTAAACTATCACCCTGAAATCTAACACCAAACATTTCTTCCTATTACATGTTCTCTTCACAGATGGACTCTTTTAAAATGACTCTTTCGCATTGGAATGAAACTGAAGTAACATTCTTTATTCTTTTGGGATTTTCTGGCACTTTCGAGATGCAGCTGTTTTACTTTTGTGTTTTCTTTGTCATTTACATCCTAACAGTGCTGGCCAATCTTTTAATAATCACAGTGGTTAGCCTAATTGCTCATCTTCATATTCCTATGTATTTCTTCCTCAGTAACTTTGCAGTCCTGGATACCTGGTGTTCAACTGCCGTCATTCCTAAAACACTTAGTTATCTGATCACACAAAACAAAGTCATTTCACATTCTGGTTGTCTCACCCAACTGTGCTTTGTACATTCTGTAGGCCCTACAGAATTCTTTTTATTAACTGTTATGGCCTATGACCGATATCTTGCAATCTGTTTCCCTTTACAATATGCAACAATGATGAACAGCCAGGTCTGCCTTTACTTGTGCATTGGCTCCTGGATGAGTGGCTTCACTACTGGTTGGACATTGACAATCCCAACAGCCTTGCTGAATTTCTGTGGACCCAATCTCATTGATCATTTTTTCTGTGATTATATTCCCTTGGTAAAACTTTCCTGTTCAGACACATCCACCAGCGAGACCGTTTTCTTTTCATTTACTTGGGTAGTTGTGCTGATGTCACTTATATTTACAACTGTCTCATATTCCCACATAATTAAAACTATACTCCAAATTCCATCCAGTCTTGGTCGCCAGAAGGCCTTTTCCACATGTGCTGCCCACCTAACTGTGGTCATAATATTTTATGGGACGGTTATCTTCATGTATGTTCGCCCAAGAGCTTCATACTTCTCCAGCAAGGATAAAATCATATCTTTGTTTTATTCTGTTATCACTCCACTTCTAAATCCCCTCATATATAGCCTTAGAAACAGAGAATTCAAGAAGGCCTTGAAGAGCGTACACCAAAAATTTTGTAAATCGGTGAACTATGCAAACTATAGTTGAAGAATGACATTTTTCATCAAAACAATGTGCCAGTTAACAAAACTGTCTAATCTAAAAACGGTGTTGTCCATGGCAACCAATGCAGCTTCCATAAGAGATGAAAGTTGTGCTGTGATTGGTAGCCAGGCAACAAGGCCAGTTTTGATCATTTTCCACAAGGAGTGCAACTAAAAAATGCTGGGCCCAATGCCAGGAGTGTACCCTTTGTGCCAGGCCCTGCCATGCTGCATAAACGCTTATTAGGAGAAAGAAAGAGTTATAAAGAGCAAGGCAGGTAAAGATAACACAAATATTACACAGACATTACTGACATTAACCCATTCACTGTCCTAGACCACCAGAGATCCTTACATTAACCCTTTCATTGTCCAAGACTGCTAGGGATCCTAGACCACAGGGTAAACGGACATTAATCCATTCACTGTCCTTTCATCGCCCTAGACCCACAGGCATACACAAATTAACACCTTCATTACTCCAGGAATGCTGACATTAACCCATTCACTGCCCTAGACCATAAGGGATGCAGACATTAGGCTTTACTGCACTTGACCTGGATTTGTTTAATACTATTTGTCTAAATGTTACAGGGCCCTGTACATATGGATGCTTTAAGCCAATTATTAAGCGTATGTACAGTAAGATTTACTGTGAGGAGGCACTTTTGCACCAGGGCCCATGAGCCTTTAGCTACGCCCCTGATAGTTAACTTCTGTCTATCCAGTTAATAAATTTTGAAAGGAAAACACACCATAGCTTTCATTTGTTATTTATGCCATTCACCAATAGTTATAAATCTATTGTACAGATTGCCATATATCAAACATCACATCTAATAGATCTTAAATTGTATTGTATACTTAATAAAATGTACTTAAAAATACATATTTATGTAGTTCAATCTTTGACTTTTTTTTTCAATAGTCTTTATTTCTACAGTCTACTATACTAGTATATTAATATATGCCAATATCTATTCTACATACCTAAACTGGTGACAATAGTAAAGACCCTAGGTCTGTGCTGTCTAACTTCCGGCACTCTAGCTGTGGTAAATCTATGACTTCAAAGATGTACACTTGCTTAGCTGAACTCCATAGAAATAAACTGAGCATGCTGGGTGTCGTAGTTTCAACACAGCTGGAATGCCCTATATGGTCCGTTAATACTGCTATCACATCGCAGGGCATTCTTGTGATGTTTACAAAGAGACAACACCCTTCACTTTTCCTTCACTTGTCAACAGTCCTGGAATGTCCAGGAGACTCCTGGGAAAGAGAGAGATCTACTGGACTCATAGAAGTATCCCCTTTACTTTCCTCTCCCTGTTCCTATGCTGTCTTCTATTCCCAGGTGAAGCTGCAGACAAACATAATACTGCATAACAGCAACAGCAGAAAGTTGTGTGCAGCAGCACCCAGGAGCACAGGAAAGAATAGGAATGGTAGGAGGTGAGTTTGCTGAACATCTGAAGTGTGTAAAAGTGGCAGGTAAGGAAAAAACAGGATCAGTAGTGGCGCTGCAAACACTCACTAAGGATGAATTGATGAAAGTAAAGAACACTTTATTGGTGATGGAACAACTGGTTTTGGGATCAGAAAGATCCCTTCGTCAGGTCAGGCACACTGTAATACAACAATGATATACAGTTTAAAAAAGTCATTTTGATAAAATTCTTCCCAAGGGAGGATGAATAGGTAAGAAATGCCTCACCTATTGACTGTGCACATCACATAAAAAATTAATAGCTAAAATAAAATCTAGTGGAATTATCACCTCTCGGCATATAATATTACACTTATTTAAACACATTTTAAAAACATTATAAAGATCTGACAATCAATAATGCGTAATAGAAAAACTAGATAGACTTAATAGAATAAATAAAGTAAATAAATAAATAAATAACACGACTTGGATAAAGTCGATGTTAATTGAATGTTTGAAGTGAAACGTTTAATTAGGGGAGATTATGAATTGTATGTTATTCACAGTGTTATTCACCACGATGGAAATTGAAACTGTATCACTATTATTCCAATAGACCATATTCTGAGGTGCTGAGAAAACGCAAAGTTTTTTAGATCTACAAATTACAGTCAATTCAGCCCATGGCCTCAATGAGATCACCAAACAGTTCTGTAGATTATAAAGCAAATGGTTTATATTGTGATACTATCCATAATCTATTTGGCCACTAAATTTAGTATCTGGTTTTGTTTCAGGTGTCCTACTGCCACCCTGTGGCCATTCGTCTGCTCCCCATATCCTAGAATATCAACTAGATAGTCCAAATACATGTAACATAAGTTTTATATTCACTCCCTAATTGAATAAAATTTTTAATAAATTCATCCCATTAACATCAATTTCATCTAAGCTGTTTTATTTATTTATGCCAATAAGATCAGAGTTTTTTTCTATTACTTATTATCCATTGTCTTATTTATTAATGTTTATAATGTTTTAAATATGTATTTTAATAAGTGTATTATTATGATTATATGGTGAGAGGTGAAACATCCACTTGATTTTAATTATCTTTTTTTTTTATGTGACATGGTGTTATTTTTCTTGCTATGTCAATCACTAGATGGGGGCACTTCTTACCTGTCCATTCTCCCTTCGAAAGAATTTCGAAGCCAAAGTGCCTTTTTAAACTGTGTATCATTGTTATAGTATGGTGTGTGTATGAACTGATAAAGGGATCAGTCCGATCCCAAAATGCATTGTACCTATAAAGGCCAAGGCCATATCACCAATAAAGCGTTCTTTACTGTCATCAATTTATCCTGGATGAGTTCTTGCAGCACCACTACTGATCTAGTTTTTTCCTTACCCACTGTTAGTTCCAGATCTGGAGGTATAGTGTGCAGCAGCTGAATATTCTCCATACTCCATACACTGCATTACGGGATGTTGGGCCCTTCACATGAAAACATTAGGTGAGCAGCCCGCATTTGCAAGCACTTGCGAATTTAACCTTGGGGACCTGCCTATAATCTGTCTCCTGTTTTTTTTCCTTCTCATAAGAGGGGTGTAAAAAGGTAGTGTGAGACCTCATGCACACGGCCATGGCCGTATTGCGGCCCACAAACAGCAGGTCCCGCAATATGCGGGCACCAGCCATGTGCTCCCCGCATCATGGATATGGACCCATGTTCTATTTTTTTACTGTGCGGACGGATCACGAACCTATTCAAATTGAATGTGTCTCGATCCGTCCCGGCCGCCGCGCGGATGTTGCCCGTGCGTTCCCTAATGCACGGAACGGCCGCACAATGGCCGTGTGCATAAAGCCTGAGTCTGTATAAAGAGGAGGTGGTCTGGGCATGCATACAGGTGGGCTTGGTCTGCAGTCTGTAAAAAAGGGATGTCTGTACTCTGGACCCTAGGCAAAGATCCATTTTACCACCCCCCTCATGTCACTCACTGACAGACACACACGCTGACACACATACACTCACTCACTGAACGACATACACAGAAACTCACTGATAAACATACTCACTCACTGACATACACACACTCACTGACAGACATACACTCACTCAGACACTCACTGAATGACCTACACAGAAACTCACTGACAGACATACTCACTGACAGACACATACACACACACTCACTGACAGACATACACTCACTCAGACACTCACTGACAGACAGACACTCACTCACTGATACACACACACACAGACACTCACTGACAGACACACACAGACACTCACTGACAGGCATACAATCACTCAGACACTCACTGACAGACCTACACCTACCCACTGAAACACAGAAACTCACTGACAAACACACACATATACACTCACACAGACACTCACTGACAAACAGACACACACTCACTGACAGACATACACACATACACACACACTCACTGACAAACACACAGACACTTACTGACAGACATACACACTCACTGACATCAACACACTCACACAATGACAAACACTCACTCACTGACATACACACACAGACACTCAATGACAGACACACATACACACAGACATTTACTGACAGACAGACATACACACAGGCATTTACTGACAGACATACACTACTCACTCACATACATACACTCACTCACTGACACACACACAGACACTTAATGGCAGACACACATACAGACATTTACTGACAGACAGACATACACTCACTCACTCATATACATACACTCACTCACTGACAGACACACACAGGCAGACACTCACTCAGTCAAACACTTAAACACTGTCCTCCTTGGGGTCCAGTGTGGTGCAGCTCCTCAGTCCTCCAGCTCGCCGTTGAGTATGCCGGGGCCGGAATGACATCATATTCCGGCTCCCGGCATCACAGAGGGCGTGCGAGGGAGGAGTGGGAGGCTCCCTTGCCGCCTGCCTCCTCTCCTCCGGTAAGTTACTGGCAGAGCAGGCACCTGCCATCAAGGTAAGCAGGTGCCTGCTTTGCCATATTTAAGAATGACCTCCTTCTCCTGGCCCCCCTGTAACGGCACTGGGGGCAGCTCAAGAGCTGCTTGCCCAGCGCTGCAGCCCTAGACAGGGGGAGCCCACCAGGGCGTAACTCCAGTGGTTTGTGTCTACTGTCCTCTCCCTTCTCCTGGTAGGCATGGCAACATAATGCTCACCTGCCCCTGCTCAATTCACCCAGCCTGCTGGCATCGCTCTGCTCCTTCCCGAGAGGCACACCCACCGGAGTAGAGATGCTCCATCGCACCCCATTGTCACGATGAGGACTGCGGAGCAACTAAGCCCGGACACTGGGAAAAGGGAGCTGTCACCTCCTATAGCTGTCCTAATCCTAGCCCTAACTCCTCATCGTATAAGCAGACCTTGACGGTAGGACAGCTCATATCCAGGAAACCTAGGACCCTAAGTTGCCCTGATAATCCCTCACAAAAGAGCAGGGGTAAGACGAACCATGCTTCCAATACACGGATGCACAGGTGTCTCCACCGGGGCATCAGGTAAGCACACAATACAACACACTTATCTGCCGCTGACACCATGCCTGGAACCCGTACATAGGTACTGGAGCCCACACACCAAACTGGATACCGTACCAACAACACACAGGAATCCAGTACACCAGTTACTGCCTGGACCACCATGCAGATGGATGCACGGCGATCCCAGCCAGCACTGCATACAGATATGAGGTTCACCACTCCGGAAAACCATAGAGCCCACTTCCGCAGGCGGACAAGGGAACGTCTAGCATACATGCTGGACAACAACAGACCAGACATGTAACAACAGACTAGACATGAACAACAAATCTCCAAATCAAACCCACACCAAACATAACAACAAAAAAGGTAGGGAAAGAACAAGGAGGAGACAAAGGAATGACATTGCAGATGACCTCGGTGTCAAACTAGGATGGCCCTCATTTTTCATCCCAGAAAGGAGCAAGCTGCTTCTCAACAAAAGGCAGACATAACAAAGATCTCAGGCCTTATTTACACGTCCACAATCTACGTCCGCACCCGTTCCGCAAATTTGCGGAATGGGTGCGGACCCAGGAGCGCGCCGCCGATCTTCCGGACGGCGGCTCCGCAAAAATATAGAGCATGTCCTATTCTTGCCCGCAATTGCGGACAAGTATAGGCATCTCTATAGGGCCGGTGGCAAGGTGTTTTGCGGATCCGCAAAACACTACGGACGTGTGAATAAGGCCTCACTCTCACAACAACAGTATAAGAAGAGACCTGAGACCACACCCAGCTCCACCTAAGTCCACACTGGCAAGAATTACCGTAACCCCTTTGGCACCGAAAAAGGAGGGGAAAGGAGGAGCCACCTACACGCAGCAACAAAACGTTGCCACCGGCAACCACATGCATGGCAACCATGTCACGTTTCCCACAACCGAGGCCGTGACACCCATAGGCTGAGGCCTGTTACTTGTCTGCACTGCCTCTCTCTGCCTTAGGGCATCCGTGCACTCCCTCCAGCTCTTAAAGAGCCAATGTCACAAACTTACCTGTCCAGGCTCCAGTAGTGAGATTTCTAGCTTTGACGCAACTGCGTCTGGAGAGACATGCTGCTAAGCCACGCCCCCTGGTGATGCGACAACGTCATTAGCAACTGAACGCAATGCTTTTTCCCCACAGCGGGCATGTGCTACAGTAGACTAGCAGTGGGATAATTGCTCAGCTGATCTATTCCTGTGTGCTGTGTTCTGACTATTGTAGCGCTGAGTCATGAACCTTTCAGGTTCTGATCCAGGGACTCTGCACTCTATTTTAACCCCTGCTGGCAATACACACTTGCCAGTTGTAGGTTTTCCTTGATGTGCTACAGTTGCTATTTTGCTGTTTGGATTGTTACTATTGGATTTAACTTCGGCTTGACTTGGATCGCTCTCTCTCTCTCTCTCTGCACTGTGATTTGGTACTGAATTGACCTCCCGGCTTTGACCTTTTCCTGCAAGACCTTTCTCTGTGTGTTTGTCTGTTCTGGTTTTTAGTTGTGTGAACAGACCCCTGCAGTTTTTACCATGAGTGCTTGGTTTGATTCCCTGCACTTACCAGCATAGGGACCATAGTCGACCAGTGTGGACTTGTCACTTAGGGCTTGCTTTGCAAGTAGTCAGGAACAGCAGGTTGGGTGCAAGTTAGGGCTCACCGTGTGAGTGTGTTTTCCCTGCCTACTGGGCTGACCCAGTACACTTGTGTCCTAATCTGCCAAACTATGGCTGAACCTTTCCAGCGTATTTAAGGCACCTTTTCCTGTGGGAGAGTGCCTGAGAAATAGGTATTCTTGATTGCTAGTTCTCTGCGAAGGCGCTATATATTTTGTTTTGATTTCCCATGCCTGACCTTTGTGTTTACCAGATTTGACTCTTTGCTGCCTGACCTCTGCCTGAATCTTGACCCTGAGCCACCCATCTAACCTGAGATCTGTTTTCCTGATTGTACAATCTCTGTCTGCCCTGACCTTGTATTGTTCATGACCACGGTTTTTCCCTGATCCCTTGGCACTCCCCACCAGTTGCTTTTGACTCTTGTGAGTCACCCAACAGAGGCTTTTCTAGAAAACAGCATGATGAATCCCCTGCAGTGTTCAGATACCCATATATGGGCTAAAGGGTAAAGACGAGGGGTCACAAGCAGGGCTGGCTTTAGGTTTAAGTGGGCCCCCTTGTGGCATTTTGCACAACACACGTCATTAACAACAAAAAGTCAATAAAAACAGTGTTTTATAGGAGGTCTTAGGCTACATGCACACGACAGTGAAAAAAAAGTCCATTAAAAACGGATAAACTGGCCATTTTTAACTAACTGTTCACTGATGCAATTCTGTGAAACGGACGTTAAAAACGGACTAATTCATTTGTATAGGGGCAGTCGGTCAGTGAAAACCGGACAAGATAGAACATGTTCTATTTTTCGACATGTGGAGAAGACAGAGGTTCCAGCATTTTGGGTAAAAAACTTGGCGTTCACTTTATTCGTAATGGTCACAATTCACAGACGTGGACAACATCTCCCTCCACCACTAGGTTGACATGTTTCGGACTTGCTAGTCCTTACTCAAACTTCTTTCTATTTTTTTGATGTCTGTTATTTACTGGATGTCAAAAACATTTCAGTGTGAAAAACCTCATAGACTGCCATTGGTCTTAAAACGAACGTGTAATGGCCATCCAGCGTTGCATTTTGGTGCTGCTACTAGGGGGCTCAGACCATGGGGGAGTAATAAAGCCCACCATAATGCCCCCTTCCCCCCCAGTAGAAATAATTCTCCTTATAATGTGACAGTGCAAAAAATACCCCCTTGTAATGCCCCCAGTTGAGCTAATGTCCCCATAGTTCCCCCATAATGTGCCAGTATAAAATACCCCTATATAGGGCCCCCAGTAAATGCCCCCATAGTGCTCCTCTCCCACCTTCCCCATAGTACCCACCATAATATGTCCCATTATAAAATGCTCCTATACAGAGCCCCCATATAAAATAACCGTTCTTTGTGGCCTCAGTAGATGCCCCTATAGTGCCCACCAATAATTTGCTAGTAAGAGGTGCCCCCAATGTGCCAGTAATAAGTGCCCCCATGTCAGTGCCACCATGTCCCCCAATAATGTGCCAGTAGCCAATAGGTCCCCCCTATAATGAGCCAGTAGCCATAGCCCCCCCTATAATGTGCCAGTAGCCATAACCCCCCCCCCTTATAATGTGCCAGTAGCCATAGGCCCCCCTTAAGTGCCAGACTGACACTGACCGCCAGTAGTAGCCATAGCATAGCCCCCTATTACGTGCCACACACAGTGCCAGTGCCAGTAGCCATCATATGTCCACCCCATTCCATTGTCCAAATAGCCACACCATAATTAGCCCCCCATCATGTGCCCCAGGCCCATAAGTGCCAGAGTCCACTCCATTCTGTCCAAGTAGCCAATGCCCCCATTGCCAGACCATTATTAGCCCCCCACTCCATTCTGTCCAAGTAGCCAATCTAATGCCATAATTGCTAGACCATAATTGCCCCCCCCCCCCCCATCATGTGCCAGGCCCAATAAGTGACATGACATGACAGAATCAAGAAGAAGGACCGGCACTCACTTGTAGATGAATTTTGTAGATTTATTGCCACATGTCAGTGAAATATCAACACGTTTCGACTCACGCAGGAGTCTTTTTCAAGTGAGTAAATGTGCAGAAAACAAAGGAAATTTAAATAGCCCGCCATATCTGACGTCACCAGGCGTGACGTCCGGTAGTCATGACAACAAAAATAAACAAAATTAGCTCTAAAGGAGGCTGATAACAGGGAACAATAGCAACATCAACAAAACGCGAATTGCGATATATACCAACAGGCAAAGAGGGGCTAATAGCGGTAAGTGGCAAAAAACAAAGCAACATATATAATTATATTCTATTCATGTCGGACAAAAAGCTAGTTGTAGTATATAGCTGTATACACATTATACCCTTAATACCCTTGATGTAATGGAGGGGCGGTGCCCAGGTAAAGTTTAAGGTTTTCTATAAAGGAAAAAGAAAACGGAATTAGTATAATATAGCATTATAAATTGCTAATTATATTAAAGAAAGCTGCCAGTTTCATAATCACGATTTAAACCTCTAGGTTCCAGGGTCTGTAACCTATATATCCAATAGGCTTCCCTTTTCTTTAAAGTTTTCATTCTATCTCCACCTCTTCTAGGAGGTAGTATCTGTTCAATTATTTGGAAACGAAGTTGTGATTTATTGTGTCGACATTTATCAAAATGGAAAGGGATAGGAAGCAGCAGGTTCTTTTTCCTAATTGTGGACTTGTGCTTGCAAAATCTGTCTTTCATCCTCATGGATGTTTCACCCACATATATAGGCCCACAAGGGCATTTGAGAACATATATCACAAAATAGCTATTGCAAGTGAAGAGACCCCTAATAGGGATTTTTTCACCTGTTTGTGGATGATTGAGGAATTCTCCTTTAATAACACTGGAACAGTGGACACATTTTGGCATGGAAAGGTGCCTTTTCTAGGTGTTGAGAGTACAGTCTGTTGTGAAATTAGGTGTTCACTACCAATGTCTCTTCCACATTGGGGTAAGCCTCTTTTATAATGTTCCAGTGTTTATTTAAGATGGATTTACACTTATTCATCCATGGGTGGTATTTCACTATAAAGGGGATACGTGTCCTTTTAGATTGTTCCTGTGATGAGATTGTGGGTTTATTGGGAAGTCTAGTTTTTTGTTGGTTCAGTATGTGATCTGGGTAACAGCGTATTTTGAATTTATTGGTCATGTCTTCAATTCTGATTTGTTTAGTGGTGTTATCAGAAACTATCCTGTCTACTCGCTGAAATTGTGAGTACGGTAAAGCTTTTTTCAGGGCAGGAGGGTGGTTACTCGTGAAGTGTAACAGACTATTCCTGTCTGTTTTTTTGATATGTATGTCTGTCTGAATTTGACCATCAGTCCCTTAATCCCTTAAAAAAAGGTCCTCTAATATGGAACTGTCTGAAAATTCATTGACACTTGACAGATTTAATTTAAAAATCAAAAGCCATTTTCAGCCACCTAAGACGCACCACCCCATAGAGACCTTTATTTCACTGGTCCAGAGGGATATAACCCAATTGTTGCATGATTATAAAGATGGCGATTTTTATGTGTCACACAACCTCACACAATCTGAGAGGAACGCATTGAAGACTATGCTTGATGATAATTCCATCATATTTAAACCAGCGGACAAGAGTGGTGCCCTTGTACTAATGGACAAAGATTACTACATATCTGAAATTTTACACCAACTGTCTGACAAAAGTACTAATGAAATGTTACAACATGACCCTGTTTTTGACATTAAGAGAAAACTGATTAATATTGTTAACACATTCCAAGATAAACAGGTCATTGATTTTAAACTAGGTAATTTTCTTATCAATCAGCACCCGGTAACTCCAGTATTATACACCTTACCAAAAATCCACAAATCGATCACTAAACCCCCTGGACGCCCCATTGTGGCGTCCACAGACTCTATCTTGTCTCCCCCAGCAATATTTTTGAAAAAAGTCCTTACTCCATTAACCAAATGTACACCACGCTTCCTCTTGGACACTAACTATTTCCTGAGAGAAATCAAAAATCTTCAATTGCAAGATAGTGACATACTAGTGACGTTTGACGTTTGTAGTCTCTATACGTCCATTGAACACGAGAAGGATGTACATGCGGTGAAATGGATTCTCTCATTTTCCGATTACAGTGAGATTGAAAAAGAATTTTTCATACAACTGCTTGAGATCATATTACATGAAAATAATTTTTTATTTCAGGACACCTTTTTCCAACAGCGCCACGGGACCGTGATGGGTTTGAATGTCGCACCGCCTTATGCAAACTCGTACATGGCCTGGATTTATACAGCATTGCATCATATGGCGTCGCTTTATCGACGATATCTTTTGCATTTGGCGGTGTGACATTCGGACCCTCCAGAACTTCAATGATTACTTAAATTCCATTTGGAAGGAGCTTTAGTTTACCATAAACCAAGATGAACACAAGATTCATTTCTTGGACACATGGGTTATTAATGGACTGATGGTCAAATTCAGACAGACATACATATAAAAAAAAAACAGACAGGAATAGTCTGTTACACTTCACGAGTAACCACCCTCCTGCCCTGAAAAAAGCTTTACCGTACTCACATTTTCAGCGAGTAGACAGGATAGTTTCTGATAACACCACTAAACAAATCAGAATTGAAGACATGACCAATAAATTCAAAATACGCTGTTACCCAGATCACATACTGAACCAACAAAAAAACTAGACTTCCCAATAAACCCACAATTTCATCACAGGAACAATCTAAAAAGACACGTATCCCCTTTATAGTGAAATACCACCCATGGATGAATAAGTGTAAATCCATCATAAATAAACACTGAAACATTATAAAAGAGGCTTACCCCAATGTGGAAGAGACATTGGTGGTGAACACCAAATTTCACGACAGACTGTGCTCTCCACACCTAGAAAAGGCACCTTTCCATGCCTACAATGTGTCCACTGTTCCAGTGTTATTAACCACATCAGCCCCCCTAGCTTAAACACCCTTAATGACCAGGCCACTTTTTACAATTCCGCACTACACTACTTTCACCGTTTATTGCTCCGTCATGCAACTTACCACCCAAATGAATTTTACCTCCTTTTCTTCTCAGTAATAGAGCTTTGATTTGGTGGTATTTCATTGCTGCTGACATTTTTACTTTTTTTGCTATTAATCAAAAATGACCGAAATTTTTGCAAAAAAATGACATTTTTCACTTTCTGTTGTAAAATTTTTCAAAAAAACTACATTTCTATATAAATTTTTCTCTAAATTTATTGTTCTACATGTCTTTGATAAAAAAAGTCCAATAAGTGTATATTTATTGGTTTGGGTAAAAGTTATAGCGTTTACAAACTATGGTGCAAAAAGTGAATTTCGGCATTTTGAAGCAGCTCTGACTTTCTGAGCACCTGTCATGTTTCTTCAGGTGCTAGAATGTCAGGATAGTATAAATACCCCCCAAATCACACCATTTTAGAAAGAAGACACCCCAAAGTATTCGCGGAGGGGCTTGGTGAGTTCATGTATCATTTCATTTTTTTTCACAAGTTAGCGGAAAATGACACCTTCAGAGAAAAAAAAAAAAAAGTTTCAATTTCTGATAACTTCTGGCAAAAAAAAAAAAATCTCAGTCGGACTCACTATGCCCCTCAGTGAATACCTTGGGGTGTCTACTTTCCGAAATGGGGTCATTTGTGGGGTGTGTTTACTGTTCTGGCATTTTGGGCGGGGCTAAATTGTGAGCCGCCATGTAAAACCTAAAGGTACTCGTTGGAATTTGGGCCTTTGCGCACCCAGGCTGCAAAAAGTCTCACTTATGGTATCGCCGTACTAGGAGAAGTAGGGCAATGAGTTTGGGGTGTATTTTTACATATACCCATGTTGGGTGAGAGAAATATCTCTGTAAATTGTCAACTTTGTATAAAAATTTTAAAAGTTGTTGTTTACAGAGATATTTCTCACACAAAGTATGGGTATATATAAAAATACACCCCAAAACACATTGCCCTACTTCTCCTGAGTACGGCGATACCACATGTGTGCCACTTTTTGCAGCCTGGGTGGCAAAGGGCCCTAAACCAATGAGTACCTTTAGGATTTCACAGGGCATTTTTACGCATTTGGATTCCAGACTTCTTCTCACGCTTTAGGGGCCCCTAAAATGCCAGGACAGTATAAATACCCCACATGTGACCCCATTTTGGAAAGAAGACACCCCAAGGTATTCTGTGAGGGGTATGGTGAGTTCATGTAAAATTTGATTTTTGTCACAAGTTAGTGGAATATGAGACTTTGTAAAAAACAAAATTAAAAAAAAAAATAATAATTTCCGCTGACTTGTGCCAAAAAATAAAAATTCTGTGGACTCACCATGCCCCTCACTGAATACCTTGGGGTGTCTTCTTTCCAAAATGGGGTCACATGTGGGGTATTTATACTCACCTGGCATTTTAGGGGCCCCTAAGTGTGAGAATCCAAATGCATAAAAATGGCCTGTGAAATCCTAAGGTACTCATTGGTTTTAGGGCCCTTTGCATCTTGGCTGCAAAAGTGTCACTTATGTGGTATCGCCAGTACTCAGGAGAAGTAGGGCGATGTGTTTGAGGTGTATTTTACATATACCCATGCTGGGTGAGAGAAATATCTCTGTAAATTGACAACTTTGAATAAAAATGTAAAAAGTTGTCATTTACAGCGATATTTCTCACACCCAGCATGGGTATATGTAAAATACACCCTAAAACTCATTGCCCTACTTCTCCTGAGTACGGCGATACCACATAAGTGACACTTTTTTGCAGCCAAGATGCGCAAAGGGGCCCTAAAACCAATGAGTACCTTTAGGATTTCACAGGCCATTTTTACGCATTTGGATTCTCACGCTTTAGGACCCCTAAATTGCCAGGGCAGTATAAATACCCCACAAGTGACCCCATTGTGGATAGAAGACACCTCAAGGTATTCTGTGAGGGGCATGGCAAGTTCACAGGAAAAAAAAAATTTGGCACAAGTTAGCGGAAATTGATTTTTTTTTTTACAAAGTCTCATATTCCACTAACTTGTGACAAAAAATAAAATTTTGCATGAACTCACCATACCCCTCACGGAATACCTTGGGGTGTCTTCTTTCTAAAATGGGGTCACATGTGGGGTGTTTGTACTGCCCTGGCATTTGAGGGTCTCCGCAATCATTACACGTATGGCCAGCATTAGGAGTTTCTGCGATTCTCTGTATACTGAGCATACGGGTAATGAGATTTTTTTTTTCCGTTCAGCCTCTGCGCTGAAAAAAAAAAAAATGAACGGCACAGATTTTTTCATTCGCGTCGGTCAATGTGGATGAAAAAATCTCTGCCAAAATCAGTGACTGCGGTGCGGTGGGCTGGGCGCTAGCTACCTAACAAGTAGCTAGCTAACTGGCGGTGATAGGGGACCCTTATGCCCCATTCACACGTCCGAAATTCTGTTTGCGGAACGGAATTGCGGACCCATTTATTTCTATGGGGACAGACTTTGTCCCGCTCGGATCCGGAATTACGGATCCGCGCTTCCGGGTCTGCACTTCCGTTCCGCAAAAATATAGAACATGTCCTATTCTTTGTCCGCACTGCGGACAAGAAAAAGCATTTTCTATATAGTTCTGGCAATGTGCGGATCTGCAAAATGCGGAAAGCACATTGCCGGTGTCCGTGTTTTGAGGATCTGCGGATCGGATCCGCGGATCGAGTCGCGGATCGGATCCGCGGATCCGTGAATCCACGGATCCGTGAATCCACGGATCCGCAAAACACATATGGACGCCTGAATGGAGCCTTACAAGGGGTGTGATCAATGACAGGGGGTGATCAGGGGTCTAGATGGTGTGATCAAGGGGTTAATAGGTGAGGGGGGGTTAGTGTAGTGTTTGGTGCTACTTTACTGTGTTACCTGGTCCTCTGGTGGTCGATCCCAGCAAATGGGACCACCAGAGGACCAGGTAGCAGCTATATCAGACGCTGTTCATAAAACAGCGTCTGATATAGCTGTTTGATGCGATTTTATTCGGATCTACAGCCTGCCAGCGATGGATCATCGCTGGCAGGCTGTAGCCGAACTGCCGTGACGCGCTTCTCTGTGAACGCGCGCACGCGCGCGTTCACAGGAAATCTCGGCTCTCACGAGATGACGCGCCGACGCGTCAACTCAGAGCTACAGGACCGCCCGCAGGACGCGTCCCTGCGTTAGGCGGTCCTGTAGTAGTTAAAGGAGAATTTCTCAATTATCCACAAACAGGTGAAAAAATCCCTATTAGGGGTTTCTACACTTGTAATAGCTATTTTGTGATATACGTTCTCAAATGCCCTTGTGGGCTTCTATATGTGGGTGAAACATCCATGAGGATGAAAGACAGATTTTGCAAGCACAAGTCCACAATTAGGAAAAAGAACCTGCTGCTTCCTATCCCTTTCCATTTTGATAAATGTCGACACAATATATCACAACTTCGTTTCCAAATAATTGAACAGATACTACCTCCTAGAAGAGGTGGAGATAGAATGAAAACTTTAAAGAAAAGGGAAGCCTATTGGATATATAGGTTACAGATCCTGGAACCTAGAGGTTTAAATCGTGATTATGAAATTGGCAGCTTTCTTTAATATAATTAGCAATTTATAATGCTATATTATACTAATTCCATTTTCTTTAACTTTACCTGGGCACCGCCCCTCCGTTACATCAAGGGTATTAAGGGTATAATGTGTATACAGCTATATACTGTAACTAGCTTTTTGTCCGACATGAATAGAATATAATTATATATGTTGCTTTTGTTTTTTGCCACTTACCGCTATTAGCCCTTCTTTGCCTGTTGGTATATATTGCAATTCGCGTTTTGTTGATGTTTCTATTGTTCCCTGTTATCAACCTCCTTCAGAGCGCATTTTGTTTATTTTTGTTGTCATGACTACTGGACGTCACGCCCGGTGACATCACATATGGCAGGCTATTTAAATTTCCTTTGTTTCCAGCACATTTACTCACTTGACAAAGACTCCTGCGTGAGTCAAAACGTGTTGATATTTCACTGACATGTGGCAATAAATCTACAAAATTCATCTACAAGTGAGTGCCGGTCCTTCTTCTTGATTGTATCTTCATGCGGATGCCGACCGCAGACACGTGTACCACAACTTAACCGGAGTGCCGACAGTGTTACTTCACTATTACATGACAGAAATTACCAAAAAAAAACATGACTTATACTTGCCTCCTGTCTGAGGGCTGCAGCGAATCGCGATCGATCAGGCTGTGTCCCCTCCCGCCTCCAGTACTGCTGACTGTCTGTACGACAGCGCAGCGGCTCGCGCCCCTTGCGCCGGTCCGCCAGCCTCTGATAGGCTGCCGGCCGGAACACCTCTCCCTCCCCTGCGCTGCGCGGCTGTGCGCAGGTAACGGTGGCTCAGTCACCCATGGCTGTGCTGACAATTGTGCATGGCGTGCGTGACTGCAGCCCTGAGCCTGTCCTACCCACTTAATCATCTGTGGATCACAGGGAGCGAAGACAAACTTTAAAAATTAAATAAATAAGATATGGCCTTCTGAAGTGCAACGACATAAAAATGACTTTTTCACATGAAACCTTTTTTTTACTTTTTAAAAAATTCTAAAACATAAAAATTATTGTATATGTTCGGTATCACTGCATTTGTACCAATTGAAAAAACGACCAAGCTACGGTAATTTTTGTTTGTGTGTTTCCATGTTTCCCTTCCAGCCTTCCAAGAACCACAACTCTTTAAATTTTTAGCTCATTATAGCAATATGACAGCTTTGTTTTTGCAGCACAAGTTGTATTTTTCACTAGCACCATTTAATTTACCATACACTGTATTGTGAAGTGGTAAAATTCTTCTCGAGGTGAAATTAATAAAAAGAAAACCATGGTTAAATTTTTTTCGGGGGGATTTTGTTTTTCTGGTGTTCATTATGTGCTGAAAATAACATGACAATCCAATTATGTATCTGATTACGTTGATACCAAATTCATATAGCTTTTTATTATGTTTTACTACTTTTCAAAAGCAATAAAAACTTTTCAAAAATATTTAAAATATATATCTGTATTATTTATTTTATTTCTTTAATTTTAAATTATTATTTTTTGCATCATCATATTATGACACCTACAACATTTTAATATTTCCATCTACAAAGCTAAACTGAAGGAGTTGAATTTTTCATATTTTTAAAAAACGTTTTAACATTTTTGTTTTAGCTGTCATTTTTAGTCCCCTCAGGGGACTTCAACACGACATTCTCTGATCGCTTGTACCATAGATTGGAATAAAATACTATTGCAATCTATGGGAGTTTTACTGACTGCCTGTCAAGTCCTGCCACAGGACACCTTGCCAGGCAGCTTACCCTGACACAATTGGGAACCTTCACAAGGACTCAGGCTGTCATAGCAATGGTTCAAAGCCCCACTATTTCACCATGGGGGCTCTGATCAGAGGACAGACAGAGCCCCATGACGCTGTCTAACTGCAGTCACTATGGCCTGTGGCATCTGAGAGGTTAAATGACTTGGATCTGAGTCATTGTGTATGCGTGTCTGGCATTTGCATTAAGGGGTTAATAGGCCCTACAAAAGTCATTAATGTCCAATCTAATTTTAAATAATGAGAGACCCATGTGTCTTCCAAAAAAAAACATTGTAGATTAGACTGGACCCCAGATGCCCACCACTAGGTGCAGGGCCTGTAGTCATGTGATCATGATGAACCAGCAGATCATTTACTCCTTGTAAACTGTACTAAAATAATGAAGGACTGGTACTATCAGTGGACGAGGGGTGACTCCAGGGGCGTAGCTAGAAATGACTGGGCCCCACAGCAAATTTTTGTATTGGGCCCCCCCTACCCGCGCGTTCGCTCCCCCTCTATAATGTGCCAGCCATATAGCCCCCCTATAATGTGCCAGTAGCCAGCCATATAACCCCCCTATAATGTGCCAGTAGTCAGCCATATAACCCCCCCTATAATGTGCCAGTAGTCAGCCATATAACCCCCCCTATAATGTGCCAGTAGTCAGCCATATAAACCCACCCTATAATGTGCCAGTAGCCAGCCATATAGCACCAGATGCCCCCATAGTGCTCCTCTCCCCATAGTGCCCCCTATAATATCCCAATATCAAGTGCCTCTGTCTTCCCCCATCCCAATATCATAGTGCCATCCTCTCCCCCTGCCCCCTAATGTGTGTGCCAATATGAAGTCCCTTTCCCCCCCCCCCCCATTTGCCAATATCATAGTGCCAATAGCCCCCTCCTCCCCTGTGGAAGTAAAGTAAAAGTCCAGTATTTAAAAAAAAAAAAAACATCCTGTCTTTCAGAAAAGTTTGTGAGGGGAATCGAACCTGTGACCATTAGGATGAAAGGCAAGACATTTAACCACAAGGCTATATCAACTGCATAACCAGGTAGCTTAAAAAAAAAAAAAAGACCTCTCGATAAGGAGAACTTTGATAGTGTATCTATACACATTACAGCTGCCCCAACACACTAAGCTCTGCTACATCCATATACAATGTGCTGGTGCAGCTGTAATGTGTATGGATACACTATCAAAGTTCTCCACATCTAGAGGTTTTTTTTTTTATTTTTTTATTTATTTATTTATTTTTATTTTTTTTTCAGCTATCTGGCTATGCAGCTGATATAGTCTTGTGGTTAAGTGTCTTGCCTTTGAACCTAATGGTCGCAGGTTCGATCCCCAGGGCAAGCTTTTCTGAAAGAAAGAATAAATAAGTTTTAAATAAATAGACAAGGGCGAGAGGATACTGCGATTCACTGTGTAATTAGCGATCGGGAGAGGAGTGAGGACACGTGCTGATTACCCAGGGGAGGAGAGAAGTGAGGACAACACGTGCTTGCCGGGCCCCCTGTAAGCCCGGGCCCCAAAGCAGCTGCTTCCCCGGTAGTTACGCCCCTGGGTGACTCAATGACCGACTGGCTCCCAAGGTTTTGGCCTGCTAAAAAAGGTATAGATTACAAAGTATCAGCATTCAAAAATGAAAACATAAGTCTCATCCTTGAAAACAAATATGCCTGGGTCCTTAAAGGGGTTGTCTACGATAAGAATAACATTGTTGCACTACATCTGTTCATGGGTTGTTTGTCGTATTGCAGCTCAGCGCCTTTTACTTCTGTAACATACACAATTCATGGACACGTGGAGATGTTTTATTAAGAAAGTAGCCATGTTTTTCTAATCTTGGACAACCTGTTTAAGGCAAATCAATTGTCTAGCAATTACTACTCTAAACAAATGCATGGTCATATAATAATTTGCCTATTTCCAATATTGTTTGGGAATATTTAGGTTCAGAATACATCATGTCATTTGCAAAAGCTATGCGATTAGGAGAGAGTTGAGGAGTGACAAACATTGGATTAAAAATGTATCCACCACCACCACCACCACCTTCTCAAATGGGCTTCATTAGAAGGCATTAAACTATAGTTGTTTCTGGGAGAAAAGGGGGAACCTTTTTTGCTAACCTTGGACACTCTGTTTTGATTGGCTAGTATAGGTAATACTGACATTTCTTTCTTGCCCAGGACTTGATTGTGATGTGACATTTCATCATGCAGTATATGACCTCCATGAATTCACAAGAGACTGGTTTTTAATTCCCAGTTTTAAAGGATTTCTGTCACCAGGTATGTACATGCAGAGCGGCACCCAGGGATGTCCCTGCACTTACTTGTATCCCTGGGTGCCGCTCCGTTCGCCCGCTGTAGCCCCCGGTACCAGCGTTCGTGCTGCTGATAATTTTGCCTTGGGTGGAGACATCCTCTTTTGCCCTGGGCGTCTCCTTCTCCCAGGCTGGAGCGCTGGCCAATCGCAGCGCTCAGCTCACATCCTGCAACCTCCCAGGATATGAGCTGAGAGCGTAGTACGGTCCGCAGCATGGGCCTGACTGGCACACGGTCATGTACATGAGCCCTTTGTTAAATAAAACTTTTTTATTTTTTTTTATTTTTAAATCTTTTTACATCGCCGCATTACAAGACCCATAACCAGGGGCGGACTGGGAAGTTAAATTAACCCTGGAAAAAAATAAAAATAAAAGTGCCTCATGTTGTAGGGGGGTCCAAATTGACATAAGTCAGGGCAACACCATAGTGCAAAATGCCATCCCAGCAGAACCAAATACCACAGTGCAGCACAATATATTATCCCAAAAGCTGTCCTCCTGTTGTGGACACTAATAAATGCTATTTTCTGTGTTCCTCCTCCATTTTTCTCTGATCAAGATATGGCGGAGGGGGCTTAGGAGATGACATGCGGGCCACAGCAATTGAATTCAGAGGGCATGTTTGGTCACTGGTAGGATACATGAGTTTCCGATTCTCACAGCGTTAATTACCAGTGAGAGCTAATTATCTACTTGGCCAGCAGCAGAGAAGAGGGTTTCAGCGGCCCCTTTGGGTATCGGCCCACTGGGAAATTTCCCTGTAAGGTCTATGACCAATGCGCCCCCCCCCCTAACTTTTTTTTTTTCTTTCTATGGAGTTGTGTGAGGGCTTGATTTTTGCAGGAGGACTTATAGTTTTCATTGGTATATTTGGGGCTAAAATAACACTTTTTGATATTAAATTTTTTCGTGGTTTATTTGTGTAGTGCAGGTTGTTACGTACAGACTGATACATGCGGGGGAGATTTTATTTTTGCTATTTTTTTCATTGAAAAGAGTTTTTTCAATGGAAAAAAAAGTGTATTTTTTATTGTTTTTTATTTAATAAAGTTTTTTTTTACTTTTTTATCCACTAAATAGTCCCACAAGGGGACTATAATAGGCAATCTTTTTGCTTTTAAAAGACAATGCACTATCCCTATAGTGCATTGCATTTTAATGTTAGTGCTATACTGACATTGTCCGCAGCCTGCCGGAGAACACTCGAGGCCTGCTTGGGGCCTACACCAGGTCCCAGCCTGCCTATTCACACATCGGCATCCCGCAATCTCGTTTGCTTGGTGCCAATGGGAGAAAGAGAGAGTCTGCTCACTCTCTCACCACTTAAATGTGGCGGGCTGGGCTGTTAGTGCAGGAACATGGTTCTCATGTAATCCGCGCTTAGACTGGGCCACCATGAAAAGGCAGCCGCCCAACCTAAGGCCCCTTAGTGACCACCTTAAAAAAGCGTAAACCTATTTGTTTTCTGAAACTAGCCTACGGAAACAGATCTATTGTGGTCCCCAATGGGGGGTGTAGCTATAGAAGATGCAGATCCTTAAAACTATGCTTCCCTACACTACATAATAAAACAACTTATTATAAATAGCACGGCCTCGCTGCAGATTTTGTATTGGGTCCCAAGAGCCTCAAGTATCAAGTAATAATGGTGTAACCTGCAGGAATTATACCCCTCCCTTTTTCTGGAGACTGAAGGCAGTAGATTCATGTCAAAGAAACAGGTTTGACCTTTGTAAAATATATACAGTATGGAAATTAATGGAGTTGATCCACCATGAGAACTTACAACCTGTCAACTGGATAATGGAGTTCCTGACTCCCCGGAGTGAATGAATCACTGCTTATGCGTGTATGCATCCTCATGCATCTCTTTGGGACTCCGGAGATGACCATGTTGTATGCTCATCTTTTCTTCAGCAGTCCCTTTGAGTTGAATGGGGCAGCAGGTTGCATGCCTGATCGTTGCCCTATTCATTCCACAGACCATAGTCTTGTGATCAGTAAGGTTCAAGCGAATGGAACTCCTTATCAATCAGATACTTATCACCCAACCTGTGGATAGGTGATAAGTCCTTATGGTGGGAAAACCCCTTTAATCAACATAGAATTTTGAACCTTAAAAAATTAACAGAATTCTATTTATATGCTGTAGCCCTGACCATATTGGCCTAGAAACATACTATCGTGTCTCTCTGTGATAAGGGTTAAGATAAATATTCTATGTTTGAAACTTTCTTTTTTCTCATTAGATAACATTGTCCCGGAGGAGTCTCTAGAAATGCAAGACTCTGGGGATTTAAAATGTCTTAAAAATGCATCGTAGAAATGTAGCATTGGCAGGATGATACCTTCCCTTTTGTCGCAGCCATCATGTACTTCTATACCACACATTGACTGCATTAACAGTGCATGTCCAGTTGTTTCAAACCTCAGGTATACACGTATTGCTATTGATTTCATTAATTTTATTTAGGCTAGTTTCACACCTCCAGAGAACAGCCTGACGGAATTCACCGCATCTGGCACTGCTGGTTGCAGACGGAATACCTGCTGGCCCCATTAAGTATAATAGGGTCCAGCGGAGATCCTTCATTATTCCAGCAGACAATGCAGAGGATCGGTTGGACACAAACCGTTGCACGCTGCAGTTTGTGTCTGGCCGAATCCCGGCATTGTCTGCCAGAACAGCCTGCTGGAATACACATCACAGATGTGAAACTAGCCTTAAGGCCTCATGCACACGAACATATTTTCATTCCGTGTCCGTTCCGGGGTTTTTTTGCGGACCATATACGGAACCATTCATTTCAATGGGTCCGCAAAATAAAACAGAAGGTACTCTGTGTGCATTCCATTTCCGTATGTCCGTATTTCCATTCCGCAAAAAAATAGAACACGTCCTATTATTGTCCGCATTACTGACAAGGATAGTACTGTTCTGTTAGGGGCCAGCTGTTCCGTTCTGCAAAATACAGAATGCACACGGACGTCATCCGTATTTTTTGCGGATCCGTTTTTTGCGGACCAGAAAATACATACGGACGTGTGCATGAGCCCTAATTGTGAGCATTTATGTGCGACAGCTACTGATGCCATTTTATGTGATAGTTCACAGCTACTATAGTGTATAAAATTTTATTATAGTGTATAACAAATAGTTAACTCATACAGATATGTAGGTAGGCCATAGAAATAGCACTGGTATAGTGAGACTGCACAGATACACAATGCAGAATTCACAGCAAGCTTAGATCTTCTGGGGATTGATTCCTCATAAAACATATATTATACGGTAGCAGACAAACAGAACGTTATGGACATTTGTGAATAGTTTGTAATGCAGTTTGATCTCATTGTTTTTTGTGCTTATTATAACACCTTTTAACTAGTTCATTATACTATATTGTATTATTACATACATAGCATCATGAAGCTCAGGAAGCAGGTCTTCTCACTGTTAGAGATGAGCGAATTTCTCAAAAATTCTATTTGGCCGATTTGCCGAATTTTTTGAAAAGATTTGCTTTGATCCAAATTTATTTGCGGTAAATTACATTAAAAAAACTGCTATTTCCTGGCAGCAGAGAGTCTTTATAAGGGTGTAGAACACTGTGCCTTGCAGTAACACGCATAGGGAGTCTGCTGTGGTAGTGAAATAATACTGTGTATTCACCTGTATTGGTGCGCTGCTAATATGGACGTGCGGCGCCATGCCCGCACTCCGCAGCACACACATGCACGCACGCACTAAACACCTGCTCTGATGCCACACTACTGGCCAGATAGGACAGCTTTTCCAGGGCAAACTCGGTCAGTTGCAGCCACAAATCTAGTTTGGCTGCCCAGTAGTCCAGCGGATCTTCAATGACGGCTGACAGGGTGCACTTCAAGTATGCCACCACCTGCTGGTTCAGGTTCTGCTCTATATCTACCTGCTGGTGAGTAGTTTCTTTACTATGCAGGTGAAGAAAGCTGCTCATCAGCGACTCTAGACTCAGGCTGCTGGCGCTGCTGTCACTTGCGATGAAGTCGAAGATCGAGTCAACCCATCAAGAACCGCGTTACCGCGTTACCACGAAGCGCGAGGAAATTCGCATTCACTGCAAATCAAATTTTTCCTGAAATTCTGATCGAATTCCACCTCGTCAGCTTCGATTCGCTCGTCTCTACTCATGGTATCTGTACATCAACTGTGGCTTATACTTTGAGCATTGAATTGCATATTCTTTCACAAAAAGGTGATCTAGATAGTTTAGGTAGCTAATAATACTATTTAGAGCTAGCAGAAAAGTACTTTTTTTCTTTATTTGCACAGTTGCTGTAAGTTTTCCTCTCACTGTACTACTATGTTATGCAGTTTCTACCAAGAAATATGGTTATTTAGTTTAATGGAATCCATTTGAAAATCAATCCAGCATACAGTAGCTGTCATGGCTCTCTTATGCCATGATGCCAATGAGAAATTTAAATATTTTCTCAAGGGTAAGCTTTTATGTAACTTTATTTTACTCCAAATAGCCCATAATTAATTTTTGTTATATAATTTATTTATTTATTTTACGGTTTTAATGAAAAAATAGGTACCTGAAGTTCAGGATGTGTACATTGCTGACATTTTTGTGGTGCATAGGTGAACAGATTTCAAAGCATTGCAGACATAGGGGTCCAGAGTGAACTGTGTACTGGCAGGAGAATACATCTCTGCTCCTACCTGTGCTCGCTTCACTCAGGTACAGCCTGTCATTACACAATGGGGCAGGAGACCATGCACCAATATGCTAGGCAGAGCTTTTAGCATAGCAGAGTGAGCACAGGTAGGAGCAGCAATGTCCTATGCAGAGCTCCTGTTTGTGCCCGCTCCGCAAAGAGCTCTGCCTAGCACATGAGTGTAGGTTCTCCTGCACCAATGTGCAATGGCAGGCCTTAGCTGAGTGGAGAAGGCATTGTAACGCCCCAGAGTGGAATTACCACCTTTTACACCCCTCTACTGTCTTTTATGGTTGATTCCACGTCATCATGTGTATTCAACTCCAAGTTCAAACACTGTGCTTTCTCTATTTTGCAACGGTTGTGTGTAAATGTAATGTACCTGGTTTACCAGCAGATGGCGGCAACAATGGCAGTGCTAGTTTATCTATAATGGAACCTTCTATCCTTTTTAGCCTTCTCTAGAGAGGGAGGAGTTAGTTAGTGAAGGGGAGTTCAGAGGATCCTCTGCTTGGGGAACGCAGCAGGCCCTCATCCCTGCTGGACGAGCCCTGCAAAAGACAGTCTAGAGAACCCACGACAAGGAGAAGGCTGTGTTCCAGCCAGCAGAGACCTGTCTGCTCTGCTGGACCAGGAGGTCAAAGCTGAATGCCTCCAAAGCCAAGAAGAAAGTTCCCTGGATAAAGATAAAGACTGAGCAAGACTACAGAAAGTTAAGTACAGCAGAAGAGAAAGGAAAAGTTTCTATTTAATCTTGATAGCACAGCAGCACTAGAGAGAGACAGATGTAGCAGAGCCGAATGTGTTTGCCTGACAAAGTTTATGCCAAAGCTTGCTGGTGACCAATATAAAGTTGGAAGATTGTTCCCTGATGCAAGTTTATTGATGTAAAGCTGTTATCAACTATACACAAGGTCTGGACTCAATTTATTTAATCCTCCCCTTCATCAACTACCCTTTTTCTTCATCAGAGCCAACGCCTAGCGTTCCAGCGTATCCAGGTATGAGCACCGTGACACATGCACAACACCTTAAAGGGACATTTAAACCACCCTACACCACTCTGGCATTCCTACACCTGGGTACCACCATATCACTACCATCACCAACTACTTAGGGGGACTCTGTCCTTCGTTGCTGAAATGCAACTGGCATCACGACAAAACAAGTAACTTTTATACTCTTAAAAGGGACCCCTAGCGGACTGTGGTTGTTGCAGCATGAGCAGTAATGTGTGCTCCAGTCAGTACAGAGCTCACTGCAGCCACAATCATTTAAATTTTTAGGCACTTGTATAGCACTGCTATATTATCGGAGCATCAAGCTGTCCCCAATGGGGCTCACAATGTAAGTCCTCTATCAGTATATGTTTGGAGTATGGGAGGAAACTGGAGTACCCAGGAGCCCAGCACTGCGAATCACCATGCTGTCCCTATGGCTACAGCACTCCTCTACACCAAATATATGTCAGGGGTGTACGGTGTATGGATTCCAAAAGTGCTATAGACACCGTGAATTTTGGGGGACTATTTTATCATTAAAACAGTAAAAATAAATAAAATATATTACAAAAATGAATTATGGATTATTCAGAATAGTTTACAATAAAGTCATATAAAAAGATGGTTACCTTTTAAAGTTTTTGCCAATATGACTGTTGTTCTTTGGGTGTACTCTGGAGCATGCATCAATACTGAAACTCTGGCCTTATTTATCAAAACTGTTGTAAAGGAAAAGGAGATATGGGAGTTTTGATAAATCTCCCCATTGTCCTTACTGTTCGAATCCTGCACTTATTGTCCTTTTACGGTAGCTCTCATAGCTCACCTAACACATGAGGTCAAACTTCAGCTTTGAATATCATTTTGTTTGCAGGTACAAAATTCTGTGCTAATTATTTTATAGAATATATGTTTATATGGTTAGTAGCTCAGTTTTCTTATAGAGCATCTTATCCCTGAATTCCTTAAAGCGGTTGTCCAGTGGATTAATGTTAATGTCCTATCCTCAGTCAGCAGGGGTTCAACACCCAATCAGCTTTTTGAAAGGGCCGAGACACTTGTGCGAGCGCTGCTTCGTCTTCAAAATTACCTGTGCGTCATCTCCTTTGTAGTGTGAAGTTGCTGTTAATGTCAATATTACTGCATGAATTAAATTTGAATTTTTTTTTTTACATTTATAGGTCAGTTTACCTACAGAACAAGTTGCCTTTAACATTCACTGTAGGAACCTAAAGGACTTTAGGATAAGATGGTACATTGTATCTTAAGCAACACATTTTAATTTTTAATCAAAGTATGTTTATTGTATGATCCTCTTATCCAGGTGAGTTTTCTCGGTGTGGGTCGTCTGATCAGTTTTCTCTCTCTCTCTCTAAATATTATATATATATATATATACACACCGTATATGGAAGACTGCCAATCATCGATAGGAGCACCAACTTGACTACCGAGCTCAGTATGAGCAGAGATTTTAATGAATACAATGCAAGGTATACTGAATCTTTTCCCATAAACCGTCGTATCAATTGGACTGCATTTTCATTGTGACAGTTCTACCAGTGTAATAGTGCACTTATTTCTCAACCACATACAGCGTTCCGGCCTAATTCAAGCTGCTCACTCAAGTCACACAAGTCAAAAGTGTCCATAGGCCCCAATCTCCCAAGATAACAGTGTAATTTTGGCCTCTGTGTGGTTGGTACATGTCGGTATACCTTTACAGTGGCATATTTCAGAGGCATCCTGGAAATCCTACTTACGCATACTTCCAGTGCACAATGTAGTGTGAATTAGCCCCTAATCTGAGATTCCCTTCATTCGCCAATTGTTATATTGAATCTGGACAAGTAAGGCTGGACAAGGCTTCCAGGCCCATTACTAGTTTATTCCAATGCTGGCCTGCAGGTGGCAGTACTGCACTGGAATATACTGAATTCTGTTTTGTGATAAAATCCATTACAGAATACAAATTATAATCTAATGGTTACTTGTTATAGTCACCTAGGGTGACTTAAAAAAAAGTTTTAAAAGTTCTCAAAAATGTATTAAAAATTCAAATCATCCCTCTTCCCGCAAAATAATGAAAAAAAACTAAACAATAAAAAAAAACACAAACAATAAAAATATTTATAACTTACGGCAAATGGCATAATGGAAAAATAAATCGAAAATTAAACTAAAAGTAACCAAAACAACATAGACACCCAAATATGATACTAATAACTCTTCAAAAAAAAATTAGGCCTCACACAGCTCCATAAACGTAACTATAAAAAAAAAGTCAATTTTTTCTTCCAAAGTTTTCTTTTTTTTTTCAGTACTAAAACATCCTAAAACTATATACATGTGGTATCATTGTTATCGTGTTGGCTCAGAGAAAGAAAAGCACAGGTCAGTTTTACTGCATAGGGAACTATGTAAACTACGTAAAAACAAAACCCATAAAACTGTGGCAGAATTCCTTTTTTTTCCCAATTCCACCCCATTTGGAATTTTTTGGGCATCATATGCAATGGTGCCATTAGAAAGCATATATATATAATAATCCTATCACACAATTGTGTTACAATGGCATCTTCTTCCATAGGCAGTTTGTAATTAAAATGAGATGGTTGAACTGGACATCGGAGACGGACTTTACTCTGGCTGGTTTATCTACTGATGAAACGGTTCAGTCCTTTCTCTTTGTCATATTCTTGATGTTATACCTCATGTCACTGTGTGGAAATCTCACCATTGCCACAACAATATGGGTGGAAAATAAACTTCACACACCAATGTATTTCTTTTTGGGTAACCTTTCCGTTCTGGACATCTGCTATTCATCAGTGACTGTGCCCAAGTTGCTAGTAAGTCTTACAGGAGGCAGTTCGGAGATCTCATACAGAGGGTGCATGGCTCAGCTCTATTTTTATGTCTCTTGTTGTAGCACAGAGTGTTTGCTTCTCTCAGTAATGGGATTTGACAGATATGTGGCTATATGCAATCCAATGCACTACACAACAATTATGAACAAACAAAAGTGTGTCCAATTAGCCACCGGTCTCTGGCTCACCGGCTTTCTAACCTCAATTATACATACTATCTTCACAGCCCGTTTACCGTACTGTAAGTCACATGAGATTTCTCATTTCTTCTGCGACCTCCCACCAATGCTAAAACTTGCATGTTCTGATACTTTCCTTAACAAACTACTCATACTAACCGCTGGAGGATTTTTAGGCCTCAGCTCTTTTTTTCTCACTCTGGTATCCTATATCCAAATAATCTCAGCCATCCTAAAAATTCACACTAAAGTGGGTAGAAGCAGAGCATTTTCTACATGTGCATCTCATCTAATTGTTGTCCTCATCTTCTTTGGAAGTATAAGCTTCATGTACATGAGGCCAACATCAAACTATTCCCTGGAGCAAGACCAGCTTGTATCTCTTCTCTATGCTGTAGTCACCCCTGCCTTAAATCCAATTATCTATAGTCTAAGGAATAAAGAGATGAAAAATGCCATGAAAAGGACAATAAATAAAATATATTATTCAAAAGTGTATATGGCAAATATGTAGCATTTTGGTTTATTGAGTGGAATCAATGTTTCTCTTAACTCTTTGGCACTGTAAACAATTTTCATTATCTTGTTTTGGTTATTTCATCGCTGTCTTCCAAAACCCATACGTTTTTTACTTTTCCAGTGACAGCCATATGAGGGCTTGTTTTTTGTAGCACAAGTTGCATTTTTAACATCCGTTTTCAGCAAGGAACCCAACAAAGCATTGCAGGGAGCAGGGAGGCAGTGCCAGAAAGCAGGTAAGTAATTTTCATTTTGCAGGTCCCACCAAGTGGGGAACATTCTTGCACAATCCCTTTAAAGATGTTGTGCAACATATGATACATGGCTATGCAGACTTCTCTGCACAACTGACCTTAAAAATTCCACTCATGCTAAATGTCACCCTGAGTATTACTTACTTGAGTATTTCATGATCTCTAGTTTCTCAATTTGAGGAAATTGGGTCATGAAAAAATATGAAAATAAAGTGCTTACTAGCACTGGATAGGAGAAAAGGTCAAGAGATTAGTATGTTTCCTTATTGCCCCCAAACAGTAGTCAAGCCCCCTTAGTGAACCTTTCATTGTACAATGCTCCCTTAGTGCCCCTCTCGGTACTCTTTCACAGTAGTGATGCCCTTAATTCCCCCATGCAGTAGTCATATTCACTTAGTGCCCCCACACAATAGTATAGTTATGCCTCCTCTCTGCCCCGACACAGTGGAATGCCCCCCTTAGTGCCCAAACACAGTAGTTATGACCCCATAGTGCCCCTATACAATAGGTATGCCCCCTTAGTACCCCCACATAGTAATTATGCCCCCATAATTAGCCAAGCAAGTGCAATAATGTCACTGCTGCTGGGGAGAACATGTGCTCAATTCGTTAGCGGAATAGGGATATGTGGGTATTACATTTTTTACTGTAAGGTGGGCACTAAGGGGTGAACACTAGTGTAAGGGGGCATAACTACTGTGTGGGGGCACTAAGGAGGCAAAACTGCTGTGCAGTGGCACTATGGGGGCATAACTACTATGTGGGGGGGCTTTGCTTGCCAGTATTAAAAAATAAATATTACAATTAAATGGCAAAGGCTATATGTTGTACCGCCCACATATCATTCAATAATGGCAACATTGCTAATTGTAAGATTGTAAGCAGTACGGCAAATATACAATGCACCAAAAATAAGCAAGGGTTACAAACCAGTGTTACAGGGATTACACCAATAAAACTTTCTTCATTGCCAATAGCAACCAATCACAGCACAGCTTTCATTTTTCAAGAGTAAGCAGCAAAAATAAAAATAAAAACATTCTGGGGGACAAAAAACTCAGAAGGAAAAAATGCCAGACCCAGAGATTGAGTATTGTGATTTGAAAATATGGCATTGACTGAAAAACATCTCATGGATGACAAAACGGCACTACAAAAAATGTCTGTTTGTCTCTTATTTAATATTTTCCCATACATTTTACTTTTGAAAATTGCATTCTTTGCCTAAAATAAAAAATTGTGACATGAAAAAAAATTACCAAAACATAGAAAAACCCTCAAAAACACCAGAAATAAACCTGTGTGTGACACCAGCTCTATGGTGGTTCTGCAAAAAAAAAAAAAAAAAAACATTTTTGTGGCATTTTTAGAAATTAAAAATGCTGCGTCCAAATGTTACATGTTTGTAGTGAAACGGCAAACCAAAATTGCGATTTTTATACATTCCCACCACCATTTCCTCCAACCTTTTCCCCTTATCTAATGTACAGCATAAAGTGCCTAAAATATAAAATAGTTATCAGACATATATGCAGGGGTGGATTGGCTATAGACCTTACAGGAAAATTTCCTAGTGGGCCGATGTCCAAAGGGCCACTTAATCCCTCCTCACGGCCGGCCAGGGGAAGTTTTTGGGGATGTATTTTGTGCTGTTGGCAGTGTTTTGTGATGGACTGTGGCATTTGGCACTGTTGGGACAGTATAACATGCTACAATATGATATTGCTGGCCCTGCCTTCCATCCATTTGGGCCCAACTACAAAATGGGGCCACTTTTACTATTTTTTCCAGGGCCACTTTAAGTTTCCAGTCCACCCCTGCATGTATGCCAGAATTTTGAAGCAAATCGAGCCAGAATGCTGGTGCATTTAGCTTAGAAAACCTCTGATATGTTCAGTGGTGGTGATAAAAGCTGTATCTATTGCACATTGGTTAGTTTGCACATTATTAACAGGAGTTGCTTGCTCAGTTGCCTTTGTACAAGATGATTAAGGTGGTCGAACTACTGCCCTCCTTCCTTAGGCGGAGTAATTGCACTTCCACTGGGTACTGCATGGCCCGTAGCATTATCCTCTTTCCATGGGCAGAGTAATCCTCGGCGGAGTGTTTACATCCCCTTGGTTCCTACACGTCCGGTAGGATTTCTCTATTTCCATGGGCAGAATATTTATACCCCCACTGGATACCGTACATCCGGTAGTGTTACCCTCCTTCCAGAGGCAGCGTAGTTGCACTAACATTGGAAACTATGCTTCCGGTAGCATTACCCTCTTTCCGTAGTGGGAGTATTTGCACTTACTCTGGGTACTGTACATTTTGTAGCATTACCCTCCTTCTATAGAGTAATTGCACTACCACTGGATACTGTACAGACTATCGCATTACCCTTCTTCCTTAGACAGAGTAATTGCACTACCACCAGATACTATACGTCCTGTTGCATTGTTCCCTACGCAGGCGGAGTAATTGCACTAATGCTGGACATCATCTGTCCTGTCGGTTTTCTACCTTATATACAGTTGTGTTCAAAATTATTCAACCCCCAATGCTGTAAAGGGTTTTAGGGAATTTAGTGTACATTTGTAATTGTGTTCAGAATGAAATCTTACAAGGACTTTTTAAAGAACCAAATGCAACAATTGTTTTTGTAATACAGTATGAAATGTTTTTTTTGTGATTTCTTCATTGACACAATTATTCAACCCCTTAAAGACTACCACTCTTAAGAACAGAGGTTCATTCAAGTGTTTTCGATCAGGTATTGAAAACACCTGTGGATGTCAAGGAGCAGCAATCAAGCATAATAAGCATCGATTAGGCAGATTTAAAATGACTGTGATACTCAGCTCCTTTTAGACATTTACTGGTGTGTTTACAGACATGGTGAAGTCAAGAGAATGGTCCAGGAAGACAAGAGAAGAGGTGATTTCTCTTCACAGGAAGGGCAATGGCTATAAGAAGATTGCAAAGATGTTAAACATACCAAGAGACACCATAGGAAGCATCATTCGCAAATTCAAGGCAAAGGGCACTGTTGAAACGCTACCTGGTTGTGGCAGAAAGAAGATGCTGACTTCGACTGCTGTGCACTACCTGAAGCGCAAAGTGGAGAAAAGTCTCCAGTGTGACTGCTGAGGAACTGAAAAAAGACTTGTCAGATGCGGGTACTGAAGTTTCAGCTCAGACAATAAGGCGCACACTGTGTAATGAAGGCCTCCATGCTAGAACTCCCAGGCGCACCCCCTTGCTGTCTCCAAAGAATAAGAAGAGTCAACTGCAGTATGCCAAAAGTCATGTGGACAAACCACAAAAGTTTTGGGATAGTGTTCTGTGGACTGATGAAACAAAATTAGAACTGTTTGGGCCCATGGATCAATGCTATGTTTGGAGGAGGAAGAACAAGGCCTATGAAGAAAAGAACACCTTGCCTACTGTGAAGCATGGCGGGGGGTCAATCATACTTCAGGGCTGTTTTGCTTCTACAGGTACAGGGAAGCTTCAGCGTGTGCACGGTACCATGAATTCTCTTCAGTACCAGGAGATATTGGATGAAAATGTGATGCAGTCCGTCACAAACCTGAGGCTTGGGAGACGTTGGACCTTTCAACAGGACAATGATCCCAAGCATACCTCCAAGTCCACTAGAGCATGGTTGCAGATTAAAGGCTGGAACATTTTGAAGTGGCCATCGCAGTCACCAGACTTAAATCCGATTGAGAACCTCTGGTGGGACTTAAAGAAAGCAGTTGCAGTACGCAAGCCTAAGAATGTGACTGAACTGGAGGCTTTTGCCCATGAAGAATGGGCAAAGATACCCGTAGATCGCTGCAAGACACTTGTGTCAAGCTATCAGTCACGTTTAAAAACTGTTATAACTGGAAAAGGATGTTGTACTAAGTACTAAGATTGAATGTCACTTGGGGGTTGAATAAAACTGATAATGATGTGAGGACAGAAAAGACATTTGTGGTTATTTCATTATAAATGTTATGTTATAGTTGTCTGACTTACAAGTGCCTCTTTGATTTAATTGTAAACAAGATGACTGAAATGATCAAAATCAATGTCAAACTGGCCAAAACATTCAATTTCAGTGGGGGTTGAATAATTTTGAACACAACTGTAGGTGGTTTAGTTGCACTGCACTCGCATACTGTAGATTCTGTAGCATTATCCTCCTTCTATAGAGTAATTGCACTGGAACCTGGACAGACTGTCGCATTACCCTCCTTCCTTAGGCGGAGTATTGCACTTCCACCAGATACCATATGTCCTGTTGCATTAACCCCTCCGCAGACGGGGTAATTACTCTCATACTGGATATCATCTGTCCTGTTGGCTTTCCCCCTTCTATTAGGGGTTTAGTTGCACCACAATTGCGTGCTAGAGATCCTGTAGCATTACCCTCCCCCCATTGACGGAGTAGTTGCACAGCCAGTAGTGCTTGCACTACCAGTGGACCCTGTACATCCTTTTGGTTCCCCTTTTTCCATCAGCGGAGTAATTCCACTACTACTGGAAACTGTTCCTCCTATTACATTATCCGTCTTTCTTGGGTAGAGTAATTGCTTCAACATTGTCTACCGCGACTACTCTCCTTGTCGCATGGCATCGCGTTCCATGGGTGGCCTATTGGCTAGACACGGTACCTACAATCTCCTTATCCCCCGTCATACATGATATTTTGGCACTACTGCTGGATACTGTGACTGCTACACAACACCCCCCTCCTTAGGTAGTCTTAGTTTGGATTGGCGCCTACGTGGCAGCCTCTGTCTTCCAGGTCGGCCAGTAGCTCTAACAGGCCTTTGGTATACCTCATACCATTCCTCATGCCATGAGTCCCTGTGAGGGGCAATCTCATTTGGTTGATTGTCATTGGCACGCTCGGGGTCCACACTCCTTCCATAGGTGGAACATCTGCTCTGATTGCCCGTTTTCTTCCTTCTCAGCTGGAGTGTTGCACTAACACCAATTATTGGTGGCTATTGCTGTTGTCCTCATTTTCAGATGGAGTCTCTCCTCTGATCCTAGAGGCCATAGTTGTTGCTATCGCCTCCCCCCTGTGAGGCAGTCTTTGTGCTGCCCATAGATATTCTGGTTACTCCGGTTCCATGGCTACTACTGCGTGAACCCTTCCCAGGGAGAATTTTTGCGTTCATCCTTCAACTGCGGCTTACATGTTGAATGGGCGAGGGACACTACATTTATGGTTTTCTCCACTTCTTCTGAAGTTTTCTAAGCCGTGACTTATATTCCCTGGGCTGTTCTTTCTTCTGCCCAGCCAGAGCCCCTGCGTATTCAGCCGCTTTCTGGCTGGCCTTCCAGAGAATGGGTCTTCCTGTCCCTTTTCAGGGTTCCTAGTGTGTCGTTCCCCCGCATTTCTGTGCAGGCCTTATGACCGGCCTTGGATTCGTTCTGATCTTTTTCCCTCCCCATGGTGATGCTCTTTAACGTTCCATGGTCTTTTGTGTCCCCCAATGATACGAGCGAGAAAATAGGATTTTTTGTGGTTACCTGTAAAATCCTTTTCTCGCTGAGTTTTGGGAGACACAGCTCTCACCCTGTATGTACATTGCTGGTTCTCCTAGATGGGTCCTTCTGGTTCTTGATGATGACGCATCTCCGGTTTTCTTCCTTTTTATTGTTTTCTGTTGGCTTCTCTTGGCTGTTCCTACTGCATTTGTACAAACTGATTAGCTCAGTGTCTGCAGGAAGGGGTATAGTAAGAAGAGGAGCTAACACTTTTTTTTGCTTAGTGTCGCCTCCTAGTGGCAGCAGCTATTGCCATGGTCTTCTGTGTCCCCCAATGAACTCAGCGAGAAAAGGATTTTACGGTAAGCAACAAAAAATCCTATTTTTTCTTCCTTGCAGGAAGTACAAATTTGTGAAAAGACACAATCTTGGACTCATATTCTTTAGCTATTTTTAGCAATTCTAGTTTTGATACGCATAGCAAGGCCACATCTCCTCATAAATCTGTGACACCATGATGCTGATCCAGTAAAGTCCTTAATGCCTTTCTCTGCAGCAATACATTTGGCTTCAGATATTATCATTTTTGTTTAGACTGAAAAGCCGTTGTTCCTGTGACGTCTAATCCACTCTTTCATGTCCACTCTTAACTGTGGCCATTTTGCAGCATGCCCACGAAAACAGTGTTTCATTATATCTGCTTTTTGCAGCTGATCTTCTCGTTTCCTCCATTCCTGTATAATTTTTTCAATTGGAGGATGTCCCAAATGTCTCTTAGCTAACCTGTTTCTACATTCTTTGGCGTATTTTACTACCTCTAGTTTAAAAGGAATTTTATATGAAAGCCTTTTCTGCTTTGACATCTTTCTAAAATACAGTAATGAAAGAACTGTCGACACCGTGTCCTTCCCAATTATGCGAGCACTGTAGCTGAGAACATTAGTGGATAATGCACTGTTAAGGGAGCATTTATACAACCTCGCCGTGTTTTGTGGTCTGCAAACTGTGGATCCGCAAAAAATGTTTGCTGCCCGTGTGCGTTCCGGATCGGAGCCCATAAATTCTAATACCGTACGGAGACGAATCTCCGTACAGTATTATTCCGAAACTTTGAACGAAGCGACTTTGGATGAAGCATCTGAAGCTCGCATCGCTCATCACTAGCGATGAGCACAGGCGCTCATCTATTCAGTTCTATGGTGCTTACAGAAATAGCCTGCAGCACTATGTTCTAAGTATAGGTGCAGGTCCCAGAGGTGGGACCTGCACCTGTCAGACATTGTCCAAGATGGGAATACCCCTTTAAATCTGACATATCAGAAGATCACTTGACAGCATTACCACTTTAACTATATCAGACATTTACAAATACATTCTTAAAATACTATTATGATTTATTTAGGACTAAATGTCCATGAATGAAAGCTGTGCTTCACTCCACATATGATGCAATGATCACTGGTGTCCCACGGAGTGTAACCTATTCATCACAACTTGTATTAATCAGTAGAGAAACAAAACTGAGAACTGTATGTTCTTCTCATAGATGTGCATCAGGCAGGTAAAAGTGAATTTTATAGCATTTTTTATTTTTGGCATGCTTTGGATGACTGTGTGGTTTGTAGTTCATCACTAATATGAGAATCCAAAGCGATCCACAGAGGTCCAGTATGTGGAGATGATCAGTCGCACACACTGTCAGAAAATATTAACAATTTTATATTCCAAGAATAAATATAAAAGGTTGTCACTGTAAAGAAAAAAAAACAAACAAAAAAAAAAAAAAACATATTCTGGTGGTCCCAGTATGTCCTCACGGCATAGATGTCCTATCATTGTATCCACTTTTTTATTCATTATGAAGCAGGCTCCTTTTCATCATACTCTGCTTTATCAGGACTAGAGTTGGAAATAATTACTGGCAGACGGTCCCCCCACTCACAGTTCCTAGCACAACGGTAGAGGTCCCTAGTTAAATACAAAAAGCACTAATTATATATTTAATAAATACAATACTTTTAAAAAATACAATACATTTTAGGCTAGAATAGCCTTGTCATTTAAGATTTACTGTATGTATAACAAAAGAAAAAATAATCTATATTTATATATAGAAACAATTACAATTTTTTGTAACTTTTTACATCTCTTATACTGATTCAGAATTACAATCTGCATTACAGTCCAACACTTTAATAATTCTGCCAGCTTCATCTTTCCTCACAGCATTACCTGCTGGCTGAGAGGCTGCACAAAGCTTGCTCTGACGATTTGCATTCTAGGAAGTGTCATTTTGACACCAGGCACCACACAGTACTTAGAGGCTGATAAATCTAACTTTCCACTACATGATAGGAGTTTGACTTGGCTACTGGAAGAATTTCTACCAAGACCACTGATGGTTTCCAAATGTAACCATGCTAATTGTGAATTAATTTCTGTGATATGATACAGACCGTAACCCAACACAATGTACTGACGTAAAAGAAGATAAATGTGTTGCTCCCCCTTTTTGGGAAAGTGGCGAAGGCAGCGGAGAAACGGCACCTGCGCAAAAATATTTGCACAAGTGGCAGAAAACTGGCGTAGGGGCAATGATAAATTCTCCCTTTTTCTTCAACAGAATACAGTGAACAAGAAAGGTGAAGAGGGGCCTGAGAGCTGCCAGGAGAATATGATTGGTGATGATGTCATCCTGTAGCCGCTGAGCCGTTTAAAAAAAAAAAAAATTCTCGGTTGGACAACCCCTGGGACGCAATTATCAAAAAGTATATGCAGATATCGACTGAGAATTTTATTACATTTGTACTGCATTTCTGAGGGTGGAAACAATAGCCAGTTGTGAAATTGCTGCCATTTCCCAATGAGGAAGCCACAAATGTAAAATGTTGGATAGCTTTTTGGGCTGAAGGGAGTAACCTATACATCTATGGCGGATTATTTTAAGAAGCGATCTTTGGTCAGAAATTTCTGCAACAAATCTGCCACATTGCCAAATTTACCCTTAAGCTGATAAACATACTTTCCATGTCTTTTCGGTGTGATAATATCGTGATGCAATTTTCCATCAGCGCAGCACGTGTTACAGTGAACGTGACGTGGTCTACGAAGAACAGGTCCAACCATACGAGGCCAATGCCTGTCGTTTTCTCCCACAGGGCCACGTGAGAGTATTAAAAAGGAAAACTTCTCCCAGCGCACGGATGGGTTCTGCCACATACAAGGAAGACATATGAAAATTAGGCAATTTAAGAAGAAAAGTAACATTGCCAAGAAAAAGGACAGATTGTATTATTCTCACCCATTTAAGCTTCAGTGGTTGGTACTGTTGTACAAAATTACATGGTGTCTGTGAGCTTCCAGCAAGTTTGGGACATTCTAGCTGATGTGGGCACTGGTAATATAAAAAAAGTCATTAATAAATATATTTATTCAGGAACTGGATAAAGATTGCTTATAAATGCATGAGAACAATAAGATTCAAAACCTGAGAAACAGAAAACAGGCCTGTACGATACAGATACAGTCTAATGCCTCCGTTGTTTATAAATCAGTTTCCTGTAGATAATGTCCACGCACCTTTTGGTGGTCACATATGTGTTTTAATGTCTCAGGCTCCAAGTTCCCAGATCCTGTTGACACTTTCAGGTGCCTCTGTGCATGAGTAAACACTACTAGTTTCTTTATTCGCTGCTACTGCCATCTGGGAGAGCCATGCACACCTGAAAGATGCAGTGCGCAGTACCCCAGAATATGATACTTGCAAATAGTTTTTTGTTGTATAATGTATTGTATAACCCAGTATCCCTCTATATGGATCAGTCAGGGTTAACAATCCTGACTATGTAGGAAGCTAGGAGATGGACTTAGGTCTGCTCCTAGTTCAGATAAGTGTGTGTTAGCTGAAAAAGAAAGAACATAGAAGGTCCAGAATGTGCATGGCTAAGCAATGGAGTCAGTTAGTAAGGTATTCTCTGTTTAAATGGGTTGGCCACTTATTGTTGACCAATGTATTTGTGAGAAGATTGTATGGCACTTACTAATAAAGCCTTTGTTGAAATTCTGCACCATATTCCATATTTTATAAGGTATGCTTCCTTGTACAAAGTCTTTTGGGCTGGCCACTGATGGAGGGTCATCCATCAGTGGCCAAGCAAATCAAATATGATGCCTCCTCCATTCAAATACACTGTACCTGCAATCTACATAGTAACATAGTTTATAAGGCTGGAAAAAAAGACATCTATCCATCCAGTTCAGCCTGATCTATATTTGTTCTGTTGGGAGTCTAGGGCAGATGCAGAGGAGACATCACATGGAGGGGATTTCCATCAGTGTCCATCTTATGGACAGAACATCTGTATGGACAGCACAAAAGACTTTATAAACCAGGAGGCATACCTTATAAAATCTAGAAAATGGTGCAGAATTTCAACAAATGCTATATTAGTAAGTACCATGTAATCCTCTCACAAACACACTGGTCAATAGAAACCAGAAAGTGGCCAACCCCTTTAACCCTTAGGATACCAGAGGTTTATTTCATTTTTGCGTTTTCATTTTTCTTCCCGGTCTTCCTGGAGCCATAAGGTTTTTTTATTTTGTTCCGTTCACATATCCATATGAGGGCTTGTTTTTTGCTGGACAAGTTGTACCTTCTAATACCACCATTTAATATGCATACAATGTAGTGAGAAGCGGTAAAAAAATTCCAAATGGGGTGGAATTGGAAAAAAAAAACCACAATCAATTCCTGCACAGCTTTACAGGTTTTGTCCCTACGGCGTTCCTTAGGGTACTTTCACACTAGCGTTGGGGTTCACTGCACGGCGCATAAGCCTCAAGAATAAGAAGGCAAGATTGGACTTTATTAAAAAAACATCTTAAAAAAACAGCACACGTCTAGAAGAACATTCTTTGGACAGATGAAACCAAGATCAACCTCTACCAGAATGATGGAAAGAAAAAAGTATAGCGAAGGCATGGTACAACTTATGATCCAAAGCATACCACATCATCTGTAAAACACAGCGGAGGCAGTGTGAGGGCTTGGGCATATATGGCTGCCAGTGGCACTCGGTCCCTAGTGTTTATTGATGATGTGACACAGGACAGAAGCAGACGGATGAATTCTGGGGTGTTCAGAGACATACTGTGTGCTGAATTCCTGCCCAATGCAGCCAAACTGATTGGTTGGCATTTCATAATACAGATGGACAATGACCTTTAACATAAAGCCAAAGCAACCCAGGAGTTTATTAAAGCAAAGCAGTGGAATATTCTTTAATGGCCAAGTCAGTCACCTGATCCGAACCCAATAGAGAATTTCACTTGTTAAAGACTAAACTTCAGACAGACAGATCCACAAACAGCAACTGAAAACCGATGCAGTAAAGGCCTGGCAGAGCATTAAGGAGGAAACACAGCGTCTGGTGATGCCCATGAGTTCAAGACTTCAGGCTGTCATTGCCAACAAAGGGTTTTCAACTAAGTATTAGAAATTAACATTTTATTTACAATTATTAAATTTGTCCAATTACTTTTAAACCCCTGAAATGAAGGGATTGAGTTCCTCACACTTTTATGCAATTTTGTTCAACCCACTGAATTAAAGCTGAAAGTCTGAACTTTAACTGCATCTGAATTGTTTTGTTCAAAAGCCATACAACACTCATAAAACCAATAGCACCCCAACTATCAGGCAGGAGCCCCGACATCAGGGTGTGCCCGAAGGAAGAAGGGGTGCATCCTCTTTTTACTGCCCGGCCCTAGGCAGCAACAGTATGAGGATTGCCAGTTTAAATAATTGTTGCAGCCAGAGCCACCACCACTACCATCTTCTACTCCACCGGTGTTTTAGGCATGTTCAGGAAGGGGAATTACAGCAAAGCAGCCTCATATGGCAGCTCACTCACATTGACATGCCAAGGAATATGTTGGCACTATATAAAGATTATCATTATTATTCAATTTGTGTGTAGTACAATCTATGAAACATTTTTTCAGCATAAAACACCATACAAGTAAAGAAATCTATAAGTAAACAAATATTATATGCCACATTTTGTACATTTTAAATTTGGTTGCATTTTGCACAATGATATAAAAGGGTCATCCATCACAGATCATCAATGCATATCTCTAGCATATGTCATAATGTTCTGATCAGCTAGGAGCGGACTGCTGGCACCCTAACTGACCCTAACAATCGGGACCGATTGGGAACTTGACGTGGCCCAGGAAAAAAAATAAAATAAAAGTGGCCTCATGTTGTAGGCAGGTCCAAATTGACAGAAGGCAGGGCCAACAGAAGTAGTTAGGGCCAGTAATACTGTAGTGCAACACAAAATACCACCCCAGCAGAATCAAATACACAATGCAGCACAAAATACTGCTACCCCCGACGCAGCATTCAACTCTTTCACCATTCTGAGGATGGTAATACAGTTAAATTCAGGGGGGACCTGTTTGTGCCAACCATGCCTATGAGTATCAGATGCCCCTAGCATTAATTAATGCTGAGAGCATCAGATAGCTATGTAGTGGTAGTGAAGAGGGCTTTCGCGGCCCCTCGGACATTGGCCCACTGGGAAATTTCCCTGTATGGTTTATCGCCAGCAAGCCCCTGCTGAGAATGAGGGGGCAGCAGTGCGGGTTTAGCACCATAGCCCCTTTAACGCATTCCTTAACTCGGGTGTACACGTACGCTCAATTTTGGGTCTTTAAAGAGCCCATTATCAGCGATAACAAGGTTATTACCCTGGAGCATTACACTCCTGGAACCCGAATGACTCCCAAACCCCAAGATTGATCATCCTACAAGAAATTAGCCCTCATACAGGTCTTCAGAAGTAATTATAAAAAAATTATGGGGTTCAGAATATATTAATGCAATCAAAAAAAGTTACTCTTTTCAAAGTTTTCATTAAAGTAAAACTATAAAAATAGGTAATGATGTAATTGCATAGGGAACTCCTTAAAACTGAAACTCATAGCACTACGGTGGAATCACGTTATTTTTATTTTCCAATTCCACCCCATATTGAATTTTTCCAGCTTCCCACTAAATTGTATGCAATATTAAATGGTGCAATTAGAAAGTACAAGGTCTACAAAATAAAACTAGATCTCATACTTCTATGTGAATGGAAAATGTGACTGGAAAAATAAAAAAAAGTTATGGCTTCAGGAAGGCATGGAGTAAAAAAAGAATGAAAAAAATGGAAAATCGATGCGCAGGAAGGGGTTAAAGTTTTGCCCTGCACAGTGATGATGCTACAGCACATCAGCTGTGACATATCATTCAAGCAAATGTCACTGGTGAGGCCTGCACGAAATAGTTTGCGCATCGCAAACGGTAAAATCCATGGCTGATATCTGCAACATACAGTAAATATATATGCTGCAGATTTAAAAAACATTAAAATTATGTGTACATTCCAGTGCGGATACTCGCTGCAGAATGTAAATGAGATTTTTTTAAATGTCATCAAGTTTGCTGCTAATGTTGAAAAGTCGTATTTTCTGCATTTCTGCAGTATTTATACTGTATATCACTGTATGCTAACAATTAAGCCTGATTTTAAACATAAGCTTTACTTCTTTAGGTATTTTTTTTATTTTTTATTATTATTATTGTGCTATATAGTGTCACTGATGATACATGTGTCTGGAATATACAAAGTACCTGTACTATGGCTCCATCTACTGGTGAAATATTATCATTCTGTTCAACAGCACTGTAAAGAATCAGGATTCCTGAATAGAAACATCTAGGACAAGAATCAGCAAACTTTGGAACTCGAGCTGCTGTGAAACTACAAGTCCCAGCATGCACTTGGCTGTTTTTGTAATTCCCATAGAAGTGGAAGAAGTATTCTAGGACTTGCAGGTTGAGAACAGCTGGAGTGCTGGAGGTTTCCGATCTCCGATCTAGGCTTTATGTTTCCATTACATTTGTGAAATCCTACCTATCAATCCATATAACAAAGGAAAAGACTATTATACCTAATGTTGTACAGCTGAATTATTGTTCATTTATAAAGGTTTATAAACTTGCAGGGTGCTGTACATGTTTAGTAGAATTGGATTCATTCATAGAATATTAAGCAAGAGTCAAATGAGCAAATACACTACATGGCAAACTTAGAACATTAAAAGGACTTATCTAGAAGGAGTTCAAGCTCTGCCTCAAAGAGTTTGAAATCTAAAATCAATGGGAGGCAAAATGCTGGGAGCTAGAACATTATTAACCCCTTATCGACATCTGCCGTACATGTAAGACAGAAGTGAGATCATTAAAGATGGTGCCCAATCAGGAGTTGAGCGGGCTCTACAGCAGACAAGTGCCTGCTGTTTTACATAGCAAACACCCACCAGGGGAGTCCATGATTGGGGAGATGCAATGGTCAGTTCTGATGACGACATCTAAGCAGTCATTTACTATGGCAGCCTGTGGCCTTCTGAAGACTCCCTGGCCTGCCATAGTTCAGTCCCTATTAAGCCCTGCCAGTCTATGGTAGAAGTGGTCTAACAATCGCATGTTTAATGCCACTAGGAAACCTAAGAATAAAGTAGAAAAAAAAGTAAAGTTTTTAAAAATATCTAGTATATAAAAAAAACTTAAGAACTCAAAATCAACCACCTTACCCCATTTTACAGATAAAAATAATAAAAATTAAACATCATTGAAGATCAGAAAATGCCAGAATCGTCAAAATATAACAGCTTTTATCCTGTATTGTGAAAGGCTAATGAAAAACACTTTAATAAAAAGTGATTTAAAAATTCATACATACTTCACAATGGTATTAATAAAAATTACTGATCCTTCTGCAAAAACTAAGCCGTGAAACAGCTCTGAAGATGAAAATATAAAAAGGTATGGGTGTCATAATATGGCGATGGAAAGAAATAGTTTTTTCATAGTTTATCAAGAAAAACCATATAAATTTGATGTCTCTAATCGTATTGAATCACAGAATAAAGTTAACATGTTATTTTTACCATAAAGCGAACCCCATAAAAACAAAGACCATAAAACAATGGCAGAATTGCATTTTTTTCTAATTCCACCCCCAATTAGAATTATTTCAGGCCTCCCACTACATTGTATGGGATATTAGATGGTGCAATTAGAAAGTACAGCTTGTCACACAAAAAACAAACCCTCATATGGCTATGTGAACCAAATAATTAAAAGGTATGGCTTTTGGAAGGCTGAATGTCTGTGCCGTAGCTATGGTAGATCGTAAACTTGTCTAAAGATGTGTATTCTAAGATAAAACAATAAAATTATATATCTTTTAGATATGCCATAAATGTCTAAGATGAGAATAAACCTTTAGGGCCTCTTTCACACGAGCAAGTTTTCCATCCAGATGAGAGGAGTCTTGTGAACGCAGAGCATTTGGACTGAAACCCAACCCATTCATTACAGTGAGGCTGTGCACATGCGCATTGTTTTTCACTGCTCATCTCTGCGTTCAGGAAAAATCGCAGCATGTTCTATATTGTGCGTTTTTCACACAGCTCTGGAAATGAATGGGGCTTCTGCGCAAAACAGAAGGCATCTGGATGCAATATTGCTCGTGTGATAAGCCTGAAGTATAGGCTCTGTCTCTCTTGACTTTTAAAAATTGTCAATTGCTCCTCAGCAACTTACTGCAAACTCTCACTTGTTTAAATGACAGTGAATACTGATAAAGTGACAGTATTCTGTAAATTGCCAAGGAAGAACCAACATAATTTTAAATTACCGGTACAAACATAAAATCTCAGTATTCTGAAAAGTAATCACCTAGTAAATTAGTCGAACAGTTTGTAAGTTTTTTTGTGAAGTTTAAAAAATGTTAAAACAAAGATTTATGTTTCTTACTGGCGCAAAAACACAAGCTGGACGATGATCCCAAACTTCTTTGTCACCTCCCTGTGTGAAGAAAAATAAAAGTTTTTAAGAATTCCAAGATAAAAGGTAGAAACAGACGGGATCCATTATTCTCCATAATTGGATCAGTCGATATTACTGTTGCCCTGAAGAATGGTGCTCCTTTGTTTACAGCATCGGCATGGATGTTGTCCTCATGTTTGCATGAGTTTCCTCTGGTTACTTCAGTTTTTGCCCACACTTCAAAACCATACTGATTTATTTCTAAGGCTCCCCCTTGCTAAGGATCATTTTCTCAGTATATGAGCGACAGTTACATCATTATCTGCTGTTTTTTCCCCTCTCATCCTCCATGTCTTTCTCCTCTCTTCCACTTGCTTCTCTTTCCAAATCATTGGAAGTATTCTTTTCCAAATAAGGGAATTATCATCATCACATGTAACATAATCTCTACTTTTACTATCTTAAAGCATACCTGGGTTTTCAAAAAAAAAGTTTGCCTAATGGCTGTGCATTTTGTACAATCATAACTGTGAAGGAATAATTTATTTTTTAGGGCTCATTCACACGAACGTAACAGCTTCATGCCCGTATTGTAAACCGCTAAAGGTGGGTTCGCAATATATGGGCGCTGGTCTTGTGCACTCTGTGATGCTGATGCAGTCCCATTGACTTGAATGGGTCCTATCTTTTGTGGAGCCGAGGCACGGATCAGAAGCCCACGGAAACACTGGGAAGCGTTTCTGTGGGCTTCTGTGGGCGTTTCTGTGGGCTGTGGGTTTGTGCCCCAGCACCACAAAAGTCAAGTCAGTGGGTTCGCATTTGCAGCATGGAGTGCACACAGCCAGTGCCTGTATATTGCGGAGCACTATTTGCCCTTACATTCATGTGAATGAGCCATCAGCCTAATTATTCCCCTTTTTATCTGCACAACTAGATGCATTTCTCTCACAAACAAGGGGTGTCTCCCTTCTGTGGAATCTGCCAGTACTGTACTGCTGTTACTAGGGATGGATCTTGTCTGACAACAGGCATCGGACTGCAAATTTGGTGGAAGTGAGACCCCTAACTACCATGAGTTAACAGTTTTTTTTCCAGGTGGATGCAGGCATACTTTTTTAATGAAGTGATTTAGAAATTTGATAGTTACAGTACATTAAATGAAATGTAATTGTGTGAAAGTACAGTAACTCTATAACTATAGCTATACTGGACGCAGACATGTCCTTACCAATCCTTTACTCTTTCCAAAAGTATAATAATGCCTCTTTCACACTTGCGTTGTGATGATCCGTAGTGCACTTCCGTCGCCGGCAATGCCCGCCGGATCCGTCACAACGCAAGACAACTGAAAGCATTTGAAGACTGATTAAAGTCCTGGTTGCCATAGTAAGTAGTGGGGAACCAGGAGAGCAGATACTTACAGTCCGTGCGGCTCCCGGGGTGCTCCACAATGACGTCAGAGAGCCCCCAATTAATTTTAACATCAGAAAATGACATGCTCTGGATACTTGTCGATGACATTCTATGCCTCCGTAACATTGCAGCAGTGTGTAACGACAATCTCTTCACTCCCCGCTAAAAACCAAAACCCAAATTAATGGGTCTGCTTTAATCTTTAAAGCTAGGGGCTTTATAAGAATGATGAATAATGTGATAGCGGACAGTCAGGTTCCTCTAGACAGAAAAAACAACAATCCCTATTCACTCCTATTCCAGGAAATAAAAACCAAATCTAACCTAAACAGTCACTGTAAATTGGTTTATAAGCCAAACTAAGAATAGGAACTGAGTGAGTGATGACTATGGACAGAACTGTGAATTATGTTGGAGCGATAAAGGAAATGGTTAATAATTAGATATGATTAGATATGGGTTTTCTGTGTACATAGGAAGTGATATAAATGAACTGAATCTCAAATCTAGATGTTCATTTTTGCAACATAAGAAGTAATACTCACCTTTAAAACTATATCCCGAGCCTCCATTAAAAGCTGATGTCCTTCTCGAGTACCATTTTCTACCAGCACCTAGAAGATCATGGAAGTTAGAGACAGAGATATTAAAAGATAATAAATGAAGAACCTGGTAGCAAAAAATACAAAAGCTAAGAGATGCTCACCAGAAAACCTCCTGTTTTCCTCCATAATGTCTGGATGTTTTTTTCTCGTTCGGCAAAGTTGGGAAGTTCATTTAAAGAGTATGCAGACACAACTAGGTCAAACTGTACCTGGAAAAGCAAAACAACCGAAACAAACATTAAAGGGGTTGTCCAAGATTTTTATATTGGTGGCCTATCCTCAGGATAAGCCATCTATATCAGATCGGTGGAGGTCAGACTCTCGGCACCTCTGCCAATTAGCTGTTTGAAGAGGTCGCGGCACTCCGGTCTCTTCCTAGGCCTGTGATGTCAAATTATTGGTCACATGGCCTATCACAGCTCAGTCCCATTCAAGGATGATTGCTTCTCGGACAAAATGAGCCATTATAACTAATGAAAGGCATTTGGGAATGTACTTATAACAGTGTAATATGTAAGTATTTTTAGTCATTTTATTTTCTTAATATCCCGGAGAACACTTTTAATATAGCAGAAAAGCACAGTTATACCGTTAACCCATTTACCATGTTCATGTTTGATACTAATCCACTTAAAATTAAGTGAAGCCATCAAGAGTAATGAAAATTAGTTGAATATAAATTATCTAAGGTTTCATTTAGAGCATTTTAAACCTATCTAATAGAGAGGCTTTGGAGCCAGAAGTGGAAAACTGCATACGGTGCAAAGTTTTAAAAGTTCTCTTTCATCTTTTTTGCTCACACATATATGTGAGAGAACTGAGTGGAGTTCTTGTCCTTTATTCCATAGGTAAGTAGAGCTGCCCAATGTATGACCAGCCTAAAAAAGAATCGCTTTTGAACTGAAACTGTCAATTGTATTGTATTCTGCGAAATTTCAGCAGCTGCAGATTTATTCAACTGAACCGATATCAGAGCTGGAATTATGGTGGAAACCTCAATTGCCAAATGGTTTCTAAATTTGGGACAAGGATTGAGAATTCCTTTAACCCTTCATTATTTTTGAGATCTGTTTTTACAATAGAAAAGTAGTTTGTGACACCAGCTTCACCATCCCTTTGCCGGGAGGTGTGCAGAACGAGGTTCATACAAAAAAGACCTACCTTGGGTGAAACTGGCAAAAATTGTCTGTGATGAATGCCAGAAATGTGCATCTGGCCCTTTTCTGACCCGCCTGCTCAGAAACAAAAAAGCAGAAAGAGTGGTGGCTTGTAAAAGTTATGCAAGTAATGACTAAATATTTTAACAACAAAAATGTCAAAGTGTATTACCCCTCAATACCAGTTCACTGAGAGTATTCATTGATGCGGAGGAGTCGATACACATATATTCTTTGAGTTTATTACCCCAAATACCGTGGGCTGCCCTAGAAAACAGAACAAAAGAAACAGCAATGAAGAAAACCACAATGCATTACCCTTGCTGCAGTTTCCTTTTGCGTTTCTATTTTCATGGATTTGGGCAAGGACAACCTGCCTTTACAGTTCCATTTTAACGTAGATGAGCTACATGCCATTTTAAAAACATGTCAGTTGCTCCTCAGCATCTAACGACAAACTGCCGCTCTGGTATTCAGATTAAGTGGTGAAAAACTGGCAGTTTATCAGCAACTGTCACCATTTCAAATGACATGCAGAATAGTGTGCTGCTCACGCTCACAAACGTATCAGCATCAATGCCTGCATGTGAATGCCTCTTAGCAGGGTTGGTTTATTTAGAATAATACCTGTCGTTACACCCTCTCAGGGCATGTGGATCCCCACTCAGGACCCCCCACCGCCAACCATAGTGGAAAGCAGCCACATAGAGAAACTCCCTCTCTGTGGCAGGTTTGAAAACAACCATATACTGCATGGTTGCTAATTATTTAAAATGATCGCCATGTGATATTGCATTTTACAAATATTCATGCACTTTCAGCTTCCACGTGATAGGTTATGATCATCAGGGGCTTCATCAGATAGGGCAGTCCTCACTGAACAATCTCCTTAAGTGCTCTCACCATGGCACCGAACCAACACCGGATCCAAAATCCAGCAATGTCTGCGGACTGAACTCAGGAACGCGTTGATATATCTATGTGGGACACATAAGCATCTCAGTACATGTTCATGACAAATCAGTAAAATCCAAACTATGGGGAGAATTTATAAAAGGCTTTATAACAGTTTATGGCATACAAAAGTTGCAAATTTTCGAAAATGTGCGGGTGTAAAGGGGATTTTGCAGTTCCATGATTCCCGTGATCTATCCTTAGTATAGGTCATCAATATCAGATCGGCAGGGTCCTACTCCCAGTATCCCTGCTGATAAGCTGTTTTCAGGGGTCAAGTATCCTCTTCAATGTTTAACTGCATGCCATGTCACTTGAATGGGGCGAGCAGTTGTAGTTACACTGCATTGCTGCTTGCACAAGTGCTGCAACCCCTTCAAACAGCTGATCAGTGGAGGTCTCTGGAGTCAGACCTTCGCTGATTTGATACTGATGACCTATCCTGCAACATATATCAAATCTCAAAGGGAATCTGTTATCAGTTACCTCCCTATCCATCGCACTGCGTAGACAAATAACTATAGTTTACCTGTTTAAAACTTTATTTTTTTATTTTTTATCGATCTGAGGCTCCATTCTCGAGTTATGATATTTTTCCTTAATGTGCAAATTAGGCCTTTAGTCCAATAAGGGCGTTACCATTGCTTTTGCTGTTCTCAATCTCTCATTTATGTGGCCAGACCCTCCCGCACTGCTTTGATTGACAGGGGCAGGCAGTAGCAAAGCACAGAGGGAGGGGCAAGCCACAGAAATGAGCGGAGCTTGGGTGCAACAAGAGCAATGGTGATACCCTCATTGCACCAAAGGTCTAATTTAAATATTAGGAAAAAGTATGATAACTCGGGAACGAAGCTTGAGATCAACAAAAGACAGTGTTTTAATAAGGCGAACCATAGCTACGTGTCTATGCAAACAGTTGGATAGAGAGGTCGCTGGAAACAGAATCCCTTTAAGGCAGAGTATGCAACAAATTTATTAATAGATTTCATTATCAAATAATAATCATTGCAAATTGTTTAGCACCAGTATCACTCATGTAGTAGAGCAAAACTGTCCTGCTTGTGGGAAAAATGTGCCCCACTAACGTTTTTAGGCCCAAAGGATTCCCTGAAATCTTCAGGCTATATGGCATCAATCCAACATTACAAAGCACGAAAAGTGATCATTATAGCAGTAATGCGGATCTAAAGTTAAAATACTAGCCAACATGAAAAGGCGTGAAAAGTCACATTAGCCATCATTTCATTTTGTTGCGTCTCCTCACCTCCTGTAGCACTCTAGATACCGCAGCAAATCCTCCATCAAAACGTGCGGCCAAATATACCAAGCCAAGCTGCTCCGTGTAGCTGTGACAAAAACCATGATGGAAAGAGTTACCACATATATAACATACTGCTACATGTTACAACGCTGAAACCTTTCTACAGCTCAAATGGCAAGTGCCAGCATTTCCCTGAGAATATGTTCACTGAAAATAGGTCAATAAAATGTATTCATCCAAACTCAGGATATGGCTTTTACATACACACACAGGCAAATGTATGGAAAATGCCTACTGTGAAAGAAAGACTCTTTTTCCCAAAGCAACCAATCATAACAAAACTTTCATTTTTCAGGAGCACTGTAAGAAATTAAAGCTGAGCTGTGATAGGCTGCTACAGGTTTTTCTTTTAGACGGTTTCCTAAAGCTCCCCCTATGTGTGTGTCTGCATATAGCGGCTACAGAGGATGACACGAACGTTGACAACCGCTCCAACTTTGCACTACTACACACTGCACTACATTTCAGTCCTCAACATTAGCATTCAGGACCCAAACTGAAGCACTTCTGAAATTAAGACAAGTTTTCTTGTCTGAAAGGTCAGAAGGCACTTTTATGGACATAAATAATAATTTAAAGGGGTTGTCTCACTTCAGCAAATGTCATTTATTATGTAGAGAAAGTTAATACAAGGCACTTACTAATGTATTGTGATTGTCCATATTGCTTCCTTTGCTGGCTGGATTCATTTTCCCATCACATTATACACTGCTCCTATCCAGGGGATATGGCCACCGCTGCAGAGCAGATACGAGGTGGCCAGGGAGAGAGCTGCTGCGCATGTGCTTATGCACGCTCCCACAGTTATAGCCACCAAAAAGGTCGGCCCTTTTCCCTATAGTGTGCAAGCACGACCACTGCTGCTGGATTGCAGGGTGGTCATAACCATGGAAACGAGCAGTGTAGAATATGATGGAAAAATTAATCAAGCCAGCAAAGTAAGCAATATGGACAATACGGAATTCAGTAGTTAATTTGCATATCGGAAAAAGAATTTCTCCAGAATGCGGGCACCAATTGAGATGGGAGAAAGAGCACTTTACTCAGAAGACCAGTGCACATCCAACCATTCATTTAGATTGATATGCAGGTTTTAATAAGTGTGCTATAACCAATCAAATTTACTTATCCCCAGAGAACCTCTTAAAGGAGTGCAATATTGATGACCTATCAGCTATTTTAAAAACCCACAGTGCCCCGGTGAGCGCTGCGCCCTCCTTACAGCTTATCAAGCAAAGATTAGCACATTGATCAGTGAACGTGAAGTCAGTGGCCTAGAAAGAAGCCGCAGCGCTCACTGGAGCATCACAGTCTCTTCAACCCCCACCAATCAGGTATTGATTACCTATCATAAGCATAAGCCATCAATGCCGAACTCCCAGAGATCCTCTTTAAAGGTGTTTTCGGTGATTTTTTTTTTACTCAGTATCTGATCGGTGGTGGTTAGACACTCAGGAACCCCAACGATTAGCTGTTGCCGGAGGCCTACTCTCTGCTATTCATAGGCAGAGTGACGACACTTTCAACTATCACGTGGCCTAGTAGCAGCTCAGCCCCATTTAAGTGAATGGTGCCTAGCTGTAATACCAAGCACAGTCACTATACAATGCACGGCGCTGTGCTTGAGAAGGCAGAACAACAGCTGAACATCCAACACCAGGAACCCCCACCGAACAGATAGGTCATCAGTAAAAAAAAAAAAAAAAATCTTGGAAAACCCATTTAATGGTATGTGTGATGAAACAATCCGTTAAAAAATTGTGTTTCATTCATCAAATTTGTTGAACAGAAAATCTGTCCGTAACAACAAATGTTAGTATAACTCAAAAGAAAATGGTTACCTCCTTTATGTTGCGCTCACTGAGGGCAGCATAAAGTAGTGACATCAGCATACAGCGTGCAGTGGAAAAAAGTCATATGGTGTCAGAGAAGAGTCTGGCGGAAGTTATAGAAAAAACACAGCTCATCTTGCTCAGTTTTTTTTCAGTAACTCAGCCATCCCTGGCCACCATTTACACATACTCTGGTCACCATAAAAGGCTGAGATAGGATTAACCCTTTAATCTATCCTTGACATTTAGGCTAGGGCTAAACAACGACATGTGTCACGCGACACATAGGGCACAACTACACTGCAACATGTGTCGCGCGACATTGATGTGGCACCAATGTCGCGCGACAATTTTTATAATGATAGTCTATGGATGGATTTTTTGCTACTGGTATGTCGCAGTATGTCTTATGTCGCAGTGCGACACTATAGACTATCATTATAAAAATTGTTGTGTGACAAAATGTCGCGCGACACATGTCGTGTAGCCCTAGCCTAAAACGGAATTTTCGGGAACGTGTCTAGAGAATCAATATGCTTTTCAGGGCACCAAACCAATGCTTACCTTAAAGGCTGCCAGTGATAAGTGTTCTTTCGTAAAGTACAAAGTACATCATTTTTTAACTTTTCTTCTTTTTTATAAATATGTATATCTGCAAAATAAACAGAAAGACCATTAAAAAGACCATAAACCCTTAAAAAAAAATCATACATCATGAGAAAATGAAAAGGGTTGTCCAGTGGAATCAATCTTTTTTTTTTTTTTTTTAGATAAGAGGCATATTGGATTAAAAAAATTAAAGGAAACACCTCATCAAGTCCCCATTCTGATCCAAGGCTTATTAGGGCTCAGCTGCTCTCTACTTCCTGGACCAGGCTCAACACACAGGAGAATGCAGGAGATGGCCACAATGCAGTTCACTGACTGAGGTAAGTCCCTGCTACAGCCAGTGAGTGGACATCTCCTGCTATGTCCTGTGTGTCGAACCAGGACCAGCAAGCACAGGTCAGAAGGGAGCGGGCATTCCTACAACTCTTTTTTTACTTTTTAGTAACTGATTCTTCCATTTATTCTACAAAAAAGTTATCCTGCAGGAAGACCCCTTTAACTTCAGTAACAACAGGCAGCCATAGACATGCACCAGGTTGTAATAACAATAGTGATAGGAACACATCTGCAGAATTTACTTGAACTATCCATGTCAGTTTGATATACTATAAATGTCTGACCAGCGATGGTCTCGGACCCCACCAATCCCAACAACAGGAACATAAGTTTACCCATTCCCGGAGGAGGAGGGGCAGCGTGCATACATTGCAAAACATGCTTATTGAGAAAACCCAGCATTCTTCTGTCCCTCAATGTTCAAGTGCATGTGAGAACAATTATAGTCCTGGACTGTCAGATCAGATGAAGTTACCCGATTCAAAGTGCGTGTTTTCTTTAAACTTTTGCTCTAGTTCCATGGCTTTTTCTCTTAATTCTCTATCTTCAGGTGGACGTTTCCGGCTCCATAAGTAGTTGTTCAGTGAGGAGACATGTTCTTCTAATTGTCTGACAGCACTTCCTAAAAGAAATTGTTATAAATGAATTACAGAAGCAAAAAAAGACCAAACATAAAGTCCATTCACACGACTGTTAGTGTTTAGCGGTCTGCAAATTGCGGATCCGCAAACCACAAGTACCGCATTTTGCGGAACACACGCCTGCCAGCCCTTGTGGACAAGAATAGAACATGCTCTATCTTTTTTCTATATTCTGAAGTATTTATTACTGGTTGCTGTATAGAATCAGTCCTGTCATCCTTGATGGAAAAAGAGAACATCACAGTCCAAGCGCCTGATTAAGCGATCAGAACCATAAATGTGTCAAAACCATTCTTAACTGACATTTTTTCTGGATGCCCTGTAAGTATTCCTATTGGGAAGCACTGATGTTCAATAATTAAAACTGTGTGAAAGGCAAACCTGTCCAGTTAGCCATACCAACCAATCGTAGCTCAGCTTTCATTTCTTAATCTGTGTAGACAAATGAAAGCTGACCGCTGATTGGTTGCTGTGGACGGCACAGTCTGTTTTTCTGTTACATTATTCTGATATGTGATAGTAATCTTTCCCTAGCAGAACGGCTGCGCACAGGCAACTGCACCAGTGCAGATAAAACTGATTTTGAAGTTTCAATGAACTTTAAAAAAACATTTCATATGTCATATCGACATATCAAAGGTAAAGATAGGCGGAGATCTAAATGTGTAGAGAGAAGAAGTGCTCACAAAGCACGCTCATTCTCACTTTGCTGCACAATACGGAAATGAGATAATCTTGTAGACTTTCTATTGGGCCCATCTGCTACAGCGAAGAGAGCGTGCTATGTGAGCACTTCTCCGTCCTCGTTCTAGTGATCAGTGGGAGTCTCAGCACTCAGGCATCCCCCAAACTGATATGAAAGCCTCTGAAAAGTCACCATATCAAAAGCTTTTTCAAAGCTCAGTGACAATCAGTTGTGTGTCCCTTGCAAGGTTAAAGCATGGGGGGAATTATATACAGGTCCTGGTGAGTTGTACATTTTGGGTATAGAACGTAATAGTAAAATATACATACTTCGTAATAAGATCTGAACTGCATCTTGAGCCTCCTTTGGCAAATGAGCCATATTCATATGTAGTATTCCAGGATGTTTCCGATGAGGAACTCGAGACAGGAAATCCGAGGAGTTGTCAATCTGAGGCACCACCATGGCCACCGAACTAAGTGCCTGTGTTAGTGCAAAATATTGAATTGTTGTGTTAGTTTCGGCTACAGAAGACTTTCAAAGGGTGGTGGCACACAAGCTTTTGTATTGGCCATGTTTTCTAGCTAAAAAAATTCAACAAAAGAAAAATGTTCTATCTGGGCCATTCCTTTAAAGGGTAACTGTCATATTTTTATTTTATTTGCTGGATTATTAGAGCTAGGCATGTATACCTGAGTTAGTCTGTCAATGACTGTGAAAAAATCTGTAATTACCTTATAATAACAGCTTCCATTAATGTCCTCTGTCCCTTTCCACTGCTCACTTAAAAGACCGTTGCTGTGGCTTGTCTGTCTTCCCTTTAGTATGAACAGAAGACAGAGGGGCGGTCCTCCACACTGCATGGCTGCATTAGGCTTAAGAGTGAGTAGGCGTGTCTCTCAGTAATCTAATCTGATTGGCTGGCAGGGAGCTGCTGGCTACAGCAAGTGTGTATGGGAAGTGAGGGAAAGCAGTTTTGGCCTCAGAGAACTGGCAGAGGAGACATCTTGAGGAGATCCTCATACTGTAAATGTTCAAACAGCCGTAACTAGGGGAAAAACTCATGGAAAACTGTGGTATGTGAAGAAACGAAAGATTGCTTTATGCATAATGCTGCTGCAGCAGTAACATATGCTAAAATAGATTTTTTGATGAAAACATGACAGTTACCCTTTTAAGGCTGTGAACACCTTTGGGGCAATTAGTGCATTGTACTCATTATGAGCTGAAAATCAATTTTTTAGTTGGTCTTTTTTTAAAAAAATGGAGTCCTTTTCTCTGTACAGAACGGAGATCCTCTGCTAGCAAGATCAGACCTTATAAACACTCATGAAAGCTCAATCTTATCTTACTGATAAAAACGTGGCTTAAAGAGGACCTCTCACTAAGATTTAGGTAGTGAAATACTTACACTACCTTCCTGGGTGCCCCCCCAAGGTTCCGTCGTCGACGGAAGGTACGTGTCACCGAGGTTCCTGACCTCGGTGAGATAAGAGCCGGATTTTTTTGTGTCAGCAGCAGCTAGTGCTGTTTGACACATTGATATTTAGTATGGCTACAAAGCTGATCCGGGCCGGCTCTTATTGGGAATAGTCAAGTGCTGGGTGGGAGACTATTCCCCACGGTCCAGGCCGGACTTTTTCCGGGCCTTTAAAAAGGCAGCCACCTCAGCAGGTGGGGAGGTGATTATCCTGGAAGCTGCTGGTGTTACTGTGGAGCTCTCAGGGCTGAGAGCAAGAGTCTGCAAACAGGCGTGCAGTCTACCTGGAAGCCTCTGGTGGAAACTTTGCGTGGTCGAGCTAACTGCCAGGTGAACTAACACCGACCACTCAGGTGACCTTGCTATGGGACTGATGTTTTTGGCCTTGTGTTTTGCCTCGTGTGAACAAGCACTAAGACTGTTTCTGCTTTGCCTCGTGTGAACAAGCACTAAGACTGTTTTTGTGTTGCTGAGTGTGAATAAAACACTTCTGCTTTACCCAGAGAACTGTGTACCTTGCCTCTATACTGCGTCCGCAAGCCTGTCTACCAGAGCAATTCCCCACATAACCCATAAATGGATGAGTATATTAACCCATAGAAAAATCTATGGACCCACACTGCACTGCCCCAATTAAAAGATCCAACCATGCCCCCCCCCCCTCCCAATACACACACTATTAAATTAAAACATGCAGAATTTGTTTCAATGTACTCGTAGTGATTACCTGATTGGATTTCGAACACCAGGGGAAATCTACAATTCTCTTTACATGATGAGACCCAGACAAGTGAGCCTGCTGCGAATTACCAGGTAGAACCTGTATGTGCTATTGTTTCAAATATCAGGTACAAGTACTCGGCATGCAGATTCTGCGTCTGAGTCACATTGTGTGCGGGCACACTTAGGGGCTATACAGACGTAGCAGTTGTGGAGAGGTTTTTGCTGCACAACCTCGAACTATGTAGCAAAACCCACATGTGACTTAAAGGAGCTTTCCAAGATTCTGATATTGATGGCCTATCCTTAGGATAGGTCATCAATATTAGATAGGTGAGGGTCTGACTCCCAGCACCCCTGCTGTTTTGAAGAGGCTGCAGCACTCCAGTAAGCGCTGTTGCCACGGGCGTAGGAAGCGGGGGGGACGGGGGGGTCGGATCCCCCCCAGGAAATAATGCGGGGGGGGGGAGGGACTATGCAAAAATCCCCCCCAGCAGCAGCGCAATGTGTGCGGCGGTGGCAGGGCACAGGGAGATGAACGCTTCTATTGTGGAAGCGTTCATCTTCATAGTCATCTGTATCGCCGATACAGATGGCTGTGCTGCGGAGCAGGAGAGGGAGAGGCGTCTCCCTTCCCTGCTCCTCTGATAGGCTGCCGGCCTAGTGCCGGCAGCCTATCAGCTGTTGGTACAGGCAGCGCAATGATGTAATTGCGCCGTCTGTGAGCCGTACAGCGCGGGACACAGGCCGGAAGAGGCTTGCATCGCATCGCTGTGACTGATGGAGGTAAGTATAAGTGTCTTGTTTTGTGTGTGTTTTTTTTTTTTTTTTAACCGGACCCACTGGCCCATAAGGGGGTTTGGAGAGATTTCTGGCGCTTGGGGGGGGCGGAGAGATGTGGGTGTGGCGTGAGGGTGGGCGGGGACACAGGGGCCCCATAAGTGCTGTCCCCCCCAGATTTTTGGGGCTTCCTACGCCCATGGCTGTGGCCTCTTCGTAGGCCAGTGGCATCATTTTCATCGGTCACGTGGCCTAGGTGCAGCTCAGTCCCATTCAAGTTAATGGGGTTAAGCAACAATACTAAGTACAGCTGCTATCCAATGGACATCTCAAACAGCTAACTGGCAGGGTCTCAGATGTCTTAGGATAGGTCTTCAATATCAGAATATTGGAAAACCCCTTTAACTGCCAATTGCCGCAGCTACAGGGGTTACTGTTGGTTGTAAAAACACATGTGGGTTTTGCTGCACGCCAAGAACCACACCCTGAATGCTACACTTGAATACACCCCAAGGCTAGTTACACATACAGCAAAATGTCAGCAGTCAGATGTTTGCAGAGAGTGAATATTTCCTATTCACACAAAACATTTTTAAACACAGTTTTCTTTTTGAGATGGCACTCTTCTCTAGATGTAGCATTTTACTCCCATAAAACGCCATTTTGTAAAAATAATAAAATAAATGCAAACACAGTGTTTCTTAAAGGGCTTGTCCCACAAAATATTCTCGCTTTCAAACCAGCACCTAAAACTGAATGCTTTTGAAATTACATGTAATTAAAAATTTAGTATAGCGACTGAGTTATTAAATTAAATGTATCTGCATTTTTTTTCCTAATTTTCTTGTCCCGCTCACTGGAGAAGGCCGCACATGCTCAGTTTCATCCTTCACCTGCCTCCTGAGCTGTGATAAGGAGAGCATGGACACGCCTCCTTAGCTGTGATAAGGAGAGCATGGACACGCCTCCTGAGCTGTGATAAGCTGTGTCCTTAGCTGCAGCAGAAAAGACACTCCCCTTGAGTTTTTAGCTTGATATCAATCTAGCAGAGCAATGAATGGGGAGATCTCTGGATCCATGTGAGGTACAGGGCTGGTTTGTTCTAGCTTTGTTAGAAATTGGTTGTCATGTCCCATATGATGTCTGATTTTCTTTTTTAAATTAGTAATGGGATAACCCCTTTAAGTTGCCTTTTTACACAGTTTATATTGCTGTTTTTGTTATTAAAACATAAAGACTCTACTCGTTTAATCTACTCAAAAAAACTGCACCAAAAAGTGCAAATAGAAAACAAGCCTTAAAGACGTATTCCAAGATTTTGTTATTTACCACAATTCAACAAACTGGCAGCGGGGCCATGTGAGATTTCAGAGGATCTCCTAAAAGCTATTCATAGAATGCATCAGCCAACTGTTTCAAGGATGCCAAAGAACTTCCAATTCAGATGTATTTAAACGCATGTCATCTTTTCTGACTGATCAGGCATCTTTATGCCTGATCAGTCAGAAAAATGCATTGCAATGCCGGATCCGTTTTTCCAGTGTCATCCAGCAAAACGGATCCGGCATTTATTTTTTTCACATTTTTAGAGGTCTGCGCATGCGCAGAACGGAATGCCGGATCCCCTGTTGCGGTATTTTTAATGCCGGATCCGCCACTAATGTAAGTCAATGGGAATTAATGCCGGATCCAGCATGTGTACTGGCATTTTAGATGGAGATAGAACAGTGACAGTGACTGAACTTATGCATCCAGAACGGATTTCTCTCCATTCAGAATGCATGAGGTTGTGACTGATTAGTTTTTTTCCGGCATAGAGCCCCGACAACGGAACTCTATGCCGGAAAAGAATAACGCTAGTGTGAAAGTTGCCTTATCCACACTGTCCTTCCCACCTCTGGGTCAGATATGATTATAGAACAGGCTCATAGATTACAGAAGGCAAAGAATCACCCAGATTGTGTTGCTCCTTATATTATTGCATGCATTGAATGTTTCCATATAAAAGAACAACTCATGCAGCCTCCAGGAAATTACAAGTCAATCTCAGTGTTTGCAGATCTCTCCCAGTAAATGATCCAGGCCAGGAGATGTCTTTTTCAAATAATGCAATCTCTCCACTACTACAACATCCAATATAGATGGGGTTTTCCAACAAAGATCATTCTCTCCAGAAATTGCACCATGCATATCATCCCAACAGTGAAAATTGGACTGGATCACCTCGAACAATGGGACCTGTCTTTGACTCGAGAGGTACTTCATGACACCTTTCTTCTGAACCTTCAACTGTTTGCGCAGACTCATCCACTGCTCAGTTTCTGGACTACATTTTGGTTATTTGCTCCACTTTAGAAACTATAATGTTCAAAGGTTTTATGTTTTACTTGTTTGTTGTTTCATAGAGAAATGTTATGCTTTGTTCAAATTCTTATGTTCACCAAACAGCCCTTACCAGATAGCATACTAGTAGTCTGTAACAATGTCGCTTAAGCTGCTGTCACTCAATGCCAGGGGTTTTAGTAGCCCTTTCAAGAGATCGCACCTATCACTCTGACTCTATGTCACCCAACCACAACATACATGTGGCAAATCAACATGTATATGCTGTCCCTCAAACTGATTATAGATAAAGTAGCTGCTGATCTGCAGAAGTTTTTTGCGTTTTATGCTCAGTCCGTATCCAACTATTTCTCCTTATGGAATTTACACAAAGCAGGGCCTCCTGATTCAACAAACAGCCCGACTAAACAAGTCTCGACAAAAAAAAAATTAATGACCTTTTAACGAGAATAGCTATGCTTGAGGGCCAACACTAGGCAAACCACACCCCAGAGCTTTTAACGCAATTACAAGAAGCTAATCTCTTGCTACAAAAGCACCTAACGACCTCCGAAAAACCAAAAGACTGAAAATTTCCTTACGATAAAACCAGTAAATTGATGGCGAATAGAGTAAAAGTGGACAAAGTTAAAGTGTAACTGCCGTTTCATTTTTTTCTTTTTTTTTTTTGCTTATGTGTAAGGACAGTGATAGGGAACATTTCTGTAATGTACTTTATTTAGGTAAAACGTCTATTGTCACTGTCCCTACACATTATTAAAAAAAAAAAAAAAAACTAAACGGCAGTTACACTTTAAATTCTGAATACCTTTCCTGCATTCCAAGTCAACAAATAACAAACCAACATGAGCTAGATGATGAACTTAGTAATTAATATCACATCCCCCAAATATCCCCCCCCCCCCCAGCCAAATCTTCCTCTCCTAAATTTAATACAGCTACTAACTCTAAAGCCTGAACAATGTAATTCTCTAAACACCCAAATAACTGAGCTAGAAGTCATTAATGCTATATATTCCCTTAAACTGGGCAAGTCTCCGGGACTAGATGGCTTTTCTCGTCAATATTTTAAGACATACCTAGACTCACTAGTACCTCATTTATGTAAGTATAACTTAGCAATAGCAGAAGGTCAGTTTCCCATGGATATGCTTAAAGCTACCAACCTCACTCTCCTTAAGCTGGGGAAAAACCCCGACACTCCAGATAATGCCTGTGGCAAAAATCGGCAGGAGGACCAAGAAGCAGTGAAGGCTCTGTACTCACCGCTTCCTGGTCCTCGGCTGTAGGTTGTGCAGGGCTGCGCACAGTGTGAGGCGCTCTGTAACGTCACGCTGTGCACACCAGTTCACAGCACAGCCGACAGCAGGAGGAATACAGAGCGAGGGTGGTGAGAAGCAGGAGATGTAAGTGCTTTTTTATTTTATGAAACTTGGGGCTGATCTGAGGCAATGGGGTGATGAGAGGCATCATTGATGATAATGGGGATGATGAGAGGCATGGGGCTTTTATCTGAGGTCTAATTGGGGTCATATATTTTGGGGTCTGAGCTGACATCTGATTTGAGGGAGGTCTTATTAACATTGGGGGTCTGATTAGTGGTTTGACCTGAGGTGTAATGAAAAATATTTTTTTTCATATTGTCCTCCTCTAAAACCTACGTGCGTCTTATAGGGTGAAACATTTTGGAGTGAAAAATGTAGTGTTGAGGATTGAGAAAGGTATGTTCAGATGGTTAGGAATACCCTTATTAAGTTAATAACAATGTACCTTCCTATATAGTTTACGTTTAAAAAATTTGGCTCTCAGAAAAAATTAAATCGCTGTTTTGTTGATATTCGGCTCAGTTGACTAATAAGTTTGCCCACCACTGGCCTAGGATTATTCTTGCTAATATTGTGAAAACTCTAGAGTGAGCACATGTGTTCTCTCCAGCTCTTAAAAGGCCAGCACACTCTAGTTTGGACACACTAGTTTCCTCCAGTCAATGGCTGGTCACTTTAGCATATTTAAGGCACCTTCTCCTAAAAGCTTTAGATTATCTAGCCAGCAAGTACCTAGTAAACTGTGTGCTGTTCTGTTTGTCTGTCCATGCACTGACCTCTGCTTGTTTACCAACTCTGCTCCTCTACTGTCTCACCTGATCTTAGCCTATGTACCGTATTGACCCTTTGCTGTCTGCCGTGACCTCTGCCTGTTTCCTGGCTACGAGTATTGCTTGACCACTCGGTGCTTTGCACTAGTGTCTCTGACCATTGTGGGTTAGCAGCCAACCACACCGGGACCAAGAGATAGCAGCCTGGTGGCACCCCTGCAGCAAAGGCCAGATCCCTGTATAGGGGTTAAAGGGTGAAAACCAGGGAACTGCCAGGATAATGCCCTTAGGGCTAGCCCAAAGCCAAATAGGTTGGTTGGCGCAGTGGTTCTACACCTACTGCTTATAACACAGATGTCACTGACCCATTGACTTAAATGGAACAGCCCTGAGTGAAAAACTGAAGATTTACCAACAGAGTATGCAATGGAGGCACCTGACACAGCTTCTGAGGCAGATGTGAATAAAGTCACTGATTTCAGTGGTGTACTACTAGCATCAGTTATGGTCAGTTTGACTCTATTCCGTCATGTTTCCATTATTTTTGATGAGAGAAAAGGTCCTGTCTGCAGGAAATAATGGAAACATGACAGAAAGGAGTTCTCCCATTTTTGATATATCATATACATATTGCTTGCTCAAAAAAATCTGCTTGCGTGTATCCTGCAACCGCTGATAAGAAAAGTCCATTACTGATGGTATCTGATGGTATCTGTGTTAAGTTTTCGATGCAGCAGTTTTCTTTCTGTAGGAAAGACTACTTTTTTGGTTACAAAATGTTTACCTTTTTTTCTTTTCTTTTGGTCTTTTTTGGATTTTATTTCAAATTTATTACTGCCCATTAACGTGTAAAAGCACTACATGCACACCCCTGTGAATAAATAAAATGAATACACACTTTACTTGTGTTGAACATTTACACACCCAAAGCCAGTATTCAGCTGAGGAGGCATACACCATAATTTCCTCTGATACTGATATGGCCAGCGAGGGAGAAGAGAAGCCCCCTCTTGTCCTCTTCATGATCCAGTTATGAGGGACCCTCAAGAAGGAGCCCCCAGGACAACAGCTGAGGCAGCCCCCCCCAAAGTGATCCCATATGGATCCACCCCCTGAGAATGATCAGCCTCAAAACCCTGAGTTTGTGGGCAGCTCTGGAATCTAGGTTGACACTGTGGGATTCACAGAAATTAATAAAAAAAAAATCTTTTTATCTGAGAATTGTGTAAATGTAATGGTGGCCCAGAAATTTATTTCCAAAAATCCCACATTGTCATTTTCTCAATCCCTGAAGTGCACCCCAATAAATGTAGCAGAGAGGATGACATTTTGGAAGCTTCTGCTGCATATGGCCTTTGTAAAAAAGAAAACATCTGGAGTGCAGATGTTTTGCACCACAATCCAATTTATTGCATGGACATGTCCCGCATATGATTCAAAGCAATTGCATTTCAATGATAATGCACAAAGCACCCAATGACCCAAGATTTGACTGTCTAATTAAAAAAAGGGCTATCCACCAAGTTTGATGTGGCCCCCCAAAAAGATAACATCGATGTAGACAAGTCCCTTATTTTTAAGAGAGGGTATCTGCCTAGCAAGAGAGCAAGGTATGGCATCAAAATGTATATACATGCAGGAGTAGCTCAGGATACACCGACAGGTCCTGGGTTTATGAAGGGGACACCCAGACTAAACCCACAGAATGCCCCACATCCTAGGAATTATTGGGAAAATAGTGGGGAACTTAGTGCACCTAACTGCTGGAACAGGGTTACCACCTCTATGTGAATAACTTCTACACCCAGCATTTAAGTCCCTAAATTACAGAGGTAATGTAGCTTGTGGCACAGTACACATAAATCAGAGAGGCCTCCCTAGCTCTCTGCTCAACCAACCACTCAGAAAGGGTATTAGTAGGGCTCACCTAAATAAGAACATGTTGTTGGTTAAGGACAAGAGGGATGTCCTTGTACTGACCACAGTGAACACTTCCTTGCCCCTGTGTGAAGGACCACTACCCCCAAGCCAGAATACATCCTGGACTACAATATGTACACGGGAGAGAGCTTAATCTTTCAGATCAAGTTCTAAAACAGTACAGTGCCATGCAGAAAATAAAGGTGGGGTACAAGAAGCAATCCCCCCCCCCAAAACAAATTAAAAAAAAATGTGAATGTGTTCCAAAAGGGGGATATGGAAGGACACCATTTATCACTGTAAACCCTGGAAAGCCTGCTCTCTTCATAAAGGATTACTTCAAAATGTAACACCCATCCATGGATCATTAATTTAACCCTTCATGTACCCTGTCATTTTACCACCTTATTCCACTCTGATATACTCAGCACAGATTGCATATTCACTTTTTACCACCCAGTACACATTCATTTCTGGAAAACATCTGTGGGGTCAAAATGCTCAGTACACCCCTTGATAAATTATTTGATGGGTGTGGTTTCCAAAATGGGATCACTTCTTGGGGAGCTCTTTTTCTATTTCTCATCAGAGCTTATGCAGTTGTCAGCCAATACTGTGTAAATCACAATATAAGGGTACTTTCACACTTGCGGCATGGCTATCCGGCAGGCTGTTCCGGCGGGTGAACAGCCTGCCGGATCCGCCATGCTGCAAGTACCCGTGTGCTTCCGCTCCGTCCCCATTCACTATAATGCTACGGCGCAGCACTGCTGTGCACGGCTGGAGATCTCCAGACTAAAAGTACTGCAGGTCCGACTTTTTAGTCCTGCGATCACTGCTGTAGCTCCGCCCCAGCCACCATAATAGTCAATGGGGACGGAGCAGCAGCACACGGGTACTTGCGGCATGGCGGATCCGGCAGGCTGTTCACCCGTAGGAACGGCCTGCCGGATAGCCATGCCGCAAGTGTGAAAGTACCCTCAGGCGTCAAATGTACTGTGACACAGTAAAAAGTTTGGTCTAGAGAGGAAGGTATTTTCGTCCCAGCATGTGCTGCTGGACTAATTGACAGCCAGGTGAGGTCAAGCACCAGACTGGATCTTAGGTGCCGGTCCGGGCTTCACCCGACACCTAGCTGTCTTAAAAGCTAGCTGGACGGCAGCAGGAGGGGAGCCTGTGCTGAGATGTGTGCTTGCAACTGGTTTGGGGAAAACAGGTCACCTACTACACTTGGACTGTATGGAAAAAACTGCAGCATGGTGTGAATGAACACCTGGACTTTGTCAACTAAGGTGAAGTTGATTACTGAACTGCTAATCGTTAATACCTGCTTGTGTGAATAAACACTGCAGTTGGATCAAGTTCTGTCTTTGGGGCCTCTGTTCTGCGACCGCTTACCCTGCCTACCAGAGCGAATCCCCACAATTGGTGGCTTGGAGTGGGCATAAGCAGCAAGGCCGACGCAAAACCAGAATTTTTTTTTTCGGGCACTGTTGTATGTCCTGGATTAACCACTTCAGCCCCCCTAGCTTAACCCATTAAGGACGAAGGGCGTACATGTACGCCCTTCGTCCGCACTTTAAATATGGCGCACTTTAAAGATGGCGCCGGAGCGGGCGCATGAGCTGCGGGTAAATGCTTGATTCATCAAGCTGACACCCGCAGCTCATGTCCGTGACCGGCAGCGATCGCGGACATTTAACCCCTCAGATGCCGTGGTCAATGGTTTCACTTTCGGTTTGTGCTCCGGCTCCCCTGATGGCCACAAGGGGGAGCCGGAGCATGCATGTAGTACCCTAGGTTTCTGTGAATGAAACCTAGGTTACTACATAGTATTCCTATGGAGCCTATGACTGTAATAGGCTCCATAGGAAATATGCTGATTTTTCATATATTCCAATGCTATTGCATTGGAATATATGAGAATAGCAATCTGATGATTGCATCTTATAGTTCCCTATGGGAACTATAAGAAAGTAGTAAAAAAAAAAAAAAAAGTTTAAAAAATAAAAATAAAATAAAAAAATATAAAAATTCAAATCACCCCCTTTCCCCAAAATGAAAATAAAATAAATAAAAAAATAAAAAATTACACATAATGGGTGTCGCAATGTGCGAAAACGCCCATACTATAATAATATTAAAAATATTCACCATACGGTAAACATAAAAATGAAAAAAAGCGCCCAAATGGCTAATTCGCCATTTTTGGACGCTTCATTTCCTAAAAAAATGAATAAAAAGTGATCAAAACATCATACGCACCCCATAATGGTATCAATTAAAAGTTCAGATTGCCCCGCAAAAATGAGCCCCTACACTGCTCCGTACGCATAATTACAAAAAGTTATAGGGTCAAAACATGGCTAATAAAAATAAAATAAAAAAATTCCCACTTTTAATTTTTTTCACTATCAAAACGCAAGAAAAACTATACATATTAGGTATTGCCGGATTCGTACTGACCTGAAGAATAAAATTAACCAGTCAGTTTTATCGCAAATCGAACGTTGTAATTTAAAAACCCGTAAAACTGTGGTGAAATTGCTTTTTTTTTGCAATTTCACCCCATTTGGAATTTTTTTCCCGTTTCCCACTACATCACATGCAAAAATAAATGGTAGCCTTAAAAAGTACAACTTGTCCCGCAAAAAACAAGCCGTCATATGGCTATGTGAGCGGAAATATAAAAATGTTATGGCTTTTGGAAGGCAGGGAGCGCAAAACAAAAACGCAAAAATCCCAAAACCCCCGGTCCTTAAGGGGTTAAACACCCTTAATGACCAGGCCACTTTTTACAATTCTGCACTAAACTACTTTCACCGTTTATTGCTCCGTCATGCAACTTTACCACCCAAATGAATTTTGCCTCCTTTTCTTCTCACTAATAGAGCTTTCATTTGGTGGTATTTCATTGTTGCTGACATTTTTACTTTTTTTGCTATTAATAAAAATTTAACGACATTTTTGCAAAAAAATGAAATTTTTCACTTTCTGTTGTAAATTTTTTTTTAAAAATTACATTTCTATATACATTTTTCTCTAAATTTATTGTTCTACATGTCTTTGATAAAAAAAAATCCAATAAGTGTATATTTATTGGTTTGGGTAAAAGTTATAGCGTTTACAAACTATGGTGCAAAAAAGTGAATTTGGGCATTTTGAAGCAGGTCTGACTTTCTGAGCGCCTGTCATGTTTCTTCAGGTGCTAGAATGTCAGGATAGTATAAATACCCCCCAAATGACACCATTTTAGAAAGAAGACACACCAAAGTATTCGCGGAGGGGCATGGTGAGTTCATGTATCATTTCATTTTTTTTCACAAGTTAGCGGAAAATGACACTTTCTGAGGAAAAAAATAAAAATAATAAAGTTTCCATTTCTGCTAACTTCTGGCAAAAAAAAAAAAATCTCCCACGGACTCACTATGCCCCTCAGTGAATACCTTGGGGTGTCTACTTTCGAAATGGGGTCACTTGTGGGGTGTGTTTACTGTTCTGGCATTTTGGGCGGGGCTAAATTGTGAGCAGCCCTGTAAAAGCTAAAGGTACTCGTTGGAATTTGGGCCCCTTTGCGCATCCAGGCTGCAAAAGTGTCACTCATGTGGTATCGACGTACTTAGGAGAAGTAGGGCAATGTGTTTTGGGGTGTATTTTTACATATACCCATGTTGGGTAGAGAAATATCTCTGTAAACTGACAACTTTGTATAAAATTTTTTTAAAAGTTGTCGCTTACAGCGATATTTCTCACACAAAGTATGGGTATATATAAAAATACACCCTAAAACACATTGCCCTACTTCTCCTGAGTACGGCAATACCACATGTGTGACACTTTTTGCAGCCAAGATGCGCAAAGGGGCCCTAAAACCAATGAGTACCTTTAGGATTTCACAGGGCATTTTTACGCATTTGGATTCCAGACTTCTTCTCACGCTTTAGGGGCCCCTAAAATGCCAGGACAGTATAAATACCCACATGTGACCCCATTTTAGAAAGAAGACACCCCAAGGTATTCTGTGAGGGGTATGGTGAGTTCATGTAAAATTTTATTTTTTGTCACAAGTTAGTGAAATAAGAGACTTTGTAAAAAAAAAAAAATATATCAATTTCCGCTAACTTGTGCCAAAAAATAAAAATTCTGTGAACTCGCCATGCCCCTCACGGAATACCTTGAGGTGTCTTCTTTCCAAAATGGGGTCACATGTGGGGTATTTATACTGACCTGCAATTGTCCGCAATTGCGGACAAGAAAAAGCATTTTCTATATAGTTCTGGCAATGTGCGGATCTGCAAAATGCGGAAAGCACATTGACGGTGTCCGTGTTTTGCGGATCCGCGCCGCGGATCTGTGGCACGGATCTGTGGATCCGCAAAACACATATGGACATGTGAATAGAGCCTTACAGGGGGGTGATCAGTGACAGGGGGGTGATCAGGGAGTCTATATGGGGTGATCAGGGGTTAACAAAGGGTTAATAGTGGTTATAAAGTGAGGGGGTTAGTGTAGTGTTTGGTGCAACTTTACATAGCTACTTCGTCCTCTGGTGGTCGATCCCAGTAAATGGGACCACCAGAGGACCAGGTAGGAGGTATATCAGACGCTGTTAACAAAACAGCGTCTGATGTACCTGTTTGATCTAATTTATTTTACATTTACAGCCTGCCAGCGATTGATCATCGCTGGCAGGCTGTAGTATAACTGCAAAGCCGCGCTCTGCTGTGAACGCGCGCGCGTGCAGCAAGGTGTGAATGAACACCTGGACTTTGTCAACTAAGGTGAAGTTGATTACTGAACTGTTAATCGTTAATACCTGCTTTGTGTTAATAAACACTGCAGTTGGATCAAGTTTTGTCTTTGGGGCCTTTGTTCTGTGATCGCTTACCCTGTCTACCAGAGCGAATCCCCACAGTACATAATGCACTTTTACTTCTGAGCCCTGTTATATATCCAGACATCAATTTAGGGCCACATGTGGAGTGTTTCTACAATCAGGAAACAGAGTATAATAAGAGAGCTGAATTTGCCCAGTGGCACAACATATTGGGCACTGAAACGGCATATTGGTAACAATTTTTACTTTTCACAATCCACTACACATTATTTCTGGAAAACACCTGTGGAGTCAAAATGCTCACTACACCCTAAGATTCTTAAAGGGTTTAGTTTCCAAAATGGGGTACCTCATGGTGTCTTCAAATACGACATGGCACTCAAAAACCATTCCAGCAAAATTTGCCCTTTGGCTTGCCCATGCAGCAGTTTACAACCACTCGTGGTATGTTGTTGTATCCAGGAAAAAAAATGCATAACAAATTTTGGTTTGAGGTGGAGCTAAAGCAGGGGTGCACAACCTTTTCTGGCCGGGGGCCACATTGTCAGCCTGAACCAATTCCAAGGGCCGAAAAAAAAAAACCTAAAGGGGTATTACCAACTGAAATACTGTATTTTTGGCATATTGAACATACAGTATATAATAAATATGAAACAATATAGGTTTGCGGTGGCTCACTTAGATGAGAAATGGATAGGTGCTACAAACCTAATAGGAGGAACACCACCTCTCCTGCAGATAATGGAACAGATTCGACAACTAATAAGGTGAGCACTCAACACCTGGCAGAAAATGAATTAAAACACATTTAATAAAACATATATATCAAAAGTCATACATCATCCCTTCCCCATAAAATACTGAATCAATCCTGAAGTGACCGGGTCTCTCAATGTCCACCTGTAGTATTCAGATGTAATAGTGGGATCCCATTAATTGGATAGACAAGGTGGAGACCAATCACTTCGTCACAGATGTTTAAGTGTCCTGGATAATTCAAGGCTCAAATGTCCTGGATAGATATTGCAGCGTATTATAACATAGTATCACATATTTCAATGTCCGTATTCCTAACGGTTGCCCTATCACAGCTGTTAGTGTTGGGTCAGCCGCTAGGATCGTATATGTTCAGTGGCTCCTTATGATGGTATCAAGTGCCACTGAACATATACGATCCTAGCGGCTGACCCAACACTAACAGCTGTGATAGGGCAACCGTTAGGAATACGGACATTGGAATATGTGATACTATGTTATAATACCAATCTATGCTGCAATATCTATCCAGGACATTTGAGCCTTGAATTATCCAGGACACTTAAACATCTGTGACGAAGTGATTGGTCTCCACCTTGTCTATCCAATTAATGGGATCCCACTATTACATCTGAATACTACAGGTGGACATTGAGAGACCCCGGTCACTTCAGGATTGATTCAGTATTTTATGGGGAAGGGATGATGTATGACTTTTGATATATATGTTTTATTAAATGTGTTTTAATTCATTTTCTGCCAGGTGTTGAGTGCTCACCTTATTAGTTGTTGTCGAATCAGTATATAATAAATGTCTAGTTACAGTTCTAGGACTCCCATCTAATAGGAGAATATATGAAAGATACATGTAAGAAGCCATAAGACATAGATCTACATATCTTTTACCGGATGTTTGGGGGCCGCACAGAATGGTATGGAGGGCCGCAGGTTGTGCACACCTGAGCTAAAACATCATTTTATTGGAAAAAAACAAAATGTCATTTTTCATTTTCACAGTCAAGTGTATCTAAATTCTATGAAGTGCCTGTTGAGGGAAAGCACTCACTATACCCCTCAAAAAAGTGCTTGAGCAGTGGTTTCCACTGTTGGGCTTCCTCTGTCTCTTCAAATGCAACATGATGCATAAAGACCACTCCAGCAAAATCTGTCCTCCAGAAGTCATATGTTGCACCTTCCCTTCTGAGCCCTGTGGTGTGCCAATACAGCATTTTACACCTACATATAGAATGTTTCTGTAAACTGCACAATCAGGGTAATCAACACTGAGGTTGTTTTGCTGTTAACCCTTGTTGTGTTATAGGAAAAAAATTATTCAAATGGAAATTCTGCAAAAAGAAATGTTTAATTTTACCTCCATTTTGCTTTAAATGGTTTTTCCAAGATTTTCTTACTGATGACCTATCCAGAGTATCTGATCGATGGGGGTCTGACCCTGACACCCAGGACCCCTGCCAATCAGCTGTTTGAGAAGGCAGCTGTACGTTGATCGCTGGGCCTCTGATTTAGCAATTGACATTCCCCCTGACCAATGTCTTATAGTGTTCCGACTCACTCTTTAATCCTCTATAGCTAGCAAATTCCAGGAAGCGGGCTATAAATTACTGTCTATATATTACTATGTTTCCTTCGACCTCCCTGCTATGTTGGCGTTGCGATTCCGCTGAGGGCTCCCTCCTTGATATTTTTTGGCATTGTAGTAAGAGGAAACACTTTTGGGAGACCATCCAACTGACTCTCAATAGGATTTTCCTGTTCTCCATACCAACCATCCAGGGGGATTTTCTACTGCACCTCTCAGACCTCCTGCTTCTTCTCCTTCTTAACTTAATGATACAACATTTAGTGAACACCACTCATGCTTGTATACCAGCTTTGTTGAAGTCCCCTTCTCCACCTTCTGTGGCGATGTGGGTTCACAAAGTTGAGGACCTCCGGACAGATCTTCTGCTTCTTAGAGACACGCTCATGAGACTTTTGTTATTTCTTGGACTCCTTGGATCTTCTAACAGGGCACATCGGAGTACCAGGCTCTATTAGCTTAAAGGAAGTTTGGGTTTTACCCTTTGGTTTCGGAGGTGCGTATACTACCCTCCAGTTTCTCTTTTTTTTTCCTCCCCCACTTTTCCTTGTTCGTCTCCCTTTTTTTCTTGTCTTTGTCTGTTCTTTGTGTTCAGTGGATGTTGGAGGCATGTTGCCTTCGGATATTACGTACTTCAGTAGATGTTTTTCTGATGCTAATCTCAGGGATTATGACTTATTCTTGCATTGTATTACTATTTAATTTTCATCTACTTTGGGTTTTTGTTTATATTGCTAAAATTTCCTACTGCCATCATTATGGTGGCTTTGTGATATTTCTGTTTATTATATGCTACTGCCATCCAGATGGTGGATTTCTATATATGTTTTGCTTTCTTAAATAAAGAATTTGAAAATGTGAAAAACTGCTTCTTAAAGTCTAAGCCTTCTAACGCCCTAAAAAACATAAAATAGCGTTTACAAGATGATGCCAACATAAAATAGACATGTCAGATTAGCAAAGTTAGGCTGTCGGGAGGATGCTTCGGAGAAGTCCAGATATACGACATCCATTGATTCGCCGCTGTCAAGTCTAGAACTTACCTCCTCATAGAAGCTGATTAAATTCGTTTGGCATGACCGATCCCTCATAAAGCCATGCTGATATGGTGTAATTTGCTTATTTTCATTGAGATACTCAAAAATAGCATCTCTTAGAAACCCTTCAAACAGTTTACCAACAATAGATGTTAAATTTACCGGCCTATAATTTCCAGGCTCTGTTTTTGGACCCTTTTTGAATATTGGCACCACATTTGCTATGCGCCAATCCTGTGGAACATTCCCTGTCGGTATAGAGTCCGTAAATATCAGAAATAAGGGTCTGGCTATGACATCACTTAATTCCCTTAGGATACGGGGGTGTATGCCATCCGGTCCTGGCGATTTGTCTATTTTAATCTTTTTAAGTCGCTGTTGTACTTCTTCCTGGGTCAGACAGGGCACTTTTAATGGGGAATTTACTTTTACATTCTGCATTTCATCTGACAGTTTATTTTCCTCAGTGAATATAGTGGAGAAAAAAATATTTAATAGTTTTGCTTTATCCTCGTCGCTTTCTGCAACTCCCCCCTCATTGCTATGTAGAGGGCCGACTCCTTCAGATTTATATTTTTTTACCATTTATATAATTGAAGAACATTTTAGGGTTAGTTTTACTCTCTTTGGCAATTAATCTCTCGGTCTCTAGTTTGGCAGTTTTTATTAGTTTTTTACATATTCTATTTTTTTCCTTATAGTTTATCAGAGCTTCCTGACTCCCCTCCTGTATTAGTGATTTATATGCTTTCTTTTTGTCATTTATTGCTTTCTTTACGGTTCCATTTATCCACATTGGTTTCTTCTTGTTCCTTAACATTTTATTCCCATAAGGTATGTACCTCTCACAATTAGATTTTAGGATGCCTTTAAAAATCTCCCATTTTATGGTTGTATTTTTATTTTTGAGGACTTTGTCCCAGTTAGTTAGGCCTATGGCCTCGCTTAGTTGGCTAAATTTAGCTTTTTTGAAGTTTGATACAGGGAAGCACCAATCTGATCATACCTGTGAGTTACCTTGCTGTGCCTGGAATGACCAGAAAAAAGAACTTTTAACTATATGCAAAACCGATCCAGTGCCCAGCTGGACGGACATTACTTTTCAAAATGCCCAACCCTCTTTTCCCTGATGTCTGCTCCTCCTCTAACCTTCCAAACCTTTCTCTCCAAATCTCGCACAGACGCTGTCAGATGCACTTCCGGATCACAGAGTCAGAGTAGTTGCGCCAAACACAACGAGATTAGTAAAGTGTACATTTACATAGGTTTTCCAAGATTTAAATACCGATGACCTAGAGAGAATAAAGCATATCCTATTCTTTTCCGCACGCGCAAACAAGAATAGGCATTTCTATAATGGTCCATCCATTCCTTTCCGCAAATTGCGGAACGCACACGGGCGAAATCCGTGTTTTGCGGATCCGCAATTTGCGGACCACAAAACACGGCGCAGTCGTAGCATTGCCACCCAGCTGGTATCTCACCAGTAAAGCCAGTATTTTAGTGGCCCTGCCGGTATTTTTCTACAAGGACTGCTAATAATGTGCGTTTCCATTGCGGAGTGCTCATTAGTGCAGCCTTTACCCCCCACTTGTGTTAATTATAAAAAAAAAACAAAAAAAAACAAAAAAAAAAAAACTCCCCTCCTCCATTTGCTCGCGCTGCTGACTGGAAGCTTAGGACAGGACCTGCAAGACTTTATCACGCTGGAGTGCAGACCCTGTCCTGAGCTTCCAGTCAGCAGTGCAAGCAAGTGGAGGAGGTGAGTTTTTTGTCTTTTTTTGGCAGAAGCAGAGAAGTGGGCACTAATGGAGGGCATTATCCTTACGGGGGCACAAATGGAGGGCATTATCTTTACGGGGGGGCGGGGGGCACTAGTGGGGGCATTATTCTTACTAGGGGCACTACTCTTACTGGGGGGCACTAATGGGGCATTACTATTATTGGGGGGCACTAATGGGGGCAGTATTAATTCTGGGGACACTGATGGAGGCATTATTAATGCTGGGAGGTCCTAATGGGGGCATTATTCTTACTGGGGGCACTAATGGGGACATAACTCTTAATGGGGGGCACTAATAGGGGCATTACTCTTACTGGGGGACACTAATGGGGGCGGTATTCATTCTGGGGACACTGATGGAGGCATTATTAATGCTGGGAGGTCCTAATGGGAGCATTATGAATGCTGGGGGCACTAATATTACTAGGGGGAATTAATATTATTGGGAGCCACAGTATGACAGTGACTTACCACCTTGTGTGCCCCCACAACCACACCCCGGGTAATTGTGCCCTCACACTGTCTGCCTATCCATACTGGATATTTAGTGTAAAACCTGCAGAGCTCTTCTGTAGCAATACCAGCGACTAGATAATACATTTCTGACAGATGGAGAAAGATTCCATCAGAACAGACATTTCGTCACTGACTGTCCCCAGAAACGACTGTCTTCTAAGAGAACAAACCAGGGCAAACTAGGCTCCTGCCTAGGGCCACATGGTTCAGGGCAGTGACATATGTTGAGGGGAGGGATTGTTACTGGCTTTGCGGTTATCCGTTTCTCCATATTACACCTATTCACACATCACGCCTCTATCATTTTGCGCTGCGTTTTATATTACAAAGGATGAAAAATGTGTTTAAAACAATGCTGCAAAAGAGCGGCGGGAGAGTAGTCTGACTTGGGTTACGAGGCGCACAGCTGCCTCGCCTCAGCCATTGGACTCAGTAAGCCAGCCGTGAGTCACTTCCAAGGTCCGGGGAGGAGGCGGCATCCACCAGGCAGAGGCGCAGATGAAGTGTGGGCGGACCTCAAATCTGTGACCCGCCCATCTCACCACACCCCTGCCCGACGTCTTTTGCATAGCCTCTCCCACATAACGGACCGGTCCACTCCAACGTGGGGTTGCTGGGGACTCACTCACCCGATATCAGGTGACGCCCTGTGAGGGCGGCGAGGGGCTCCTGTCTCAGACCTTCCCGGAGGTGGGATAGAGATGACATCACAAACGTGACGCACTCAGCACGTGACCTCTGTATTGAGCTTCCCTTCCGCTCGCACTTTCCGCCAGCACACCGAGTATTTATACGCCCGGGAAGCCAGAAATCTTTAGCTTAGAGAGACGCGATTACATGCACTGCACTGTCCACCGCTGGACTACAGAGGGGGTAGAGCGTTTACTCCACCTGCAAACATATCATCTAAACTACAATTACTGTAGTATAATGTAATATGGCTATAGGTCTGAGCTGTCCCAGAGGCACTTGCGCTAGTCATATGCAAAATAGCAAGGGTGGGGCCTACTGAAAACGCGTTTACTCGCTAACCTGGCTAAGTTTTCTGAGCAAACACGCTTTCCGTAACGGTTATAGAAACACGTGATTGACTCACCCGGAGCTGCTGGAAACGGGTTCGTGAGACCAGCATAGTGCCCGTTCAATGTCAGAGCTGTACCCAGAGAATGCCAATCACATGGCCGCCTTCTTAACGTAGCCAACCAGCGCGCGTCTGTTTTGTCCCCGCCTTAAAGCGAAAAGCCAATCAGCTCGCTACTTTTCTCAGCCAATCTCCCGCGAAAACAGCGTTCCCTAATCACGTGCTTCCTCACCGGCGTTCTGTACCCTTAGCTGTAACGTGTTATGCGCTGAGTGACAGGTCGGCCAGCCAATGAGAGGCGAGCCTGCGGCCAGGCTTGGAGTCTTGAGAGGCAAGAAGTAGAAAGCTGGTTGCGGAAGATGTCCGGGCGCAGAGGCTCAGGGCGGGAGCGCAATCCCCGGGGTGAGAGCTGAAGTGTGACTGGCTTGACTGTGTAGTGTTGCAGGACGCGTTACTTTACTTGTAGCTGTAATAAAATCTGCGGATCCGGCCGCTTGGACCGTTTATGACCCGTGCATGCTCTGACTACTTATTTACCGTATTTCTGCAGCTCAGTGGTCATTCTGGCCGGATTTACAGGCAGTGGGTGGTTTTACATAGGACTGCAGGCGGAAGGTCTGCATTATGGTAAAGAAAGTGCAGTCTGTTCCCAATGTTTCCATTTCCTGCAGCTTGGTGATAGAAGGGGGTGATGTGCATGCCAGCAGCCTGCCCTGGGTGCTTCCCCAGTGCCCACAGGCCCAATTTACCTACTGCCCCACCCGCCATGTAGTCAGATAGTGACCTCAGGGCTATGATTTACATGTAGGGCTTGATGGAACCTTCTGCAGGATTTGCCCTCAGGTACTGCAATGTGTGCTAAGGCCTCATTCACACTGGTGTCCATAGTCATCCTAGCTAATGCTGTCTGACATGGCTGACTGTACACGTAAGGCTCTGTTCACATCTGCATCTCAGGGAGCCCTGGTCACAGATGCCTTTGACAGCAGAGTGCAGCTCGCAGCATTATTTCTACCGTCATACGGAGACACTTGGGAGCTGGCGGACCCCATTACAGGGCTGGGTGGTCTGTCGGGCTCAGTGGTGACCTAAGCAATGCATGCGAAGTCACCGGGACTGCTAACCTTCTTTGTAGCCGGACCCTGGGAGAACATCGAACCCATAGACCGCTGACAAAACCAGCTTAACACAAAGACGATGACCGTCTGTAGGCTGTCCATGTATATGCAGTCATGTGAGCCAGGTTTAGGGTTCTGTTCACACTGCTGTTTTTCTGTACCATGTGAATGCGATATACGGTGCTCCCTCAGGTTACAATAGTAAATAGTTCTGGGAAGGCCGTTGTATGCTGAAACCATTGTAACCATCCATCACTCTATGGGAGACTGGTAACTGGTCCCATAGCCCAGGATAACAGTAAATGAGGATGTGAGAAAAATAAGCAGATAACTAAGACCTATAAAGCAAGTAAAACGGACAGGAATCGCTGCTGGAAGCTGTGGCGAAGGCAGGAGCTACTTCAGGGTCTTGTATAGTACATGGCGGCACCCGGAAAATAAAATGGGGTCGGTGCCTAAAGGAGCAGCTCATCCTGGCACAGGCAGGGGGCAGTACAGGACAGGTAGTACCGCCGAGGAGCTACTAGACTACTAATAGATTTACCAGTGAAACGGACATTGTGATTGGCTGGATCGGAGTCTGAGATTTTGTATGTTGAGTCTTGTTTCAATTTATAGTGGCCCAGAAAATACCATTTTATGCTGAAATAGTGTATCCTGAGGCCATTGTGTCTGCAGGAATCTGGTCCTGTAGGAGGGATTGTGGGGAAAACAGATGTACCCCCATCATCTATGTCCAATAGTCTGGGGTTGTCCAGTGTCGGGAGGAAACCAGAGAACACAGGATCCGCCAGCAGGAAAGTGGTGATCGTTACTTACCTGGCAGATCCTGTACCTCCACTCCTCCTCCTGCCCGGGATCTGTTTACCCCACTGCAGCCAATCGCTGGCCTCGGGTCCACTGAAGAGGACATCGATTGGCCAAAGCAGTTGTGTGCTGTCGACATGACGTAACCGCTGCAGCCGATCCCGGCTGAGAGAAGAAGTGTGGGATCTTTTAGGGAAGTAATGATCGCTTGTTTAGGATCTCATGTGAAACCAGACAACTCCTTTTAATCCCACACGGGCATACAGAGAAATGGTGACGTTATGTACTGTCAACATGCTATGTATATAATTGACATTTGGGGGGTCATTTATTATTAACCCCCCCACGCAGCGCTTTTCCGGGTCCCTCGGCAACATGGAGTAGCGAGGGCCATCAACTGCAACAAATTCATTAGCACTTGCACCAGTTTTCTGGCGTAAATAACTATTCAAATTGGCTCCATCTAGGGGCTTGAGTAGTTTCAATTTTGGTGCTCAAGCTGCTAGAGGATGCCCCCAGTTTATGACGAGGCCCGCGCCCATCATAAAGCGTGCAGGAGAAATCAAAGAGCGATGGAAAACGCCGTCTTTTGATAAATGACCCCCATTGTGTGTACGTGTTAGGGTATTGCACCGTGGTGCGACCTGATGGGGTAATACGTTTGTCTTGCTGTGTGTCAGTTCTCCTTAGACAGGACATTGATGGTTGACGCTGTGGCCACGTGTTTTTCCTGGACAGTGGGGGTGAAGACCATGCCACATATTGCACACGGGCATCCAGATCTGCTCAGGGGTCTGCGCTGCCCTCCACTGTTTACTGGGGGAATCTGTTCACATGACTGGATCCAGTCCCTTTGTTGGTGCAGAGTTAGGCTAGGGCTACACGATGACATTTGTCGCACAACGTATTTTATAATGCTAGTCTCATTTTATACTGACAGTCGCAAAAAACCCATAGAAGATTGCAGTCACAGTGCGACACCATAGACTAGCGTTATAAAATGTCGCGCGATATGTATATTACAGTGCAGTTGTACCCTCTTTGTCATGCAATTTACTGTCGCTGTGTGGCGCTAGCCTTAGTGTCGTCGTGTGAGTAGGGCCTCTTTCGCACTTGCATATTTCCAGGAGTATTTGTAACCCAGACACAGAAGAGTTGTTTCCATAAGGGCTCGTTCACACGAACGTTGTTTGCGTTCTGTATACGGGCCGTTTTTTGCGTTTCAGTATACCGTCCGTATACAGAACCATTCATTTCAATGGTTCCGCCCAAAAAAAAAGGAATGTACTCAATATGCATTCCGTTTTTCTGTTCCGCTACATTTTGAGTCGTGGCCTATTATTGCCTGCAAATCACGTTCCGTGGCTCCTTTCAAGTCAATGGGACTGTAAAAAAAAAAAAAAAACGGAATGCATATGGATTGCATCCGTATGTCTTCCGTGTCCGTTCGGTTTTTGCGGAAGCATCTATATAAAATGTTTTGCCCAGCCCAATTTTTCAATGTACTTACTGTTAAAACATTATTATATAGTTCCGTTTGCGATCCACAGAAAACGGATCACAAACTTAAACCATACGGAAACCCTACTGAAACCAAAAATGGACCTCCAAAACCATACGGTCGTGTGAACGAGCCCTAACCCCGGGTTCACACCTGAGCGTTTCTGAGATGCGCGTTTTACGCGTGTATTACAGTGCGGTTTTGCAAATAGGAAACGCACGTTCGTGACTCTGGAGACCAATTGAAAAAGGCATATCTACACTTTAACGCGTGTTAAATGCGCATTTTACCTTCGTTCCCATTGAAGTCTATGGGTGCAAACGCGCTACAAAACGCCCCAAAGAAGCTCAAGAACTTCTTTGAGCGTAGAGCGTTTTACAGCGCGTTCAAACGCGCTGTAAAACGCTCAGGTGAGAACCATGCCCATAGGGAAACATGAGTTTTCTCCTGTTGAGCGTTTTACAGCGCGTTCGAACGTGCTGTAAAGCGCGCAAGTGTGAACTGAGGGTAAGGCTTCATGCTGTGCACTGTGCTGTCCGCTTCCATATGCTCATGCCGTTGTGCCACAAAAAGGATAGAACATGTCCTATACTTGTCCGTTTTGTAGTCGAGGACATTTCTACAGAAGGGAGAGAGAAAATGCCGTCACGCACACAGCCGGTATACGTGTTTTGTCATAAAACACCATGGTCGAACAGCCATGTCTATTTCGTTTTTTTTTTTCCTGCCCGCAAAAAAAAAACACGGAAATGACTTGGTGTGCATTCCATTTCTGGATGTCCGTTCTACAAAAAAAATTGAACATGTCCTATAATTGTCCGTATTATGGCCAAGGATAGGACTGTTCTTTTAGAGGCCAGACATTCAGCTCCGTTTGCAAACCGCAAAACAACCACAATCGTGTGCATGGGCCTTTATACTGTTTCCCTGTAGGTTCCACTCCTGGTTTTGGCTTAGTAATAACGATGCATAATTCTCACCAAAATACGCAAATGTGAACATGGCCTAAGACCTCATGCATGCTGAAAGAGTCTGCAGCTAGCGATTATTTGAGTACTCAAGTATTCTACCAATTAATCGAGTACTCTAATAAGAAAAAACTAATTAAAGGAACGTTTTCTATAAAAACTCATCAGCCCCCTGCCATCAGTCTCTGCCCCTCTTTTGTGCCATCAGCTCCCCCCCAGTTCCCCCCCCAATGCCATTAGTTCCTCCAGCAGTGCCACCAGTTCCCCATAGTACCCCGCCTAGCCGCAGCGCCAGTGAACTAAAATACTTACCTTTCCTGTAGGGGCGCTGCCGACACTCCAGAGATCTTCCATCCTCTTCTTCACGCGCTGCACTGGGACCTGACATCACACAGCATCAGGTCATAGTGCACATAGGGCCCCTTTCACATCTGCGTTTTTCCTTTCCGTCCTCGGGGCTCTAGGACGGAAAGATACTGATCAGGATTATCCCTATGCATTCTGAATGGAGAGAAATCCGTTCAGGATGCATCAGGATGTCTTCAGTTCAGTACGTGACACGTTTTTTGGCCGTAGCAAAATCCGCAGCATCCTGCGTATTTCCCTCCGGCCCAAAATCCTGGAGACATGCCGCAAGGACGGATCCGGAATTAATGCCCATTGAAAAGCATTAATCCGGATTCGACTTTAAGCTAAACGTCGTTTCGACGCATCACTGTATCCGACGTTTAGCTTTTAAAATGGTAACCATAGCAGGCAGGACGCTACTAAAGTCCCGGCTGCCATGGAAAAGAAGCGGGGAGCCGGGGGAGAAGCTACTTACCTTCTGTGCGGTGACCGGGGCACTCCTCGAGGACATCACCGGCTCCCTGTGTCGCATGGATCACATAGCTATGCGCCGTCTGGATTGTACGGCGCATAGCTATGTGATCCATGCGACGCAAGGACCCCGTGACGTCATCGAGGAGCGCCACGGTCGCCTTCATGGAAGGTAAGTAGCTTCTGCCCCGGCTCCCCGCTTCTTTTCCATGGCAGACGGGACTTTAGTAGCGTCCTGGCTGCCATGGTAACCTGAGAGCATATTGAAGACTGATCAGTCTTCAAATGCTTTCAGTTGTCTTGCGTTGTGACGGATGCGGCGGGCATTACCGGTGACGGAAGTGCACGCAGGATCCTCACAACAAAGATGTGAAAGGGGCCTAAGAGCTCGCTATGTCCTGACAACGTGTGTACGTCAGGATCCAGTGCAGCGCTGTGCGGGCGACCACGGAGCGTGAGTAATGGGAAGCTCTTCGCTACACTCTGAGGTCACATGGCATAAACGAATCATTGATTTAAAAAGATTTTTTTGTGTGAGTTAATCGAATAATTGGAGTCATTGTTTCAGCCCTAGTGTTGGCACATGGAGCGGTATGGTACTGTATGTGCCGCCATATAATGCTCAGTTGGGTTCGGTAGAGGGGATCACCCTTGGACATATGACATCAGGTGCCGCATGCTATGATTTATTTCTCTATGAAATTGGAGGCATACATGGGTACAGTAATATAATACGGTAGAGTAATACATGGCACTTCTCCGGGCGTCGGATTACTGCTTCATACCAGTTGAGATCTGGCTGTGAACTCGCTGTTTCCATAACTCCCATAGAATAATGGAGCGCTCTCCAGCATCCCTACCTGAGGTGCCCACTGCTGACCAGTAGATGGGGTCCCCATATAGCTGACATTTATGGGGTATGATATAATTGTCTGTATTGGTAAAACATATATCGGTCAACCCCGAGGAGTATAAAGTAAAATTCTGCTCTGCCACATCAGAATAGGAACCTAGAGTCCACTCAGTAATGGTCAGAAGAAAGCTAGGCGGGCCCTTGCTGGTGCTGATAACCCTATGGCCCTGAAACTGCATGGCTCCGGGCCACGTCATGTGGATGGCATTTCTTAGAAATCCTCTTAATGTCTATGTAACTTGTCAGGTCAGATGTAAAGTGTTTACAGCCGTGATGGATCTGTTATTTTCTCTGTTGCCTCATAATGGAACGGTCAGGTTTCTGGACAGCGCTTTTTGGCAGCGGCTTTCTACCTACCTATCTTTTTATTTTAGTTTTTTCAGTTTAAAGTATTGTAGGTGTAAGGCTAACCCGGTGATATTTTATCGATGAGCCCTGTGACCCTTTAATTGCCTCTACTGATTTATTGCATGATATAGCATTGTGCACTAGAGGCTCCCGGGTGCTGTGGTCCTAATCTGTTCTTTCCTGATTTCTGCTGCATACCAGCATACGATCTGACTGAGCGTGACGTGCTAATGGCTCACATCACGGATGTGTTGAGACGTAATGCAGACACATTTTATCATTTGTGTTACGCCCCCGCCCCCCTGCAGTCCTACTGAACCCCTATGTCATCAATGTGCAGTGAATGGGATCCAGCAGCTCGGAGAGCAGCCCGTATTCTGTAAGATGGAGCTGAGCAGCCATCACTGCAGCCCAGCCGCCATTCACAGAAGGCAGGATTGTGGATCCCAAGCCGCCAGGTCGGCTCCAGATCCCGCAGAGATTTTCATTTGCGGATTGCGAAGCCCCATTTCCATGTAGATTTTTCGGAAAGAATTAAATTCCTGGTGAAAATCCACGTAACGAGCATGCTTATATTTCTGCCTTTGTTTTTCGACCTCCTGTTCTGTACATTTTCACATCTGAATCCAGACCACCTATAAGGGTCCATTCACACGTCTGCGGAACGGCTTCCAACCCCTTCATTTTAACTGGGCCGCAAAAGGTGCAGACAAGCTGCACACCGTGTGCTGTCCGCATCCCTTTCCGTTCTCCGGCCCTGCAAAAAAGATAGAGCATGTCCTATTCTTGTTCGTAGCCATGGACTAGAATAGGCATTTCTATCATGGTGCCGGCCATATGCTGTCTGCAAAACATTTGCGGACGTGTGAATAGACCCTAAGGGCTCATTCACACAGCCGTAGGTGGGCTGTTCCGTGCACATTGAAGTCAATGGGTCCACATCAGTGATGCGGAATGCACACGGAACGGTGCCCGTGTAATGTGGTCCGCAATACGGCAACGGGCAGCACACGTTTGTGCGCATGAGCCCTAAGTCTGTAGGGCCCTTCTGTTCCCCCATATGCCTTTTGATTACACAGAGAAATGTTTCCTGTTGATTTCCTAATTTTGTATTAGAGCGTATGCAGATGAGTGTACTTCTGTTCTACGTCTGATCCACATTTTTTTGCGGATCGCACGTGGACCCATTCATTTATGTGGGGCCGCAAATATTGCGGCCAGTACATCGACATCATCCATGTAAAATATAGAACATGTCCTATTCTTGTCCGTTTTGCAGACAAGATTGGGAAGTTCTATCAGGTAAATGTGGCATGCACTGGCCGGTATCTGCATCCATGATTTGCAGACCGCAAAATACATACGAGTGTGCATGAGGCCTTACAGAAGTATTGCTGGTTTTGGCTCACAATCACTGACCAAACACTGACTGTATGAAAGCGGCCTAGTGCAGTGCTGTATGGTAGCACATAAGGTGGCAGAAGAGCTATGGAGCCACAGGGACTGTGCCTACACGTCGGCTGTATGCACATTAGGCAGAGCTATGAATCGGATGATGGCACTGGGCACTGATGGGAAGCTGCATTGCTTCTTATGACATGTTCACACGTGGCAGATTTGCCAGTCAATACATCTGAACTGGGTTGGTTTCTGCCTCTTGAACATGAGGGCTTAGGAACCTTTTTCAGTTAGGGCAAGTTTGCTGACACAAAATTCTGCAGCAGAAATCTGCTGCATGTGAACAAACCCCCTAGGCCAATTTCACATACTTGGAAGTGTCAGCAAACCACAATAATATTGCTTATAGCACATTATCATTATTTTTAAGGGTACTTTCAAGCTCACGTTAAAGTTTTCCTGTATTGAGTTCCGTCCTAGGGGCTCAATACTGGAAAAAAACTGATCAGTTTTGTCCTAATGCATTCTGAATGGAGAGCAATCTGTTTAGGATGCATCAGGATTAGAGTTGAGCGAACGTGTGTTTTAAGTTTGGCGTCCAAAGTTCGGGTTGGGGTTATCGAAGAATCCCGTTATGGATTCCTCTACCACGGACCATAACGGCATTTGGAATCTAGAAGGGGATTCTTCAATGAACCCGAACCTTGGACAACACTAAGGACCTGGGGTGACGTCACCGTCATGTGATCAGTGCAGGGGGCGTGGCTGAGTACTGGATCACCTCTTATCCAATCCAGTGCTGAGCCACGCCCCCTGCACTGATCACATGACGGTGACGTCACCCCAGGTCCTTAGGGTTGTCCAAGGTTCGGGTTCATTGAAGAATCCCCTTATGGATTCCAAATGCCGTTATGGTCCGTGGTGGGGGAATCCATAGCGGGATGCTTGGATAACCCGAACTTTGGACGCCGAACTTAAAATACAAGTTCGCTCAACTCTAATCAGGATGTCTTCAGTTCAGTCCCTCGTACAGTATTTGGCCGGAGAAAATACCGCAGCATGCTGCGGTATTTTCTCCGTCCAAAATTCCAGATCCGCCATTATTTTCCATTGAAATGCATTAATGCTGCATCCAGCAGCAAGTGTATCGGTAAAAAATAAATAAAATACCGGGTCCGTTTTTCCGGATGACACCGAAGAGACGGATCCGGTATTTCAATGCATTTGTCAGACGGATCCGTCTACAAATGCTTTCCGTTTGCACACTGATTTCTGGGTCCGGCGACGGAACTGCCTGCCGGATCCTCACAACGCAAGTGTGAAAGTACCCTTAGTTGATAAAATGCAAGAAGTTCACATGTAGGTTTATTGTTTTTTTTTAAATGGTTTTCTGCTTTTTCTAAAAAAATAAAGCATCAAAACTAATAATTACTTTAGTAGGTGTTGGCAGTGGCAAAAGAGAACATTATATACCTAATGTTTAGGGAGTTGTGTGCTTTATGTTGATTTCTTTATGGTTTTCACAACTAAAGCTGCATTTACGAGCCAATAATCGACCAGATTATCAGGACAGGAACGACTGTTCCTGCGAATGCTCGTTCCTGACAATCTGCCCATGTAAATGTGCCACCGGTCATTCATCGGGTGATCCTGTCGTTCATGTAGGCAGCACCCATCATGGCTTCTGGGCAGCAGATCGTGTGGTCTAAACAGCGACCTGCAGCTCAGAAACCAGGAATCTGTATGAGGACGAGGGATCACAATAGCAATCCCCCTGTCCTCATACAGTGAAGATCGCTGCGTGTAAATGTGCGGTCTACTTTAATGAACGCTTCCTTCCCGACAATCGGCTGCAGAATTGTCCCGTGTAAATCCACCTTAAGGGCTCGTTCAGACTGCCGTATGCTGTCCGCAAAAACGCGGATCTGTTTTTTGTCAGATTAGATGCTGACCCATTCACTTCTATGGGGCCCTTTCCACGGCTCAGCAAAACAAATGAAACGTGTCCTATACTTGTCAGTGAAAATCAGGACAGGGCCCCATTGAAGTCTATGGGTCCACAAAAAAACGGAATGCAATCCGTTTTTTTGCTGCTATGCTAAACTGTCCGCAAAAAAAACGGACCCGCATTTTTGAGGGCAGCATACGGCCGTCTGAATGAGCCCTAACCCTCAGTTCACACCTGAGCGTTTTACAGCGCGTTCAAACGCGCTGTAAAACGCTCAACACATGAAAACCAATGCTTCCCTATGGCCCTGGTTCTCACTTGAGCGTTTTACAGCGCGTTTGAACGCGCTGTAAAACGCCCTATGCTCAAAAAAGTTCTTGAGCTTCTTTGGGGCGTTTTGTCGCTCGTTTGCACCCATAGACTTCAATGGGAACGCGCGTAAAACGTATGCCTTTTTTTAATTGGTCTCCAGAGTCATAGTTTCCTATTTCCAAAACGCACTGGACAAAAACGCGCGTATCAAACACGCTCAAGTGTGAACCCAGGGTAAGGGTACGGCCACGTGGTAAGTCTTCTGATGCAGTTTTCAAAGCCAAAATCAGAAGTGGATCATACAAGGAGAGAACGTATACAGGACAGATATGATGCATCCTATTATGTGAATTCACTGCATGAAGAAGCCTGACCGCGTGGCCGCACCCTAATTATACGGACTGATGCTCAGGCTGAATATCGGGGATGTGTTTGTAGGAACGCTTGGCATGTGTAAAAGGTGCTGGCGAGCAGGTGACATGGGCCCTGGTAAAAAGACCTTTGGGCGTCATTCTATGAAGTGTCAGGAGCACAGAGGGTTAAAGCTGCTGGGCTCGGGCTCTGTACACAGTCTGATAGATTGTGTTCACTCTCAGCAGTTTTGGTGCAGTTATTTTTTTTGTGTTCTAGCCAAGCCTGAAGGGAGGAGAAATATAACTGAAAGCTTTATTCTTCTCTTTGGAACCATTCCCAGACCCGGCTTTAAAAAAAAAAAAAAAAAAAAAATCATTGCGTGCAAAACCACATCAAAATGCAAAGTGTGAACACAGCCTTACAGGAAATGATTGCCAGCTGGGGACGGAGGCCGCAGAAGGGGAGGGTTTGGGAGGAAAAAAATACAGCAGCAGGGTGCAAGATCACTTATTGTTATAGATTGCAGAGTGGATTTTCAGAATTAGGCATTGCGGTGGAAGCCCCCATCCTGCCTGGTACTGGATTCAGAAGAGATTAGCATTGAGATTTATCACGATGAGCGCACGTGCGCTGGTTTTGTTGCAGATTTATAGAGAATATTACGCTGAAGATCTGCAACAAATGATATTGCGATGTATGGGAATGAGGCTTACAAAACCACATTCACATGGAGGGAATAAAAGCACAGGTTTTTGGGCGTGCAGCCGTTTTTGGGATCCTCAGCATGTTCTATATGTTGTGGATTTCTTCACGGTTTGGGCCCTTTTAGCTCTTGTTCCTTTCGGATCCAGTCCCCGTTTGGGCCAAAAGTATGTAAATTCGTCAGCCTCTCTAATGTCTAACCGTAAAATGCCCAGCTTCCGGCGGGTTTAAGGGATCAGGGTACGTCTTATTTATTAGCATTTTTCTCTCTCTCTCTCCAACAGGATCTCAGAAAAGAAAAGCTGGGGTGGGTCTTGAGATCATAGTGAAAACTGAAGATGAAAGCGACACACTTGCGGACTCTGACAAGGATGCAGAGACATCAGAACTGGAGACTCGCTGGGAATGGCTCAGTGATGGAGATTTGTGGATGGTTTATACAGATGAACTTAACAACCAGATCAACCAAGCATTCAGGTGAGACGCCTGAATAATATGCGTCTGCCCTGAAAAACGTGCTCCTGTCGGATAGCTGCGCTGCCGCTTTTGATGTTGAGTTTATTAAAAACCTAAATCGTAAAAGATTGCAATCTCCAGTGGAATCAATGGGGCGTACGGAAACCTGAAAGGGGTGTATACATGTTATAATATATATATACACACATGAAAAATAGGGCAGCACTCCTCAGTCAGCAGTAAAGCGGGTGCCAGCGGTAACCCCTCGATTCAGGGTAGTAGACAAATCACAAACGTCCACAGCACTCCTTAACCCTAGGTACACACCTAAGCGTTTTTCAGCGCGTTCAAACGCGCTGTAAAACGCACAACATGTGGAAAGCCATGCTTCCCTATGGGCATGGTTCACATTTGGGCGTTTTACAGCGCGTTTGAACGCGCAGAAAAACGCTAAACGCTGTCGCTTCAGCATGAGCTTCTTTTGGGCGTTGTAACGCGCCTATGGACCATGCTGAAATAGGGGAGAATCACTGAATCGCGCGTATGATGCGCGTTTCTTAGTTACAAAAACGCGCGTCATACACGCGATTCAGAAACGCTTAGGTGTGTTCTCAGCCTAAAAGTGAAAAATGTGCTTTTATTCACACATGTAATAGGGCAACGTTTCGGTTCTCTCTCAGAACCTTTTTCAAGCCAAAAAGTTTCTGAGAGAGAACCGAAACGTTGCCCTATTACGTGTGTGAAACAAAGGACATTTTTCACTTTTAAGGAGTGCTGTGGACTTATATGCCGTGATTTATATATATATACACACACTTTTACAATATTTTTTTATTTCCTCACTGCATGTGAATCCATGTCAAATGTCAAGAATGTTTTGTCTATTACCCTAACAAATTCATGATTGTCGACTTGAACATGTGTGAACTCTGTTCCAGCACTGGAAAACAGTCCGTGACCATCTCGCCTGAGCCCAGGATCTCCTTACAAGTGGATCTGAGAAATATGGTGCAGAAGAATAAAAAGAGTGGCTACCCACGGCCTATACGACTTGCTGTGAAAGAGCAGGATCAATGTGAGCTTTATATTCATCTTTTTCTTTATGTCCAAAGCACATTTATACACAGGGGAAATTGTCATTTGTCTTGCAGAAATTCACTTTTTGTGTCCCTCATCGACCCCTGATATTGAAGCACTTCACAACTACATCTCCCAGCATCCTCGTCTTTCCCTTCTGTGCATCATCCCCCTTCTGTCACTGTCCCTTCCTCGTTCCACCTTCTAACCCGTCGCACCCACCACCAGCTTCAGTCACTGTCTCCAAGCCAAAATAACGTTTCAAATGTGCATAAGTTTTCAGGTGACAAAGTTTGCAGCCTCATCATGAATTGATGCACCCTCCCACTGATAAGTTATGTCAATGCTTTATCATAAGTGGCGGTTAAGTGCACCTCGATCTTTGTGTTGAATTATGCAAATACAATATCTTCTACATTCTATATTTTACACCGTATATTGGAAATAGAAGTACTTGGATCACCTTTCGGATTGATATCTCTAATAGAGTAAGGGCCCATTCACACGGCCGTATGAACGGGTCCTCAGCCATTCCACAATTTTGTGGACCCATTCTTTTCAATGGGGCCATAAAAGATGCGGACAACACACGGTGTAGTTGCGTTCCACAGCCTAGCAAATTAGATAGAGCATGTCCTGTTCTTGTCCACGGGCAAGAATAGGCATTTTTTATGATGGTGCCAGCCACGTGCGTTCCTCAAATTGCAGAACGCACACTGGCCAGCATCTGTGTTTTGGACTGAATGAGCCCTAACTGATACGCGTATTAAAAAACGAGCTTATTAACTTAATGTTTATGGCTTGCCCATTTCTTTCCACAGTTTTTGTGTGGCAGTGGCTGTCAGATGATGATACCTGGATCTCCTACGATGCCAAAACGTCTATCTTCCTGGAAACAGCACTGCACACAGACAGCAAGATTGTGTCTCTTTCTCTGGGTGGCAAGCCTTATACAATTGATCTTGGAGCCATGGTGCAAAAAAATACCCAGTCACATTATGAAAGACAGATTCAGCGCTGCTTATCTGGTATGTTTGCTGAGTGGTAATTATCTGTAGAGATCAGCAGCATTTAAAGGCTGTTTATACCTTTTGGAGGCTGTTTTGTTAATGATTGCATTTTACTTATTTTTGGCTAAAAATCGTATGTTCAATTGGCCTTTTTTTAAAGTATTGAGCCATTCTGTCACGGGTTGTCCGGGTTCAGAGCTGAACCAAAACATACCCATAATTTCACCCAGGCAGCCCATCCTGATGTTAGCATCGGAGCATCTTATGCTCCGATGCGCTCCCTTGCCCTGCGCTTGATCGCGCAGTGCAAGGGCTCTTTTGTTTACAATAACACACTGCCGGGCAGGAGCATCCGCCCGGCAGTGTGTTCAGTGACGTCACCGACTCTGATGGGCGTGCTTTAGTGCTGCCCTAGCTGTTTTACAGGCTAGGGCAGCGCTAAAGCCCGCCCATCAGTGCCGGTGACGTCACCAGGCTTCGTGGCTGCCCCATGGAGAGCTGGGTATGTCACCGGAACTCCAGAAAATGCCTTTGCCCTGCGCGATTCAGCACAGGGCAAAGGAGAGCATCGGAGCATGAACTGCTCCAATACTCAAGTCAGGGGGGCTGCCTGGGTGAAAATGGAGGTATGTCCGGTTTCAGCTCTGAACCCGGACAACCCCTTTAACTGTTTTTCTGACTGGTACTTTCACTTTGTTATCTTATAACCCTCATCTCTAAACTACTAAGAGATCATAAACACTTATTTAACCCACATTCTTTTCAACCACCAAATCAAGTACCGGGTCAATAAAGGTAATGTATATAACCTCGGAAGGTCTAAAAAGACACGAGTGTGTATAAATCCCACGCAAAAAGATTGAACAAAGACCTTGCCAGATAAGAATTAGAAATTGCTTTATTAAAGGGGTATTCCCATCTTAATGATCACTGTTAAATCTGTTAATGATTTAACAGTGATCATTTTTCTAAATATGTTTAATTAATTCCCAACCCATTAGAAGAAAATGAAGATATACTTACCTGACTGTTGTCTTCCGTCTCCCCTGGTTACGGCGCGTACGGCCGCGCTTGCGCAGACGACTTCTTCTTTTCTCCCGGCCGGGCCGCGCGCAGTCCTGAAAGCACACGCCGACGCCTCGCATGCGCTATGGTGACTTCTTCCTGGCCAGTATAGTATACTTGCCAGGAAGAAGTCACCAGGGTGCATGCGCGGCGACGTGTGCGTTCAGTCCAGCGCGTGGCCCGGCCGGGAGAAGACGTCAATCAAGATAGAGCCCGTCCCCTGCCGAAACTAGGAAGTGAACGGCGCGCCAGGAGCAGGTAAGTATGAAAGAGCGTGATGGGAATACCCCTTTAAATCTATGTCAACATTTTAATATATATAAAAATAGCAGAGGGGTCTGGGGGATCAGCACGCAAAAGGGCATACAGAATATGTGCAATAATCACACAAGGCCTATGAGTACAGCTAAAGGCACAGTAGGCAAGTAAAACGGGCAAAGCGTGGAAATACATAATAAAAAAGTAGCATGCAGATCCCTTAGCCGCCTCCTCCCAACGCCGTTTCGCCAGAAAGTTGGCTTCTTCCAGGTACAGCAAATTCATGACATCACTCCTCCCAGGTGTAAGTAAAATATAATTACACAGGGGTGTGTCAACACAATAAATTAATTAACCAATGAAAAACGAATCCAGCGGATATAGGTAGTGGATACAAGGACCTGTCAGGGGCAGAGAATGCTGGAAGTGTGCCAAGCCAGGCGCTGTGGTCACGTAATAAAATACGCGCCGCGCTTACGTCGTGCTAACTACGCCCACCATTAACAGTGCTAAGGATATACCAATAAAAATAAAACAACATGCATGTCCAAATATAATTCCCCGTTCAATTAAAGTATTCAATCTTGACCCAAGAAAGTATATATTGGCCCATGAAATACATATATGTATCTAAGTTATAATTGTGAGAATCTACAAGGACCTGTGAAGAATATTATGGGTGTGGCAGGTCTGACATCGCAGTCACGTGACCGCCGCATCAGCACAATCTGACATATTCGCCGGACGCCTGCGCTGAAATATACACACTGTCCATATTTAACACACAGGTAAAAGAGAATTCATATAGAAGATATTAAGATGGTTATATGGTTGCATCAAAAAGTGTCCACAACAAAAAATAGGAAAAAGAGGCCATTCAAAAGACAATGCCACTCACATAACACAAATTCGGTCATCTAATGATGTCACCTCAAAGCATAATCATAATTGTGTGCAACAATGGAGGCCAAAACATTGTTGCACATCAACAGGGTGCTAAGCTGAAAAAATATTTAATGCAATATGGGTATAGCCTATCAATAAATAATAATATATAACTATAACATGCTTAAAGAGCCACCTAACACATAAACTGCGCCAAAATATGGGTGTAATCGCGCCAATTAATACACTCCTAGAAAAACACACCACTTATCACAAAATATCAAAAATATTTATTTTCATGGTTAAAAATAATAGATAATACACCAGCAACATTTTAGAGTACATGATGGCAAGACGGTAACAGAAACGGCACTTGTTCAGCACAATCAATATACTATCATAAGTACAACTTTAGGTTCAAAGTGTGGAGCACTCTCCACATATAGCATAGGTATAATTACATAGAGGTGATAGTCATACCTCCCATTACAATCCTTCCTTTACTAGCTGAAAACAGGTACCAATAACCATGTGCCGCTCTCCTATGCGTCACTGGTGTGTTTGGACACTGGGAAAGTAGATCAACAATGCTCACAATATGAGCAAACAAAGCTCAAAATGGTCCATCCTCCATCGGATCTCCCTCAGTGTCCAATGTATCCCCCAGTGACAATAATAAATGTACAACATGTATGGTAACAAGAATATGATACTGACCAAGTGTTGCGTCCGTCCCGGTAACCCCAATGCGCGTTTCGCCCGTAGCTTTTTCGAGCTGCACATGGTTATTGGTACCTGTTTTCAGCTAGTAAAGGAAGGATTGTAATGGGAGGTATGACTATCACCTCTATGTAATTATACCTATGCTATATGTGGAGAGTGCTCCACACTTTGAACCTAAAGTTGTACTTATGATAGTATATTGATTGTGCTGAACAAGTGCCATTTCTGTCACCGTCTTGCCATCATGTACTCTAAAATGTTGCGTATTTGCGTTGGTGTATTTATTATGTATAATTATGTACTATTTTTAATCATGAAAATAAATATTTTTGATATTTTGTGATAAGTGGTGTGTTTTTCTAGGAGTGTATTAACATGCTTAAAGAGTAAGAACAGTGAAAGGGTGACCAAAAGTGAAGTGACAAAGATGAATGTATGAAAAAGGAAAAGAAAGAAGATATTGCGTAATGGTCAATATAATGAACCAATTCATATTCTGTAAAAAAATAACGTTAAAAAACACCCAGTACATATGTGAGTATAGCAATACCACAATGACATCATATATTAAAAAAAAAAAATTTTGATAAAAAATCTTAATTCATAAAAGTGACAAGTAAAAATATTGAATGCATATCTGCGACATTAAATAACTCAAAATGCAATAATTGAACTAACACACTGTGGCATATAAAATAAATGCTGGAGTCATAGTCAAGGTGTTAATGCAATATGTACTCATAGGCCTTGTGTGATTATTGCACCTATTCTGTATGCCCTTTTGCGTGCTGATCGCCCAGCCCCTCTTAGGCGCTTGTCTTCTACTGATGTTCTCCTTGCTTTACTGCTTTTTTTATGCATTAAAATGTTGACATAGATTTAATAAAGCAATTTCTAATTCTTATCTGGCAAGGTCTTTGTTCAATTTTTTGTGTGGGATTTGCCACATTATCAGTAAGATAAGAACTAAGCTATAATGATTGATAATGTCAGGGAGCAGAAATAAGGAGCCCTTCAGCTCCCCAACTGACGGAAAAGGGAAAATCTAGAAGCTGCTACTGGAGCATGTCAGCGATGTACAGAAAAAAGGCTCCCTATTTCTAATGAAGACCATTTGAGAAAAATGATTTTTAGCTCCAAAGGTTGTACATGAACACCAAAATTTTGGGATAATTTTTAGATATGAAAGGTCAGAGTTGATAAACATACAAAAAATATTAGTAATAGACCTTTTTAAAAATAACTTTTATTTTATATCATATTAAAAAGATCAGTGGTCAATAGATACTTAGAAACATTCGCTGATCACATATATTTTATAGTCTATAGGAAATAAGGGGATGCCTCTGGCGGGTCTGAGGTAGGAGAAGGGAAACCGCTGTCCCTAATGCAGATCTCACTAAACCTCAGCCTGGATGCGTCACCTAAAGGTGGTGACCCTCCATCCTCGTGCCTAGGCCTAAATACCCCTAATATCACCCTAAAGACAAGATAAACTAAACCTGCAGACCCCGACGCGTTTCCCCCTATCTGTTGCGTGTTCTTCAGGGGGTATTTTTTGTCAGGTTTAAAAAAAAAAAATTCTATAAAGGATGTCTTAATGATGTGGGGAGACAAAATGATACATGCCACCATACAATACATAAATGGGTAAACACCTTATCGGTATGAAATATAGAGAAAGGGTGCCCAAATATCTGATCCTGACCACACAGCACAAATTGATAATGCCAATAGCTGTGGTCAAGAGAATAACCGGCTCCCCACCTAAGGTCAAAGATGAATGTGACTACAGGTCACACGCCTCATGTAAAGTACCGACAGAGGGAGCAAACTCTCTCTATCTGATGTAGGCTCCAGACCAGCCTTCAGTAATTTCCATCAGGCTGCGCCTCTCTGGTGCAGCCTGCTGGTCAATGTCAGAATAGCATTGCCATTAAAATGCAATGCACTATAGGGATAGTGCATTGCATTTTAAAAGCAATCAAAAAGCTGTCTGTTAGGCCCCTTGCAGCCTTCCTCCCGCAGCGAGCCCGCATCGCAGCACCCTGCCTGACCTCCCAGCATTGATGGGATTCAAATAGCATTATATTAATTTATGATGCTATGTAACCCTTACAGTATTGGATAACACTGGCAGCATTTACTCCAAAATGATACCAATGAAAAAGACAAGTCGCCCTGAAAAAAATCAAGCCCTCACACAACTTCACAGAAAGTAAAAAAATAAATAAAAATATTGGTCTTGCGAAGCGGCAATGCAAAAACATTTTTTTTTTTAAAAAAAAAAAACTGTATTTGGTATCACTGTAATCATACTGACCCAGAGAATAAAGATATTATGTTATTTATACCGAAAAATAAACGCCGTAAAATTTATAACGTAAAAAAGCAGTGGCAGTATTGCTGTTTTTCTCATCTCCCTCCCAGAAAGAGTTAATAAAATTTAATCAGAAAGTTGGTGTACCCCAAAATGGCGCGATTAAAAACTACAACTTGTCCTGCAAAAAACGAGCCCTCATACAGCTATATAGGCGGAAAATTAAAAAAGTCATAGCTCTTGGAACGAGACCATGAAAAAAGGAAGAAAACCGCTTGGTCAGTAAGGTCCAAAACTGGCTGGTCACTAAGGGGTTAAATGCAGACTCTCCAGTGCTGCCATAACAGGAAGACCGCAGGAAATTGTTTCCCCCGGAAATAATGTGCTGTTGAAATATGAACATGTAGCACTGCAAAATGAGCAGGTGCATTGGGCTCTGTTCACATCTGCATTGTGGCTTCTGTTTATAATGGAGTCGCACTGTTCAGCCCATTCATCACATGGGGGACGTTGACAGACCCTGTTTGGTTTTGCTGTAATGTCTGTTTTGATGTGGAAAACAAGCGCTGCATGCGGCATTTTTCTTAAATATGGTTAAATCTGCAATGGAGACTCCAAAAAGCGTCATTAATGTAAAACCCTATTTGTAAGCTGTATGACTGCCTTTAGTGTGATTATTAGAATAAAGGGAAAGGTAGAGCCACAAATTACTGATCCTCGTGTTTGTGAGATGATGCAGAAAACTATGGGAGCGACAGCTATGAAGTTTAGTAATTTGTTGTTTCTGCAGTTGCTCTCGATGCCACCGCTGATGATGATAATGACAGTGTTAGTAATGGACCATCATCGGCAAAAAGACTCTGCGGGAACACGAGCATTGAAAGTGGAGACAGTGAATCAGAGGATAGCAAAGGTAATCAATTTACTGTTGTACCCTGTTGTAGTTTTAACCCTAATGTGAATTCCTTATTGATGACCATTCTTAAAGGGGTATTCCCATCTCAGAAAATAAAGGGGCATATCGCTAGGATATGCCCCCATTGTCTGATAGGTGCGAATCCCACCGCTACAACGAGAACGAAGCGGGGAGAGCTGTGGCTGGAGGACACCGGATTTCCGTCCACCACGAAGTGCTGCTCCCATAGAAGTGAATGGGAGCACACAGCGCATGCGCAGCCCATGCTCCCATTCATTTCTATGGGGCAGACGGAAATAGCCAAGCCAACTCTCGGCTATTTTCGGCGGCCCCATAGAAATGAATGGAGGGTGGCTGCGCATGCGCAGTGTGCTCTCCGTTAATTACCCCGCTCTGTTCTCATTGTAGGTGCAGGTTTCAGCGGTGAGACCCGCACCTATCAGACAATGGGGGCATATCCTAGCGATATGCCCCCATTGTGTGTGATGGGAAAACCCCTTTAAGATAGGTCAGATCGGTGGTCGTCTAGCTCCAAGAACCCCCACTGATCAGGTTTTTGCAGTAGCTCCAGCACTGGACCCAGGGACCAGGACTACACAGCTCCTTCCTCTATATAGTGGCTGTGCCTGGTTGCTCACAACTCCATCCAGCACTGTAGTAACCAGGCGCAGCCACTATATAGGAGCTGTGTAGTCCTGGTCCCTGGGTCCAGTGCTGGAGCTCCTGCAAAAAGCTGATCAGCAGGAGTGCTGGGAATCGGACCCACACTGATCTATAACATTGATGACCTATTCTAAAGACAACCCTTTAATGCAATGCTTTAAACCATGTTGTGCTTCACATTTGTCTTTTTAATGCAGAACACATAAGAACCATTGTGTTAAAGGGTAAGGCCCCGGTGGATCCCGAATGCTCCAGCAAGCTTGGAAAGGTAAGCTGTATGATTGTCTCTAAAATAGTAGGCATTGAAAGCTAACCTGTGCTTAAGTGATAAGTTGTAGTGTTTCCGTTTCTTACCTTCTGTATAATACGTCTGTGATTATGTTCTTTCCTTTGGTCTCGCCTTTAGGCCAGACACAGATGAGCGAGTTCAATGTGATAGACTCGCAGCATGTCAGTGTGAGATCCCGTTCTGGCCTCCCCTCCTCTGACAGGATGGCACAGCAGGATGATGATTTATAATGTTGCATGACCCTGAGAGTCCTGGAATCTGCTGAATTAGGGTCCATTCACACGACCGTGTGTTTTGCGCATCCGCAAAACACGGACATCGGCGATGTGCATTCCGCAATTTGCGGACCGTACATCGCCGGCACTATATAGAAAATGCCTTTTCTTGTCCGCAATTGCGGACAAGAATAGGACATGTTCTATTTTTTCGGGAACGCGATTGCGGACCTGGCCGGGACATCGTATGTCCCCATTGAAATTAATGGGTCCGCAATTCCGTTCTGCAAAATGCGGAACAGAATTGCGGACGTGTGAATGGACCCTTACACTGACATAATGCGGTCAGTGTAATACAATAGATTTCAGGACTCTCAGGGTCACACAGCATTATAAATCCTCATCATGCTGTGCGATCCTGTCAGAGGAGGGGAGGTCAGAACGAGATCTCACACTAACAAAAAATGTCAGTTTACTCCATGTGAAGCCACAATGTAGGATGACTTCTCCCCTGTGCGGTCTCATTATGATGACATCACAAGCCAGCATCCCAGTCTGTAGAAGGGGAGAGTTGTTGGCTCCGGTGTCATGATGATTTCCGCAGTAGTACAGATAGAGCATTTAGAGTAACATGGTCCCTTGTCCATCTACCACTACATGTGGCCATGTGGAATACAGGGGAGTGTGTGCGCTGCGCATATACAGGGAGTGCGCAGCCAGTACTGATAATGCCCTCTGGATTTACAAAGTGAAAAGTGAGAGAAGAGCAGCTATGCTGCCGGTGACTGTATGAGAATATTAATATATTGGAAACGGATCAGAAGTTTTAGATATTTGTTGAAATTAGTGAGAGAAACTGAATTTTTTTTAATGAGTTAGCCATTTGGATGTATTATGTTGCTGGGTAATTGAAAAACAAGCCTGTACAGCAGGGGGTATTCAAGTGCTTTTTATAGAAGTCCATTTGCCTTGGTCTGCCATCACATTATACTAGGGTAGGATCAGAAATGGTGGGTGGTGGAGATGGGGCTGGGATGTGGCCAAAAACAGTGGTTGTGAAAGACATGTCTGTGTTATTATTACGTATAAAAAATGGATTGACCATCACTTGTTAATGGCAGCACAAACTTGTGAACCCTGAACCCATTAGCAATTAGCAAGTAATAGTTTTCAATGAATAGTAGGCTTGCATGGCTGTGTTGTCTTCAACTGCATTGTCGCTGCTTCACCACCCGCTGTCTTGTCCTACCCTAAGTAATCCCACGTTCCTCACAATATTAAAGGTGTTGTCTCACTTCAGCAAATAGGATTTATCATGTAGTGGAAGTTAACCACCCTGCAATCCATCAGCGGTGGTCGTGCTTGCACACTATAGGAAAAATCAGTAGCCTATGTGAGCTCCCACGGACCCGGCCACCAAATAGGCCGGCGCTTTTTCCTATAGAGTGCAAGCAGGACCACCACTGATGGATTGCAGGGTGCTCTGTAACCATGGAAATGAGCTAGAGTATAATGTGATGGAAAATGAATCCAGCCAGCAAAGGAGGCAATATGGATAATAATACATTAGTAAGTGCCTTGTATTAACTTCCTTTACTTAATAACTGCTATTTGCTGACGTGAGACAACCCCTTTAACCCTAATGTGCCTAATGCAAGGCAGTGGGCATAAAATTAGGTGAATGGGGATTCTGAGCAGACAGCTAATCAAGTGAGGTGTAATAGGGTTACTAAATATACCTCACATCAGTATTGCTAATCCTAGTCATACAGAGGTACTAACTTACATGCAATTGATATCATCCAGTACAGTGCATTCAGATACAGAGATGTGCACAGACAATTTAGGAACGTGCCGCTGATAATGTGTATTGCTGCGTCAAATATTTAAACTATGAAATATAGAAATATTTATATTCTATGTAAATGTTTGTTTTGTCGTTTATGGTAATCTTTCCCCCCAAAATTTTTTTTATAAGTCATGATAGTCATATGTACCCCAAAATGGTACCAATAAAAACAATAGATTGCTCTGCAAAATAACAGGCCTTCACATAGCTCTGTAGACGGAAATATAATGGTTATGGGTGTCAGAAGATGGAGATGCACATTTTTTTTCTTTCAAAGAATATTTTTTTTTTTAAGTAGTTAAACCTAATAGGTTTATAAAGTTGATATACAGTAGTACTGACCCGCAGAATAAGGCTGTCATGCCACAGTGATTGACATAAAAACAACAAGCAATATGTTATATGTAAAGTAAGTGGTGCCATTACAAAGTACAACATGTGCTGCAAGACCTCATCCCGCTATGTGAAAAGAAACATAAAGTAACAGTGCTTGGAATTTTAAAATTACTTAGTTGCATTGCACTTTGTGCTGTTAAAAGAAAAATGTGGAAACAGACTTTACCGTTTTAATACATTTTCTCAGGTAAACAAAAATAAATTCCTGTATAATAAAAAGCCCGACGTATTTAGCAAAATACGTAATTTTTTGAAAATAACGAAATGAAAAAGTTTTTTTTTTTTTTTGAAGACCCGTGTACTAAAGACTAAATGAAAATGTGTCTGGTCAGGAAGTGGGGTAAATTGCCTGGCTGGATCTTGAGATTTTTGGGTATTATCCCTGGTGACTGTTCACAAAGTTCTTGGTTTTGTCCAGGGCTGTGGAGTCGTAGTCAGTAGAAATGTACCAACTTACAATAAATATTACCTGTTATTAATATTGTGTAACTTATTAACTTTCATAGAAATATGGAAAACTTTACAAATGTAACGATAAATATATTTTATGTTCTATCAATCTAAGACCCTTTATCAAAAACGGTGATCAGCCGGGTGTTTAGGGATGATGGATAATCGGTTATCGCCTCTCCTGTGTTCTCCCTTGTCCCTTATACTTGTTATCTTCATGCTGAAATTGTGCTGCACATGCTCAGTGGTGAAGACCAGAGGAGGAGGTTCACTGCTGGGCATGCCTACAGTCCTCTCAGAACCTGACGGAACAGGAGACAGGACTAAAGGGGTTGTTATGGGGGATCTGTAGATGACATTGTTATGTGTGTGCCATCCACAGATCCCCCCCCTCAGTGTCATCCACAGTTCTCCTCCCCGCCCAGCCCTGCCTCCTAGCTAATTGATTCACTGCACTTGCCTCTAAAATTGAAGACACGGGCAGTGCTGCGTATAAGTGTGATACCAGGTATGCTTTACACGGGTTGCTGTCTGCTTCAATACTACTACTCACGGGCGTAGCTATAGGGGGTGCAGAGGTAGCAGTCGCTACCGGGCCCGGGAGCCTAAGGGGGCCCAAAGACCCTTGTGCCGCATAGGAAGACACACAAAGCACTGAGGGAAGGGGGGCCCAAGCTGAACTCTTGCACCAGGGCCCATGAGCCGTTAGCTACACCCCTGCTACTACTGTTGTTGTGTGGCCACTGGCACTTGCCTGGGCTCCATTTAGATACATGATATATGTCTCAACAGAGTATGCTTAAACAGATTTTAGCACTTCATACATGCTGCTATTGATTTTTACTATTATACTCTATCACACTACGCTAGACAGTCACCCCCGTGAGGGTCTGTTACCCTTTGTGTCTTGTACCACCAACCATATATGCACACATTTTATATTGCATGGATTGTTTGACCTTTTTATACATGTTATATAATAAAGATGTTTACCTTTTGATACAACCCGGTATTGCTGTTTTGTGTATCTAAAATTGAAGAGAAGCGCCGTATTCTCGCATAGGCGCACTGGCAGAGGCCAAGAAGACTGTGCATGCGCACTTTGATGCCTTTGCCAGTGCGCCTGTGCGAGATTACGGCGCTTCTCTTCAATTTCAGAGGCAAGTGCAGTGAATAAATTAGCTAGTAGCTAGCAGGCGGCGCTGGGCTATGGCGATCCCTACGCCACTGAATAGGATGCCGCCCATGTAGTGTCCTTGGAGTGTGTGCTGATTGGTCTGTGCGCCGCGCATGCGCACTTAATAAGTAGACCCACGCGCACAGACACCACGCACATAGGGATTTTATTAGTATAGATATATATAGATATTCCAATAAATATGGTTTATCCTCTAAGTAGCCTGATTACTTACATTATAGTAGGAACAAGATCGATGTTACCACTTTACTACAGTGAATGTGATATTAATAAGTTATTGGCCATTTATAAAGAAGTCGAAGGCAGAGCTTTGGCTTACAGACTCCAGCCCTGTTCTTGCATTTAGATATAATTAAATAACCGGTTGCCTCTTGTTTCACTTGTTTTCTAGTAAGTACATTACATCTGACCAGTTATAACTGCGATGTGTACTATGGTATTCCCCATGGATGCCTTTTCACTATGCGCCGTTTCAGTTGCCTACTTTGTTGGATGTCAAACAATCAGAACGGCTAAATGCTTTATGGTGACTGCTTTCCATTTCTTATGTCTACAAAATAAGCATGTTTGCCTTGTCTGATGATGTAGGAAGTAGATTGTCTTTTACTAATTGACCAGGAGATCTAAATGTTTGGAGTTTTGGATGGAATATGGCATGATTAGCTAACAAGGTGGCCTTAGCCAGAATAGCCAAGACTGATTATAATCTGGAGGTTCAGCCAATGAGCTGGAGGAAGTGTACGTTAGCACTCTTTTGCCGTTTACTTCCATTAGTCCTTTCTAGATTTCCTCACACTATTGGACCATTAACTGAAGGCCCCCCAACATCTCTCTTCGGTATCCATCTAGAGATTAGGGGCATAGTGCCTTTACCAGCCCTGTCATCTTATGCCAGAAGCGATTTTGTGCTTAGTGCAGTTTCCAATGAATTTGGTGCCCTGCAGAACTCTTCCAAGCATGAAATATTTCCGCTGTATTGAGACCGTTGGAGATGATATTGATGCACTTTTTTTTGCAACAGAGTAATGTTCAGTAGGCTACACCAATGATTGTGAGTTCTTTACCTTTAACCCCTGCAGTGATGTGCGGTCCTTCCCATGCTCCCCCTTCTGTAGTCTCCATTGGCATCAGCTGGCGCATATAGTTTAACAGAATAAACCAGCATGTGTTGCCAAGCAGCAGGCTGAAATCAAATCCGGTCCAAAGTGCCCAGCGGAGCTGGATTTTCATTCGAAAGTGCCCAATCTCACCTTCTCAACCTGATTTCAGCTACTCCCCTATCCTCTCGATGCGCTCTCCCTGTCTTCCAGCACATGTGCACTACATTCCCTCCTGTAGGATAGTGTGAGCCTGAAGAGCAAAGGCCACAATGCATGTGCAGAACATACGCTGAGGCACTAGTGTCCAGGCGCCAGAAGAGAGGGGGCACCTACAAGATGTTTGAAAGTGCTGCAGGGTGAGGGGGTGAGCTGAAATCGAGTAGAACAGTCTTATATACAATGGTCCCTCAAGATACAATATTAATTGGTTCCGGGACGACCATTGTATGTTGAAACCATTGTAACTTGAGTAATTAGTTCCAAAGCTTCATAATGTCACCCAAGATAAGAGAAAATGAAGATTTAAGAAAAATAAGCAGGTAACTAAGACAGAACAAATCCTTACACATACCAGTCAGGAATAGCTGATAACTAACATCTAATACAGCTATCTTACCAGAAAAATGGCCTTTATTGGTTGGATCTGAGACATTGTATGATGAGTCTGGTTTCAATGTACGATGGGTCAGAAAAGACCATTGCATGTTGAAAATATTGTATCCTGAGGCCATTGTATCTTGAGGGACCTCTGTATTGTATATGAGTCGTATATCAATAAATGTTGTTTATCTGGGCAATGGCTACACACCCTGATGATATACAGGTATGTTGGCAATGGTGGTTACATGTCTATGTCTAGAATGACCCCCGAAGTGAAGGAAAGCGCGCTGTGCAAGATTGCCCACCCTTCACCACTATGGAAGTTCCTGCCTATTTCCAGCAGTTCCATAGCCTTGAATGGAATTGGGTGGGCATGCAGGCCATACTATTTTGTTTTTTTTTTTTTTTTTGAAAGTTGTCAACCCTTAAAAGTGACCCTAAACCCAGAATTAAAAAAATAAATAACCAGCAAAACATAACATAATCTCCTTATTTTTCTTTGTTCTTGTTTCATAGGATGTCACAATTGCAGACCATAGAATATAAAATGGAAAAGCAGGGTCTTCTTGTCCTAGGCTGCAGCCATGTCTCCTCTCTTTCTCCCCCCTCTGTTGGAAGTGCACGAGCCAGGAAGTTTAGGAGAAGGGGGCCGGGCTTAGTCTGGATACCATTAATTTATCTACACTTAAAACTGCCTTAATTGCCCATAGCAACCAATCCGATTCCATTTTTCATTTTCCAAAGGCGCTCTGAAAGGTGGAATCTGATTGGTTGCTATGGGCAACTAAGCCAGTTTTTCTTTACACCAATTTTGATCTCTCCCAGTGAGTGTCGCCATTTTGTTGGAAGGAACGTCCTACTTACTAATGGTGTTAAATACATTTGGTGACAGTGGCATAAGCATATGCACAGTACCACCCCAAGAATATACAGCTGTATCACCAGTCTGCCTAGTTACTCAGTGGTTATTCCTCCTTTCACTGCATAATTGTGCAGATTTGCCTTTCAGCAGCTTTGGAAAGTTAGGTAGCATTTGGATAGATGCTGGAGATTAAACTACACATACTCATGGGTTGTCCTGGTATTATATTTATTGATATAGGGGGAGATTTATCAAACTGGTGTAAAGTGGAAGTGGCTTAGTTGCCCATAGCAACCTATCAGATTCCACCTTTCATTTTCCAAAGGAGCTCTGAAAAATGAAAGGAGAAATCTGATTGGTTGTTATGGGCAACTGAGCCAGTTCCACTTTACACCAGTTTGATAAATCTCCCCCATGGTGTATACAGAATGTATGGCTACCATTACGTCTCTGCAAAGGTTGCTACTCTGCTTTCCTAGACTGCTGAATTCCAAATGTGCCTAGTTATGTAGTGATAAATTCCTTCATATAGCTAGATCAACTTGCCTTTCAGAGTTCAGGAAAAGCTGGGTGACGGCACTGTGCAGCTGCATTGGTGACATCAGATGATATTGCCCTGGCACAATATCTCAGGGCAGCATTGTGTGTATTGTATATAACCAGTATGCCCCCATCACTCAGCTTTTCCAGACTGCAGAATGCCAGATCAGCCTGTTGATGAATAGGTAAACCCCCAGTATTGTAGAATACCTAGCTGGATTTACTTGCCAAGAGCCTGTAGCATTGCCTGAAAGATTTGTCATACAGGGTATCTGGAAATCTAGATGACAAGTTATATGGACCTGTATTAGGGCCCGCTAACTCCTGACTCGACCTAAATAAATCCTTCTCCTTGCTCCTTAAAGGGGTATTCTGGTTATAACAAGTTATCCCTTATCCACAGTACAGGGCTCCGCTGTCTCCGGCACTCCCATAGAAATGAATGGAGTGGCTGCGTGCTTTTCCGACCAGCCGCTATGTCCACTTCAGGGATGGCTTCACTGGGTATGGGGGTCCCAGCAATAGGACCTCCACCGATATGAGTTATCCCCTGTGGATAGGGGATAACTTGTTATAACCGGAATACCCCTCTTCATAATGTAATGGCTAGGCAGATTTGCCTTTTTAAGTTCCTGGGAAAGCTGGGTTACAAACATGCAGAACTGTAATAGAGACTACAGAATACTAAATACACAGTCAAATTCCACTCTCCACTTCTAAATAGTTCCATAGCTAGTTTACACTTCAGTTATTTGGTCAGTTATTGTCAGCCAAAACCAGGGAAAAACCCAGAACAGGAGGAAATCTTTCCGTTATATCTTATCTCTGTGAAGGCTTCACTACTGGTTTGGGCTAACAATAACTGATGGAAATAACTGAAGTGTGAACTTACCCTTACATTGTGCAACTGAGTGTAACACTGTGGACAATGTGTACAGATCTTCAAGACGTAATCCAACTTTCCCCACGCTGATGAATGATAGATTTGCAGTAAGAAATCATTCCTGCCTATGTAGACAAATGGGACATTCAGGCACCTGGAAAAGTTGGGTGGCACTTTCTGTAGCGTCAGTGCCCTGTCACTCTATAGTATACCTGCACACATATTTGGGGGGGGAGAAACTGTTCTTTCACAGTGCTTTGGTGTCCATTTAAAGGGGTTTTCTCACCAGAAAATGGTATCTTTAATGTAGATAAAGTTAATACAAGGCACTTACTAATGTATTGTTGTTCTCCATATTGCCACCTTTGCTGGCTGGATTCATTTCTCCATCACATTATACACGGCTCGTATCCGGGGACTATGACCACTGCTGCAGCCCCGATATGAGGTGATCGGGACAAGAGCTGCTTAGCATGTGTGCCTATATGTGCTCCCAAAGTCCCGGCCAGATGCTTTTTCTTAGTGTGCAAGCATGACCACCAATGCTGGATTGCAGGGTGGTCGTAACCTCTGGATAAGAGCAGTGTATAATTTGATGGGTAAAAATGAATGAAGCCTGCAAAGGAATCGATATGGACAATCACAATACATTAGTAAGTGCCTTGTATTAACTTTCTCTACATGATAAATGTTATTTACCAAAGTGAGACAACCCCTTTAAAAACAAATGTGTCCACAAAATCTCAAGAAATCCGGGGATTATGACCACTGCTGCAGCCCCGATATGAGGTGATCGGGACAAGAGCTGCTTAGCATGTGTGCCTATATGTGCTCCCAAAGTCCCGGCCACCAAAGAGGCAGATGCTTTTTCTTAGTGTGCAAGCATGACCACCAATGCTGGATTGCAGGGTGGTCGTAACCTCTGGATAAGAGCAGTGTATAATGTGATGGAAAAATGAATGAAGCCAGCAAAGGTGGCAATATGGAGAACAACAATGCATTAGTATTGTTATTTACCAAAGTGAGACAACCCCTTTAAAAACAAATGTGTCCACAAAATATCAAGATATCGCATTCTTAAAACGAAATGTGACTAATTGGATGGAATTTTGGCCACTTCAGTATTGGTAAATTTAAGCCTCCAACCGTCATATGGCCCTATATTTGATTTTTATTCTGAATGAAGCAATGGATCACTAAGTGAAAGGTATCATTACATTCAGCCGAGCTAGCCATACATCATAATGTAAAACCGGTTTTCCATTTAAGCCCTAGTTCAGTTATTTGGTCAGTTATTTCCATGAGTTATTGTGAGACAAAACCAGGTGCGGGTAAAAAACGCAGAACCAGGTGCGGATCTTTCCATCTTATCTATATGTAGGGTTGGGCGATATCAAAAATATTGCCACGATAACGATATTAAGAAATTTATCGCGATAACGATATATATCACGAGAAATGCCCATTTAGAAGAAAAAAACACTTGGAGACATTATACTGTATGGGGGCAGCGCAAGGAGACGTTATACTGTATGGGGGCAGCGCAAGGAGACATTATACTGTATGGGGGCAGCGCAAGGAGACATTATACTGTATGGGGGCAGCGCAAGGAGACGTTATACTGTATGGGGGCAGCGCAAGGAGACATTATACTGTATGGGGGCAGCGCAAGGAGACATTATACTGTATGGGGGCAGCGCAAGGAGACATTATACCGTATGGGGGCAGCGCAAGGAGACGTTATACTGTATGGGGGCAGCGCAAGGAGACGTTATACTGTATGGGGGCAGCGCAAGGAGACGTTATACTGTATGGGGGCAGCGCAAGGAGACGTTATACTGTATGGGGGCAGCGCAAGGAGACGTTATACTGTATGGGGGCAGCGCAAGGAGACGTTATACTGTAAGGGCACAGGGGCAGCCGCAAGGAGACGTTATACTGTATGATGCACTGTTATGGGGGCACTGTGGCTGACGCACTGTTATAGGGGGCACTGTGGCTGACGCACTGTTATGGGAGGGCACTGTGGCTGACGCACTGTTATGGGAGGGCACTGTGGCTGACGCACTGTTATGGGGGCACTGTGGCTGGCGCAATGTTATGGGGGGCACTGTGGCTGGCGCAATGTTATGGGGGGGCACTGTGGCTGACGCAATGTTATGGGGGGGCACTGTGACTGACGCACTGTTATGGGAGGGCACTGTGGCTGACGCACTGTTATGGGAGGGCACTGTGGCTGACGCACTGTTATGGGGGGCACTGTGGCTGACGCACTGTTATGGGAGGGCACTGTGGCTGACGCACTGTTATGGGGGGCACTGTGGCTGACGCACTGTTATGGGAGGGCACTGTGGCTGACGCACTGTTATGGGGGCACTGTGGCTGACGCACTGTTATGGGGGGCACTGTGGCTGACGCAATGTTATGGGGGGCACTGTGGCTGACGCAATGTTATGGGGGCACTGTGACTGACGCACTGTTATGGGGGCACTGTGGCTGACACATATATAGCATCTTATGCTATATATGTGTCATCCACAGATCCCCCATAACAATGTCAGCCACAGACCCCCAACACTGTAATCTCTTTAGAAGTAGCCCGACCTGATTAACTATTGTTGCGCAGGCTCCCGGGCAGCTCTCTGTTCCTCCATGTGCCGTCTGCTCCTTCATTCATAAAGTGGGCGGAGCATGGAGGAACAGAGATTAACTACATAAATGCTGGATAAGAGCTGCGGGGCCGGTGCAGTGTTACTCTGCAGTAATACACCGGCCCGCAGCTCTGATCCAGCATTTATGTAGTTAATCTCTGTTCCTCCATGCTCCGCCCACTTTATGAATGAAGGGCAGACGGCGCATGGAGGAGCAGAGAGCTGCCCGGGAGCCTGCGCCACAATAGTTATTAAGGTCCTGCTACTTCTAAAGAGATTAACTACATAAATACTGGATAAGAGCTGCGGGGCCGGTGCAGTGTTACTCTGCAGTAATACACCGGCCCCGCAGCTCTGATCCAGTATTTATGTAGTTAATCTCTGTAGAAGTAGTCGGACCTTAATAACTATTGTGGCGCAGGCTCCCGGGCAGCTCTCTGTTCCTCCATGCTCCGCCCACTTTATGAATGAAGGGGCAGACGGCGCATGGAGGAACAGAGCGCTGCCCGGGAGCCTGCGTCACAATAGTTATTAAGGTCGGGCTACTTACTACATGTCCCGGGCGCCAGAAATTCGGCCCTGACATGGATGTTTTAGGAGCGGTCGGCACACGTGCGACCGCTCCTATGACGTCATTAAATACCGCGGTTATTAGGAAACTGTGATATCGCCATATCGCAGTTTCTTAATACCGCGGTATATCACAGCCACCGGTATATTGCCCAACCCTATCTCTATGTAGGCTCCACTTCAGGTTTTGGCTCAGTCACCATCGAAAATCGCTGTTCAAAACACTGAACTAGGCCGAAAGGTTTTTTTCTGCGAGTTTTCTACTCTCTGGATTGCCATTCAGTGAGAGTCCAACTCCGATCAGTTATTTGGATATAGCTCTGCTGCTGAAACAACACGGCGCCGTCCTTTTTGTAGCGGACGGCGTTGGTTACTGCAGTACTGCTCCCTTACAAGCGTCTGTGTCTAGGACCGATCAGATATTGATGGTCTATCCTAAGGATAAGGCATGTAAAAATCTCAGAAAAGGCCCGTAACAGCCACTCAGGCAAAATGGCTGTCCCCATAATAATGTATAGAAAATGGAATCAAAAACAGGAAGTAAACATTAGGAAAAAAACAAGGTATCACTGTCTGATTTTTAATTGGCAGAAAAAATCTGTAGGCGACACATTCTCTTTAAATAATTTGGAATAATGGCTCCTGGATAGAGCATTAGATTCATGGACAGCACTTGTAAGGCTGTATCATGCATGCGGTCATTGTTCCTCAAGCATAGTTTTTGTTGGAGCTGCAGTATATTATATTATAAACGTATTTAGTCACTGACCCTTAATTCTATATTCTAGGCACATGTGTACAGTGAAGGTGAAGAGGTATATGATGTCATGTTGAACCAGGTAAGAAAAGTTATGCCTGCTCTTAAAATGCATGTGGTACATTGTTACATGCATTTTTATTTTAATTTTTTAATTTTTTGTAAATACTTGTACATTGCTCTCTTTATATAAGAGTTACTTGTTAACTATATGCACTACTTGGCACTTAAGGGGGCGGAACCACAAAAAATATTCTACATTTTATAAACCATCTCTTGGGTATGAATACTTTTGTAATTGCAATTTACAAACAATTTAGCATAGCTACTCAGCTATTAAATAAAATAAGTCTGTATAGCGCCACCTGCTGTTTGTTCTCTTCTGTATTTCTTGTTCACCTCACTGAGGTGGTCGCTCTTACTAAATCAACTGTCACCAGCCTTATTTTGTTAGAAACTGTGGCAGTTACAGGGAGAGAGCAGCAGTAGAAAGGGCATGTCCCCGGAACTGTGATAGAGAGAGAGCTGTAGCAGATAGGACATGGGGCCTAAGCTGCCATTCTGAAAAAAATCTAGAGGAACGATTGACGCAATGAATGGCAAGATCTCTGGATCCATGTGAGGTACAGGGCTGGTTCTAGCTGGTTTGTTAGAGATTGTCATGTACTATATGATGTCATTTTTTATCGCATAACCCCCTTAAAGGTTTTTCCAGGCTCATGATATTGATGACCTATCCTCAGGTTGAACCCTCACCAATTGGATATTAATTAGCCTGGAAAACCCTATTCTGCTGAGGAAGCTTCAATTGAACAAAATCAGATTACATAAAAAAAACTTTCTCGCCCATATTCATTGGGGGACACAGAAACCGTGGGTATAGCTGTGTCCTCTAGGAGGCGTTGACACTAGGCAGAAACTGTTAGCCCCTCCCACGGCAGCTATACCCCCTCCAGCCTGGAAAGAGAGCTTCAGTTTTTGCTTAGTGTCATAGGAGGCAAGACCTCTCTGCTCCACAGGGTTGCTTACTGGTGATTTTTTTTTCTTTTCTTTTTTATTATAGTTTGTTATTTTTGCCTTTTTTTCAGGTGGGAAACGGGGACGACCTAGCCTCCCTGTTCTTCTGGGGGAGCACCCCAGTGTTGGTCCTCCACACTGCCTCCTCCCCCACATGAAGATAAGGTGGCAGCCTCGCTCCCCTGCATCCTGCCAGCCGAAGGGTCAACTGCTCCAAGTACCTCTTCCAGCGTCCTGCCACTATGGTGTCAGTAGCTGAAGAGGTCACCCTGCTTGAACGGAGGGAGGGTGAAGACATTGCACAGATAAGTATCCTTGGCTTCTCTGCGGTGGTTTCTAAAGCCTGGGATCACCCAGACGTCCGGTTTACCACGCCTAAGAAACTGGATGTATTGTATCCGTTTCCGGCAGACTGCGTGGCCACGTGGGCATCCCCTCCCAAGGTTGACTCACCGGTGGCATGCCTAGCCAAAAACACTGCCATTCCGGTAGCAGATGGTTCCTCCCTTCAGACCCCTGAAGATCGTCGTATGGAATCGTTGACAAAATCCCTCTTTGCTGCCTCCGGCTCGACACTTGGGCCCGTTTTCGCCTCCGCGTGGATGGCGATTCTCTGAGTGGGGCAGTCAGATGGACCAGGACCTCGCTTCAGAAGTTCCTGTTCAGGATCTCCGATCCTTGGCCCAGCTGATCACTTGGACTGGAAAATACTTGTGTGAGGCGTCCTTGGACGCTGGCAACCTTATTGCGTGCTCTTCAGCACTTGCCGTCGCCCTCCGCTGCGAGCTCTGGTTGAAGGTGTGGGCAACTGACGCAACATCTAAGGGGTCCCTCACTGGTCTTCCCTTTGCGGGGACCCGTCTCTTTGGGACCCGGCTGGACGAGATCATTTCTGAAGCCACGGGAGGGAAGAGCACCCATCTCCTGCCAGCCCGCACGCCAGGTTGGGTTCCTCCTGAGGTAGGCCCTTTCGCCGGTTTGGCGGTTCTCGCCCAGCGACGAGCTCTACTGCAGGCCCTTGCCAGGATCAGCGTAAGAAGCCGTCCTTTTGGACGCAGCAATCCTGGCGTCCCAGGCCGCTTGTCCTTCCGTGGCTAAGCAGTCCTCAGCCTGAAGGTGCGCCCCCACCCAGCAGGCCGCCGCCTCCTCTTCCGGAACGTCTGGCAGGCCCACGTCTCCGATGCTTGGGCACTCGAGATTGACTCGTCCGGGTACAAGATCGAGTTCTCATCCCTTCCCTTAGACAGATTTTTCCAATCCCTTCCTCCGCGGAATCCCGAGCGGGTGGCCGACTTCTCTCAGGCCATTCAGTCCCTCCTGGACCGGGGAGTCGTCTCTCCCATCCCCACCAGCGGAAAGATTCAGGGGGTTCTACTCAAATCTCTTTGTGGTCCCCAAGAAGGAGGGTGTGGTGCGCCCGATCCTGGACCTCAAGCTGCTGAACAGGTTCCTCCGCCTCCAGCGATTTCGGATGGAATCCCTTCATTCCGTAATTGCTTCTCTGGAGCAGGGGGAATTCCTTTCATCTGTCAATACCCAGGATATGTATCTTCATGTCCCTATCGCTCTGAACCATCAGCGCTTCCTGTGGTTCGCAGTGGGAGACGCTCATTATCAGTTCGTTGCCCTTCCCTTCGGACTGGCGACTGCGCCTCGGGTCGTCACGAAGGTGCTGGCCCCCCTTCTGGCCCTGCTCCGTTCCAGAGGTGTCTTCCTTCTGCCTTATTTGAACGATATCCTCATCAAGGCCCCCTCCCTGGCTCAGGCGTTGCACAGCGTAGAGATCGCGCTGGAGGCCCTTGCGCAATTCGGGTGGCTGGTCAATTTTCAGAAATCGTCTCTGACCCCATCCAGACAACTGGTGTTTCTGGGCATGCTGCTGAACACAGAAGCGGCGCAGGTCAGCCTTCCCACGGACAAGCGCCTGGCCTTACACCGTTCAGTACAATGTCTTCTCCAGTGCTGGTGCCCGTCCTTTCATGAGAGTGTTGGGGAAGATGGTCGCCTGCTTCAAGGCGATTCCCTTTGCCCAGTTCCACTCTCGCACGTTTCAGAGGGCGATCCTATCCTCCTGGAACAAATCGTCCGAGAGTCTGGACCGCCCATTCTGCCTCTCTTCTCAGGTGAGGGCGACCCTCCGTTGGTGGCTGTCTGTTCCGCTTCCGGGGAAGTCCTTCCTCCCGGTGTCCTGGACGGTTGTTACCACCGACGCCACCCTGCTGGGTTGGAGGTGGGGGGGGGGGGAGTCTACCCTCCCCGATCAGTCCAGGGCACATGGTCTCGGTCAGAGTCCAAACTTCCGCTCAATGTCCTGGAGCTCAGGGCGATTCTTCTTGCCCTCCGGCAGTGGACCCACCTCATCAGGGGTCACCCGGTCCGATTTCAATCGGACAATGCCACGGCGGTGGCATACATAAACCACCAAGGGGGGACGTGCATCGCTGCAGGAGTCTGCCAAGATCTTGCGGTGGGTGGAGGCCCACTTGCCGGCACTCTCCACAATCTACATCCCGGGCGTGGAGAACTGGGCTGCGGACTTCCTCAGCAGGACGACGATCGATCTGCGTGAGTGGTCTCTTCACCTGGATGTCTTCGAGGCCATCTGTCGACATTGGAGTCGCCAGGACGTGGACCTGTTGGCCTTGCGGTTCAATCGGAAGCTTCCCACCTTTCTCTCCCGAGCAAGAGATCCGGAGGCATGCGGCGTAGACGCCCTAATCTCCCAGTGGCAGGGGTTTTTCCTCCTTTATGTGTGTATCCCCCCCTCCTTCCCCTCCTACCCAGAGTTCTGCGGAAAATCCGCGTGGTACGCAGACCTTGTCCTTCTTCTAAGGCACGTTCCTTGGCCACTGCCTCTCATAGACTACCTTCATTCGCAGGGTCTGATCTTCCATCAGCATTTAAGATCTCTTCGTTTGACGGCATGGCTGTTGAGAGCGCCATTCTGATGCAAGGTTTGTCGGCGGATGTTGTCCGCACTATGATTCGGGCCAGGAAGCCTATGTCGTCCAGGATCTATTACCGGACCTGGAGGACTTTTCCTAGGCTTCTGCGAGAACCGGGGTATTCTGCCTGCTCTGCTTTTCTCTCCCCACCGTCTTATCCATTTTGTAATCAGGGTTGGACCTTGGTTTGGGCCCTAGTTCCTCGAAGGGTCAGGTGTCTGCACTGTCCATTCTCTTTCAGCACCCCCCTGGGGCCCATAAAAACCTTCCTCATTCAGTTCCTCCGTACTGTCCCCCACTGCCGCCTTGGGATTTGAATACGGTCCTCTCGGCGCTCCAGGCCTCTCCCTTTGAACCTTTACGGCAAATTTCTCTTCGGCTCCTGTCCTGGAAAGTGGTTTTTCTGGTGGCCATTACGTCCATCAGACAAGTGTCTGAGCTGGCGGTGCTCTCTTGCAGGGAACCCTACCTAGTGCTTCACAAGTATAAGGCTGTCCTCCGTCCTGTTCCTTCCTTCCTCCCAAAAGTGGTCTCTGCCTTCCACATCAATGAGGACATCGTCCTCCCCTCATTATGTCCTTCCCACCCTAGGGAACAGGTATTGCACCATTTGGATGTTGTCCGGGCTCTGAAGATTTATTTGGCGGTCACCAGTTTCTTCAGACGCTCGGACTCCCTTTTTGTCGTGGCAATTGCGCATTGGATCCAGACCGCAATTGCTGAGGCTCACCGCGCCTGGGGCAGGGTTCCGCTCTTGGGTGTCACGGCCCATTCCACCAGAGCGGCGCTTCTTGGGCTCAGAGGAATTGGGCTTCAGCCGCACAGCTGTGCAAGGCAGCCACTTGGTCCTCTTTGCACACTTTCACTAAATTCTACAAGGTGCATGTTGGGGCGTCTGCGGAGACTGCCTTGTGCCGCATGGTCTTACAGGCGGCAGTTTCTTAGTTGCCTGCCGGGACGCTTGCTTCCATGGGTCTGTGGTTTTTCCCTCCCCGTGGACTGCTTTTGGACGGTTTCTGTGTCCCCCAATGAATATGGGCGAGAAAACAAAATTTTTGTAAGACTTACCAGTAAAATCTCTCTCGCTCTTCATTGGGGGACACAGCACCCACCCAGTTGTTGTATGGCCGCAGTTGCGGCGGTTTTTAGTTGGGGCTGTCTTGTGGGCCCTTGGTTTGTTGGTGTTCCACGTTCTTTTGTTGGTGGGCTTGCTTCTCCTACTACTTGTGCACAAAACTGAAGCTCTCTCTCCAGGCTGGAGGGGGTATAGCTGCCGTGGGAGGGGCTAACAGTTTTTGCCTAGTGTCAACTTCTCCTAGAGGACACAGCTATACCCACGGTTTCTTTGTCCCCCAATGAAGAACAAGAAAGAGATTTTACTGGTAAGTCTTACAAAAATCTCGTTTTGTGAGGGGATCGTATAACCAGAAAATGGCATTTTAATGTCAGTGTTTTATTATACACGTATTTACAGTTTTGTATATATTTCCTTTGCCACACTCTGGTCTTACTACCTATAGACTGGTCTAGTGACACTACTTGGTCTAACTCCTTTTAATTGCTGCTGCCTTAAAGCAGACTATACAGAAAAGAAGGCCGTCTCCAAAATGGCTGTCCCAAGGAACTTTTAAAAATAAAAAATAGAACTAGAATATTTTAAAAAAACAATTCTAATATCCATTAAAAAAAAAAATTGTTTAATCTGTCTGCGTCGTTAAATTATTTCCAAATGCTGAAAATCTGTTGGAAAATGTGCTTGACATTCCTAACGCCCCATTAAACTGGAATTAGTATGTTAAATCATTTGCAGGGGGGGGGGGTACGCGAACCCATGTGTGTGCGCTGACATGCGGTTTTACATGCAGTTTTATATACATTTCTCACGCTGTCAAACATGCAAATTAACAACAGGAAGCAATTCGCCAGCATTTTATGACTGAATGCTTCAGGGAGGACTGGGAGCTTCAGAAATCAAATGTGAAAATTCCATCCCACCAAAGGATGTCCATAAATGTGAAGCACCTCATTCAAGAAGTGAGTAATTCCATTGTAATTGTCACATATTTGTTGCATTTATTTTCACGGTACCTTATTTCAATGCAAATTGGTTTTGGCTTGTTTTTCATGTTGTGATTTTGTGTGGGCAGCATTTAGTAAAGGACCTTCTTTCTTTTATTTTTTTTATTTTTTTATTTCTATAATGCAGGTGGAAAAACATCCTGAGCTTTGGGATGCTGGAGCGGAGGGGTACAGTGATCGGCAGGCAAGAGAGGACGCGTGGACGAGCATCTTCCGCAACTTGTACCCTACCTGGGATGGGCTCACCATCAAAGAGCAGGGGACCATTGGTAAGCATCCACCACAATGGATCAATATAAAATAAAATAAAAAATGTATTGTAATTTGCAGTAACATTAATCTAAAAGTCCTTCTTTACTATATTTGCGATGCAGTCTATTTCTTGTGACAATCCATTTCTACCTCATCATGATCACTACTTAGGGTTGTCTCATCTCACAATTTCCACAGTGAGATGGGATAAGCAGCGACCCTAGAAAGGTAAAGAAACAGTGGAGCGCTGGCCCACTCGGCTATCTGGGGCTCAGCACTTCGTCTCATATCACCCTGGTAATGGCACGATGGGACGACCTCTTTAAGTGCATATAGAGCCAATTCTTATAACTTGCACAGACCTTTATATCCATAGGTCTTGAATCGTTTCATCAATTCTTTACAGGCTGTGGTATTAGTTTTGCTCTTTATTGCATGTTATTTAAAGTTTCCATTTACTTTTGGTTTTCAGAGAAGGACGTCAAAAATAGATGGCGGTCAGTGCGGGACAGGTTCCGCAAGGAGATGTCAATGGAGGAAAAGAGTGGGTCGTCTCCTTCCAAACGCAAACCTTACCAATATATGCAGCTGTTGATGTTCCTCAGGCAAACAAGGCAACCTTGCCCGTAAGCATTGCACTTATCACATTAAAGGGGTTCTCCTGAACTTGATGAAGTATAAAACATGACATTCTGTAATATAATGGTGCATGTAAAATAAAAATAAACTTCGGCCAGTCCAGAATCTGCTCTGTTATCCTTTGTTTGCCCTGCCAAGCAGCTCGCCCTAGGCTGGATTGTCAGGTTTCTCGTCGCCTTTACCTTTTCCCTCTGCTTGTTCTGCTGTGAGCTCTTGGTGGCTGTCTGTAGATAGCTGTACACAGAGCATCTTCGTAGATACACATATGTATATATGTGCAGTGATCTCCCAATACAGGCAACTGATTTAGGATGTGTCAGTCTAAAGCAGTCTACAGCCTGCTGTGACCATCCAGGGATGCTAAATGTGTCCATGGAAGTCGCCATTGGAGTCCAAACAACATTGTTTACTACTGAAGCACTCTCAGAATCAGAAAATGGCGCGGATCTAGAACACAGTATACCCTAGTAAGTTTTGGGTTGATTATTTTTAATTTTTTTTTACTGCTGCCTAGTAAAAGTGAACCTGTCACATTGACCATGGTCTCTCATCTGTAGGCAGCATGTTGTAGTGCAGAAAGATCTGAGCAGATTTATAGTATTGTAGAAAGTGATTCGGTATAACTTTATTTGTATAAAACCTTACTTTTCCTATGCTTAGGAGTCCAGTGGGTGGGGCTACCAAGTGATTGACAGGCTGTCATATTTGGCTATACAAACACGGTGTTGGCTGTCAGGTAGGACCACCCACTAGACTCCGAAGAGTAGAGAAGAGCTTTTGACTGAGTAAAAAGTTATCTAGTTTTGTGGGACAATATTGTGTTTCTCAATCTGCTGAGCTCTTCCGGCTGTGTAATAGCCTGATAGGACTGCATGTACAACGTGACGGGTTCCCTTTTACAAATTGTATTTGCTGCATTTATACTGTGACTACCAGTTTAACCTTTTTCTTCTGTTTTCTGCAACAGGACTTCATCAAATCTGGACAAAGAAATGGGATTGCCCCCGCAAAGGAGAGTGAACCGCTTGAAGGCTCTTCTGTGCCAGTTGCTGTGGAAACTGAGGGCCCAAGCACAGACTTTGCTGTAGCAGGACAAAGTACTGAGCCAGTGCCACCACCACCGCGTGTGCCCCCAGCAAAGATTGGGGGGAAATGTATTATCCGTAGCAGGGCCAAGATTACACAGGAGCTGGATGATGAAATTCTGGCCCTGTTGCGGAGGACATGGGCTGAGGATGATGCTGATGCCTTTAGCCGTACGCTGGCTGACCGAATACGCTGGTTGCCTGAACCTAGTCGATCAAGATTTATGGCTTATGTGCTTAGCTCTGTGGAGTATTTTCTGCCCCCTTTTTACCCACCAGAGGTGGACACATTGGTGGCTAATCTCCGAATGGCATGCACCCCACAGACAGGAAGTTCGCAGTTCCAATCACCCCAGTCTCAATAACACTTTGTGTAACTGTTACCCTACCATGTGTTTAACAGCCTATTTTCTCTTCTCTTTCTTCACTTCATCCTTTTTTTTTTCCTCTGCCTACCACACCCAATGTTCTCTCTCCTGTTTAATACTGTAGTGTACCCACCCACAGCCCCACCACCAACTTTCCTTCCACCACTACCTCCTGTTTTGGTTCATTTCATTCCTCTCCTGCCGCCTTTTTTTTTATTTTATTTTTTATTGCATATATATATATAACATTTTTGTTCCTTTAAAGGATGGAGGTATGCATCCAAAGTGGGTGGGAGATTTTTTTATTTTATTTCTTTTTAATATTGAAACAAGTTGGGGAGTTATGTAATCACTGTGGGTGGGCAGGATTGTTGGGGGTGTTCTTTTTTTGTATAAAGGGGCGCTAAACCTGAAGCCGTACCGTATCTACATTTGCTGCATGGTTGAAGGCATGCTGTTTATAAGCATCCTTTTCAGGTGGAGGGGATGCTGATGGCAATGCTCAATCGGTTTACCTGCAGGAAGTGCAAAATGTGTGCGTCAATGGTCACTTCGGGTTTAGTTGTCCTTGAAATGAAACTGATTATTATTTTTGGGTTTGTTATGGGGAGGGTGGGTAGCTTTGTTATCGGGGTATATTTTTACAGTAAATTGAAAAGTTTACAGGGGAGGGTGGGTGTTTATTTTTTTTTTTACATGTTATGTGAAAAATATTTATTTTATGGTTTAATGAATAATTTTAAGTAAAACAAGTGTCTGTGTCTTATTTCCTGTCACCTTGCTTTACATAATGAAGGTTCGCCAATGAACAAGATTTATGAATAGTACAAAAGACAAGTGTTTTACCCATAGCTGTAAATCACATTTTAATATGAGAATAATCTGATTGTTTGCTGTAGTCATGTACTCTCCATTATGTGTAGCATCCCTCCATGAGATCCACTGTATGTATACGCACTGCTGTAGGCCCTTCTAGGGAGGTCATTAGTACAAGTGGAGAAGCATATGGTTTGGTTTCTTTAGTTATGTAGAGGTGCCGGCCTCTTCATAACTTCGGCACATCCCCCGCCGCTTCTAAATGTAAGATGGCTTCCAAGCTGTCTTACATTTAGACCATTTTCTACGCCTAAAACAGGCGTAGTAAATAGTACATGCCAGCCCGTCCCCTGTTATGCCTACTTTTTTAGACCTGGCATGAGCACGGAGTGGTTGCAGATTGCGGTGCAAAGGACCTTAGCACCGCCTAATTTAGTCATATTTCTGTTTAATAACTGATTCCCTATATGTTTGCTGATCTAGGCTAATATCTAAATGTTAAAAGTTCACAGTAAGTCAGATATGGACAGTTTAGGGACCATCTAAGACTTTATACAAAACAACTGAAAAAATGGTAAGGTGTTAAACAGGCAGGAAATGCTCAAACCCAAATGCAGTTGTGCATATATAAACAGGGGAGCAGATCCTGCACTTGTGGTCCATTGCTAATTGCGATCCCAAGCAAAAATGCATACGGTGGAGGATGCCCGCAGCGGACCACAATAGACATCCTACACCCGGTGGCAGTTGTGTGGATGTGATAAACAATATAACAGTAAGACCGCAGAGTGCACCTGTCTGTTCTATTAATATGGTTATTTTACCATCTAAGACTGTTCAGTTTTTTTTTTTGTTAAGACTTCAAAATAGAAATAGTATTAGGCACCTGCATATTTATAGGTACATATGCTGCTCACATGTAGAATTCAAAGATGCATATGGGAAGGCAGCAGATTAAGAAGTAAGAATGTACATTTTGGGACGTTTTTCTTTTGAAATTCTATAGTGGGTTTGCCATTGGTTCGTTCTAATGTCATTTGTTTGGTCACTAATATATTGCGATTTGTATGACTGTTTCTAAGAAATCTTGTTAAAAAAAAACAAACTAGAAAATAGGCTTAAAACAATAGCTGAACCATGTCCTGAACAAATATAACATTTGAGGCACATCTTCGGGTATAATCGTTGCACATGATATGCCAGGGCCACTGCTTGTGTCTTTAGGCATCATAAGGCCATGGTAAAGCCGTCCATGTCCTGCAGTATTACAATGTGGGAGATGAAGAGGTGCCATTTATTGTGGAGGGCACATCATTTCTTTTACTGTGACAGCCGTTGCCATATCATTCTGGATTATAGAGGCAAAAGCTGTCCACCCGCCAATCCCAATGGTTGAGACAAGCCTGGTTTACTCAGTGATGCATTCTATCAGTTTTAGTAGTATTTCTTCAAGCAACGGGCATCCAGTAGCTGGCTTATATACGGTTGTGTCTCACTTCACACCATGGCAAAGGTAACTGGCTATGTGATACGAAGAAATGCTCTAGAACCAGGGATGCACAACCTGCGGCCCTCAATACCAATCTGTGTCGCCCTCAACCATCTGGCAACAGACGTGTTTCTGTCTTATGGCTGCTCACATGTATTTTTCATGTATTCCCCCATTAAATGCCTAGTTACACTTCCAGGACTCCCATCTATGATATATACTGGCCTCTCTGGTGGTCAGAAACGTTGGAGTCCACATAGGCCGGTGCCTTTTCCTATAGTGTGCAAGCACGGCCACCGCTGATGGATTGCAGGGTGGTCATAACCCCTGGAAATGAGCAGTGTATAATGCGATGGAAAAATGAATCCAGCAAAAGAAGCAATATGGATAATAACTATACATTAGTAAATAGCTTGTATTAACTTCCTCTACAGTATAAATGTTGTTTTCTGAAGTGACACAACCCCCTTTAAGAACGAATTGGCAGCAGCCTGCAATAAACGTCCAGATGGGTCTTACCAGTTGGGACTGTGTCCCTGCGCAGTCTGATATTGGCAGCACTGGTTGGATAGTGTCAGACTGCAGGGACACACCCTTGACTGGTAACACCCAGGCAGACCTTTATTGCAGACTGTTGGAAATTCATAATTTGTAGCAAGACTTAGCGTCCATTCACACGTTCGTTGTTTAGTTCTGCATCTGATCCCGATTTTTCAGACTAGTCACGGAATAGTTGCGGACAGAATTCGGACCGATTGATTTTCAATGGGTCTATAAAATATGCGGACAGCACAAAGAGTGCTGTCCGCATAATTTTCTGAGTACATAGTGTCCGTAAAAAAAATAAAACATGTCCCATTCTAATCCGAAAATTGCGGTCTGTTGTGCAATGCAATTTATGCCTCTTTCACACTTGCGTTCTGAGGATCCGGCAGGCACTTCCGTCCCGCCGGATCCATCAGAACGCAAGTCACCTGAAAGCATTAGAAGACTGATCAGGATCCTGATCAGTCTTCAAAATGCTTTCAGTGTTACTATGGCAGCCAGGACGCTATTAAAGTCCTGGTTGCCATAGTAGTAGTGGGGTGCGGTATACTTACAGTCCGTGCGGCTCCCGGGGCGCTCCAGAATGACGTCAGAGCGCCCCATGCGTGTGGATCACGTGATCCATGCGTGTAGGGCACCCTGACGTCACTCTGGAGCACCCTGGGAGCCGCACGGATGATAAGTATACTGCTCCCCCGCTCCCCACTGCACTCTACCATGGCAACTAGGACTTTAGCGTCCTGGCTGCCATGGTAACCATTCAGAAAAAGCTAAACGTCGCATCCGGCGATGCGCCGAAACAACGTTTAGCTTAAGGCCAGATCCAGATTAATGCCTTTCAATGGGCATTAATTCCGGATCCAGCCTTGCGGCAAGTGTTCAGGATTTTTGGCCGGAGCAAAAAGCGCAGCATGCTGCGGTATTTTCTCCGGCCAAACAACGTTCCGGTCCAGAACTGAAGACATCCTGATGCGTCCTGAACGGATTTCTCTCCATTCAGAATGCATTGGGATAATCCTGATCAGGATTTTTCTGGCATAGAGACCCGACGACGGATCTCTATGCCGGAAAACAAAAACGCTAGTGTGAAAGAGCCCTTATTCTTCTATCCGTTTTTTGCGGATCCGCAAAAAAACAGATGACAAACGGAAAGAATTCTTGTAAAATAGGATCTGCAAAAAACTGTCCTATTTTCGGATTATAGGAAAACAACGGACGTGTGAATGGACCCTAATAGAGAATGGCACGCCATAGTTATATGAAAAGATGCTCCAGAATTATTGCATGGTGTATGCATGTACTGACTAAAATGTCAGGAGAGGTTACTGGTCCTGTCCCATACCTTTTGATTCTTGCCACTATGAAGTATAGAGCAAGTTCTAATCTGGGGTACTGACCCTCATTGTGTGCCTGGTATAATTTATGGATTTATCCGGCTAAAACTCTGGAAACACAGATTGTGTAGGCCTATATAAAGAGCGTTGTCTGTATCATCTGTGGAAAGATTTAATTTTTAGATAATGTCTGAGATATATAGATGGGTATATACCATAAATCTTTAATTGAAATAAGAGACTGTATTCACACTTTATGAATGACATTATTTATGTGTGAAAAAATGGGCTCTGATCTCGGATAAAAGCTCTGATTGATTTTTAATTTTTTTTTCCCTGAAGGTAAGGCTACCCTGGATTCCTTTGGTATTACATTGTGTTTTTTTCCACAGAGTAGCATCAGAAAACATCCAGTAAAAAGGGTCGGACTTATTAAATGTGTAAATGTATGTCAGAAAGCATCTATGTCCATTGGCACTAATGTGATGTGAAACTGGATTGTCTTCTAATGTCCAGAGGCTAAGGTCTTGTATGGGACAGTGAAGAACATACAGATACTTTGCTATGGCTAATTATTCCCTAACCAAAGATTCTTTGGTTGAAACAATATAACTGCATTTTCATCTGGGAATTTATCTTTGTTTGTAGCCAGATCTCGATGAGATGTTGGCTATACCTTTTCTAGACTTGCGCATGCAAAAACGAACCAGTATGTGCACTTTACATGTTCTGTATGAAGATTTCTTCCTTCTGTACTTGGCTGTTTTCAGTAATTATAGTAACTACTTGGCTCATCAGACCCCATATATAACTATCTGTACTATACGGAGAGGTTACGGTCTGCAGGCTTCAATGTTTTTTTACTTATAAACAGTAGCTACACCTAATGGGGTTGTGCCATGTATACAATGTATCCCCTAGCCAAAGGCTGGGTGACGACTATCTCATCGGTGGGAGTCTGACCGCTAGGACCTCCATAGAACGGGGGTCCTATGTGCCCATCCTAATAGAGTAAAAATACCTGACCACTGTACAGGGTTCCCCAGTAGTCCCATAGAGAATCAATGAAGCAGCAGGACGCATGCTTGGCCTGCTGCTTTGTCAGATTGGGAACATGGTGCCCCCGTTCTCGGGATGGGTGGGGCTCCCAGTGGGTGGACCCCCCATCGATCGCTTAGTTATCCCCTGTGCCGCAACAAAGTTCAGTACAATGTTATCGAATGGTATTTTGACAAACCCCAGTTTGTAGTCTGCAACTTAAAGGGGTTGTGCAAGAATGTGACCAGTACCGCTTACTTGATAAGTGGTCACCTGACGCCAGGGGATCTGGATGCCACTGCAGGCAGCGCTTTACTGTGGTAATGTCGGAGCATCACAGGCCTGGAGGATAAGAAGTGGGAATCAGGTAGGTAATCTTCCCTTTACAGGTCTGGTAAAATGGGAGGGTTTGCTGACCCCCCCCCCCCATTCTTGGACATCCCCTTTAATGGTTAAAAATGTAAAAAACAAACCCTATGTAGTCAGATCATGCATTCAAACCGTATTCCGTCTGTCCTGCCCCCCTTCTTTTTGCTGAGAGACTGGCAGGTTAACAAGGAGTAGGGGAAAGATACAGGAGTATGACTGTAGAATCTGACTACACAGGGTTATTAAAAATAAAATAAATGTAAGACCCACTTAAGACTATTTGCAAAGTTACTTGTTTTTTTTATTTTAGTTCTAACGGAGCAATAAAAAAATTCTATTCATTTACACGGTAACTTGTTTGCAGTAAATACTCTTGTATTTTTCCATAGACAAACCTGCAGTTTAATAACAATAAGTACTACCTGATCCAGCTGCTTGAAGATGACAATGCTATAAATTTCTCCGTTTGGATGCGCTGGGGCAGAGGTGAGATATTTTTACCCTTGCGGCATAGCTTCATATCGCAGCTAGTCTTCTACCTCTTCACCACATCTCATTTTTAGTCTGTGGCAGGGAGTCCTGCAGGAGCTGTTGTTTAAATGTTTAAAATTATACGCTAGAGAGAGGCTTTTTCTTCAAGTTGTGTGCAGTGGAGTCTTCTAAAATAAAACTTCATTGATGAGAAGCCAAGTAACTGGAGGTGTATTTCCATTTCAGTGGGTAAGGTTGGGCAGCATTCTCTGGTATCCTGTGGAGGAGACCTACAGAAAGCAAAAGACGTCTTTCAGAAAAAGTAAGTCTGCTCTCAGTGGCTATTACAGTATTCTTGTACAATCTTTTCTTCTTTCTCAGGAAATGGAGCATTTATTGCATAGGTATTAATATGGCATTGGCGTCCCTAGTGTAGTATGTCTTATAGACTGAGTGCATGGTGGACCATTTGGCGCTCACCTGTGGCGGTTGTACAACGCTCTAGACCAGCATGTAGTAGTAGAGTAGTTGATTTGTATCCCTGGGTCCTCAAACTGGTGAATCAGCTGAGTATTCGATATCCAGAATGAAGGGCAAGATGAGCTGGTAGAAAGGGTCGGGCTGACCGTTATAGCACTGCAGGTAAATTCTCATAAATCCAGGTTATTAGGACAGCATTTCTGGAGCGTAACGCTCCCTTCTTCAGGTCCAGTCAAACATAAACCATTACAGACAACACGCCACATTTTAAAATGCATACCCCTTTTAATGGGGCATAGCTCACAAAGTCAAATAAAACCACACAAAAGTAAACATATACACACGTGGACAAAAATTGTTGGTACTCTTCCGTGAAAGAAAGAAAAACCCACAATGGTCAATAAAATAACTTGAAGCTGACAAAAGTAATAAATAAATAAATTACTGAAAGACAAACTAATGACCGTAGCCTGGACAAAGATGATGGTACCCTTAACTTAATATTTTGTTGCACAACCTTTTGAGACAATCAAGCAATTTCTGTAACTCTCAATGAGACTTCTGCATCTGTCCATAGGTATTTGTCTCCAGACTGCGTGTTTCAGCTCCTTCCACAGATGTTCATTAGGATTAAGATCAGGGGTCATGGAACTCCACTTCAGAATTGTCCAGTGCTTTGCTTTTAGCAGTCTTTGTTGGGTCATTATCCTGTTGGAGGACCCTTGACCTGCGACTGAGACCAAGCTTTCAGACACTGGGCAGCACATTTCGCCCCAGAATGCCTTGATAGTCTTGAGATTTCATTGTACCCTGCACATATTCTACGCCCTGTAGCAGATGGTGCAAAGCAGCCTCAAAACATAACCGAGCCTCCTCCATGTTTCACAGTAGGTATAGTGTTCCTTTCTTTGTATTCTTCATTTTTGCATCTATAGAGTTAATCTGACTTGCCAAAGGTCCAGTTTTGTCTCATCTGTCCAAATGACATTCTCCCAGCAGCTTTATGGCTTGTCAGTATGCATTTTGGCAAATTCCAGTCTTCCATTAAGTCCACTTTGGCTAGGACAGAGACGGATGGTGTGATCTGTGACACTACTTTACCATGACCTTGGAGTTCACCTCTAATCTCTTTAGAAGTTGCTCTGGGCTCTGTTTGCCATCATACTGTCCGTCGCTTCAATTTGTCATCAATTTTCCTACGTGAGGTTGGCTGCAGTCCCGTAGACCTTAAAGGACTTCTGTCATCACGTTTTGACATTATAAGCTGTCTGACATTAGCTATGTGCTAATGTCAGAGCAGCTTGATAATGTCTTTTTTACAAAAATCCGAGTTATATTGGGCCAAAACGCACTTTTATAATATGTAAATTAGCCTCTAGGAGCAGGGGGGGGCTTTGCCCTGCTCCTAGAAGCTCCGTGCGGCAACCTGCTGGCACGCCCCTTCTTACTTTGAGTGACAGTGCTGGCAGCGATCCTCCGGCACTGTCTCCTTCAGAAATCCAGCGCCTGCACGGCCGCTCTGTATCCGGCGCAGGCGCGGTGAGCAGAGGACGCTGGTGCCTGCTGTGCTCTGCTCACCGCGCCTGCGCCGAATACAGAGCGGCCGTGCAGGCGCTGGATTTCACAAGGAGACAGTGCCAGAGGATCGCTGCCCGGCACTGTCACTCAAAGAAGGAAGGGGCGTGCCAGCAGGTTGCCGCACGGAGCTTCTAGGAGCAGGGCAACGCCCCCCCTGCTCCTAGAGGCTAATTTACATATTATAAAAGTACGTTTTTTGGCCCAAATATAACTCGGATTTTTGTAAAAAAGACATTATCAAGCTGCTCTGACATTAGCACATAGCTAATGTCAGACAGCTTATAATGTCAAAACGTGATGACAGAAGCCCTTTAAACTTCTGAATAAAATGTGCAGCAGCTGTTTGGCAATGGTCTTATAGCCTTTACTTTTCTTTCTAATCTCCTGAGACAACGCTCTCCCTAGCTTTCTTTGGTCCGTGTTCAATGTGGTACTCACCCTGATACTAAACAGCACAGTGACTACTTTTCACCATTTAAAAAGGCAGACTGAGATTCTAATTGCAGGACACACCCTTAGTTTGAAGTTTTTTAAAAAAAAATTAACTTTTTTTTTCAACTCCAGTTGTGTTGGTGTGTATGTGGTGCACTTAAACTAACCTGATACATATCAGTCTTTGAAGTGACTCTGTTTTCAAATTATGCACCCCTCTGCAGAGTCGGGAGAGTGCATTCTCTTTCATGTGATGTTTGTAAGAAAAACGGAACACTACATACAGAGAGAGATGGAAAATAGTGAGAGATGCGTAGTGAAAAACACACAGAGACAATGTAAAGTAACAGGTTTAGACAGACACACAGCTATGTAAAAGGCAGAAACATACCAGCATCAAGACACAGAAAGCAGTTTGGCGCAGATAGAGAATAACCTAGTGCCACTGAGCAAGATCTACACAGGCAAGCTGTAAAGAGAAACCAGGTGCAAGAGAATGCTCTTTCACAAAGTAGGGGAACTGAGCATCATCGAGCAGACGGGTCGTAACTACGGGATGCAGGAGTGTAATCAAGGCGAGGGAGACTTAAGAAGTAAGTAGATACTATAGAACAGTGTAACAACATTTATTACAGTATATTAGACATTTATGAAACCTGCACAATGCTTTTAAAGCGGACCCAACTCAGGGAACCGGAATACCCCTTTAAGATGTCTCTACGGTCAAATTATTTCCAGTCTCTTCTAGAGGTACCGTCATTTTTGTCCAGACCAGTTTCATTCACTTTTACATGAATTGATTTGCTACAATGGTGGCGTCCCATGACAGTACCGCGCTGAGCTCTTTACAACAACCCATTCTTTTACAAATGTCTGTAAAGGCAGACTACATAGCTAGGGGATGGATTTTATACACCTGTGGTAATGGGACTGAATAAACAAATAAATATGACACTGAATAATAGCTCATCTTTTGTATATATAAATGGGGAGATCAAGTGGAGTCACATGTAGCATCATCCTCACAACTGCTCCTGCTCTGTGATTAACCCTTCTTTTGTCATTTCCGATGTTGGAGGAACCTTTATATCTTCATCACTGGTTTATGTACACAGGTACTGAGCTGCCAAGACTGCTATAACACACAAGCAGGTCCATATGTGAGATGATTTGGAGCTGTATATACAGTGTGTTTTACAGCGTAGACTGATAACTTGGAAGTTGCTTGACATCCTATAAATCCAGAGAACTGGGGTCTCAAATTCACAGTTGTGAATGGAGCGTAATGTGCATGTCAGTCCACCTCTCTATTCACTTCTATGGGCCTGACAATGTGCTGTTTGTCAGTCCCCCGACAGTGAATGGAGCACTGGACCAATGCGCACTACTGGTCCATTGGAACGGGGGACGTAGGGACTGCCATTTTCTGGATCAGTGGCGTCCCAGTGCTTGGACCCCCACGTCATGCATTTATCATGTAGCTTGTGTATAGATAATAGATACTGTTTGTGGGCTAACCCCTTTAATAGGCTGACATTCCAGTTCTAAGACTGCACTGGGACTTCCACTTTTGAAAGTTAAAGGGGTTGTCCCATCTGGCTGTTTGCATGGCGAGTTAGGACTAAGCACAGGCCCCAGGTGGGCTCTACAGAAACAGAGGTATGATGGCCTGCTCCGCTGTTTCCAGAAGCCCTGCCACCTGGGGACGGTGTTTAGTCCCATCTCATTGTGGAAATGGCAAGATGGGACAACCCCATTAAATCACACTTTCTAAATAGAATCAAGCTGCATGAAGTTGTAACTTTGTAAATATATTATAGTCCAGAGCTGCGCATTTTAGACTTTGGTACTGAAATCGTTCACAGATCCCTGCTTATTCAGTGTTTGAACAAACTACTGCATTATTGAAGTTTAACCCTTTCCCTGCCAAGGACTTCTTTCATATATCCACTTCAGCAGCCAAGGATGTATTTTAGATGTTCTTGCTACTGATGGCTGGATCTCATGCTCTAAGATGCTAGCCATGATACATCTCAAATTATGGCAGTTAGCTGCGTGAAGACGTCTAGTGAGCACACGACCGCCACTTCCGGTTTCAGTAACGTGACTGTGCGTGCGCACTAGCTGGAAATGAAGGCAAAGATCTGCACATGCGCTGTTCTGCCCTGGAGTGCACAGCATCTCAGCGCTAGACCAGAGGGTCTAGTGCTATCAATCTAAAGGCATAGGGGCTTGATCAAAAGGAGGGGGGAGTCAATATGAGGCAACAGAGGTGTAGCTGAAGCAGTGCTCGGACGACATAAGCCCGCCCTCCAATTGCTTGAATACCCTATTTGCATGTTTCTAAAAGTAGATTTTTCTCCACCACCTAAACAACTACAGAAGTGTCCTCAACCCTAGGGTTGATCTGGGTGACAGAGCCTCTAAAGGTTTTTCTGAGATTTGTTTTGCTCTCTTTTGCCACCTGCTGTTCATTTTGTATTTTTGAAGATTTTGTCTCCTTTTTACAGATTTTTTTTGAGCCCTTTGTAAACCTCAAAGGTCACAGCTGACCCCTCAGATTTGTATTTTTAAATGCCTGTTTTTTTTGTCATCTATTGCCCTTTTTACAGTAGCTGTAAACCTGGGGGACGGGGGTCTTTTATTTTACTCATTTATACTTGTTACCTACAGGAATACATTTTGTTAGTTAATTATATAGAGCATTATATTAGGTTTAGGAATTTATCACTGTTCATTAGGATTACAGTTTGTGTATGGGGATGAAAAATGATATGCTACATCATTTCCCAATACTTGCATGCAAAAGGTGCACTTCTTTAACACATGCAGCATTCAATATAAACACGTGGTATGTATGAACTGCTCACGTTTGGGTTTTTTTTGTATTTTTTATATAGCAAGGACTTTACTGAACTACGCATTTTAGGCTGAGTTCACACTTCAGTTATTTGGTCAGTTATTTCCATCAGTTATTGTCAGCCATAACCAGTTGCCGGTAAAAAACACAGCTGCAGATCTTTCCATTCTACCTTATTTCTGTGGAGGCTTCACTAGGGGTGTTGGCTCACAATAGCCGATGGAAATAACTGACCAGTTAACTGAAGTGTAAACTCAGCCTCAATTGCAAATTTGAATTCTCATCTCATTTTTGCTTACAATGACTGCTTGCTGCAAAGTCTCATGATGGTGGTTGTGTGTGTTATTAGGTTATATTTTTATATACTATGCCTGTTGTTGCGTATTAACTTCTGCTTGGATGTGATTTTAGGTGCAATTGTTTGTTTTGTTGCATATTTGTAAAATAATTCCTGTTTGTCACAGTTACATAAAGGTGGCCATGGCTGTCAACAGCTGGTCAAGGCAAAAGCAATCATCAGGTTGTTTGCTTCCAGGAAATACTGTACATAGGTTTTGGGAGCGTACTTATTTTTCAATAAGTATAATCCCAGTAAATTCCCAGCTTAAAGGGGTTTTCCGAATTACTATGGTTTTTAACATATATCCTTATATAGTTGCTTATCACTAGAAATGAGCGAATTGAAGTTGACAAAGTGGAGTTCGATCCGAATTTCAGGAAAAATACCATTCGTACTGAATCAGAATTTCCTCACGCTTCGTGGTAACAGAAACACGTTTTTTCCTAAAATGGCTGCTGCATGTGAGAGGACATTGAGCAAAGAACTCTGGGAACGAGGGATCACCCACAATGCCATGCATGCAGCCAATCAGCAGCCAGCCAGCCCTGTGATGTCACAGCCCAATAAATAGCCTCAGCCATCTTGGATTCAGCCATTTTTCAATGTACTTAGGGCAGGGAGAGACGTTAGCAGGCGCTAGGGAATGAGAAGTTCAGGGAAAGATCATTAGAAGTGTAGGGAAAGGATAGGGAGGAATAATTCCACACTATGAAAGGAGAACAGGGTCCAATAGGGGAGTGTACAGCCTGCGTAATAGGAGCAATCCTATTACACTTGCTGCACTGACTAGGGATCCAAATTGCCATTATACTGCTGCTTTAGGGCCCTTTCACACGACCATATGCCCTCTGAGACATACGGTCCGTGAGCGGGCCATATGTCCCGAAGCTCGTGCCTCATAGATTACAATCATGCTGTGCACGTCTGTCCACCCGCTGGGCTATTGTCCGACGTGCACAGCATCATTGTAATCTGTGATGCTGTGCGCTCCCATGTGCCTGTTCAATGCTGCTCTGGGACATATGGCCCGCTCACGGACTGTATGTCTCGGTGGGCATACGGTCGTGTGCAAGAGGCCTTAACGTTTTCAATAGAGGATACCTCTGTAATTCCAGCAAAACGTTCCTGTTATTGGGGTGCAAGTGCTATGTGATACAGCCATTAACAGGGTTTATTACCAGGAAATATTTCTACGTCTTATTAGCCGTTGTGTGGTGCAGTTATATGTTCTAAAGCATGGGTCAGCAACCTCCGGCACTCCAGCTGTTGTGAAACTACAATTCCCAGAATGCTCCATTCATTTCTATGGGAGGTCTGAGAAGAGCAGAGCAAGTATGCATGCTGGGAGTTGTAGTTTCACAACAGCTGGAGTACCGGAGGTTGCCTACCCATGTTCTAAAGCATTTTCTGGGGTGTATTAGTGGGATAAAAGGGCTTATTAATCGTTGTGTGATGAAGTGACAATTACAGCCTTTTTTGGATTGTATTAGTGGAAAAAAAAGGGGCTTATTAGCCTTAGTGCGGTTACAAAATTACAGCCTTATTTGCAGTTCAGTGGTGCAGTTATATGTTTTAAATCCTTTTTTGTGGTGTATTAGTGGGGGGAAAAAAGGATTGTTTGCCGTTGTGCAGTGAAGTGACAAAATTACAGCCTTTTTTGGGGTGTATTAATTTCCTTTTTATTTATTCCTTTGATCTAACAGTATGTCAGACAGAGAAGTGCCAGGCCCTGCACAGGGGAGGCGCAGAGTCCTAAATGTTTCTGGTGCAGGCACAGGTCGCAGCAGAGTAAGGGGCGTGGCAACAGAGGTCACTTCGAGATGCCTGAGCTCCCGGTGGCCGTGAGTCAGCAGGGTGACAGCAGTGGGAGGTCGGGAGCCAAACGTGCCTGGCGTAGACAACTCGCTTCTCAGGAGCCTACCTGCCCGGAAAGTAGTGGTACAGGGGTTCACGGAGGCAGTGGCCGTAGCAGTCAGTCAGTGCAGTCAGTGTTGGGGGTAAAATCACCTACCCGGCAGTATGACAGTTTTTTGTTAAGCCACCGGAGGAGGTGAACATGGCCATTTGCCGAATCTGTGGGAGGAAGGCGAAGCGTGGCCAGGGTGCCAATGTTGGCACCACGGCCATGCGTCATCATAAAGTGGCCTGGGAGAACCGTGACTCCGATGTGGTGGTTCAGCCTGCCGCAGCAACCACTGCATCACCCAGTGGCACGCACCCGATTTCAGGCAGTCAATGCTCCCACCCCTCAGCCAAAGGAAGCTTTCTGTCCTTCCCATCATCTACTGGTCCTAATGCTCCTGCTCCTTGTCCTCGTCCTGCGACAATGTCCGCCTCTGCCTCCTCATCCACCACCGTGTCCTCAGCCTCCACTGCAGGGTCAATACACAGTGCTCCTCCAGCATACCACATGTGCAGGGCACGGCGATGTCACGCTATTCTATACCTCGTTTGCCTCAAAATCAGAACCATGGTGACTGACAACAGGAAGAACATAGTGTCGGCGCTGCATCAAGTAGGGCTGAGCCATGCGCCCTGCATGGTGCACGTGTTCAATCTGGTTGTCAAGTGGTTCCTGAAGTCTTCCACCCATCTGCAAGACATCATAAAAATGGCCAGGAAACTTTGCATGCACTTCAGTCAAGCACACCCTCCTTGAGCTGCAGCGGCAGAACGGCTTACCCCAACATAGGCTGATATGCGACTTTTCCACCCGTTGAAATTCCACCCTCCATATGTTGGACCGACTATACAAACCCAGAAAGGCCATAAACGATTTCTTGATGATCCAAGCGGACAGGAGTACTCCCCTGTGTAACTTCGATGTCAGCCAGTGGCAGCTCATGTGTGACACCTGCCGTTTGCTCAGGCCCTTTGAGGATGCCACGTTATTTGTCATTCGCCAGGACTACGGGATGAACAACGTCATTCCACTGCTACATATCCTGGAACAGATGCTGGCAAATCTGGCTCGTCAAGGGACTGGAGACGGGGCGCCTACATCTTATGGCCACATGGGCCTTGTGGGGGCTGAACTGGAGGAGAAGGAGGTCATTGGAGCACAAGCAATGTGTAGTGAAATGGGTGGTTTTTCTACACAGGTGACAGGAAGGGAGGAGCAGTATATTAGAGAATGGAGTACCGCACACTGTTTTACTCTTCCCGGTGCCAGCAAAGACCTGACGGTCATCCAACAATAGTATAAATATGTGGCACACAGAATATTCTTTGCAATGTAAAGTTAATTTTATTTAGTGATTTTCACAATAAGAGGTTCATGATCCAGTTTATAGTGCTGCGTAACCACTATCCATATATGAGCCGGACGTTTCGGTCCATAGGGACCTTCTTCAGCGGCTTGGAGTTTCTGTGGTCAGAGATAAATGGATGGAGGAGGAGCAAGAGGAAGACGAGGCAGATTACCCAGGCACACCGTGGCAGTGTGCAGTGGAGATGGAGGCAGGGAGTCCCACCGAGTCACTTGCGCAAATGGCCCGCTGCATGATTACTTGCTTGGGTAGTGACAGCCGAATTGTCACCATTCGGCCAAGGGATGTCTTCTGGCACTTTACCTTGTTGGACCCTCGCTGCCTGGTCCAAAATGGGGCCCTTTTTTACACCCGCTAAGAGAGAAGATAAACTGAACTACTATAGAGACATCCTGTGTAGCCGCTGCCTATCTACGCCATCGTCCATTTTTACGCAGGTATGAGTGGGGGGGCCCTCTGCGCTCATGTTCCCATGCAATGGCTGCTGTGGCAAGATGGGGGTTTAGGGGCAGTTCCAGCTCCATCAGCAGCAACTTGAGTCTAGAGTCGCTGATGAGAGGCTTTCTTAACCCGCCTAGTGAAGTAACTACTCACCAGCAGCAGCAGCTAGACCTGGAGCAGAACCTGAACCAGCAGGTGGTGGCATACCACCCCACATTGAAGATCTGCTGGACTACTGGGCAGCCAAACTGGATTTGTGACCCCAAGGAGAACTCACCTGTCCACCCAAAATGTGGAGAGACTGACCTTTGTCAAGATGAATCAGGCGTGGATAAGCCATGTTTTCCACCCTCCAATGCCTGATGCATCAGATTAGATCATTTATGCTGCCTCACCCAAACCTTGACAAAAGAGACAGGTTTCTTCTGGCTATCTGCCTCAGCTACTATTCTGATGCTGCCACATATCTGATGCAAAGTGCTCCTTCTTTCACCCACCATCGTCAGCGGGTAATGTTATTGCCCCCCCCCCCCCCTCCCCCACACACTCTCTCACCGGGTCACTCTGTGGCCTCCTCATGCTGCTGCCAAATCACCACTTTGTGGTCTCCTCATGCTGCTGCTACCTCAACACTATGTCACTGGGCCACTCTGTGGTCTCCTCATGCTGCTGCCACTTAACCACTCTGTGGTCTCCTCATGCTGCTGCAACATCACTACTCTGTGGTCTCCTCATGCTACTGCCACCTCACCACTATGTCACTGGGCCACTCTGTGGACTTCTCATGCCTGGTCCCACTCTCCCCACTCCATGACTGGGCCACTATTTTCCCCTTTTGGCCTGGTAGACATCATCATTTATTTGACACATCTTCTGATCTGTCAGAAGGAAGGAAAAATGAGACGCACAACAGATCCTGTCTATGTAGCAGTTGTAAGACCTGTATGACATGGTCCCTATTTTGCATCAGAATTGGCTTATGATTTTCTAGCCAAAAGCAGGAGTGGGTACAAACAACAGAAGACATGCAGATATTCCATTCACATGTCATCTCTGTTTTTGGCTGTAGCAATACTGATGGATTACTGACCAAATGCTGACCGAGTGAAGGCGGATGCTCAACAGACAGGATCCGATTTTTGGGGTTATTGTTCTGACGGATCAGAGGAAGGGCAAAATAATCGGTGACGTCAACACAAACTTACTGCTAACACTCTCTCCACTCTGTCGGGGGGGCTCTACTTGTATAAGTGTTTAATAGAACAGGTTCTGTACACATCTATGTGGAATCAGCTGACAAAGGTGTAAAAGGAGTGCGCTTCTTCTTGACTCTAATATTGACGTGTAAGGCTGAGTTAATACTTGAGTTATTTGGTCAGTTTTGGCCCTGTAACTGCCCAAATAAGTGAAGTGTGCAGTGATTCTAAGAGTAGCGCCTGTCATCTGCATGTCATACGGACTCGCAGTATTATTTCGCTACAGCAAGGCACAGTGTTCTACACCACTAAAAAGGCTCTCTGCAGCCAGGAAATAGCTGTTTTTACGCGATTCACCATGAATAAATTCTGATCGAATCAAATCTTTTCGGAAAATTCGGTGAACCAGCCGAATCAAATTTTTGAGAAATTCGTTCATCTCTACTTATCACATGTACTACATCTTCCTAATGCTTTCTTTTCAATTTGAACTCATTTTCACCATGTAAACCAATCATTTTGGTCTCCTGTATGTAGCACTTCGTGTTGCTATATCCAACCACACCCATGATGCACTTCTCCTTTCTCTGCCACAGCTCCAGCACGGTCTCTAACACCCAGCTAGTTTATACCTCCTCTCACCTAGCTAGTTACATTTCCTCTATTACTGCTTCTGTTGCTGCTTTGATGCTCCCAATGAAATAACATCCCAGGAAATAAGGATCTGATCGATATGGTCATGTAACCACAACCCAAAACGGTAGGAGCAATAACAGTAAAATAAATACATTACAAAATTACAGCTACCTTCAAAAATGATTGTTAAAGGTTGTATATTCAAACATAAAAACCCTTTTAAACCCCTTTTGGTCTTTCCATTGCCGGTAATTTTATGAAGCTATGTGCATGTAAATTTAGGCCTAAGTGGTATTTATGAATTCTTCACATGTTGAACTTTTATTTTTACGAGATGTGGTGCATATACCGTAACTTTCTGCTCGGATCACACTTCTAGCCAGTATTATCATCTTTTATCCATATTTTTGTGAAAAATGTAGTTATGGACCAAAATTGCGTGAAGCTGTCTGCGTGTATGAAGTGTCGAGTGGCATCGTGACAATATGCCAGGTGTCTACTTTCAGAAAATATATTAGTATTGGGGGTCAGTTTGATTAGTAATTTAAGTTTTAGGGTGGGTTCACATTAGCGTTAGAAATTCCATTATATAAAGGGATTTTAGGATGGAATGCAAACGGAACCCTTTAGGAGGCATTCTGTTTTGCTCCGTCCTAATACATTTCTATGGACACAAATAATGGTTATATTTTGTTCCGTCATACATGACGGGGGAAAAAATTCTGTCGACAGGACTTTTTTTCTGCCATTTATAACGGAACAAAACAGGACGGAATTGTTAACGCTAATGCGAACCCACCCTTATTTATACATTTCAGAACTGCAAAATTCCCCTAGCTACCAAAGTTGTAAAATGTCACTGGTAGTGAAAAGGTTAACAAGGTTGTGTCTGATAACGAGCTTTTTAACTATTTCCATTGGAAACTAGCAGAATTGTGAATACTGCTCAGGACTATAATATAGTTTATAGATATGGAATACAATATATTTACAACTTTTACTGCAGATCATATTTATATATCAGCTGGAAATTGATTTTCAAAGGTGGACGTTTTCAGGTTTTCAGGTTCATGCAAAGCCTCAGATCTGTCTGGTCAGCTCCGTTTCCATCACAATCATTTTTATTGCTTGGTGGTAGTAACCTTACGTTTCAGCTCATTGTTGTATTTTTCCAGGTTTTTTGATAAGACAAAAAATCTTTGGACTGAACGTGCTGATTTTGAAAAGGTACCTGGTAAATATGATTTTCTGCGTCTGGATTATAACTCAACCATAAAGGTAAGCGAAACCTTCAGCTAACAAAAAGAATAAGGAGATCAATTTTGGTTAAACACTTCAGGATAAAAACTCTCGTGCCTAGTGCAGGACATCTAGAGAAACACAGACCCTTTATGGAAATCGTTGGGAGTAGTCACTTAACTTTGCTAGATTTTTTTCTTTAAAGGGAGTCTGTCACCACATTTTCACGTTTTAAACAGTTCACATAGCGCTGTAGCCTAACCATAGATGATTGAAATGGTACCTTTCTTTGTTTCTGTTGAGCTTCAAAACAGGCAAAAACGCACTTTAATTCATATGTAAATGAGGGCTCGCAAGTGCCCAGGGCGGGGTTACCGTTGGGCCCAGGCTGCTCGGCCTCTTGGGCTCATATCCCCGCCCCATCCTCTGCCTCAGCCCGCCCTTCTGTTCCCTGGTGTTCGTCTTCTTTCTATTGCGATACAGTGATCTCACGATGCCTGCGCTCTCCCTCACTGGGTCAGGGCATGCGCAGTAGCGACAGTGAAGCCGTGCCCACAATGGTCATCGCAGTGCGCATGCCCTGGCCCAGTGAGGGAGAGCGCAGGCATCGCGAGATCACTGTATCGCAATAGAAAGAAGACGAACACCAGGGAACAGAAGGGCGGGCTGAGGCAGAGGATGGGGCGGGGATATGAGCCCAAGAGGCCGAGCAGCCTGGGCTCCAACGAAGTAAACCCCGCCCTGGGCACTTGCGAGCCCTCATTTACATATGAATTAAAGTGCGTTTTTGCCTGTTTTGAAGCTCAACAGAAACAAAGAAAGGTGCCATTTCAATCATCTATGGTTAGGCTACAGCGCTATGTGAATTGTTTAAAACGTGAAAATGTGGTGACAGACTCCCTTTAAGGCTACATTCACACGTCCGTGTGTGTTTTGCGGATCCACATCGCCGGCACTCTCATAGAAAATGCCTTTTCTTGTCAGCAATTGCGGACAAGAATAAGACATGTTCTATATTTTTCGGTAACGTGATTGTGGACCCGGGCAGGACATCGTCTGTCCCCATTGAAATGAATGGGTCCGCAATTCCGTTCCGCAAAATGCGGAACAGAATTGCGGACGTGTGAATGGAGCCTAATGCCTAGTTCTAAAACTTTGTATCTATAAACGAAGTCCCACCATTACATGATTTTTATGATATTATGCCAAGTTGAACATTCTTTCCCCTAATGCTATTGTGTGTGATGTGAGAAGGGTGTAGAATAGTTTAGGCTAAGAATGTGCAACTTACAGAATGCTACCTAGTGTGCACTTCATATTTTGCAGTCACATAGTTTGTTCTGTTTTGAGGTTATTTAGATAAAGCTCGCTATGTCTGTCTTTCCCATAGGAAGAAGAAAATATTGTGGAGGTGGATAAGCCAGCTGTAGTTCCTAAAGTGGAGTCCAAGCTAGATAATTCAGTTCAGGAATTGTTGACGCTCATCTGTAATTTACAGAACATGGAGGAAACTGTGCTGGAGATGAAGTATGACACTAAGAAAGCTCCTCTGGGTGAGACAGCATGTTCAGATTTTCAATAAAATGAACGTTTAGTTTCCTAAGAAAAAATCTACAAGCCGACATATCTTTGGGTTCTTGTCTAGGAAAGCTAACTGTGGAGCAGATCCGGGCTGGGTATAGTTCCCTCAAGCGTATAGAGAACTGTATCAAGAAACAAAAATTTGGTAAAGAACTTGTGGAGGCTTGCAATGAGTTTTACACCCGGATTCCTCATGACTTTGGGTTAGTAGTTTACATTACCTCATGTTCATACAGTACGTGTCTTTATGTCATATAGCAACTAAATTGACATGTGTTGCTTATGTGTAGGCTGAAGACACCTCCTCTGATAAGGACAGTACAAGAACTAGTCTTGAAAGTGCGTCTACTTGAGGTAAGAGTTGGAGCACATCCCTATAAACACATCAGTTTTCCCTTTCTATGAAAGTAATAATAGTTGACTTTGTTGGACCAGATATTTCCCGTATTGGCTGTTGTATTACATGGCAACTATTCCATTCTGGCTTCTAGTGGAGGAACCAAGTGGGGTCTGTCCTGTTCGATGGCCTAGTACAGCATAATGACAGGGATTGTCATGATGAGCCAGCCCCCTTAAATATCCTAATATTTGGCCATGTTCATATTACCAGACTGCGTTTCCATTAGTCGTCAGGCAAGTGTTCTGTTCATTCCCCAGTTAATATTAATTTTTCGTTAATGTCCGCCACTGCCATACCCATAGAGATTGTCATCCATTTGTCACAGACATTAAATGTCATTTAGTAAGGATTATCAGGGGTAAATAAGTATCATTTTCTACAGCACTTTACCTAGCACAGTATTTGGTAACACAAGCCATCACATAGATATGGGCATGTTGCCCTTATGTAACTGCAGACAGGAGCGTAGAGCCAGATCACAAAGTCAGTATATAATACAGTAAGTTCTGCAAGATTGGCTCTACTTTTTGCCAGCATCAAGCCTTTCTTATTCTACTGAGATGTGCTGCAGAGATCTTAAGGATAGGTGATCAATATCAGATCGGTGGGAGTTCGGCAACCCCACCCATCAATTGTTTCTGGATGCCACCACGGCAAAATCTATACAGTGTAAGGAGCAGGGGCATCAGGCTTCATCAACTGTGTAGCTTTCTGCTTGAATAGAAGCTGAGCTGCCATACTCCACCCCAGCCAATAGACAGTGTACAGAGATGTCTGCCTACAGCTCCACACTCTGTGTAGTTTCCAGTGCCTGCGTCTGAAACAGCTAATCGGTGAAGGTGCCAGATGTCAGACCCCCACAATCTTATATTCTCAGGGTAGGTCATCAGTATCCGCATCCTGGAAAACCGCTTTAATTGTTAATTACTATTAGATCTGACCCTAACAAAAGTCTGTAAAGGTCATTATAGCACATGTCTAATTATCATTAAAATACCGTCATTTAACCCCTTTATCTTTCTAGGCTTTGGGCGATATACAGATTGCTGTAAAGTTAGCCAGTTTAGATCTCCGGTCCCACGAGCATCTAGTGGACAGACAGTACAGACAGTTACACTGCAATTTGGAGCCTTTAGACAAAAAGTCAAGTGAATTTCAGGTAAAAGTCGACTGTTAAACAAACAAAAATAAGAAATAAACTGTAGCATGTAAAGGATGAGGCCAAATAAAGTATTTTATTTCTTTGTAAACTGTATATGAAAAAAGCCTAAATGTACTCCAGTCAGGTTATTTATGTTATAACTAGAGATGAGCGAATTTCCGCTTATGAAATTCGTTCACACTTCGTTTGTTGGTAAAAAGGTGAATTGGGTTATGGATTCCCTTACCACGGACCATAACGCAATTCTATGACTAAATGCCTTTAGAGGCATTCCGTTATTCATTTCGTCATAGTAGAAGTCTATGGTCTGCAAAACGGATCCGTCCCGTTTCCTCTATGTAGGAGAGTCCTCTCCAGCATAACGGAAAGAGAACAGATCAGTTATGCAGCCCATAGACTTCTACTATGACGAAATGAATAACGGAATGCCTCTAAAGGCATTTAGTCATAGAATTGCGTTATGGTCCATGGTGACAGAATCCATAACACAATTCACCTTTTACCAACAAATGAAGTGTGAACGAATCTCATAAGCGGAAATTCGCTCATCTCTAGTTCTATGATTTTCTAGATTCAGTTCTTCCATGTTTTCACAAACTCTGCTTGCAATAATTTGATGTGAATATTCAACAAAACCCAGCTTTTATAATTGCGCTGTAGCCCTAATAGCCATCACGTGACCAGGATTTTCGGCCTCTGCCTATACACAGTGAAGGTTACCGTTCACTGAATGAAAGCAGAGATCTTGTAAACCATGAAGTATTCATGCACAAAGTATGTTTGAAGGTGTCCAAACTTATCGTTCTATAATAAATAAGCTGTATTTGTTAAAACCAAAAAAAAAAAAAAACACTTCTAAACTTTGTGATTTGGTTATACCCACTTTGGTTCTTGTGATCAGTGCTGGATGACTGACCTTTTCCATTATTTATCATCCAATAGCTTATTGAGAACTACTTGCAAAGCACCCATGCTCCAACCCACAAGGACTACACCATGACACTGTTGAATGTTTTCTGTGTACAGAAAGAGACTGAAGACAGCTTTCGAGAAGATCTACCCAACAGGTCTGTTCTGTACTTCTAATGTGTTAAAGAGAATAATATCCAATTAATCTTTTAAAGGGAAACTGTCAGGTTGAACTGGTGTCTGAGCTGCAGATAGCATATTATAGAGCAGGAGTTGCTGAGCAGATTGATATATATTTTTGTGGGAAAAGACTGCCTCCCATCATACCCCAAGCCTCACATCAGACCCCCAAAGTCTCCATCAGCCTTAGATCATCTTCCCACCCTCCATTAGCCTCAGAGCAGCCCCCATCAGACCCCCCAGTCTCCGATCAGCCCCCATCAGACCACCCAGTCTCTGATCAGCCCCCATCAGACCACCCAGTCTCCGATCAGCCCCCATCAGACCACCCAGTCTCTGATCAGCCCCCATCAGATCCGCCAACCTCAGATCCGGCCCCCCCCCTCCCCCCAGAATCTAGTCAGACCCGCTCAGCCTGCACTTCTTCAGATCGGACCTCCAATCAGACGTTTTAAAAAAAAAAAACATAAACTTACCTCTCCAGCTCCGGTGCATAAATGAGTAAACCGGATGCTTAAAATACAGGATCCGTTTTTTTCTTTATTTTTTGGTTATTTTGAAGGATCAGAAGAACAGAAAAATAAACGGTGATGTGAACCTAGCCTAACATTGGTGTGCCAAAAAGAAAAAGCTTTGAATTCTTGAAAGCCAGCTTCAGTGATGTTCTGACGTGTGAGCCCATCACCTATGTAACCATAGCAAGCCAGAGGCCTCTTCTGTGGGCCTACTTAGCATAGATGGTTTAAAGAAGAGGCATCTAGCTTGCTCTCACTCTAGGTGATAGATCCCCCTCTGACTCCCATTAGGAGGTGTAAATGAGATTTTGGCTTTTGCTTACAGCCGGTCATTGGAGCACTTTAACGTTGCAGAAAATGTGAGATTTTTCTTCATATACTTTGTTAATGAATATAACCATCTGCTTTACTTCCACAGGATGCTTTTGTGGCATGGATCTCGTTTGTCTAACTGGGTTGGCATACTTAGCCAGGGCCTCCGCGTTGCTCCTAAAGAGGCTCCAGTAACTGGGTACATGGTATGTAACATTCTGCAGGATTTAGTGCATTATTACCACCCTCCAATGTTGCACCCCGTTAAGGTCCATAGTAGTCTTATCACATGTGTGCCGTGAGTCTTTTAGAGTAGCTTGTGGTATTTTATGTATTACTTATTTACATGGTTTAATCATGAACAAATTCTGTTAGAAGAGGGTGGAAAAAAGACCCTACAGTATGCTAAAACTGCAGTCTATTATCTGGCACACAGAATACCAAAGGCTACATTATATTTCAGTATGAAATATCTACGATACACAATTATGATAAACAGGGATTAAAAGTTGGCAAATAGGTAATGGTATAAGGCAATTTTGATGCCTGTTTCTGTGTGAGATAAATGTTTAAAGGGGTATTCCTATCACAGACAATGAGCCATATCTCACCTACACCGAGAGCAGAGCGGTGGCTGGAGGACCCTGGGTTTTCCGGGGTCTGGCCACTGCCAAGCGTTCTCCCCATACAAGTGAATGGGAGCGCACCGCACGTGCGTGCTCACCACTCCCATTGATTTCTATGCGGCTGATGGAAATATCCCCATAGAAATGAATGAAGGGAGGCTGCACATGCACAGTGCGCCCTCTACAACTTTCTAGGCCCTGGTCTTGGGGTAGGCGCGGGTCCAAGAGGTGGGACCCGCACCTATCAGACAATGGGGGCATATCCTAGCGATTTTGTCTGTGGTGGGAAAACCCCTTTAAGGGACTTGTAGGAGTCCATTACATAATCTCTCTGCTTTACAATGGTTAGTGCCAGTGCTTGCACTCTACTTTTTCCATCCTACGCTTTCTTGCTTTCTGCTATGATTCAGTGAAATGAAGCACCTAACCTCTGGAATTGCCAGGGAATTGTTTCATAATATATGCAATTTCTCTCTAGTTTGGAAAAGGAATATATTTTGCTGATGTCTCCTCAAAGAGTGCAAATTATTGCTTCACAACTCGAGATAAGAATGTGGGAATTATTCTGCTATCAGAGGTAAGGCCAACTGTTATGTGGATACTCGATTGGGGTAAAACAGTTATTTTATGTATACATTTCAATTTACATGATGGATCTTGTCTAACGTTAGCTGGATTTGGTATCAATTTAGTATTGATCCAAGCCCTCTAAATCTTAGTCCAGCCATACATGTTAGCTGTCTGTACCACCCCACCCACCTCATACTAATGTCCACCATGGCATGTGTTCTCAACAGGTAGAGGGGAGAAAGCCTCTGCTGGACTCCTCTGGCAGCAGCTTATCTCCCTAAGTGAAAAAAAATCAGGCAGCTGAAATTCAACTACTTCATCCTTATCACCCCCCTCCCAAAATCTGCAATCAGGGGGATAGTCAGGATACCTCCATACACATTAGATGTTTGACAGCCAACAATTTATCTAATGTGTATGACTGGCTTTACACCAACATATGTAGGTAATCAAGTATTGGCATAAAATTAGTGCCCAGCTTCCAGCAGTTTTAGTTGATACTTATTAGTGACACACTGATTCTAGAACTTCCTTGACTGAAACTCCAGCAAGAGGTATGGAAATGAGAATCATCAGAATGAACAGCTACAAGAAAAGGGATGGCCATTTGGATACAAGGTGATGGAGGAGATTGCCTTCGAAAGGATAACTTCCAAGAAAGGAAGTAGAGGGACAATTGTCCAGTGGTTCAAACAGATTAGACCGCAAGTAGCAAGATCATAGTAAGGTCCCACGAGGAGTAGGCTGACAGAAGGCAGGCATAATATGAGCCATGCCTATTGTAAGGTACAGTATTGATAGCTAAATTGGTGACCAAAGGACAGAATAAAAGCTGACCTGGACCTTTAGGAAACTAAAATCAAGGTCTAGATCCAGACCAGAAAAGAGCATCTGATGGAACTGTCTCGCTTTGCACTAGTGGAAAAAAATACTTTCATATTTTTTTTAATTTGACCTTAAAGGTAGTTTGGATCAATTGTGCAGAAAAAATGTACGCCCTCTTAATACAACAGCTTCCACAATGTAGAGTTGCATAAAAGGGTTTTCCAAGAATTTAATGCTGATGAGTGGGTTGACACCCGGGACCCCACCAATCAGCTGTTTGAGAAGGTATTGGTGCTCCTGTGAGCGGCTGTGCTTGGGATCGTGCTCAGCCCCATTCACGTCTATGGGGCTGAACTGCACCTAGGCCATGTGACCGCAGAACTTGTCTTCACTGACCTAGGAAAAGCTGAGAGAAGGCCGCAGCACCTCTGCCATCCCAAACAGCTGATTCGCAGGAGTCCCAAGTGTCGGACCCCCACGATCAGATACTGATGGCCTACCCTGAGTATAAGAAGTCTCGGAGAACCCCTTTAACGTGGGTGAAAAATTGAGCCCTACTAAAAGGGTCTTTAATAAGAAGAGGATGCCAGGAGGATTTCACCTTTGGATCTGGTTAGCTCACAAGGAACAAGAAGAAACACTGGATGCCTTCTAGCTTGACGTTCTTTAGTATCTAATATAGGAAGTGGAGGATGAAGTGGTACTAATGACTTGGACTGACCCGGGTTTCTACCGTGGGTACTAGAGGATCTAGAGTTTGATTCCTGTTCTGGTCTGGAGGCTATAATATCCATGTCTGATTGACCCCACCTAAAACACTCCTTCTGAAGTCTTTGAGATGAGGGGTCCATTCTCTTGGATTGATCTGTTTTGGGTTGAGAACTGCAACGATCCATTTGACCACTCCTGGAATGTTGACTGCTGACTGGGCTTGGATGTGGTAGGAGGGGAGACAGCAGGTCCGTGCCGCAGGATCACATGAGTGAGTAAGTGGAACAGTGGCAGCAACATTCGGCCGCTGCACCACTTGTCCTGATAGGCCTGGGTTCTGATTAGTGCTTGGCCAAGAGGTGACTGATTTCAGTTTATAAGGCTAGCTTGATTAGACATCCAAATGACCGCCAAAAGACCTCCTTATGTAGTAAAGGGGTTAGACTCTAACATTGAAGTTTCCTTCATTGTGACAGTAAGTACCGCATGCTGTGCTGTGCTTTGCTTTTTGTGATTTGGCTGTTGGGAGTCTGGTTTTCCTGGGCAGCGCCATCACTTGTGTTTGCGTAAAATAATTATTTTTTCTAACAATCTGCTCTTGGACATCATCCTGTCATACTGATTCATTATGTTATATAAAAGCCAGTTTCAAACCTGCATGCAGACCACTCGCTGCAACATATTATTCCAACATTTACACCAGCATTAGTGAGCGTTGTGCTGTATATTTATTAAAGGATGCTACTGTGCATTATCTGTATTAATCCTCTTGAGTAGATGGAAGATTATGTGAATTCAGGCATTCTGCTTTGCCTGTCCACAACTAAGAGCAGATCTGTGTGACATACAGTATATTACAGCACAGGGCAGAAATAAAAAAACTAGTCAAATTCTCCTAAAACATAGTCCACATCACTCTTTATAGAGTTCATAAGAAATCTCATCATATTCTAGTCAGGGCATCACAGATGTCAATGAAAATTTCCAAATGAGTTTCAGCATTAAGGATCTCCTCTGGTGGCATTTTCTGACATATCTGTTTGACAGAAAAGGCTTACTTTGGGTGGGACCTTACTAATTAAAGTTGTAGCTAGGATACTGAAAAGCTGTATATGTAAAATGGTCATTATTTCTATTCTGTTCTATACCTCTGGGTGGTAATTATTGTATTCTTTTGTACTGACCACATTTCTGTCTCTATCAGGTCGCACTTGGTGAATGTAATGAACTTCTTGCTGCAGATTATGATGCTCAGAAGAAACTGAAAGGCAAACACTGCACCAAAGGCCTAGGCCGTAGCATTCCAGACCCCCAAAAGAGCATTAAACAGTAAGTATAGTACACATATAGGGTAATATTTATCAGTTGTGTCAGATGGTACAAGTCCGAAAAACCAGCCACCAGCTCATGTTTACATGCAGAAATTTACACAAAAATGGTGTAATCTCCTTATTGTCCTTCAGAGCTCATTTCTGCTTTTGCTTCTTTTTACAGTGAAGGTTCCGTGGTCCCCATGGGCCCTCTCATAGACACAGGTCTGAAAAATAACGAAGGCTACACACTAAATTACAATGAGTACATTGTGTACGACAACCGTCAGGTCCGGATGAAGTATTTGCTGCAAGTCCGTTTCAACTATGAATCATTGTGGTAACTGAGTAGCTTTAGAAGAGTGGAGCAGTAAAGTTGTGATTTCAGGCACATTCTTGAATACTACTGCATGAGTAACTGGGAAGGATGGTAATGAGCACATGTACTTAAATAGTTAAAAGCCATGCTAGAAAATAGAACCTATGTTTACCTTGTTGCCTATCATTATCCGTAATCCTGTTCTACTACGAAAGTAGAGTATAGAAATCGCCGTCTAAATTCCAGTAGTGTACTTCTCGTTAAATCTTATTGACTATTAATGAATATTTATCTTTTTTACCCTTGAAATGGAAAATCACTGTTAGGGTCCGCAACATTGCGGAACAGATCGGGACCCATTCATTTTCAATGGGGACGGAAAGGATGCGGACAGCACACAGTGTGCGGTCCGCATTCGCATTTCTGGTCCGCGGCTCCCGAAAAAACAAAATATAGAGCATGTCCTATTCTTGTCCGCAGCTGCAGACAAGAATAGGAATCCTCTATTAAAGTGCCGGAGATGAGCGGCGTCAGTGTTTTGCGGACTGCAAAACACTACGGACATGTGAATGGACCCTTATATAGATCTTCTTGTAACTGAGTAATAAAATTATAATGTCTTCTTTGTGTACTTGTTACTTTCTTAAAAAAATTAAAATACCAGTAATACTTAACATGAGATTGTCCTTTTCCTTAATCCAGTTCAGTCCTGTATTAAGATATATGTGTGTGTGTGTGTGTGTGTGTGCCAGAAGATATCCAGTGTATCCTATTTCCTAAGGCCACCATACACATTTTAGTAATATGGGCATATCTGGCATCTTAACCGTATATGTATGGCCAGTTTTACTAGCATACTTCAGATCGCATCTGGCTGTGTCTAGGAAACAGTCTGCTGAAGAAGTACTCCACCTACACAGCGCCAAAAAAAACTCTGTTAGAATATACCATAACAGGAGGGATTTTTATTTTTTAACTAGGAGACTAATGGCCTAATTGCTGTAGGTCCTTCGCCTGGAATCTCTATCCATCAGCTGTTATCATTTGAAAATGCACGTATTGGCAAATACTATGTGCCTGCCATTCAAATAGATGGGGAATACTTGGGTGGTCCAAAGTAAGGATGAGCTAATTCATTTGTAACAAACTGGGTTCGTCACGATTTTTACAAAAATATGTCTGCCAAACAAAACTGAAGCTTTTTCAGGTTTGCTTCTGACAAACTCAGTAAGACGGCTGCACATATTGGTGGTAAAAACCACAAGGGCGGAAAAAGGATGCTCACATGATATTGGGGAGAGTGCTTGCCCTGATTGCCTCACAGGCTGACAAACAGCATGGATCCAGCCAATCAGTGGGGCAGCAGGCAGGAAGATGCCTGTGCAGAACATCATTTTGTGTTGAGGCTGACAGAAAACGATCTTGGTATACAGAGCCAAAAGCAAGCATCTCTTCTAGTGGGACATTGTATGGAAAGATTAGAAAGATAACTGTATAGAATACTAGAGATTTTGATCAGGGAAAGCCGTTTGAGGGAGTGAGGGGCTGGGGCACATTGCTTAATACAACTGCTGCAGAACCTCAGTCTTGCTGTTCTGCTCTACAAAACCAGCCACCTACAAGAAGAAAAAAGAAAAGAAAATTCTAATTTGAAGAGAGACAGCTTTTTTTTTTTTAAAGTTTCTTCATATTGCCTGCACAGCACCCCAGTAGCATTCTGCTGCTTAGCAATTGCACTTTTATCAGTGCATTATATCTGTCCAGCTTCATTAAACGTGTTGCATTATAGCAAAAGCATTTTACAGCATTAACACCACTTTTATACCAGTGAAATAAAGTGCAAATTACACTGTAGACAGAAATATTACCACCTTTCCTGCATTATATTGGTGTTGAGTGGAGAGAATGATCTCATTACATGTTTGCATTGTGTTTTACAGTAGAGAGTGTTTTTTTTTTTTTTAAACACAAATAACAGTCAAATCTTACACGAGCCTTTCCTGCCGCATTATATTGGTGCTGTTGGGGGGGATAATCGCATTACAAGTTGCAACATGTGTTTTACAGTAGAGAAAAGTATTTTTTGAAAAGCAAATAACACAAAACAAAAAATCTTACTGGTGCCAATACTACATTACTATTAAATTGTCTATAGAGGTATTCGCTGTGTTTATAGAAGGGGAAGGACATTTAATTGTGCCTCTGTTTTTAAGTTACAGAAAACACGCTTGCAGTTTTGCTTGCAATGGTTCCATAATTTGTGACTGCACCAAACCCATGACTTTTCATTTAGGAAAAATTGTAAGATGACATATAATAAAATGTCTGGATTACAGAAAGGTTCAGAATGAAAGACCCAGGCCTTGTCCTCCCAGACCCAGAATGTGGATAGTAAGGCCTCTTGCACACGAGCGTGACCCATTAGATCCGGATGCGTTCAGTTAAAAATGCACGATTTTGCAAGCAAGTTCACTCACTTTTGTCTGCGATTGCGTTTAGTTCAGTTTTTTCACGTGGGTGCATTGCGCATTGATGCTTTTTTCCCGCACTTGATAAAATCTGAAGGTTTACAAACAGCATCTCTTAGCAACCATCAGTGAAAAACGCAACACACCTGCACTTGGTTGCGCTTTTCCCGCAGCCCCATTCACCTCTATGGGGCTAGCGTTGCGTGAAAAATGCAGAATATAACATGCTGCCATTTTCACGCAACGCACAAGTGATGCGTAAAAAACAACGTTCATGTACACAGTCCCATTGAAATAAATAAGTCCGGATTCAGTGTGGGCACAATGCGTTTGCATCACGCATTGCATCTGCGCAGAAAACTCGTTAGTCTGAAAGGGGCCTACCAGCTATCCGGTTAAAAGTAGTAGTAAGCTGTAGTTCTCCCTGGCTTCGGAAAGGCGCAATGTTATTACTGAGGACAAAGAGGAGGAGATTTTAGACTAGGTGGCTCACTCATCCCCTATCACAGCAGGATGATGTAGAGGACACTTCTAAATTTGACCCCATGCCTTGGAGCTAGGGGTCACTGCATTCCTCCTACTCATCCTCCTTGCAACCCCAGAGAAGCCTTTCAGTGACATCCTATTTGTCTTCACTGCACCCACCCCCCAACCCCCTTCTAGTGGGGCATCTTCTTTTTTTTCCTAAGAGACAACAAACGACAACGCACTTCGGGAGATAGTCAAGAGAGTCTCCCTGTTGATGACGTGTGAGAGCTGTCAGCATTTGGACTGGACTGAGAGGGAGATGGGGGACATGCATAGCTGTGTTGGTAGTGCTGATAGCACTTGTGCCATAGTGTTGGCAGGGCAGTGGTAGCAACAGTAGCACTCTGGGTAAATACAGAGCAGGGAATTGGGAGAGGCGGCCAACCATGAAATATCAAAGTCTAAGAAAAGTGGTGGGGAGGCTAAGGACTATGTGTGATTGTGTGTTGCTGTGGAATAGGGTGGGGGCAGCAGAGGCAATGTACGGCCAAAACGTCCAAAAGAACTGGCAAGGACAGATCTGCTGCTATTGTGGTCAGCTCGGGAATTGGTGATGTCGCAGAGACTGTAGGCGCAGGCTCAAAACATTCCAGACCTAGGTCAAGCTTGACTGCCTCTAGCTCTGTGCGATCAACTTCCATATGTCGTTTTATCTCCACATGGCCAGCACACAAATTCCACCGCTGTGCGCAAGATCTGCAGGATTCAAATAAGCTGTGTGCATACAAACATAGGTACCAGGGCTTAATTAAAGCGCATGAGACAGCACCACTGGATCCTGTGGAAAAATAGAACTGACCAACATTCTCAGTCAGAACAAGTCTCTCCTGGTTTTCTTTGTGGCAGCCAGCGCACATCCCTAAGCAGTACAGTGTCCTTTTCATCATCAGCTGCTTCTCCTACTCAGGCTCCTCCTTCACTCCATCGTGAGACATCCATAATGGAATGTGTGGCCATGAGAAAACTATTTTCAACTAACAATTGGCTTATGTGCATGCTAAACTCCCACCTGACCAAGCTGTTGGCTGTTCAGTTGCTGCCATACTACTGCCATGTGGTAAATGTGGTGCAGTTCTGTGCCTTCGCCTACACTTAATTTTTGCATTCGTATCATCGGGGTATACAGGACCGCGGGTATAGGTGCTGCCACTAGGAGTTGACACTAAGCTAGCAAAGTTTTAGCTCCTCCTGTCAGCTATACCACCTCCATTCTGGAGAAAGCTAACCAGCTCTTAGCTCAATGTCAGTAGAGGCAGACCTCCTTGCTATGCAGGGCATCATTTTCTGCTATTTTTTTCTTTTCTTTAGTTTTTTTCTTTTATCTTTCTTTTAGGTATGAGTAACATGGTCGCCTTGCATCCCTGTTTACCTGGGGAGGAAGAGTGGTGTTGGTTTCCCTCATCACTCTAACCCCCGCAAAGTGGGACAGGACAGCCCAGCTCCCCTGTCACCCTCCAACCATGGGGTCACCTGCATCTCTGTAGTCCCTCCCTCCACTTCAGCTTGCTATCCCTTCGGTGCCAGTAGCTGAAGAGGTGACCCTGCTGGTGCATTGAGGGAGGCCGAAGAGATGAGGATGAAGATGGGCTTAGTCACTCAGGACTGGGTAAGTAGATTTTCCGGAGGTATGCGACCTACAGGGGCGGGGGAGTTCTTTGTTCCCCCACCTTTGTAGTGTAGAACATCTCCAGCCTGGCCAGAGATGTTATCAAAGGGCATAATATCTTATCGATCCTCTGAAGTGACAGAGACTGGAGAGGGGCACCCACACTGGGGAACATGCTTTGACCACATTTAGGTCTATATAAGTATATATGTACAGGGCTTCTTTTCTCAGAGAAAAGGTGGTGGAACTCACCCCCCCCCCTCTCTCCTCTGGCTATGCCCCTACCCACCCCTAGGACCGCCCCCTAAAACCGCCCCTTTAGAGAACAGGGATGCAAGTAAAATTTGGGGGGGGGCTATAAAAGTCCAGCCCAGCAAAGAAACTCCCCATATGGGTATGGTACTTTTAATGGGGGATCTGGGGATGGCATCCACAGATCCCCCATCCCAGTGATGGGCAACGTGCGGCTCTCCAGCTGTTGCTAAACTACAACTCCCACCATGCCCTGCAGTAGGCTGATAGCTATAGACAGGCTTTGCATGCTGGGAGTTGTAGTTCTGCAACAGCTGGAGAGCCGCACGTTGCCCATCACTGCCCCATCCTATAACAGTGCCATCCACAGACCCCCCTCCCACCCCATAACAGTGCCGTCCACAGACCCCCCATCCTATAACAGTGCCATCCACAGACCCCCCACCCCATAACAGTGCTGTCCACAGACACCCCCCCCCCACCCCTTAACAGTGTCATCCACAGACCCCCCATTGCCGTTCCAGTACAGTTATAAAATGTGTAATTCATTTAATAATGATTCATACTTCCCCCTCTTTAGTTTAACATTCAATATATCCTACACTCACTGGGCTACTGTTATATCGTAATGCAGGCCGGCCCGGCCTACTTTATGAATGAAGCAGGCGGCGCAGGCACGTGACGTCAGTCAGTCACGCTGCCACTTGTCTGCCTGACCGGCCTGCATTACCATATAACAGTAGCCCTGTGAGTGTAGGATATATTGAATGTTATACTACAGAGGTGGCAGCATGAATCATTATTAATTGAATTACACATTTTATAACTGTACTGGAGCGGCGGGGCCAGAGCACAGTAAACGCACCGGATCCGCCGCAGTTGCCAGCCCCCAGGTCCTCCGCCCAGTCCTTCCCCGCTGATGCATCGCAGGCTGCGATGTCAAAATGTCAGCATGGTAGGTGGCGGAACACCGTTCCGCCAGAAAAGAAGCCCTGTATATGTATATAGATGATTAGGGTGTGTGTGTGTTTATATATATATATATATATATATATATATAAAACTGGGGCACAATGATATAAGTATATATGTATAAATATACACAGACATATCTATATATACATATATACACACACAAGCACACAAATGGGCACCTATAAGCCCCCATATACACCCATATACTGGGGACCCATATATACATGGCCATACAGGGAATATAAATCCCTATTGGCCATATAGGGGGCCAATATATATATATACAGATATAAATATATATATCAATGAAGGGGCAGATAGATACATATATATATATATACGCCCACCTGACTTCCCTCTACAACACCTATATCCTGTTCCGGCGGATCTAGTCTCCAAACAGTTAGTTGCTCCAAAGGTTTACCCACCTGTTGTGCACCTTGCCAAACATACCACTATCCCGGGTTGCAGATGGGGCCTCCTTTCGAGATCCGTTGGATTGTAAACTTGTAGTTCTTGCTAAATCCGAGTCTGAAGCTCTACTCTTCGGCCTGTTTTCACAGCGGCGTGGGTCGCTAAGACTATTTGTGAATGGGCCCTCCACCTTCATCAGGACATTTCCGCCGGATTGCCCCTCTGCCGATGTACAGTATTGGGCACTATAGATTTCACAAGCTGGCAATTAACACTTTGAAGTCTCCCTTGGTGTGGGCACCCTAATTGCCCGCTCAACTGCTCTCACAGTTGCTATGCCCTGGGTAGTCTGGCTCAGGGTTTGGGTCCCTTTTTTCAGGTTCTCTTCTGTTTAGTACCAGATTGGAAGAAATAATTGCTGAGGCCACGGCTGCAAAAGTACATATCTCCATCAGAACAAGCCCAGATGTCCATGTCCAGGAGTTTGAGGACTCGCTTCCAGTCCTTTTATCACCTCCCAAGTTCCTGTGCTTCAGGAGGGACGGCCTTCAAAACATCGGTAGCGGACCAGAAGCCTGCCAAACCCAGACCAGCTCTCTCTTTCTACCTCTAATAGGCAACCTTACACATGAAGGGGCACCTTTCAGGTGGGGGACAAGTCCCATCTCTTCCAGGAAGTCTGGCAGTGCCACACAGTCGACACCTGGGTGATCGAAATTGTAACCTCCGGTTAAAAGATTGAGTTTTCTTCCGTGTCTTCGGACCATTTATTCCTGTCCAAGCCCCCAAAGGAACGGATTCTGGCCTCCAACTTTTTTCAGGCATTGTACTCCCTTCTCCTTCAGTGGGTTGTCATCCGTGTTCAGGCGGGTTTTTATTCTAACCTATTTGTTCTCCCCAAGAAGGATGGCTCTGTCCATCCCATTCTGGATCTAAAATTGCTGAGCAGTTTCTTACGAATGTGACATTTCAGAGTAAACAGGGTAAATTTGGTGACAGCTATGCGCATTTATGAAGGTATTAGCTCCTCTTTTAACTATTTTGCTCCAGAGGGATATCACTAGTCCCCCCATCCTGTTCTCAGAACCGATACAGCCTGCACATCACCTTTGACACCTTGATGTGCTTTGGATGGATGGTTAATTTCCAGAAGTCGCAGCAGGTGTATAACCTTCCTCAGTATAACCTTCCACAGTGACTAAAGTCATCCTTCTCCAGGACAATCTGATGTGTCTCCAGCAGAACGTCAAGCTCCTTCTCTAACTGAAACAACCATCAATCTGTTTATGCATGCAGATCTTGGTAATGATGGTGTCCTCCATCAAGGCCATCCCATTAGCCCAGTTTCATGTTGGCCCCGTCAGTGTGGTGGTACACTTGATGCATGTGTTTCATACAGGTAGGTATTCTGACCCCTTTGTCATCATTTTTGGACCCTTGGCCGCCAAAAAGCCAGTTTTTTTTTATCCCTTAACATTGTGTGTGTATCTGCCCTCAATAAGGGACAATTTTTGGAAGCTTTGGAATATAAAAAAGCATAACACGTGCAACGGCACAATGTGTTTTTACACGCTGTTTGTTAACACAGTCAAACATGCATTTACCCATACTGATGTATGTCAATCTGATTTGATTTGCTATTGTGTTTAAGACTTCTAGGAGACTAGAGGGTGTTGTATACCAATTTTCAGAGCAATTTGGGCAACTTTAGTTCATGTAAAATCAATTTCGGGTGTAAACCTAACTTTTTGAAAAATTTGACGAACCTGAAATGGATTGAATCTCAAAGATTTCGCTCATCTCTAATCCAAAGCCATTCTACATAATTATATTCTGTTGCTCACAGTATCTCCTCTGCAGTGGAGACCCTGTTTTCTTTATATCTATATATCATTTACGGCAATGGACAATCCCTTTAAAGGGGTATTTCCATCTCAGACAATGGGGGCATATCGCTATGTTGCTCCTAGAGTAGTGGTGGCGAACCATGGCACGGCACTCAGAGTCCGGCACTCAGAGTCCTTTCTGTGGGCACCCACACCCTGGGAAAAGTCTATGGTGTATTAATATGCCTTAGCGTACTTTCACACTAGCGTTTTGGATTCCGTTTGTGAGATCCGTTTCAGGGCTCTCACAAACGGATCAGTTAAGCCCCAATGCATTCTGAATGGATAAGGATCCGTTCAGAATGCATCAGTTAGGCTCAGTTCCGCCTCTATTCTGTTTTGGAGGCGGACACCAAAACGCAGCATGCAGCATTTTGGTGTCCGTCTGAAGAGGCGGAGCCTAACGGATCTGTTTTTTTTTTTTACAATGTAAGTCAATGGGGACGGATCCGTTTTCAATGACACAATATGGTGCATTTGAAAACGGATCCGTTCCCCATTGACTTTCAATGTAATTTAAAACGGATCCGTTTTGGACTTTGTCATTTTTCTTTAAACCTAATGCAAACGGATCCGTTCTGAACAGATACAAACGTTTGCATTATAGGTGCGGATCCGTCAGTGCAAATAAACAGATGGATCCGCACCAACGCAGGTGTGAAAGTACCCTTAGACCTTTCTGCCTTTCATCAGCACCTATCAGCATCCTCGAGGCTCATTTGCACATATTAAAACATCATTTTTCTCGGCAATGCGGGCACATATGAACATGAGACAACACAGATGTCTTCATCTGTCAAGCATACATGCAGCAGATGAGCTAGTTTTATAGGTACAAATCTGCTGACAGATGCCCTTTAATATAGCCGGTGGTATGCATTAAAGGTCTGAATGCCCCTATGTCTGTCAAGTTCTGTGATTGTCTCCACATCAATGTAAAATGTATTTGACTACAGCTGTATGTACATATGTTTTTTCTCAATTTTTTTTAATTGCTGTTACTATGCCTCTGTGCTGATCCTCAGTTATCTAGAACACAGGGACATATAGAGCTAGCAGCTACAAATTCCTACTTCTACCCACATCCTGCCCACAATCCAAATTTGATTCTGCTGTGCTAGGTACACTTAACCAAACACATTTTTGAGGTTTCATTGCTTTAATTCAAAAGATTTTTCACAAATTTTGAACGTCCATCTGTGGGCATTCCTGAACTATATTTATTATATATCAACAGCACTTCATGTAAGTAATCATCTTCATGTAGAGATTCAGATACATTTGTGTGTGACACATCATTACTTGGTTCCTCGCCTTAAGCTGTAACACAGGTCAGCATATACAGCTTTCCATACTGATCACCGCAGGCTATCTGACACAGCACAGATGAGGTATCGCGTTCTGCGATAGGACAGGGTGAGAGACAAGTAACTGCTCCTTCACAGTAGAAAACGCCCACCTGGAAGTATACATATAAATTATTCACAGTACGATAATGTGCAAGGATTTTATCCACAGTAACACCCACCCACCTGTGTAAAAGGACTGCGTTTCCAAATCTTCACACTGTGGTCAACGGACGCTGTGATAACAAGATTATCCGTCACACTGAGGCAAGAGACAGCAGCTGCGTGAATCTGAAATAGAGAAGCACAGCCAGCTGGTAATAGGCTGTTACACAGAATTCTGCTTCTTACTGTAGTAAGCAAAAAAACAACGCTAAAGACATAATGATTGGCAATAATACCACTCAGTTCATTGTGGAATATTTCACAAACTGACTTGTTACAATGGTGGCATCCCATGACAGTACCACACTTGGGGAGTTCTTTAGAACAAGCCATTCTTTCAGAAATGTCTGTAAAAGCAGACTGCATGGCTAGGGGCTGGATTTTATACACCTGTGGCACTGGGACTGAATGAAAGACCTAAATTTGATGATTAAGATGTGTTTCCTGTACTACCTTTCTCTGCTTTGTCAATTATTGGGAGGGGGGGGGGGGGGAGTTGCATCAATATGGATATGAATACAGAGTGGTCTGGAGTCTATAGGGGGAATTTATCATTTACCCACGCCGGCTGTGGCGTTAAAAAGTTGTGAACACTGGGGGTCATTTACAAACATTGCAACTTTTTAAATGCCTGTGACGCTATATTTTGTCGAACAGGTTATTTTTGTGCTGTGGTCGACACATGGGAGTGTTGAGGGTGTGGCGGGGGCTTGAGCCAAGACTTCGGCGCTAACAAATTTTCCAACATTTACGCCTGGAAACAAGCGGAAATGTTGGCGAAAACTACTCCACCCAGAGCAAAACTATGTGCATAAGGGGAGTAAAAGATCAATGTAAAAAGCCAGTCTTTGTAAATGACCCACACTGTGTTTGCGACTTTAACATTATCATTCGTGCACAACTGGTGTTTCTCTAACACTCTCGCCACTTTCCTAAAAAAGGCTGGCCCCGGTATAGTTATCTTCATTAACGTCAGTTTTCTGGCATAAAAGAGGGCATGAAATCTAGGCCGGGGGCTGGTATAGATATCAGTTTACATGGATGGTCAGCTCTGTGCCTAATTGATGATAACAAAAAAACTTTGCTCAATTGAGCTCAATTCACCACTTTTACCCTTAATATTTAAATCAGTAAAACTTCACTTTTATTAGTAGTTCTCTAAAAATGTTTGTGAGTTTTGACACACTTGTTAAAACTACTGCTCAAATTTGCACACTGCTATCGCACAGGTTGCTAGTGGTAACGGAGGGTGTGCACTACCCTCCTAACCTTCCCACAAGTTTGCAATCAGTGTATAACTACCTGCCTGACTAATCCTGCAGGGTACTCGGTGCTGTGAACATACACCCTAAAGTAAATAACTGTTTCCTACTGTTTCCTACTCAGTGTTTAGCAACTCGAGCAGAGCTAAAACCAACAGATTCTGTCCCCCAACATGTTTCACCAGATAAACTGGCGTCTTCAGGGGAAAGGAGTGTTCAGCATGGTGTTTCAAGTCTGTCCTTTCCCCTGAAGACGCCAGTTTATCTGGTGAAACATGTTGGGGGACAGAATCTGTTGGTTTTAGCTCTGCTCGAGTTGCTAAACACTGAGTAGGAAACAGTAGGAAACAGTTATTTACTTTAGGGTGTATGTTCACAGCACCGAGTACCCTGCAGGATTAGTCAGGCAGGTAGTTATACACTGATTGCAAACTTGTGGGAAGGTTAGGAGGGTAGTGCACACCCTCCGTTACCACTAGCAACCTGTGCGATAGCAGTGTGCAAATTCGAGCAGTAGTTTTAACAAGTGTGTCAAAACTCACAAACATTTTTAGAGAACTACTAATAAAAGTGAAGTTTTACTGATTTAAATATTAAGGGTAAAAGTGGTGAATTGAGCTCAATTGAGCAAAGTTTTTTTGTTGCTATGGAACCCTCCCTTAATAGGGTCTCTAGTTTTTTTGTAATTGATGATAAGGCATGTCATAAATTATGCACAGACTCCAGCAGCACATGGGGATATCATAGAATTCTCCCCCATATATTTATGTGCTCTGTATTCATTTTGGGGTGCGCTTGAAGGAGGTCATATGTATTATTTGTCAACCAAATCCTATAAATTGGGGATATGCCCCATATAAATAGGCTGGACCTCATAGGCTTTATGCACATCACTTTTGGTTTCCTGCTTCAGAGCAGAAACCATGAGACAAAGCTGACTTAGTAACATGACTAAGGCCTTATTCACACGTCCGCAAGTGTTTTGCGGATCCACGGAGCCGCGGATCCGCAAAACACGGACACACCGGCAATGTGCATTCCGCATTTTTGCGGACCGCACATTGCCCGAACTCCATAGAAAATGCCTCTTCTTGTCCGCAATTACGGACAAGAATAGGACATGCTCTATTTTTTTTGCGGAGCCGCGGACCGGAAGATCGGCGGCGCACTCCGCAAAATCGGATGCGGAGAGCACAGTTTGTGCTCTCCGCATCGTTCCCGGCCCCATTCACAGTCAATGGGTCCGCATGTATTCCGCAAAATTGCGGAATACATGCGGGCTACATTGCGGACGTGTGAATAGGGCCTAACTCCTACAGAGCCCACCCCTGGATGGATCTTATTTACTTAAGGCCACATTACACTGCCCCGAACATCGGGCAGATTACTGCTAATAAGCGCATTATAAATGCCCGGCAGCAATATCCTGCTGTGTAAAGGTGTCTCCAATCAGCCGATAAACAAGGAAAACACTTGTCCATGGGTAATAAGATCGTCGATGCAATCACCTAAATCATCGTTTGCCGGCAGAAGATCGTGCTGTCTAAGCATATCGAGGAGGAGATCGCTGCATTCCCCAAGCAACACTTCCTTTCCAATCGTCAACTCACCCGAAGCGGTGTAAAGGGAGTATGTCTGGGTTCCATTGTGGCGTTTACCAATTTTACAGGAAGAATAGCGCTGCAATATTCTTCCCATCAAATCTGACAGAACAGCCGACCAAAGATCTGAACACTTCCTTGGGGGTGCTTGGCTTGAGAAGGCTAATCTAAATTATATGTCCATCAGTCGGCCTTGCTTTTCTATTAGACACACTTCAGGGCTTGTTTCCATACTGGATGTATATGATGTGACAATAAACAGACCATTTTTCTGTCATGGCGTTTGCTCGTCCAATATTAAAGAAATAATGTACATATTTATAATGAACTTTACCTGTTTCTTCTCCCACGTGTCAGCTGTACTATGACTGGACATTTGTGAGGTTTTAAGCCATAAGGCCCCAACAGAATCCCCTACACCTATAAGAAAAAAAACAACAAACATCTAATTTCATCATGGATCATCACATTTCCAGGAGGGATAAGAGTAATGGTATAAAGCAGAAAAGATGCTCCAACATGGGGAATGCAAATATGAACTAAAAACAGACCTGTCAGGAGAGCTGACTAAGGCCCCATTCACACGTCCGCAATGTTCGCAAATCTGCGGAACAGGTGTGGACCCATTCGTTTTGAATAGGGACGTGATGAATACGGAGAGCACACACTGTGCTCTCCGCATTTGCGGAGCGCACCGCCGATTTTCCAGCCTCCGGCTCCGCAATAATATAGAGCATGTCCTATTCTTACCCGCACTTGCGGACAAGTATAGGCATCTCTATGGGGCTGGCGGCAAGGTGTGTTGCGGACCCGCAACACACTACGGACGTGTGAACGGGGCCTAAAGCTGGATTTACACAGGGCAATTGCCAGGCCAATTATCGGGAACAAACATTAACCCCTTAAAGACCAGGCCTATTTTAATTTTTGCATTTTTTATTTTTCCTACCCACGTTTCAATAGCCATACCTTTTTTATTTTTCTGTTCACATAGTCATATGAAGGCTTATTCTTTTGCTGGGCAAGTTGCAATTTTTATTACTACCATTTATTGTACCATGACTTGTATTGCAAAACGGGAAAAATATTCTTGGGGTAAAATTGGAAAAAAAAATAAATTCCGCCAAAGTTTGGTGGTTCATTCTACAGCTGAATACTATTACGGCAATGCCAAACGTGTATAGTTTTTATTTTGTTTAATTTTTTTTTTTTTTTAAATCATTCATTGTTTATGCGGCACTTAAATAATTATTTCTGGGCAGTATATCACGCTGCGTAAACAGCAATCTGTTGACCAGACACAATGAATCTGTATGAAGAGGAGCAATTGCAGTAGCCATCACTCGTCCCCATATAGTGGAGATGACTGCTGCTGTAAAGGCGGCTCTTTATGTCCACTGATTAGCAGGCAGTTATTGGGAAAGAATGAAAGGGAAAGGTGGTGCACCAGACATAATGCCTTGTAGTTCAGCTGAATGTAATGATACATTTAACTTAGTGACCCATTGCTTCATTCTGGAGAAAAAGCATTTGAAATCCACATGTAGAGTTGCACAAATGAAAGGTCCAAGCCACTCCGTGCACCCTTGCTCCTCTTGTTCTCTTTACAAGTCCTTCCCTCTCTTCCTTGATTGGCAGAGCCAAGCAAGATGACTATGTAGGAACCTATCCCTGTCAATCATGGAAAGGTGCGCAGAGTGGCTAGGCACTGCCCTCGGTTCCCCTTACTGCTCATTTCTATATGTGCTAATTTAAAAGTACTGTAACACATACACAAATGAACAGTAACCCTCAGTTCACACTTGCGCGTTTTACAGCGCGTTCGAACGCGCTGTAAAACGCATAACCGATGCAAACCAATGCTTCCCTATGGGACTGGTTCACATTTTCGCATTTTACAGCGCGTTGGAATGCGCTGAAAAACGCCCGACGCATAAACAAGTACTTGAGCTTTTTTGGGGGAGTTTGTTGCGCGTTTTGGCCCATAGACTTCAATGGGAACGCGCAACGCTTGTATTTTGCGCGTTTTTGACACTGAAAACGCACGTTCGAACGTGCGTTTATGAATTTGCAACATGCTGGAAAGGCCAAACCCCAGCTCTGATTGGCCACACTTCATATAGACAGGGATATTTGGTCATTGGACAACACTGCAGTCAATCACACAAACGCGCGTAAAACGCGCGTTTACTATTGCCAAAAACGCGCACAAAAACGCGCGGAAAACACGCGTCTCAGAAACGCTCAGGTCTGAACCCAGCGTAAAGGATCTCTAAGTGAAAGGTATTATTTCATTCAGCTGAACTAGCCCTACAAGGCATTGGGGGACATTTATCAACGTCTTTACGCCACAGCATTAAAAAGAGTAGCAAATTATGGCACATGCCACATGTGCACCATAATTTTCAACTTTTTAAGCTGCTCTGCACTTTTCCGAAGTGCTGCGAAAAGGGTGGGGCTTAGGAGGAGGGCCAGGGCTTTGCACGGCCTGCCGGACTTGCTATCATTTTCGCCAAAAAGCGGCATAAGTTATAGCTGAAGTCTGTGCCAGCCCCTGGCATCTGCCTCTGAATCAATTAGGAGCATCTCACACCAATGCAGAGAGATTATAAGACAGGTGTAAGGATACGCCTTGACAAATGTCCGTGTGTCCGGTTTAACAGTGAATTTCCTGAATATCAAATTGACTGTAAGGCTGGTTTCACACTAGCGACTTCAATGCATTGAACTCACAGCGTGCGCCTGCGAGAGATCCCATCCTGATCTACATAGCACTGATAGGATTGCATAGCATTATACGGATTAATGATGCTATGTAACCCTTAGAGTTCTGGAATGTATTGAATAACACTGATATAACAGCCTAATGGGTTAGGTAAAAACACATGTATATCTGTACAAGCAAGATGCACATTTAATTTACGTATCCATTTTAATTAGTAAAACAAGATTGATTCATGTGAAAACACATCTGTACTTACCAAAATGTGGATGGGATGCAGTGATAATGCTGCCAGGATGAAGCATCTCTTGAGGAGGGTGGACATGAGAATCTGGCAGGGAAGCGCTAGCATCATTCACGTTCTGCCCCAGGAGGAAGAATTCTTAGTAAGTTTGTGCTGGTAAAGAGGACCTGTCACCTCTTCTGACATGTCTGTTTTAGTAACTACTTGCATTCCCCATGTAATTAAAATGTTTGAGCTTCTTTTCATATAACTCTACGTTATGTCATGTGCAGGGACACACCACCAGTTGGCAACTCAATGATAAACTTCTACTAGTAGTAACAGAGGAACGGCACAACATAAAGTCATAAGAATAGATGCTTCAGAATGGTCACTTAATATGAAATACAATAACTTACTAAAACAGACATGTCTGTAGCTCATTAAAGACTGTAACATTGAAATTGCAGTGCAATATGCAAGAAGTATGTTGGAGAGCGGGAGGAGATGAGCAGACTGATATATTGTGGGCAGTCCTATCAATGATTGACAGTCTTCCCTGTGTGCCTATAAAGGTAGCTGAATAGGAACACCGACTGGATGCCTAAGGGTACTTTCACACTAGTGTTAGTGTGATCCGGCAGTGACAACTGACAGCATTTGTAGACGGATCCAGGTGCGGATCAGTCTACAAATGCACTGCAAGAACGGATCCGTCTCTCCGCTTGTCATGCGGATGGACGGATCCGTCTTGCAGTCTTTTTCACAGTTTTCCGTCCTTCAGTTGTTTCGCAACGCCGGATCCGGCACTAATGCAAGTCAATGTAAATGAATGCCTGATCCGGCATTCCGGCGACTGATCAGGCATTTTGGACGGACATAATACCACAGCATGCTGCGTTATTATGTCCGGCCAAAATGCCTGACAGTGACTGAACGGAAGGCGTACTGATGCAAACTGAACAGATTTCTATCCATTCAGATTGCATGGGGATATGCCTGATCAGTTCTTTTCCAGCATAGAGCCCTTTTAACGGAACTCTATGCCGGAAAAGAATAACACAAGTGTGAAAGTTCGCTAAGCATAGAAAAAGATTTACATGAATAAACAACAAATTATACTGAACGTATTCCCACAAATAACTTTTTTATTTTTCTGTTTGCAGAGCTGCATGAGGGCTTATTTTTTGTGAGATAAGTTGTACTTTGTAATGGCACCATTTAATACGGCATATGATGCAGTGGGAAGCTTGGAAAAGCTTGGAAAAAATTTCCAAATGTGGTGGAATTGGAATAAAACAAAATTCCGCCACCATTTTATGCCTTTTGTTTTTACAGCATACACTATATAGTAAAACTGACTGTTACCTTTATTCTCTGGGTCAGTACAATTACAACGATACCACATTTATATAGTTTTCTTTTCATCTCCATATTTTAACTCCCATAACTTATTTTATAGTTACGTTTACGGAGTTGTGTGTGGGCTCATTTTTTGGGGTGTATATGACTTTTTGATCACTTTTTATTACATTTTTTGGGGAGGTGAAGCAACAAAAAAACTCCATTCGCCGTATGGGAAAAATATTTATATAATATATAAATATATATTTATATTTTAATAGTAAAGCATTTTTGGACATGGTGATGCCTATTATGTTTATTTTCGTTTTTAATTTTAAGGAAAGGGAGGTGATTTAAATATTTTTTTTAATGCAATTATTTCAAATTAGTAATGAAATTTTATTTCTTAATACAAAATTTAGCATATTCCAATGCAGTGTTGCAACCTGCAGGCCTGCATTGGGATATACCAGTAATAGGCCTAGAAGCCTTGTACAGGCTCTGGCCTATCACTACTAAGGAATGCCTTGCCCAACCACAGTAAGGGGAAGGCATTCCTGGCTGGGAAACACTCGCTTTTGGGTTTTTTCTACCACCGACTGCAGCCATTAGCCTCAGCTGCCTGCTACATATATAGTTGTATGGCGGTAGGGAAGTGGTTAAGTTGTTCACATTTCCTATGTTAAATGGATATTATCAGAAGAGCTATGCAGTCTTATGTATATAAAGCTTTTTCTAAGTATCTTTTTAAAATACTCTAGATTACAATTTGCCACCATACACAAGATGTAGGCTTTCTGACCCTTCTGTAGAAATATTAAACATACGTACCCGTATAATGTTTTTTACTTCTATGTAATAGAATAGAAGAGCTAAACAGGGCTCCACACTGAAAGATCTTTGTTTGGTCGATACATAGTATCTAATTGGTTTGCAAAGTAAGTGAAGTAGTGTATGCCAGTCAAATTAATAATCAATAATGTAACACCATATAGATAGACCGGGCCTGCCAAAGCAACAGTTCTCAAAGACGCCAATAGGACATAAGCAAAGGGGTTGGTCCCCTTTTAAGTAAAAAATTAAGCAATTTTTTCTTGGCATTCTTAGGTCACTTTCACATGACGGTGTTTGGGTCAGTATTTTGAATCACTGTTTGTAAGCCCAAACTAAGAGTAGATCCAAAATACAGAAGACATGCAAATGTTTCCATTGCTGAACCAGAATCCTGACTGGCATACACCCATGTGAAAGCGGCAGTACAACTATGATACCTGAAGAGATCCAGTCTTGGGATCCAAGAGAAAATCTTTTCCAGACAACATGTGCAGCTGCACCTTCTGCGAGGTGGTGAGAACAGCAGACACTACCAGGGACTCTATCGCAACACTGTAAGCCTTCTTCCCTCTGCAACAACAAAACAAGTGTTATTGGGTAAAACATAACATATGAGATTCTCCATATCATACATTATTAAAAACCTTAACTCACCTTAAGGCACCTTCTTTACAAGGAAACAAAACCCAGCGGGAAACTGTAAGATCACTGGACACACAGCAGAAGGAACGCTTGGTTGTGAAAATAATTGAAGAAATGCAGAGCTCGCCACACTGCAATAGAAACATAGGGATCAACCAGGTCAAAATAACCCATGTAATTTCCATAAAAAAGAAACTAGGCAAAAGAACTTAAGACGTATTTAAATTTACAGTTTCTTTACGATAACTGCCTAATCATCAGTGGAGGTAAGAGCTGCATTTACTTGCAGCAATCACCTCCACTATATGGGGATGAGTGATCAAAACTGCAATCATTCTTCCTTGAATTCACAGCATGATCTGCTGCCCGGAAACAATGATTTAATGTGCGGCACCTTTACACGAATGTTCATTCATGATAATAGTCCCAAGAAAATGCACCTTAAGTTATGCCTAATGCAAAATCTGCAGGGGCGGTGCATGACACATGTATTCTCAGGTTCCTCAGACTCTGCAATAGGCATAACACAGTGTTTACATTTTCCTAGAGTGTCCCTTCAAAGGGTTATTCCCATCTTGGACATTGGGGGCATATCGCTAGGAGATGACCCCAATGTCTAATAGAGGTGGGACCCGTACCTATACTTAGAACAGAGCCCGCAAAGTGCCGGAGGGTACACCACGCATGCCGCCAACCATCAATTCCATTATATGGAAGTGTTGAAAATAGCCGAGCAGCACGTTCAGCTAGTTTCGAAAGTCCCATTGACATTAATGGGAAGAGCACTGCGCAAGCGCAGCCACCGCTCCATTCACTTCTATGGGGCTGATGGAAATAGCCAAGTCATAGCTCGTCTATTTTCGGTAGTCTGATAGAAATGAAAGGAGGGCAGCCGCACATGCGCGGTTCACCCTCCAGGACTTTGCAGGCTCCTTTCTAAGTATAGGTGCAGGACCCACACCTATCAGACATTGGGAGCATAGCGATATGCCCCCAATGCACAAGATGGGACAACCCCTTTGAAGTAACACTCTAGGGAAATGTAAACATTCTGTTATGCCTATTGCAGATCCGGAGGAACATGAGAATCCTTGTGTCATGCACCGCCCCCGCATATCTTGCACTAGGCATAACTTAAGGTGCATTAGCACGGGACTATTATCAGGAATGAATACTCCTTCCCGATAATCAGGCCGTGTAAAGGTGCCGCCCATTAATTGGAATTTCAAATTAAATGGGAATACCCCTTTAAGATCTTGTACTTACTTGCAGTGTCAGTAGAGCTTTGTGCTGGCACCACACAATCAGTTCTCCGCACTCTCCACCTGACACAACCAGTTCACCATCAGGGGACCATGCAACAGCAGTAATTCCTCCCTTGTGAATAGTTGCCATCAGAGAGTCTGTGAAAATATTAATCAGAAAAGTGATCACACAATGCCTTCCTTAGATCTTTATGGTGCCCACACCACTATTTCTTACCATCCCTGCATGGGGCTCCCCATAGCCGTATAGAGCCATCTTGGGCTGCTGTCACAGTCACCTGAAGCTGAGGGTCTGCCACTGACGATACTACAGCGGCTCCATGGCCATGAAGAGTTTGTATCTGCTCCATCTAGAAGACATATCACAGGGATTGTCACCCCTACTGCAGTATATGTTGATAAGCATCCTACGTCTCTTGAGACATTGGTAAATGGCTGTGTAGGAAGCACTGTATACATCTGTCTCACCTGCAGGGGACTCCACTTTAATACCATGGCATCGGAACCAGCCGTATAAACCACTAAATTAGTATCATCTGAAATGAGAAATGTGCATACTATCATATGCGATTGAACACGTTTTCAGCATTTGTCAAAAAATCCCGGAAGCCATTTATTAACTGTGTCTAACTTTTCTGGATTTCTCCTGAAATTTTAATAATACAAATAAAATTGGTTGCGCACGGTGTCTTTGTATATTTCTGGAAATGCCCTTTTGCAATATTAATAAAATAGGACTTATTTAATTATTGCAAATCATTTGCTACTTTTTTTTTCTTTTACAATAGGCAATACTAGAAGTTGTGACCACAACCCTGAGGCACCAAGTACAATAGCTCTAACATAAAAGAAGCAAAAAACATGGCACCTACTTTATTATTCCTCCTGCCATCTTTATATAATTTGCAAAACTGTACCTCGACTATGTTCTGGCTCCCAGTATGCGGTGCTCTGATTTATCTGACTGTGATGAGTAGGAATACTAGCGATCTCCGTGCCAGTAAGACTCCAGACTTTTAGGAAACCATCTCGGCCACTGGTGATAACACGTTCCCCCTTATTAGAGAAGACAACAGATAAACGTCAAACATGCTATAGAAGATTAGTGAATAGGGAAAGAGAAAGCCACAAACCATGCAAAGAGCACTGCTGACTGCACTTAGATGTCCAGCAAATGTCAGGAGCAGCTTCTCATTCTGAATATCCCACAGGCACACGGATCCATCTCCTGAAGACGAGACCTGTTACAAGAGGTTAGAAAATTCAAGATCTATACATTTAAGCAATACCTTATCAGTTCTCTTAACATGTCTTGGAGGAACTCTGCATTGTGCCGTTCCTCAGATATTCCTCCTGGAAGTTTATGGGGCTACACAGCAACAAGTGTTGTATGACATGAAGATCTAATGACTGTCAATGTGGTTGCAAAGTGACAAAAGACACTTACAAGAAATCCAACACTAGTGGATTTTTGCTTGCAAGTCACATGCAGCTTGCAAGTCACAGACCACAACGCAGGTCCAGGACAACTGCTACCGGCCTGTGGTTTGGCTGTGTTTTTGTTTTCCAGTGTTCTTACACAGTCCGACACCATCAGCGCTGGTTTCACAATGTCAAACCGTGTAGAGGCACCTCCCCGACTGATAACTAGTTCTCAATTTATTCACAAATTTCTAGGAGAAATATCGAAGGATTATCTACTAAAAAAGACATGTCAGAAGAGCTGACAGTTCCGCTTTAAATCGCACAGTGCTAAAATATTCTACTCTTACCAACATGCTGTCGTCCGTCCAGGAACAGCAAGTTATCCAGTCCTTGTGACATGACAGCAGGGCGTGCGCAAGAACAGGGGGTTTCACCGAGACATCCCAACAGAGCAGAGACTGTGTTAAAGTAAAAGTCAATTACTGCACATTTTCCAGTGTTGTATGTGGCAGAGTATGTCTTCAGACATTTATATCCCATCACTGTGACACTATTTCTATGTAATGTTGGGTGGCATCATCTATAGCAGGCATCCTCAAACTGCGGCCCTCCAGCTGTTGCAAAACTACAACTCCCATCATGCCCGAACAGCCTACAGGTATCAGCCTGCAGCAGGGCATTGTGGGAGTTGTAGTTTTACAACAGCTGGAGGGCCGCAGTTTGAGGATGCCTGATCTATAGTAAACAAGACGTTTGGAGCTTGTGTATAAAACGTTACAATCATAAACAGCTATATCCTTCTATTTGTCCTGAGAGACGCGTCCGGGATGGCCATTACTAGGACGTGACTCTCAGGACAAATAGAAAGATATAGCTGTTTATGATTGTATTGTTTTTGACACAAGCTCCAAACCTCTTCACACTTCTCACTCCTTCCACAAACCACATCTACTACTTGCATTTGTATTCTTACCCGGTCTTTCCCACCAGTAGCCAGCAGGTTCCCATCTGGGCTAAAAGCACAGCATGTAACTGCTGCAGTGTGACTCCGAAGAACTGCGACAGGAGAAACTGATGGATTCGCTGTGAGGAGATTATCCACTGACCACAGGCAGATAGAAACATCCTCTGGAATAAAGAAAAAAAAACATTAATATCTAAGGAGGCAATTCATTCATTCTATACGGAATTAACTGTCAAATATGTCAGCACGGTGGCCCAGTGTTTAGCACTGGTGCCTTGCAGCACTATGGTCCAGGGTTCAAATCTGACCAAGGACAACATCTCAGTGCTCCAGACTAAAAAAAAATAACCAGGAGCCATTGGCTCCTAAACTGAAAAGGAATTGGTGGAGAAGATGAGACACCGGTCACAGAAGTAAGCCAGCACTACATCTAGGAGAATACAGCACCACATACCTCTTACTTTCAGTGACATTTTCTGTCATGTAGACCTTCTCTTTGTTCTTCTCCATTTGACCCAGACCACCATGACAAATTCTTTCAGCGGCATTTCGTCTCTACAGCGTTTGTTACACAGACACGTTAGATTTTTCAATTTTTCCATCAACCTCCCCATCCTGGTCATCCTGCTGCCACTCCCAATACTGTGCCCATTGTGCTCCCTAATGCCCCAGGTACTATACTGCTGAAAAAATAGTGATCCCAGTAGAAAAAATGTCCCTATAGTGTCTACAGCTATTATAAATTCCCCCAGTGCCCCCAGTAATAAAAATAAAACCCTAGATTGTGCTCCAGGTAATAATGCCTGTATAGTGTCCCCAAAAATAATGTCCCTGTAATAGAAAAGCCCCTACAGTGCCTCCTCAATAGTAATTTCCCCCCATACTGCCTCCACAGTAGTAATTTCCCCCCACATTTCCCCAAAGTAATCCCCCCCACAGTAGTAATTTGCCCCTACAGTAGTAATTTCCCCCCAAACTGCCCCCACAATAGTAATTTTCCTCCATACTGCCCCCACAGTAGTAATTTTCCCTACACGGCCCTGACATAGTAACTTCACCCCTCACTTTCCCCACAGTAGTAACCTCCCCCCTCACTGCGTGCACATAGTAATTTTTTCTCACACTGCCTCCACAGTAGTAATATGCCCCAAAGTTGTAATTTCCCCCCACACTGTCCTCCAGTGCCCTCCTTCTGGCCAGTAATGTCCCCCATGCCCCCCTTCTGGCCAGTAATGTGCCCCAATGCCACCCTTCTGGCCAGTAATGTTCTCCAGTTCTCCCTTCCGGCCACTAATGTCCCCCAGAGCCACCCTTCGGGCCAGTAATGTTCCCCAATGCGGGCACTTAAAAAAAAATCTAAAATCTCTTACTCACCTGTGTCTTTTCGTCGGCGCTCACTCGCTCCTGGTACGGCCCGGGATGGTGCGACGCAGATATGCACATGTCAGTGCTCTGCATCCCAACACAAGCGGGCGTGATGACGTCATCACGCCTGCCTGATCTGGGCTTTTACTACGACATAGGCCTCAGACCTTCTAGGCCTGAAGCCTGTGACGGCTTCGGGGCAAGGAATTATAGACTCCCGTACCCCGCCGCAATATTCAGCTGCAGCGCGGCGGTCTTGTCGCCATCTGAAAATTTTAAGGCGCACTTCAATGATCTGCATGGAGTTTGTATGTTCTCCCTGTGTTTGCGTGGGTTTTCTTCCAGGTTCTCCGGTTTCCTCCCACACTCCAAACATAAGGAACGTAGATTGCGAGCCCCACTGGGGACAATGCGATGCTAATGTCTGTAAAGCGCCGAGGAATATAGTAACGCTATATAAATGCATAAAATAAATAAATGTATATAAACTGATATTTTTCTTTCACTAATCAGTATTCAAAGTCAACTTTATAATTCACATCAGTGATAACACGTCCATTCTATCCATGTATGAAGAAGGCACGAGTGTGGAGGAAGTGAAATATGCCAAGTGTAATAGCCTATATCATACAGTATAATGACTTCACATTTTGTTTTTTCAGGATGCCAATACACAGATATTTTTGATGGATATGTATGGATATTAATCACAGGAAGGTTCAACTACATGGCAAAAACATAGTAATGTGTTAAATAGATAAGAGAAATTCTCACCAGAAGCGGAAGCTAGAAACTGGCAGGATAATGCCAAGGCCTGAACAGGTCGTTGATGCCCACACAGAGTGAGCAGACAAGATGACTGTTCTGGTGATACATTCCAGACACGAATTAAACTATCCGAGCTGCCAGTAACCAGCGTGTTATAGGAGAGCCATACAAGACTGCCCACTGCTACATTCTCAAATGGACACTGCGACACAAGCTCCCCTGGAAAGAAAACAAAATACCTCAAAGTGAGTGATCATGCCGAACATTTTATACAAGCCATGAAACCCTTACCAGACTCTTAAGAGTCTTTCTCCATCGAATACACATACAAGTTTGGCCAAACCAAATGTGTATATTGGAGTGGGGAGGGGGAAGGTCAGGAGAGATAGTTGTCAGCCGAATAATTGCTCAGCTGACAAATACCGGATATAGTATGGCCGGCTGGCCGCCTTTACCATTATCAACTTTGTAGATATAAACAGAATCCGAATGATAGCCAACTGCAAAGAGCTGCCTGTTAGGAGAGATGGCTACAGAAAGTGCAGGAGATAAGGCAGTCTTCACACAGCCATGAGCATGTAGCCTCCCCAGTCCTCCAGATGATACCTGCACCTGTAAGGAGAAGAAGATTTGATCCCGGTACAGATACAAACAAGTTGCTTTATCAAACATGTAATTGGATAGTTTGTCTGGGCGCCGCGCCATTCGCCCCCCTCGTTCACGTTTCCCTGTTTCTCAATGGGCGTCTCCTTCTCCCAGGCTGTGAGCTGTCCAATCGAAGCGGTGAGCGTCACAGCCAGGGAGAAGAAAAAAACAACTCACCTTCTCCCTGGCTGTGACGCTCTCCGCTGTGATTGAACCGCGCTACAGCCAGGGAGAAGGAGACGCCCATTGAGAAACAGGGCAGTCTCCTCCTCCCTATACCGATGCTATTCATTAGCATACCAGGCGGGAAAAGTGAATGGGGGGCACAGCGGGTAAACAGAGCGGCGCCCAGACAAACTAGTAAGCGATATTACATCCCTGCACAGTGCCCTACATAACCTGCTAGTTATTTCATAATGTCTGGACCCATGAAAGGTCCTCTTTAAGCCTATCCACGTAGTACACAGGTAATCATTTATCTGAAAACTACTCATATACAGAAAGGACCCTAAAAACAGTCTACAAATCTCCTTAAAAGGGACTTTGCCCTATCCCATACTACATGAATCCCAAAAGTACAATATGTGTGAATTAAATAACATTCGCTTAGGACTAATCAAGAAGGGTAAGCATCTATACAGAAGTCCGGATATTAATTAGGGGTACAGGAACCTCTTTCCCTGTTTTGTCCCTGAATACCCCTCAGCCTGGAAGAATCATCTGATGGTGGTGACCCCCCGTCCCCGAACCTATACCTGTGTCCTCATACGTCGCCCTAAGACCACCTGAAACCCCGAAGCGTTTCCCCCTTACATAGGGTTCATCAGGGGGTAAAACATGATTCAGGTAACATACACAGTGATAATAAACCAGATAAATGAAGGGGGCTGGTAGAACCAGAGGTATCTGTCCCACTCAAAAAGGCATGTCCAGGATGAACAGATCCTGCCTTCCACTATAGCGTCCAGCCCCATCCAGGTCCAGGATAGCAATCCGGATCTACCAGCCCCCTTTATTTATCTGGTTTATTATCACTGTGTATGTTACACAGGTACCTGTACCCCTAATTAATATCCGGACTTCTGTATAGATACTTACCCTCCTTGATTAGTCCTAAGAGAATGTTATTTAATTCACACATATTGTACTTTTGGGATTCATGTAGTATGGGATAGGGAAAAGTCCCTTTTTAAGGAGATTTATGATAAAAAGACTGTTTTTAGGGTCCTTTCTGTATATGAGTAGTTTTCTAGTGATTAATTGGGACTCAATTATAAAAATATATATCCGGTCCTTGTTTTTGTATTTAATCATTTATCTGAATAGCGGACATTTAATTCTAGATTTCCCTGCAGGGGAAATGTCTGGCTGCTTGCAGATTTCCCAAGCAAGATTACTAGTTTGTGGAGTGTACCAAAAGCTCCTGTCTGTTATGAGACAACCCCTTCAAAGACACTTTTACACTCAATGTGGTTATTACCTTGCCATCTTCTCCACCGGTCAAGAGATATTCCCCATGCTGCAGAAAGTTAGAAGTCAGCGTATAACCACTATGAGCTCTGAAACGAGACAGGAGAACTTGTGCTTCCCAAGACCACAGGGACACCCAGCCATCAAGACTCCCTGAGACCACAACACTGCCATCTAAGGAGAATGACACTGTTTTCACTGATGAAGAACCACACAGGACCTGCAAGAAAGAATATGTTTTGTGAAACTTTACTAGAACCCTTATCCAGGGGTGAGACGATAGGTAGACGAGGTTTAGGTTCTCACACAATTATGGCTGCATTTGCGGCCATTCAGCCTCATAGGCTTTAAGCCAGTGCAGGAGCGGTGATGTCATGTAGACCACCTGCCCTGGGACGCGGCGACACAGGCCACAGATTGGAAAAGGTCTGTGGCCTGCAGCTCAGAGGGCGGTGGGGAACGGGAGTGAGGTAAGTGTTTGTTTGTTTTTTTAAACTATGCAGTGGCTCTATGTACTGGCACTAAGGGGGAGCATTAAATACTGCCACTGGGGGGCATTATATACTGGCAGTATAGTGGGTGACCATTATATATTGGCTCTAAGGGGTGAGAGCATTAAATACTGGCACTGGGGTGGGGGGGCATTATATACTGACATTAAGGGGGAGCACTAAATACTGGCACTGGGTTGGGGTGGCATTATATACTGACATTAAGGGGGGAGCACTAAATACTGGCACTGGCAGGGAGCATTATATACTGGAACGAAGAGGAAAGGACATTAAATACTGGCACTGAGGGGGAGCATTTTATATTGGCACTAAGGGGAAGAGCAGTATATACTGGTACTAAGGATGGGCACTATATACTGGAACTGGGGGGGGGGCAGCGCTGTATACTGGTACTAAGGGGAGCATTGTATACTGGCAGTGAGGAGGAGCATTATCTACTGGCACTAGGGGGAGCAGCATTATATACATGCCCGAAGGGCGAAGCACTATATACTGGCACTACATGGGGGGGGGGGGTGGAGGAGCATTATATATTGGTACTACAGGGGGACATTATATATATACAGGCACATCAGGGACGTTGGAGCATTATATAATGCTACTACAGAGAGGGGGCGGAGAAGCATTATATACTGGAATTATGGCGGGAGGGGCATTATAAATATTGGGGGCATTATGGTTATACTAATACCACTAGGGTTACTGTAGGGGCATTATTATTATTATTGGGCACAATATGTAAGCATTGTTACATACCTGGGGAGTATTATCACTATGGAGGGCACTATTACTAATGAGGGCAGTCTGGGAGCAATATTTTTATGGGGGACTACATTTTTATTTCTGACAGTACAGTGTTTCTGGGAATGGGGGAACACAACGGGGACAATATTGGGAGTAGTAGCAGGATGACAGTGGCCTGTATAAATTTCGGGACTGATTTGCAGAATCTGTAACAGTGCCTCATATGCCATACAGTGATACTAGTGTCTTATGTGGCTGCACACAAATGACCAAAGACGTCTGCACATGATGGTCTGGACTAAATAGAAAAAAAAGGGAAAGTGAACAACTGAAATCCGTAGATACATCATCTGTAGGTCACTGAATTTGCCCCTGACTGCTTCGTTTAAATGTGTTTTAATCTCTTTTTTAGGATATAATGTCACTTTAAATTGATTGGGGAGAGAGGGGGCGGTTGCAATTTGCCTTCTCCGCCTAGGGTGCGGAACACCGGCCCTGGCTTCATCCGTATGAATGGACAATGAATTGCAATGGGAAAACATAACTTACGGCACTTCGATTCCAATTGTCCAGTTGAACAACTAATACTTTGCCATCCCAAGATCCCACAGAAACCACATGACGATTAGGGTGAAATGCTGCACAGTTGAGAGGACTGGGGAATGAGCTGGAGCTTGTGAGGGTGCAACGGCTGGTGTCCCATACCTGGAAACAAAGGGGTTCAGAATAAATGAAAAGGGACTATGGATGTAAATGTAAGAAAACATGAACAATATGTTGAAAATGAGAAGTCACCTTGACATCAGAGTCCAGAGAACAGGTGAGTATGTGCCTGCGATCTGCACTAACACAACAACCTGTGACCTGTCGTCTGTGGGCTTCCATTCTGTGTATTCTAAGCATCGGAAAAGCGGATTTATTAAAACAATGAGTAAAATTACAGTATGTGTATTCCTCTCCAAGTAATGCTCATTTACGTCCATGTTCTTATTCCCTTCTGGAGTGGCCAAACTAGCACGTTTAAAGGGGTTGTGCAGCCTGTTTATCTTAATGACCTATCCTCAGGTTAGGTCATCAATATCTAATCGAACCCTCGCCGATCAGCTGTTTAAAGAGGAGGCAACTCTCCATGTGAGAGCTGCTTCCTCTTCATTACACTGGGCATCTTCTCCCTTGCAACGGAGGCTTAGTGTAATTACAAGTTCTTGCAATTACACTGCACTTCCGAGATGATAAGCAGTGTAATGAAGAAGAAGTAGCACTCCAGGGAGCGCCACCTCATCTTCAAACAGCAGATTGGTGGGGTTGCCGGGAGCTGGACCCCAGCCGATCAGATATTGGTGACCTATCTTGAGGATAGGTCATCAACACAAACTGACTGCATAACCTCTTTAAGACTTGTACTCCACTGGGTTATGCAGTACGTAGACTGTATATGTGATATACAAGCTGGCTTTTGCCAAATCCAAGGGCCTATGCACACATCGTGGTAATGTTTGGCTTTTTACCACAATCTAAGAAAATTATGGCAAAAACATGCACGCAACTTGAATTTAACTTAAATTTCTGGCTGAGCAAATATAACCTCAGATTATAAAAACTGTAATTCTATATATTAATACTAAAACATGTATTACATGCTTGGACAGAGGTCACATACTAAGGCCCCTTTCTATGTCTTGCACCATACAGAGTCAGATTATGAGCATCTTACCGACAGCCGTCTGTTATGTTCCATATCTCCAATGTTCCATCATAGGATCCAACACAGAGTAATGTATCAGAAATAAATGCACAGCAAGAGACCCCATCACAGCCACTATACAATGTTCTGATTTCCTGGAACATACACAAAACATTTCACCTAAACTACACAGATACAAATGCTACAACTAGCATCAAGCCCAAACATAACTGGATAAGTGTACCCCAGGTCAAGGTCTGGTAAGTGCATGCCTGTTGAACTACAAGTGCATGGTTCTAATAGCAGATATGGACAAACGTTGAAGCATTTTATGCTTCGTTAATATTGTACAGTGTCAATATTTGTTCACCATTTTATTTCTTGTAAGTTCTACCATTTTAATGTGACACAAAGAAAAACATATCTCAGTCAGGTCCCAATTTTTGTGTTTTTTTTTTGGAATTTATCCAACAGAGTACCCATGGGTGCAGATCTGGTACATCTACCGTCTTTTTAACCTATAGCAGACTCAGAAGTGAATGGAAGTGGTCACCTCTCCACTGTCTGTATGTAGAATATGCAACGAGCCATCACTGGTGCCCACAACTGCAAAGTTTCCTTTGCAACTCAGTCCAACACAACCCGGTGTAGAAGGAACATCCAAAGATTTGCTGTGATAGAGAAAATCACTTCAGTTGCTGGTACAAAATACTAATAATTCAATAATCCAAGTCATCACACAATCCCTTACCTGCTGCAGAAATTTACAGATTTGGGTTTATTGTCCCAAACTGTAATAAACTGGCTTTCTGAACTCCACTCGGCCAAAATCTCTTGAGCCTGGATGCAAACTGGGGAACAGTGGGGCTCATTCAGAGCTAACTGGTAAAACAGAGAAGGGTTCTGGGAGAGAATGTGTAAGGATCGCTCAATGAATTCCCTGAATACCCTCACAGGAGGTTCAGGTGCTGACGGATCAGTCTCCATGTGTTCCCATGATGAAGGTCTTTTTGAAAATGCAATCCCTTGTAGAAAAATATAATGGGTTAACGTGCATAAATCCAAAGACACATTACCTAGCATAGGCTGGTACTAACTCGATGTACAGCATAGATGGCTGAGAGATAACTGCAGAAACTCACCATAGTTGCTATAGACCTGGCATAAGTGTGGCAAAAGCCCCAAGCTGGCATGTGCCCGCAGGAAAGGAAGGTGTACAAGAAGCTGACCAAGAGTGTGTAACTGCATTCCACAGAGCTAAGAAATGAAATACAATGACTTAATTCTTCACTTAGGTTTGTAAACATATCTGTCCAAAGAGGTTTTCACAAAGGTTTCTTACCAGATGATGGGACAGCTCACTCAGGCATTCAGCATGGAGAATAGGAGAGGAGTCTGGATCTTTAGGGGAGGACACTGTCCAGAAGTATGCTATAAGAAAGAAAATACCTGAATGAGAATGATGTCCGAAACAAATGTGATTAGGAAAAAGTCCGAAACGTTCTTACCAGCCATAAGAAGATGGACTGCACGCACAACTTCTGGTTTTCCAAAATAACGTTTCTCCACAGCTTCTCGTAGAAGACAACTAGAGAGATGCAGCCTGGGCTCAGATGTCAAATTATGGCTCCAGAGACCAAGAACACTGTAAAACAAGCAAGTGGCAGGAACACCATGAGTAACACCAACTGACTGACGGACCTGATTGAATTCATGAATGGCTTAGTGAATTATTACAATAGGTGAGGACAATATTTTATATACGATAAATATGAAATAAAGGTGACCTGACAGCTGACCTGACATTTCTAGTTCAGCAAATATTTGCATACGCTATAAAATCATTTTGGAACATCAACTCTGCATTATGTAGTCCTCTGGTTATTCATCCAATGAAAGTGTTTGTACATAACAAAGCTTCAGGGGCCTCACCTTCTCAGTCCCCCGAGGAGCAGTGAAAAAGTAGCCATGGGAAGACTGTCTGTATGAGTGGCTGCAGCCAGCATTTCACTCCAGCTGGCTGTGTATACAGATTTAACCCACTGCAGTGAACTTAGGATCCTGAGCAAGTCTCTCTCCAAAAGTCCTGAAAGAGCATATACGTTACTTTTGGTACCACTTGTTGGTCTACCTTAAATTCCAAAGTGGCTATAGTCATACCCTTCTGTGAAATGCAAATGGCAGTCAAAGCAACCGTGACATTGTCGGTTCCGTGTTCTTCTTCTAAGGTATTTAGTCTCATCTGAAGTAATTGTGGGAGGCTTGCTGGCAACTTCTGTATGTCCTCAGAGAGCTGCACAAGTATATGGTCAGTTAAGGACAGATAATGCTATGACCTCACTGCATACAAGCAATGGTGAGAATGTACGAAGTAGAAACTGACCTTCTCGAAGACAGCATTAGCTCGCAGCTCCTCGCAGGCAAGAGTTAGATATAGAGGGTCGCGTGTCCCCTTCTTAATCATCAAGAGACGCATCTGCATGAAATGAATGACATTAAAGTCGTAAGTGACTGTCGTAAGTGACTGACGGTTCCTTTTCCAATGTAGAGAAGAATCTTGTTCATAACATAGTCAATGGGTTTCAGTAAACTACCAGTGCAAACTAATATAGAAAGATAAAACAAAAATGATCTTGCCAGTGCAAAGAGTTTGTATTATTCTTTTATGAAATAGAGTTACTTGGTAGGTTCAAGGGGTAGTCCAGGATTTTATCCCACCAGTCATCAATATCAGACTGATGGGGAGTCCAGCACCCTCCCCGATCAGTTGTTTCAGGCAGATGCCAGGGCTGGATAATATGCAGTGTACAGATGGAAGCAGAAGGCTTCATACATTGTGTACTTTTCAGCACCGGAATACTGCAGGCTCAGCTCTCATTTACTTGGATGGCAGCTGAGCTGCAGTACCCAATCACGGGCACTACACAGTGTACGGAGCTGTCTGCTTCCAGCCCTGCACATTGTATAGTTCCAATGCCATGGCTGCCCGAAACAGCTGGATGGTGGGGGGTGCATGGCACTGGACCCCCATTGATCTCATACTGATGACCTATCCTGAAGATGGGTCATCAATATCAACCGCTTTAGAGAAGTGTACATGAAGCACTAGTCTACATAAGAAGATAGAAGACTGAGCACCAACATCTGACCTGGTTATTAAAGGCAGATTCTTCCAGCTTTTTTCCATAGATGGCAAGCTTTCCTCTGACCAGCTCAGCCCGCTCACTTGGTTCCAGTCTCCCTAGGGGAATGACAGTGATGCCCTTGTGCTTGCTTAAGGTGCTGCATAAGGAGGATCCCTCAGTTACACTCAGAACCATGTTAACTCTCTGCAAAAGCAAAAGACAACTAGTATGGAAGAGTACAATCAAGAGAAAGCAAGCACTTTACAATCTAGGTCATATTTCCACCTATAATTTTATCTGGCAACGCACATTTGGCCAAAAGCTATTGCTCCTGATCTTTTCATACACATGTGCACTTGGCTTAGCTTAGCATGCTCACAATAGGCGCAGCCAGTCCCCTCTAAGCAGGTGGCTTATCTCTGAAATATTTGGGCATGTTAAAATCCAACAACCCTATCCTTCTTTCCTCCAACATCTGACATCTGGGGAGAATTGACAGCCTCCTTACACTTTAGATGGTCAGCCAGTCCCAATGAAATTGGTAGGTTCAGCTGACCTACATCTAATGTGAATTGCCAGCCTAAAGGTCTCCAAACACATTAGTGTATTGTTGGCCGAACCCGCCGACAATTTAGGGTGCATTCACATGACGGTATTTTGCAACCCGCAAAAAAAAATGACGTTCGCGTGACATCTGTGTTGCATCCTTTTTTTTTTGCGGACCCATTGTAACAATGACAGACATATAGATTTTTAGCAGCCCCACTGAAACGAATGGATCTGTATCCAATCCGAATGCAGACCAGAAATACGGTTGTGTTATTGTGTCTGAGGAACTCAATATTTTTAACCGATCCTTTTGTTCTATGGGAGATAAGCTGCTTGACAGAGGTGTCTGTCAGTAGCTTTCTCCTCTCTCCCAATTTAATACATATACACCGGGAGCGAGTTGGGAGAGATAGCCATCAGCCAAACGATTGATCAGCTGACAGCTACTGAATGTGTATGGCCACCTTTAGACTAGACTTCAGTTTGCCTGGCTACAGAATGGATATAAGAAGTTAATTACCTGAGGGAGGAAATCTGGGATCCAGTCAGAAGTGAGCTCCCCGGCACATCCACACAGGACATCGGTCCCGTCTACGAGTAGCGTCAACGTGTCATTCCGTTTCAAAGAGTGAGGAATTAAGAGAAGCAGAGCCTGAAATTCAGCTAAAGCATCCCTGTAGTAAGACAGCAAAGAGGAGAGTTTATCACTTAGTGTTGAAGTATTTGCTTTTACAGAAAATCTTCAATGTGTACAACATGTTCCCGCAGTGTCTGGTGCTGTGAACATTTCCATCTTTCTTTTAAAACTAGTATGCAAGCAACAACTGTATATTATAATGATGTATACTGTACGTCTGACAGGCATAGTGACCCAAAGGAGTCAATGGACCGCAACCTGACTTTAGTATGACTGGCGTTTTCTCAGTCAATTTGTTAATAGCAAAGTTTGGCACTGAGCAATGAACTTACGCTAAACTTTGAGGAAAAAAATGTGTTTGAACACTTAAAGGTAAGTACAACTTTGGGGGCAATTTTATTTTATTTTTTATAAATCTTTTTTATTTCAATTGGTCTTTATTAAAAATATGGAATCTTTTTTGTGTACCTAGCTGAGATGCTGTAGTAGCTGCCTGTGGGTGTTCTGTCTTTTCCGTCATTTGGGGAGCTGATGGACTCCTTATCCTGCTCTGTGACATTATAAACACTCATTATAGCTCAGTTCTTATCTTACTGATAAGAATGTGGCTTAAATAATTGTTTATATCTAAGTAGTTTAGAGATGAGGTTTATTGGCACAAAGTGAAAGTGAAAGTACTAGTCACACAGGTAACCCTTTGTGACAGAATGGCTCAATATTTTTAATAAAGGCCAATTGAAAATATGATTTGTAGCCAAAAATGCAATCATAAACAAAAATTGCCTCCGAAGGTGTACATAGCCTTTAATGTGAATCCGTCACTGATCTTTGGGGTTTACAGTATAAGTATCTGATATATTCCTTATTCAGGCAAATTAAATATTTAACTTTTTGTGTCGTTGTGCCATTTGTCAGTAACTTTTAATACAAAGTGAATACAGTCTAAAAGCTGGAGCAACAGTGACGGCTTTAACCAATCACATTGAGAGTAGCTCAGTGGATTGCAAGGTCACATGGTCAATCAGTTGCTAAACCCTACATTCAAAGAGTGGGACCTATAATAAATAATCACAAATAGCCATTATTTTTTAATGCAAAGATAAATTGAGATCAACTGTAGTGTAAGTTACTGGAAGAAATCATAGCCCCATAGTGCAGAATCTAATTATTATGCAATGCTCCAAAGACAGAGTAATATAGCATTTGGACCCTTACATACATTAATTTTGGAATGGTTTTTTATCAGTTAAAAAAACACCAGAATATGCTCATGCATTTTTGTTGTAGTTTCTATATTTTAATTTTAAATGGCTGTGTAAATTGTGTAAAAAATGTCACCTAATGAACACAAACGCCAACAGCAAAAAAGCGCTTGTATGTCCTTACCTTTAGCTAACATCAGGAGCTGCTGTTTTTACCACAAAAAAAGCTGCAAAAAATTGTTTTAAATAAGTGCAGAGAAATGCCATTAAAAAATATGCATGAAACGCACTATTAGGGCCCATGCACACGACTGTTGGTGTTTTTGCAGTCTGCAAATCACGGATACTGGTCATGTGCATTCTGCACCTAGCGTAAGAGAACGTCCTGCCCTCTATAGAACAGTCCTATCCTTTTCTGCAAAACGGATTTTCTTTTACGGAAGCCACAGAACAGACATACGGATGCGGACAGCACACAGTCTGCGGTCCGCATATTTTGCGGCCCCATTTTAGTGAATGGGTCCGCATTCGACCCACAAAAATTAAGCCGCAGGAGAGCGGCTGCCCCATTGGGCACAAAGATAGTGAATTTGCATACAGATTAAAATGTTTTTTAAACACAAGTACAGCTTAACTGGGAGTAACATTAGTATAGTTTTATTCCTAATTCTCTGATGAATACCAGTATATATATATATCTTTAGCTGGAAAATCAGCCTGTCAGTGTCCCTTTAAGGAGCGGCAATACTTACACTTTCCATTGTCTTGTGGTCTGCTGTTAAAATAAATGCCCCTTCCCCTGCCCCTTCCTGGATCCTCCCACTGCTCTATCTTCAGCAGAAGATCAGCACACAAAGGAGAAGGCAGCAGCTTCTGCTCAACTACCTCTCTGTGCTAGAGGAGATTAGAAGAACTTGGTGGAACAGCTTCGCATTTGCATATTAAATACAGAGGAGTCGGAGTCGAGGAGTCGGAGTCGGAAGTTTAAAAATCTGAGGAGTCGGAGTCGGAGTCGGAAAATTTATCTACCGACTCCACAGCCCTGATCAGATGCGGACAAAAACCACGATTGTGGGCATGGGCCCTTAATGACAGACAGCTCTGTGAGACCAGCAAAATAGCCAGCTGACTTGCACTGTAGTAATGTTTTCTTCTAAGGCTACAACAGAGCAAAATGTATGTGGAAAATTCTAAAGGAAACTTTCAGTGTCCACAACGTCTCATCCAAGTTCCCAACAAACCCGAGCACAGCACAGACATGTCCCAAAAAAAGTCACAAAGGAATTCAGAATCAGAAAAACATATTCAGTATGTGGAGTTATATAACAGTTTGCTGTGTGTAGTTCATGTGACTGCATCCAGCCTTTGGTGCTGACTAAAGCAGTAACCAAAAAAGAGACCGATTCGGTCTGATGACTCTTCTACATGCATTTCATGGGGAATTAGTTTCAGTGTATTCACTGCATCTCTCAGCCTTGGTAAAATCAAGTCAACATATGGAAACACAAACCTGTATGAATTGAGACTCTTGCTTTCTCTTTGCAGACGCTTATTCAGTTGCTTGCAGAAACTTTTTAACATGGTCTCTACCTCTTTTGACCGATGATTTGCCCCGGTAAAATGATAGATGACTGATGCTGAACTAACAAGTCTTAGTTCTTTCACAAGGTCGGCCTGCAATGGATACACACCAAGGCACATATTATGTGAATTGTTTATGCAGAAGCCTCGTCCAGTGTCAACCTCACACTACCAATCCTTCCTGACAAAAATAATTTACCATAAACACAGTTTTGCCTTGACTCGGCTGTCCGACCACTAGAAACACTCTCCCAGACGACGGAGATGCTCGTCTCTTCTCCAGGATCTGTTCACACACTTGCATAACTTGCTTGCTTCTAGCAAAAGAATGGCGTTCGTGCCATTCTTGAAAGCCTTCCTGTGTTAGCTGATCTTCTTCATCTTCAGATACATTTGACTCTTCCTAAGAAAAGTAGGCATTGAGTGATTTTTGTGGCAGAAGACTAAATATGATGGAAATACGATTGATACATAAAACACAGAAACAAAAAATGGCCGGCTCACAGTCAATGTGCGTACACTTTACTAAAGCAATTCATAAGCAGGATATTTTATTTATAATTCAACAGTACTATAAGCACTAGTATAAGCACAGGAGCGCTAGACTATTGAACATTGTGGATATCAGGACATTTATACAAGCAAAGTTACAATCAAGTGCGCATTAGCTATATTGATTCAAAGAACTAAAAGGCTCACAAGACCACATTTATATTAATCAAAGGTTTTATGCGAGAGCTCCGCATTTAACCTCTTAAGGACACAGGACGTACGGGTACGTCCTGTGTCTGCTCCCTAAACAAGGCCCCGCGGCTCATGTCCGCGACCAGCAGCGATGCCGATCGTGGACATTTAACCCCTCAGATGCCGTGGTCAATCCTGACCACAGCACATGAGCGCGCACAAACTCAAAGTTTTACTTTCTGTTTGCGCTCCGGCTCCCCCGTGTGGCGATCGGAGGAGGAGCGCGCCTGCAGCAGCCTGGGTCTCCATGAATGAAACCCAGGCTGCTGTATAGTATTGCCTATGGAGTCATAGACTCAGGGACGTAACTATATGGGTAGCAGCTGCTTTGGGGCCCTGACCCAGAAGGGGCCCATCTAAGAGGAGGAGAAGTACTAAAACATTTTGTCAGGGCCCCTCAGCAGTATTACACAATGAAATTATATACAGTGGCAGTATAGACAGTGTAGAAAACGGATGGACAGCTGCCGGGCCTGGTCTGAGAGAGCAATCTTTAGTAGCCACAGGAAAGAGGGCGGCATGAAAGGAAGAAGTTGTGAAAAAATTACTGGGGGAGGGGGCCCCATTCAAAAATTTGCTATGGGGCCCAGTCATTTCTAGTTACGCCACTGCATAGCCTGTAATAGGCCCCATAGGAAATATGCGATTTTCTCATATATTCCAACGCTTTTGCCAAAATGAAAATAAAATAAATAAATAAATTTAAAAAATACACATCGTGGGTGTCGCAAAAAACAAAAACACCCATACTATAAAAATATAAAAAAAATTCCCTATAACAGAAAAATAGGAAAAAAGTGTCGAAATTGCTGATTTGCCATTTTTGGACGCTTCATTTCCTAAAAATAAAAATTAAATAAATGGTGATCAAACAGTAACACACACCCCAGAATGGTATCAATAAAAAATATCAGATTATGACACAAAAAATAAGCCGCCACACAGCTCCGTACACATAATTACAAAAAAGTTATAGGGGTCAAAATATGGCAACAAAAAAGTAAAACTTTTCCCACTTTAGAAATTTTTTTTCATTATCAAAACAGAAAAACTATACATATAGGGTATCGCCAGATTCGTACTGACGTGCAGAATAAAACTAACTGGCCAGTTTTATCGCACATCGAACGTCAGAATTTAAAAACCCGCAAAACTGTGGTGGAATTGCTTTCTACCCCATTTGGAATTTTTTTCCCGCTTCCCACTACATCATATGCAATATTAAATGGTGGCTGTTACGGACGGTTTCTTCAGACAAGGGGTAAAAACCGTTTAGGCGATCGGCCCCCTTTACAGAGATATAGGCACAGCTACTGCAGAACACCAAACTCCCGAACTGGATACAAAATAGCACTCCAACTCCCGTACTGGAACCTCCCAAATAGCTGCTAGCAGACGAACAGGAAAAGCAGACAATCAGCTTACACTCCTGGCAATCAGTCTCTAACAGCATACGTTGGAAAGTACAACTTGTCCCGCAAAAAACAAGCCCTCATATGGCCATGTGAACCGATGAATAAAAAAGTTATGGCTCTGGGAAGGCAGGGAGCGCAAAGCGAAAACGCAAAAAAAAAAAAAACTCCAGTCCTTAAGGGGTTAAACACTTAAAGGGACCAGGAATGTGTTTTTAAATCTATGTATGTGGATATTGTTTTTATAATATATATGTACCGTATTTTTCGCCATATAAGACGCACTTTTTCCCCCCCAGTGCGAAAATGGCAGTGCGTCTTATAGGGTGAATGCTACCATTTTCCTATAGCTAAAGCCGATACATCGCACAGCCTGCGATGTATCAGCATGGAAGGAGGAGGGGGCGGAGCCTGGCAACACGTGGCGGGCGGCCCGCCGCTCACAGCGTGACTGCTTTCATAACATTTATAATCTTTAATCATGTCCCCTTATTCCCTATAAGCCCAATACAGTAGCGCTCTGCTAACCTGCTATACCGATCCTCTAGCAGGCAGAGCGGTGCGGCGGCAAGCTGCTGTGTAACGTCCTCACTGGCGTCATCTGCCTGCTCCTTTCACTTTATGAATGAAGCAGGAGGAGCAGGCAGATGGCGTCAGTGAGGACGTTACAGCAGCCTGCCGCCGCACCGCTCTGCCTGCTAGAAAGATCGGTATAGCAGATAGCAAGCGCTACTGTACTGGGCTTATAGGAATAAGAGGACATGATTAAAGATTATAAATGTTATGAAAGCAGTCACGCTGTTAGCGGCGAGCCGCCAGCCGCGTGTTGCCAAGCTCCGCCCTAAGCAGTCACTATGGGCCAGATGTTTTAGAAAAGGGGCATCTTTGGATGGCAATGTAATGGGGGCACCTGTGGATGACACTGTAATTGGGGTGATCTGTGGATGACACATATAGCATAAGATGCTATATATGTGTCATCCACAGATCCAATGCATTACAGTGTCATTCATAAATGCCCCCATCACAGTGCTATCCACAGATCCCCCCATCACAGTGTCATCCACAGATCCCCCATAACAGTGCCATCCACATCTCCCCACATAACAGTGCCATCCACGATCCCCATAACAGTGCCATCACATCTCCCCACATAACAGTGCCATCCACAGATCCCCATAACAGTGCCATCCACATCTCCCCACATAACAGTGCCATCCACAGATCCCCATAACAGTGCCATCCACATCTCCCCACATAACAGTGCCATCCACAGATCCCCCATAACAGTGCCATCCACATCTCCCCACATAACAGTGCCATCCACAGATCCCCCATAACAGTGCCATCCACATCTCCCCCACATAACAGTGCCATCCACAGATCCCCCATAACAGTGCCATCCACATCTCCCCACATAACAGTGCCATCCACAGATCCCCCCCCATAATACTGTCATGCACAGACCACCATTACTTCAAAAGCACACCTTTTGGTTAAAAATATTTTTTTTCTTATTTTTCTCCTCAAAAACCCAGGTGCGTCTTATAGGCTGGTGCGTCTTATAGGGCGAAAAATACGGTATGTATGAATTGGTTTAGTAAAGTGTATGAAAATTAACTGTGAGCCGGACATTTTTTGTTTCTTGCTTTATATATTTTAAATCAACTGCTAGTTGGTGGGCTGTGCTCCAGTCCATAGACTGGTGAGCATCTCGGCTACATTGTATATTCTATGATTGATACATACCTTAAGATAGTCCCTCTCAATCACTTGCCATACATCATTTAAAACTCTAGCTCCAAAGTCCTCTAGTGCCGTCAGGTGTGGTTTTCCATCATTTTCACCACCCCACTGACAGGAGTACCTACAGAAGAAAATGAAAACACAACTAGCCTGTAAGCCAGAGACACTAATAAAGAGCCTAGGTACCTATGATGAGAAGGAAACTTACGTGTAACTGATAGCAGCAGGATGTTTGACTACTCTGTTCTTCAGGTCCAGCATACGTTTTTCCGCTTCTTGAGATTCGGACGCAAAATCTGAAAGCCAGTGGCTGGGCACCGACCTAAATGGCAAGAGTACAGTAGACAGAATATGAATTATAAGGGCTGTTTGACACGAGCGTGTGCAGCCAGAAATCTTGCTCAGCGTGTGAACGTGATCCTCCGCTCTGGACATTGCTCGTCTTGCAGGAATGTAAGGCATTACACTGATTTATAATGCTGTGTGCTTCTGCTTGACCTTAGGGTACTTTCACACTTGCGTTATGCTTTTCTAGCATAGAGTTCCGTGTAAAAGGGCTCTATGCCGGAAAATAACTGATCAGGCATATTCCAATGCATTCTGAATGGATAGAAATCCGTTCAGTTTGCATCAGTATGCCTTCAGTTCAGTCACTGTCAGGCGTTTTGGCCGGACATAATACCGCAGCATGCTGCGGTATTATGTCCGTCCAAAATGCTTGATCTGTTGCCGGAATGCCGGATCGGCATTAATTTACATTGACTTGTATTAGTGCCGGATCCAGCATTGCGAAACAACTGAAGGACGGATCCGTCCTTCCGGTCTGTGCATGCGCAGACCGGGAAAACTGTGAAAAAGAGTGGATGGATCCGTCCATCCGCATAACAAGCGGAGGGACGGATCCGTTCTTGCAATGCATTTGTAGACGGATCCGCACCCGGATCCGTCTACAAATACTGTCAGTTGTGACACTAAACGGCGGATCCGGCAGGCAGCTCAGACGACGGAACTGCTTGCCGGATACAAGTGCCGCAAGTGTGAAAGTAGCCTTACTTCTACAGAATCATACTGACATAAAGCTGTCTCTATGATTCTGTAGCGATAAGGTCAAGCAGAGGCACACAGCATTATAAATCTGTATAATGTTGTGTGCTCCTGCAGGACGAGCAGTATCCAGAGCGGAGGATCACAGAGCGTGATTTCCAGACTGCACACGCTTGTCTGAAAGAGAAAAGATTCTTAAGAAAAAAAATCTTTGTAGATTATTGGAGGTGAAGGCTAAGGCCCCTTTCACACGAGAGAGTTTTCCGCGCGGGTGCAACGCGTGATGTGAACGCATTGCACCCGCACTGAATCCTGACCCATTCATTTCAATGGCGCTGTGTACATGAGCGTTTTTTTTCACGCATCACTTGTGCGTTGCGTGAAAATCGCAGCATGTTCTATATTCTGCGTTTTTCACGCAGCCCTAGCCCCATAGAAGTGAATGGGGCTGCGTGAAAAACGCATTGCATCCGCAAGCAAGTGCGGGTGCGTTGCGTTTTTCACTGATGGTTGCTAAGAGATGTTGTTTGTAAACCTTCAGTTTTTTATCACGCGTGTGAAAAACGCATCAAAACGCATTGCACCCGCGTGGAAAAAACTGAACAACTGAACGCAATCGCAGGCAAAACTGAATGGCTTTGTCTGTGAAATCGCACAGCATCGCATCCGGACACGCTCGTGGGAAAGAGGCCTAAGGAAGCGTTCCTTCCTGACAACTGGCTGCTCATTCAGTGGGGGTGAAGAGCTGTATTTACATGCAGCGATCACCTCCACAGTATAAGAAAAAGCGATCGCTACTGCAATTGCGCATCCTCATACAGCTCCATTGTTTCTAGGCAGCAGAAATGTAATCGGCTGCACCTCCAGATCGGCAGATTATCCGGAATGAGTGTTCATAGAAACGGTCCCTGATAATCTGTCCAACAATCGGGCTTGGTAAACCCACTTAACACATTTTAGATTTGATTATCTTATAAATAGTTTTTAAAAAAGTTGTACGTAAGCCATATATCAACCAGTCTAACTGTACATTGTGATCCTTTATAATGTAACAGTAATGTTTCCACACTGTAGTAAGAAGATACTCTTATTTCCATTAGACATTTTTCCACTCAAGTAAAATGTTCAACTCATCCTCATTATCAATGCTTTTGCCTTTTCCTTACACGAGTGTCAGTAGGTAGGTGCACACAGCCATGCTCATACTCTTCAGGAAAGCAAAAAGTTACAAAAGTAATAATGTATAATGACATCTAAACAAAACATAAAAAGCTTCAGTGGATTTTTTATAGCATTATTTCCCCTGAATCCTTGTATTGGAATCTGCTTTGACAAAAGACAACTACAGAATGTTCATATATACAATGATTCATATATGTTTTTACCTAATAACTTCAGGATTCCTAAAGTAGAAGAAAGCCTTTGGGTGGCCTGATTTATTGGTCTTACAACTCTGCAAAAACTGCATAGACTCCAACTCTGTGATGGATCGTCCTGGAGGATACGACTGCATCTGCCAAAGATATAAGACAATAAACACCGGACCAAAGTACTGTACAATGACAATGACAAGAAAAAAGTAAAAAGTCATCTATTATGTTTAAGGGATTCTGCAGGACTACAAAAAGATGGCTGCTTTTTTCCTTTCACTCCATTCTCTTCAATGGAGATGCGATGCAATACCATACACAACCTGCGGACAGGTGCGGTGCTGTTTTTGGGAGAAAGCAGACATCTTTTTGTAGTCCTGGAGAACCCCTTTAACTGGAACTGATCAAGATTTTTAAAGAGAGGAAAACATTTTCACTGTCTTTTTTTTTTTTACACATAATGCATATTCTGGATCTGTTGGAAAAAAAAAAATTACATATGCAAAAAAGAGGATCTTACCCACTGATACTCAGGCAGGAGTGGAACAGAATAAGTTGTGGGGACATGGCCGTATCTCTCTCCCAGTATACCAATGAAGATTTGGCTCCGAACAACTTCAGAAAGACACAGAGACAACTGCCTAATGTCAAAAACAAACAGGTCATGGTGTTTTCACTGTTCTTGTAGCCACGTCTGACACCCATTTTCCTCACTCATATCTTTTATCTAACCTGTCTTTCTTTGCTTCTTCTTCTGTAATTCCCCACCGGAGATCCACTTCCTCCAGGGACAGGAAGTGACACGCAGCCCGCTGGCGCAGTTGAGGCATCACCTGTCCAATCAACAGATCTCTTTCTGAGTGCATATCACGGAAAGTGGAGGAGATAAATACACGGACACTGCGCCACCTAGAAAACACACAGGAAATGTGACTACAGCAAACCAGTACTACCATTACCAGAAATAAAACTACAGATCTGTACATTTGTCTTAAAGTTGTCACAATGCTCCACACTGTACAATGATTGTATTTCTACCCACTAAATGGCCCGGCAAGGGGTGTAGCTAAAGGCTCACGGGCCCTGGTGCAAGAGTTCAGCTTGAGCCCCCCTTCCCTCAGTGCTTTGTGGCCAGGGAAGCTCATAGCCTTCCTGCTGCCGGAGGCAAAAATTGAAACAGCACCTCCCCATGTCAAATTCTTCCCTCCAACCAGAGGTGTAACTTTTATTATGAGCCCTAGTGCAAAATCGATGACAGAGCCCTCCCAGCGTGTACTTTCTACAATACCCATGTCTTATTATAAGGCACAATGGTCTTTGGGCCCCCTCAGGCTCCTGGCCTGTTAGCGACTGCTACCTCCGCACCCCCTATAGAAGTAATGGCAAACCTTTTAGAGACCGAGTGCCCAAACTGCAAACCAAATCCCACTTATTTATCGCAAAGTGCCAGTACGGAAATTTACCCTGCATACTACAGTCTAATATAGTATATCTTCCATGTACTTTATCATGTAGCTATAATAGCTGCCTACGTTCAGTGCGCTGCTTGTGCTGCTCATGGTGCGCCCTGCGCTGATGAATGTCAGGAAAATTCTAAGGCATATTGGTACACAATAGATTTTTTCCAGGTTGCGGGTGCCCACATAGAGGACTCCGAGTGCCGCCTCTGGCCCCGTGCCATAGGTTCTCCACCACTGCCCTATAGCTCGGCCCCTGGCAACAGGAATATACACTGTCACCTGGGGAGGAATGGTACATGAATCCTCAGTGCTGGATGGCAAAGATGCCTCACAAAAGGGAGGGGCATACGTGGCAAGATATTTCCCAGCCCCTGATTAGCCCTTCAGGTAGATTACATTCACTAGTCCAGATTTAATTGGGCAGATTCCATAATCTAAAGATGGCTGTACATGTGACATATGCCCAACTGAATAAGCTGTTCTCCTTTCCGGATAAGGGTGCAGGCTGGAATCAGCCCAACGTGTATGCGTATTTCAGGGGAAAGACGGGAATAAGATGCTGCAAGAGAGTGGCTTATCTCCAGGGGAAATACAGTATGTATGATCCTCCTTGGCCAGGCAGCCCCATTCACAGCGAGTTCAGATGACATTTATCTAATGTATGCTATTATATATTGCCAGGAATAGAATATGTGTTGAAAAATTAGTCCCTCAAAAATAGTTATTTTTTTAAACTCACCTCATTAAGAAAAATGTAAAAAAAAAAATCTTTGTCGTAGTCTTGTGTCCTGTATGCAAATGACCAGACTTCCTGAAAGAGTCTAGTCAAACTTCCTTAATAGGCGACTTCCTGCATGTTCAGCGGCTTCCCACAAGCCCCCATGGCAGCATATGGGGCCAGAACCAGTACTGCAATAACCAGTGCAATCTCATGGCTCCAACTAAACACGTGCTGTCTGCAGCATTAATACAGCCCGTACTGATGGGTAACTGCTGTGTTATAGCAGTGCTCGCATAGTCAAAGCCGCCATATCTGGCAACATCAGAGAGAGATCCTATTCCAACTCCGCCTTTAAGGGGAATATGGGAAGTTATTGAGCACGTTGACAATCCTGAAAGAAGTTCGGATCTAACTAATGCGGGGAAACAAGTCATTTGCAGTCACGACGCACATCTTATACAAAATCTTTTTACATTTTTTTTACTGACATGTATTTATGTCTGTGAAGGCTCTCCTTTATCCAGGTCATGGCAGGGGCGTAGCTAACGGCTCATAGGCCCTGGTGCAAGAGTTCAGCTTGGGCCCCCTTCCCTCAGTGCTTTGTGTGTTTTCCTATGCGGCACAAGGGTCTTCGGGCCCCTTAGGCTCCTGGGCCCGGTAGCGACTGCTACCTCTGCACCCCCTATAGCTACGCCCATGGGTCATGGTATATCTGTAAAGAATAAATCAAGGCAACTGGACTTGCTGTAGATTTCTTGAAAACGTTTCACTCGATTCTTCCAACGAGCTTTCTCAATTCTGAGTGACTTGTACAAGAATTCTCTGGGAATAAATATGTAACTGAATCAACATCTGGTAGTTAGGTCATTATACCCAGCATGGGGTCAAAGGTGTTGATTCCACCGTGGAAGAACGAGTGAAACATTTTCAAGAAATCTACAGCAAGTCCAGTTGCCTTGATTTATTCTTTACAGATATGACATGTATTTAGAAAAATTAACGTTTTCAAGTAAAACACAGATGATGTTCCTGGTGATCGGTCTTCTTTGAAGAGAATTTGTCCTGATGAAAAAGCTCTTCTTGACTTGAAGAAATCATGTGCAACTAAGGGATAAATGGTACTTAAAAGGATGACTTGGATTGGGACAAAATCACTTACTTCTGCTTGGGAATAGAAGTAAGTAGACCGCTAACTGCCACGCGTCTCTTTTTGATATTCTCTGGGTCTTCTGGAATATTGAATCTTTCATTGACTTTCTCCACATGATCCAATAGTCGGGAAGTTCCCCTCTCTGATACATACCTAAAAAAAATAAATGCAGGTAAATGAGTATAATACATATACAAAAAGTAAATGTATATATCATAATAAAGGATAGCTGAACTTTTATTAAGATTTTTTTTAAATGTTCTAAAAAACATTTTTCTGCGGCCTTCCTCACAGCTAGGAAGAGACTACGGCGGCCAAACTGCTGATCAGCCAGGGTGCCAGTAGCGCACATTAATAAAACTTTGTAACATACGGCTTATTATGGGAAATAGGCATCTGCCTCTTGTTCCTCGCCAGCAGACTCTCTGTTGATATTCAGAAATTGCCCTAGTAACCAGCAAATCTGTCTAGTATAAAACAGCAAATATGCAGTTGCAGCTTCTCAATGGTACCGCAAGAGGTTGAGAAGAGAAGCGCAGGAGCAGATGTGAGACATATGCATGGGCGTAGCTATAGGGGGTGCAGAGGTAGCAGTCGCTACCAGGCCCAGGAGCCTGAAGGGGCCCAAAGACCCTTGTGCCGCATAAGAAGACACACAAAGCACTGAGGGAAGGGGGGCCCAAGCTGAACTCTTGCACCAGGGCCCATGAGCCGTTAGCTACGCCCCTGGACATATGTATGGTGAGACTACACCAGGAAGAGACTGCCCACTCAGCAAGAATGGACACAGAAGTAGTAGTACCCAATTGATTTTGAAAAACATGCCTATTTTCTGCACAGTATTTTTTTCAGCTTCCCATTTGCTTCAATGGGAGAATCCACGCAGATTCTGCTCCAAGATAGAGCATGCTGCTTCAATTTTCACTGTGGTTTTTTCGGCATGGAAAAAAAAAGTAAGTCCTGCTTCCCATTGAAATGATCGAGAGGATTTTGGAGGCGTTTTTTTCTTTTTTTTTGCGAGGATTCCGTGTGGAAAAACAATGCCAAAAAAGTTGCATGAAGGGGCCCTTAGGATCCATTCACACTTCCGGATCCGCAATACAGTGGGCCGGCACCCCCATAGAACTGCCTATTCTTGTCCACAAAAGCATGTTCTATTTTTTTCCGGAGACCGCGGACCGGAAGTTCGCAGGCACGCTCCGGAAATGCGGATGCGGGCAGCTGTCCTGCCCCCTAGAGAATGAATGGGTCCGCACCCTTTCCGCATAATTGTGTAACGGGTGCGGACACATTCACGGACGTGTGAATTGACCCTTAGGGCGGTTTCACACACATCTTTATTAGGAAAAAACACCACTTTTGTGGCAGTTTTTTTTAGTCAAACCCAGAAGTATAAAGTCCATCCTTCATATTTCCCGACATCAAAAACTGTCAATTAAATGTGTTTTTTATATTTAGAAAAAAAAAAGTTGAGTAAACATTCAGAAAACAACTGACATTAAATTTTTTAAAAAAAAACACCCCAAAACTATCCAAGTTACACAAAAACATTTCTGGCTGCTATACATCTACAGCACCCTAAGGAGTTTTTTTATTTTATTTAAAAAATGTAAACTTTAAGAAATGCACATCTACTATAGCTGACTTTACTCACTTCAGCACTTGCTCTGTAAAACCGCAGAGTGTCACATCATTACACTGATCAAGGGAGTCCTCACTATGAAAAGAAATAAGAACTGTAATAAAATGCAAGAAGACCTGCACTATACAGTACACAGGTCTAAGGCCTCATGCAGACGACCGTTGTTTGATTCCATGATGTCCGTTGCTCCGTTTTTTGTGATTTTCTGTGGACCCGTTGGTTTTCAATAGGTCCGTGGAAAACTCGGAAAATGCACCATTTGTCCTCCGCGTCTGTGGTCCGTGATTCCAGTCCGTCAAAAAAATATAACCTGTCCTATTCTTGTCCGTGAGAAACGGTTCACGGACCCATTCAAGTCAATGGGACCGTGAAAAAATGGGGATGGCCATCCGTGTGTGATCCGCATTCCGCGTCCGTTTTTTTTGCGGACCCCTTGGCAGGCACTTGGCAAAAATTGTCAGCCTGTCTTTTGGTAAAATCTTTTGGGTCATGTCCGCTAAAAAAACCCGAAAGACACACGGAAACACAACGGAAGGCAAAAACAGACACGGATCACTGAACAACGGAACCCCTTTTTGCGGACAGCATAAAAAAACGTTCGTGTGCATGAGGCCTAAGTGTGAGGAATTCTGGAAGATGTAACACTCCAAATACAAGGACCTACGAAAACAGTTTGCACCACACTGGATTGCATAAAATCCTAAAGTGCATACAGATGGACCTGTCACCACTACTGACATGCCCGTTTTAATAGCCTTATGCATTCCCTTATGTAATCACAGTTCTGGAACATCTATTCGTATGGCTCTATGTTGTGCCATTCCTTTATTATTTCTACTAGAAGTTATGAATGAATTGCTAGCAGTCTGCAGTAAGGGTACAGGGGTGTTACCAGTTGGGGGTGTGTCCCTGCACAGTCTCACTCTATCCAATCAGTGCTGCCATTTTCAGACTGTGCAGGTACACCCCCCCAACTGGTTACCTCCCCTCTGTACTCTTACTGCAGACTGCTAGCATTTCATTTATAACTTCCAGTAGAAATAATAAAGGAATGGCACAACATAGAGACATAAGAATAGATGCTCTAGAATTATTATTACATGGGGAATGTATGAAGCTATTAAACAGGCATGTCAGGAGAGGGGACAGGTCTTCTTTAAAAAAAAAAACAAAAAAAACAACAACAACTGTCAATGACATATCAACGGTTTTGATTGGTAGGGGTCCGAGTGCAGAGACCACCACCAATCACCAGAAGGAGTAGAGAGAAGCTCTCACATAGCACGCTGTTTCTCGCTCAATAGAGTCTATGGGGGAGGTTTATCAAAACTAGTGTAATGGAAAACTGGCTCAGTTGTCCATAACAACCAATCAGATTCAACATTTTATCTTCTAAAGGCACTCTGAAAAATGAAAGGTGGAAGCTGATTGGTTGCTATGGACAACCAAGCCAGTTTCCCTTTACACCAGTTTTGATAAACCTCCCCTATCAGTCGGTATCCTGCAGTGAAGACAGAGCGATCTCTTAACACTTGGACAACCCCTTAAACAATGAATTTAGTATACTCTCGTGAATATTATATGTTACAAAACATCTCATTCGTGTTCTTTATTCATATATCTGGTATTGTCACCAATGTTATTAGTTATTTGCCACCTTTCCTTCTGGTTCTTTATCCAAACTTGTGTATACTGGAATGTATTATTCATTTTATATTGAACTATATATTGAGTCTATAAATTCCATACAAATTCCTATGATATTCAAAATAATCATAGAAAAAGAAAAATAGAGTGGTAAGAGAATAAGTAAATGTACCTTTTGAATCCATTAGGCAGCACAGTCACACAGAGACAGTCAGCAGTCACCACTCGTCGATAATGCTTCAGCACAGTCTTAAATTCTTCATTTAGTGGACTATCTCCAAAAACTAGTAGGGTATCTACCTGTTTAAAGGAACACGTCATAGTAATATAATGTGCTTCTAGAAATATAAAACAATCCTTAACAGCGCTATTACGCACTATATCTAATATGGCAGCTTAAGGCCTTATTCACACGTCCGCATATATGTCCGCATGTATTCCGCAATTCTGCGGAATACATGCGGACCCATTGACTGTGAATGGGGCACGGAACGATGCGGAGAGCGCCGCCGATCTTACAGCCGCAGCTCCGCAAAAAAGTAGAGCATGTCCTATTCTTGCCCGCAATTGCGGACAAGAATAGACATTTCTATGGGGCTGCCGGCCGGGTGTGTTTATGGATCCGCAATTTGCGGATCCATAAACACTACGGACGTGTGAATAAGGCCTTAATCATCCAAAGTTTGTAAAGCTGGCCATACACGAGATAGCTGTCGGCCAAACACTGGTTCATCCGACACTTAACTCTCTCTCCTCTCTCCTGCTCCCATATATATGTAATAAACGGGAAGAGACGAAAAATCTGCTGCCAGAAAGCGGCTTATCTCACCCGCTAATAAATAAAAGGATAGGGCAAATGAATCCAACATGCCTGATCCTTATCTCTCCTGACATCAGCTGTCAGGGGACAATCAGGAGGCCACCATATATTTTAGATGGTCGGCCTAACCCACTGAAATCTGTAGGTACAGCCAGTTTAAGACTAGCAACTTACCTTAGTGCGTTTCATAAGGAGTTCTGAGAGGTATTCTGCCAAGGGGTTTCTTTCTTCACAGGGCAGGACTGTATGATTTTTCATTTCCTTAAAGGAAATTATGCCAAGATTAGCCCAGAGAAGGGACTTCAACAATGTGGGCATGCATTATCAGTGATCATATCCAGTATATAGTGATATACAGTAAAATTATTTTATCCTTTCTAAATAACAGAGAATCAGAAGAGTGGGAGCAGAAATTAAAAGGGGCTCTATTCTCTGAACATTTAGTATTCATTACACATGCTGCACAAACATTGCCAGTCCCAAAACCCTCAGCTCAGGGACCATTTGTTTTAAGTAGTGTAAATGGCAATCTTGAATGTCTAGCTTTTAACATCATGTTGTTTAAAAAGGGGTTTTCCAGGGGAAAAAATATTTAAATGGGTTGTCGCACGAAAAATATTCTACAGTTTTCCAACCAGCACCTGGATCTGAATACTTTTGTAATTGCATGCAATTAAAAATTTTGTACAGCTACTGTTTGTTCTTTTTCTTATTTGTTTGTCACTAGAGAAGGCTGCACATCATCCTATAACTGCATCCTGAGCTGTGATAGGAAGAGCATGGACACGCCCCCTGAGCTGCAGCAGAAAAGACACTCCCCTGAGCTGCCAGCTTGATATAAATCTAGCAGAGAAATTAATGGCGAGATCTCTGGATCCATGTGAGGTACAGGGCTGGTTCTAGCTTTGTTAGGGTCCATTCACATGTCCGCAAAATGGGTCCATATCCGTTCCACAATTTTGTGGAACGGGTGCGGACCAATTTATTTTCAATGGGGCCGGAATGGATGCGGACAGCACACTATGTGCTGTCCGCATCCGGATGCGCACTTCCGCATCCGCAAAAAAAAATAGAACTATAGCAGACAAGAATAGGCATTTTCTATTGTAGTGCAGGCGATGTGCACATGGCGGGTGTCCGTGTTTTGCGGATCCGCAAAACATTTACGGACGTGTGAATGGAGCCTTAGAAAGAGATTGTCATGTACTTTATGATGTCCGATCTCCATTTTTAACAATAGTTATGGGATAATCCCTTTAAAAAAAAAAAATTTTTTTTAAATAAAACATAGACCATACTCATCTCTCACCCATCCCCCACCACTGCCATTCTCATGCTGATCCATTCCTCCTGCTCTCAACTTCCTGGTCCTGGCTCAAGTGCCAGACATAGGCCACTTAGAGGGTTATCCCATGACTATGAAAATCAGACATCATATGGGACATGACAAGCTCTTTCTAAGAAAGCTAGAACCAGCCCTGTACCTCACATGGATCCAGAGATCTCCCCATTCATTGCTCCAATTGCTCTGCCAAGATTCATTTCAAGCCGGCAGTTCAAGGGGAGTGTCTTTTCTGCTGCAGCTCAGGGGGCGTGTCTATTCTGCTGGAGCTCTCTCCCTACCACAGCTCAGGAGGCGTGTCCATGCTCTACCTATCACAGCTCAGGAAGCAGTTGAAGGATAAAACTGAGCAGGTGCGGCCTTCTCAGTGAGCCGGACAAAGCAATAAAAAACAAACAGCAGGTGGCGCTATACAGATACATTTTATTGAATAACTCAGTGGCTATGCTAAATTTTTAATGACATGCAATTACAGAAGTATTTAGATCCAGGGGCTGGTTTGAAAAGTGTACAATATTTTTCATGGGACAACCCCTTTAACCAATCACTAGGCAGGTCAACCTTTGCAATCTGTTTTTAAATATTTTCCCCAGAAACCCTTAAAAAGTGTAATATTTTTTAATGTATTCCTTAATACATCTTCATACCATTTTACTAATACAGTATATAGCGCCAAGTCTCCTGCACAGACTTATAGTTGAATGATAGTGAACACTATGACCACCATTTAATAAGACTGGCATTTCATATGTCACGCCTCTTAATAATTTTGCTGCATCTTCATTCCTAAAGTGTATCAGACTTTGAAATATACCAGCTTGGAGTTGGCATAGATTTCATCTAAAATTTATGACAGTTTTCTGCCATAAATTATATTAAATACGCCAGGCTGCTGTGGCCAGTAATAAAAATGGCGTGCACGACATAAAAAAAGGGAAAAGTCTCAGTTTTTGCAACTTGTGGCTTGCAAACATGTCCATTTCTGTAAGTCACGGACTTGCAAACAACCCGTGTTATACGAGCAAAGAAACATTTTAAATTTAGAGAACTAACTAGAAACATCCTCTGAAAAAAATGCATATAGTGAGAGATATATCCTCCAGCCAAGAACCGTGCGCCAAAACCTCAGCAGTTTACTGTGAGTTGCTGTGATTTTGCAGAATCTCCAGGGACTGTCAGGGATAGCTGAGCACCATACTCAAGTATCTTCAGGAGTCCCATAAAGATGAATGGAGCAGCAGCAAACATGCATGACCACCGCTGTATTCAAGTGGGGGAATCGGTGGCAGTCCCAGCAGTCGGACACCTTCCAGACACTTTTCCCTCATCCTGTGGACGAGGGATATGTAGTTTCTGGAAAAACCTCTTTGGATCTAAAAGCTATGTTCACTTTTGCAAACAATTTTGTATTGCTCCAAAAACAAAAAAACAAAAACAAACAAAAAAAAAAATGCTGCAAATGGAGCCGATTAATAATATCACTACAGAACCTATGCAGACCTGTGTCTCCATGGTTACAGACTACAAACAAAGCTGTGTAGTCTGAGACAGTTGGAGGGTAGATTAGAGGGAATATACAGTTCTGCAGGTTATATAGTATCTGGAATTCTAATACTTTTGTTTTACTGGAATACGTACGTGGTGACCAAAACCGCCTTCTAGCTCATTTCACACAAGATGATCTATACATCGCTAAAGTACTAAAAACATGGCTTCACATCCTACACCTTTGAACCGCAGTCTTGTTTTACCTCAGCCTGCTGCTTAACCTCGCTCACACGTTCCAGGAGGGGGCTAGAAGAGTGGTCAACCTTGGCATAGTGGTTTTGATTGTACAGGATAAGCTGAACGTTTTCTGCTGTGTCCTTCACCATCAGGCTCAACAGTAAACCCACATCCATGAGCTAGGAAGAGGAGAATACACGTAAAGAAGCCTATATGTCTGGGATAACATACAAGTATTACACATTACATATTCTAGCACACACCGTAAATGGGCAAACACTTCTGTTGTCCCACGATGGTACTGATACAGTGTGCACGAATGTAGGCCTACTATATGTCAAGTTAGAGGTGTAGCATCAGGACACTCTAAATACTGACAAGGATATTTTCTGAAATATTCGTCTTAGGATGGGCCTGACCTCCTCCTGCCTCAATGCAGGGGCCAGGGGTAACTGAGACAGAAGAGTGGCCTGTTATACGTGAGGGCAGGAGACATGCTCTGACAGTGACGTCCAATGCTGTAATACTGCACACAACAATGGAAATCAGCCTAATATGTGCTACATATGGGCTTAATGAAGAGCTGTCAGCTTCGCAATGTTTCAAAAATCACTTGTATCTCTCATATATTAAGAATTTTGGAGCATTTTAGAACTGAATTGAACAGGGCAGTGGACACTCTGCTCTCGGGATTACTGGGCATCCTACCGGTCAGACTGCTTACTATACATTTATCAACTACTCCATGGATAGGAAATAAATGCTTTCCACAGAAAAACTCCCTTAAAACTCTGTGTTGTGCCTTTCCTCAAGTATTGCTCTTGTCAAAATATGACTAAATAGACACCCGAGTGGTATCATTCCCTATCTTTATGGGGTTGCTTCCCTACACATTGATACTCTTCAATGCAAACACTGATTGACTGTGTAGCAACACACTTTATTGACTTTAAGAAAAATAATGTCTATTTAATGGATTTCCAGGAGGAATAACACAGGAATGCGTTCTCAAAAATAATAATGGACATACAAGAATTTACTAAAAACCGATATGTCATCTGAGAGCAGACCTTGGATGCGAAAAGGGTTAGGCATGTTGGATTTCTACATGCTCAATCCTTTTGTTCTCAAGGAGCTATGGTGAGTGCTGCAGGCTCCCAGGAGATTTCCAAGCACAGCGCCGTACATCGTATAGTGGCAGTGCTTAGTATTGCAGCTCAGCCCCATTGACATAAATGAGCTGCAACTAGGCCATGTGACATGGAGCGCCCAGCCTCTTTTACCAGCTGATCAGCAGGGGCCCCGGATTTGGATCCCCACCGGTTTGATATTGATCACCTATCCAGAGGAGAGGTCATCAATAGTAATTACATCAGTCTGTGGTGATATTACTCACTGAGGGTGGTTCTCTTCTCTCAGAGGGGTCATAACTGCTAACAGCTAGTTCTTTGGCTCCGTGGCACGATTCATACATTGAGTAATCCACACACATGAGTACCACTGTACGGCCAGGTATCGGTGGGATATTGTGACGTGCTGATATCTGAACGGCTTCCTCCAGTGATTTCTTATACCTCGCCACAACACCTTCATTAAATTTTATCGTCCTTAAGACAGATAAAAGAAAAGTGATCAATAGAAAGCCATTCCATTTCTCAGCTCTAGTCTTCTCGCGTAGAGTCCTCACCTGGCTTTCCTAAGGGCTTCTTTCTCTCTTTTAAGAAGGCGATGGACAACAGGAAAAGCCAAACATGCTCTCAGTTCAGATCGAGAGAAACGCTTGCGAGATAGCTGTGGAATATTCTTCTTTTCTCTGCGAAAGATTCGCTGGAGGAGGACACTATTGGTGGGGAATGGTTCCGCTGTACAAGAAGGAGATGAAAGAACGTAGATGTTACCTTGTTACAATACACTGTGTACTTGTTATATCTCTGTGGAAGACGATTTATGTTTAGATTATATTTAACAATTGCACGTAAAGAGGTTGTCTGAGATCCGGTTTTCTGGTCTGCGCATGTGCAGACCTTTAAAAATGTGAAAAAATACCGGATGACACCGGAGAGACGGATCCGGTATTGCAATGCATTTGTCAGACGGATCCGCATCTGGATCTGGAAACAAATGATATCCGTTTTCTTACGGATTTCCGGATCTGGCAGGCAGTTCCAGCAACGGAACTGCCTGCCGGATTCTTCTAACACAAGTGTGAAAGTACTCTTACTTGAATGGGGTTGAGCTGCAAAGCCAGACACAATGCCCAGGCAAGATTGGAGCCTTTCATACAGCCACTTGAGTGTTTTCCGGCAATAAATCAATACAGTATATATACCGGTAACTTTTTTAGAGTAATGAATACTACTATTTATATTGTCGTTGCTGTGAACATGTTTATGACAATAAGATTTTACATAAGATTGTTGAAGACCATCTATCAGCTCACCTGACATGTCTGTTTTAGTAAATACTTAGTTATCCCCATAAAATAAAAATTTGGAGCACCTTTTCCTAAAACTGTGAATGGTGCCACTGTTATTCCTCCTGGAAATTCTAAATAATTAACAACTGTGCTTTACCATGCCCCTATTGCCGATACAATGGGTCAGCTTTGGTCTAACAACATGAGACACCCTTTTGACAAGGGGAATTGTAACACCCTGTTATCAATTTAGTTACACATGTCTGGGGAGGGGGGTAACAGAGTTCTTTACTTATTTCATGAAGAATACAAGCATTTGCTAAAATAACCATGTTGGGCGCCATTCACTAGCAGCTGCATCTCTCTGCACGATTCCTGCAGTATTGCCCAGGCAATCTGCATTGGATAAAGGTCTATATGACCGAAACATCACTTGTAACATACTTGGATTCCTAATAAATAGAACAAATCTTGAAAATCAGTTAAAGAGTGTGGGATTGTTTAATAGATGTAATATGGAGTGGAGTGCTGTGCCATCTTTATGTTGGGAGACAGGACAGGTCCTCTTTAGGATACCTGCACATGTTGCAGGGCACGGGCAGAAAAACCACAGCGTAATACAGTACAACCAACTGAATGAGAGTTGACAAATCTCATGTACACTTTTCCTAATTTTGTTTTGTGGATTTTGAAATCTGCAGCATGTCAATTGTTTCTGCAGATTTCATCCTTTGCATAGGCTGAGAGTGTGGCAAAACCGCATCAAAATTCGCAAGTAACGCATGCATGTTTTGGCGCGGAAATACACATGAAATTCTGTTTAGAAGCCCGCACCCCTGTGCCGGTAGCCTTGGGTTGCCTTCATATGCGTCACAATCAGTTCCACTTATGTGAATGGGATTTTTTTGGTGGCATTGGATTTCTGGAAGCCTCATACAAATAAATAAAACTGATTTGTAAAAACAATCCGCCACGTGTGAAGGCACCCTAAGGTTATTTCTATTACAATCTGCATATTTTAAAGACAACTCACCTGCTCTGCTTAGCTGACACTCTAGGTCCTGAATGACTTTGTAAGCAGAGAGAAAGCGAAATGGGAAAAGACGGCTTTTGATGACCGCATTCTACAAAAAAGAAAAAAAGTGCATGTCAATGACAATGATCACTGACACATCAAGCAAGCCTCTGTTACAAGCAGGTCATACCTGGTTGGACAAATATGCAGTTACTTCCCGATGATGTTTTTGACTGATGCCTGCTCTGATCATATTCCTCAGATTCCTTAATAATGCCATGAAGGGTACTTTACGATTGTCTGAGAAACACAACAAAAAAAAGGCCAATAATTTGGTGCAATGACAATTTGTGATCGTAGGTGAACCTCATACTTGTTGACACTCACCAAGCAAGCCCTCCCATACTGGGCCTGTGTTCCCTTTCTGACTCAACTCCCTTTCCCATGTTTCAGGCTGCTTTAATTTCATTCTCTGGCCTGATAGGTGGGACTGCCAAGGACCTTCAAGACCACTGCGGGAGAAGGAGTTCAGGTCTTTGGGATATCTGTTTGATAAACAGTAGAGATAGGATCAGTTAAGGATCGTGGTCCAAGTGGCACACACTATACGAATAAGGACAGAGAAAGAAGACATAAAAGATCAGGAAAAATGGACATGGGGAGACATATGGACCTGCATCCAAGCAGACTCATGACATGATTCACTGGCTTAGAAATATGTAGTCTCTGAATCAGACTCTTCATAGAGAACTTGTCTTTAGTCTTCTTTCCAGCACTAGCAGAAGCAGGTTCAACCTGTGAGAAGATATTTTATAACAATATCACAACCTCATGTGTCGTCAACCTGCTAAAATCTCTCCGTGGTGGAGGAACTCACCTGCTTATCTAGAAGTTTACATAAACCTTCCAGTTTTCGCAAATTTCTACCACACTTCAATTCTCTAAAAGTCTAAAAGTAGAAAGTAGAAAAAAAATAAGTACAGAGAAAAGTGCTCATAAATGTATTTATGCAAAATTATTATTCTTTCATATACAGCAGTGTTGCTCAATAAAGGCAATTAGAAGCCATTGAATATGTCAGGGGCCCCACTGATCCTCAAAATGGAGGATGGGGGTCAGGGGAAGGAAGCACTGGGCAAGTTGGATTTCACCATGGCCAATCCTTTGTTCTTGCAGGAGATAGGCCTCCACCAGGAGGCTCTAGTATTAGTTTATTTCCTTCTCACATTGAATGGTTGAATCTGGAGGACCGACCGACGGCCAAATAAGTGTGTTCAGTCATTTAAACTTTATGGTCTGTTCATGCCATATTTGGTGTCTATGTTTGATGTATACACGTGAACATGTAGCTGTATGTGTTATATGACCTTGACTTTCACTGTAGAACATGTATGCCGCAAGGTATACATTTTCCTGTGGCATCAGGCTCAATCGGCAACACTTCAATTCAGCTGAAAAAAAACTAACATTTACCAACCAAATATATGTCAAAAAGATAAGCTTTTGCAATATACATGTACAATACACTGTACGAGCAAAGAAATAAATAAATAAAACACTCTTACACTGGTTTTCTTTTCCTTCTTTTTCTGGGAGTCACGTTTCCCACGCTGCTTACGGGTATTGTACTTTGCCAGCTGATATTCACTGAACTGTTGGAACTTGAGGGTCAATGCTCTACGAAGGCTGGAAGGCAGTGGAGCCAGCTTATCTCCTTTCCCTGCTAAGCTCTGTATATGAAATAAAAAAATATCTATATCAAAGATGTTAAACAGTCCAGACAGAGAGAGCCAGAGCCAGCGACCAAGTGATAGTGCGACAGACAGTGAATCAAGTTCATATGTACAAAGTCAAACCTGGTACATCCGTGGTACATCCATCCAGTCACTTGGTAGCTGCACAGAAGAGCACAGGTACCTACGTAGGTGTGGTCGACAAGAAGGAAATAGGGCAGACAGGGCAAGTAGGAAATTTGCTGTGGTACGTATATTGAGCTCCTGTCGTGTATAAAGAGCAACCTGCAGGGACCAAACAATTGTCACGTGAGCTAAAAAAAAAAAAACGGATGCTCAACACCTATTTCTTACGTGTTACTACTTCCCTCTAATTTCCCACATGATGCTTCATTGGTAAATATTAGCTGATACAACAAACTAATCAAAATGTTCTCACCTTCAATATAAACTCTGGATCAAACTGTGCAATATCTTCACACAAATCCTTAAGATCAGCCCGGGTAGTATCTGATGAATCAGTGAACTTGGGTGAATTCACCAATGAGCAGCATACGGCAGAAATTAAAGCCATCTGTAACATATAAAGTATAGCTGAAAATGCAACCAAATACAAATGATGACTGTAAACGCCTTCAGCTCATCATACATACCATAGTGTAAAAAGGTACTAAACCGCCCCTTCAAATCTGACCCATTAGTACAGGTGGAAGCAAACAATTAAATTATTATTTTACAATGATTACTTTGTCTTTTGTTTGTGCAGTGTGCACTTTGAGGTGTGGCTGACTCCATCTTGATCGTGCACTCCTAACTAAGCTAACTAATTAGTGCAATATAGCCCGAATATAGCTCCTGAATTCATTGGAGGCCTGTTGGCACAAAGAGAGGTAACATGGAGTGGATATAGTATACATGTGGTGCCAGCTCTCCCAGAATGAGGTCACCTTGCTGTGGTGGACAGGCACAAATAATTTTGGTCAAAACGTATTTGCTAAGTATCTTAAATATGTTTTATATGGTAAATATAGTATTAGTCATATAATCTATGTTTGTAGATTGCGTTTGCTTTTATAGTTTTAGCCATGGCGATGCATACCTGGGCATTCACTTCATTTTACAAGCTGTCCTGACTAACTTTTGGTTTTTATTATTACAGGTCTCCACACCAAAATTATAAATACACAGCATGTGAATGATTAAATTATTATTTTTTAATTTCTAACCAAACAATAATAAACAATTTAAAAAAAAAAGGTCAGCAGCAGCATATACAAAGAAAAGAGCCACAATACATGTCATATATCGGTAAAAAGAAATCCCAATAATGAACCTGATATTATAGTATAGTTCCCACCCAGGGGTGTAACTACCATAGCGGCAGACCAGGCGACTGCTATGGGGCCCAGAGCAAGAGGAGTCCCAGTCTTAGTTGGGATTATCTTTTCTTCTACTGGAGGTGAAAACTTGGTCGGGACTCTACCCTCTAGAGCAGGGATGCTCAACCTGTGGCCCTCCAGCTGTTGTAAAACTACAACTCCCACAATGCCCTGCTGTAGGCTGATAGCTGTAGGCTGTTCAGGCATGCTGGGAGTTGTAGTTTTGTAACATCTGGAGGGCCGCAGGTTGAGCATGCCTGCTCTAGAGGAACAACTTTTAGCAAATGAAGCAGTGTAAAAATGGCCCAAGTGCCATTGAAAAGGGTTTAGACAGAAACTCTTCTGTCCTGTGTGGGGGGCCTGGTTTGATCCTTGCTATGGGGCCCTTACTTCAATATGTACGCCACTGTTCCCACCCCTAAAAGGGATTAGGAAACAATAATATTAATTCCTGCATAGTGCAAACCCATCTATATACCCATAAATACAATGGGGGCAAAAGTGCTACGTGCAATAAATAACATCTAAAGTTCACCAGGGAAAGAAATTCATACAGACCAATGTGGCTCAGACCCCAACCCACATTTTGCAAGCAGCTTCCTCAGGGGATGACTGGTGCTCAATGTTTATACATACCCTATCACTTATCACTAAGTTAAAAAACCTGAGGGGATACACTCACTAAAAAGCACATGTGCTCCATGGAAGTTCATGGCATACGTGGAACGGTGGAACGCACTTCCTTTTGTTGACTAAAGACCTCCCACCTCATGGCCCGTTTATTTTATTAATAAAATATCAATCAATAAACTGAATATACAGGGTGGGCCATTTATATGGATACACCTTAATAAAATGGGAATGGTTGGTGATATTAACTTCCTGTTTGTGGCACATTAGTATATGTGAGGGGGGAAACTTTTCAAGATGGGTGGTGACCATGGTGGCCATTTTGAATCCAACTTTTGTTTTTTCAATAGGAAGAATTTCACAAGAAAAACAATGGTGTGCTTGGTTTTAACGTAAATTTATTCTTTCATGAGTTATTTACAAGTTTCTCTTTGTTTACAGCCATTGACAAGTCGCGGAGGTTAACACATGAGGAGCGGATAGAAATTGTGTTGATGTCTGAACGCAGTAACCGGGTCATTGCAGCAGATTTCAATGCAAGACACCCTACGAGACCACCCATCTCCCATGCTACAGTTAGCAAACTGCTTGCTAAGTTTCGTGAAACTGGTTCAGTGTTGGATTTGCCAAAATGTGGACGCATGAAATCTGTCACTAATGAAGAAACATCAGTGGCTGTCCTAGCTTCATTCAGCAAGAGCCCACAGTGTAGCACTCGCCGTATGTCACTGGAGAGTGGCATTAGTCGAACATCCCTTCGGCGGATATTAGCTACTCACAAATGTCACCCTTACAAACTCCAGCTACTGCAGCATCTCAACGAGGATGACCCAGATCGGCGCACTGAATTTGCAGAATGGGCAAAACTAAAATTAGAACAGGACCCTTAGTTTACGCAGAAGATTTTGTTCAGTGATGAGGCAAACTTTTATGTTAATGGTGAAGTTAACAAACAAAACCAGCGCTATTGGTCTGACACCAACCCACATTGGATAGATCCCTCCAAGACTGTTCGAACAAAAAAAATTGATGGTATGGTGTGGTATATGGGGTACAAAGATAGTGGGGCCATTCTTCATCAATGGAAACCTCAAGGCCACTGGATATGCGAAATTGCTACATGATGATGTGTTTCCCTCTTTATGCACTGAAGCTGGCACATTCCCTGAGTTTTTCCAGCAAGATGGTGCACCACCACATTATGGGTGTCAGGTCCGAGCATTCCTAGATGAACAGTTTCCTGGAAAGTGGATTGGTTGTTGTGGGCCATTTGAATGGCCCCCAAGGTCTCCCGATCTGACCCCCTTAGACTTTTATCTTTGGGGTCATCTGAAGGCAATTGTCTATGCTGTGAAGATACGAGATGTGCAGCACCTGAAACTATGGATACTGGAAGCCTGTGCTAGCATTTCTCCTGCGGTGTTGCTATCAGTGTGTGAAGAGTGGGAGAAGAGGGTTGCATTGACAACCCAACACAATGGGCAGAACATTGAACACATTTTATAAGTGGTCAGAAACTTGTAAATAACTCATGAAAGAATAAAGTTACGTTAAAACCAAGCACACCATTGTTTTTCTTGTGAAATTCCCAATAAGTTTGATGTGTCACATGACCCTCTTCCTATTGAAAAAACAAAAGTTGGATTAAAAATGGCCGACTTCAAAATGGCCACCATGGTCACCACCCATCTTGAAGTTTCCCCCCCTCACATATACTAATGTGCCACAAACAGGAAGTTAATATCACTAACGATTCCCATTTTATTAAGGTGTATCCATATAAATAGCCCACCCTGTAGAATACATGCTGCATATTATTGAAAAGGTAGATCAGAAGAGATGGTTTTCTTTCTGTCTATACTCAGTTCCGGTATGCGCTGGAGCGCATCGCAGCCTCACAATTAAATACAGCCCGATATCCAGCCAGACCATTCAAACGACTTCCATATGAATATTTTATTTTAATCTATACCTATTTATTTAAGGATAATAAATCTTAAAGGGACCCAATTACCTCAGTGCATACTGAAACTATTCAATATAATATAATCAATCAATCCTAATTAAATAGGTACGAACCCTAACAAACTGTTTGACTCTAGAGGTCCCAAATGGGGATGTCGTCCATGTGGTGACTGTATGGCCTGTCCTAACATCTTGAGAACGACTTCATTTATGGACAGCACGGGCCATATAACTTACCAAATCACACACACACCATATTATGCTATACAATTGGCGTGATATACGTGGCCAGCTGCCCATGTAATCTTTTATATGTAGGTATGACATCATGAGAATTGAAAGGACAAACCAGAGAACATGTTCTAGGTATCAGTGCGGCCAAAGACGAAAAGGACTTGACTGAGTTGAATACGATCCCTCGTCATTTTAAGACCCAATATAATTGTGATGGATCTTTGTGGAAGGTAAGAGGTATCGATCGGATTTGATTAGCAGTAGGGGTGGGAATTGGAAGAGTTTACTAGCACAAAGGGAAGTGAAATGGATGTTTTGGTTAGACACTATTACTCCCCACAGTCTTAATGAAGGTTTTAGCTTTTCCCCATTTCTGCAATGAATCAAGTCTGAAGGTAATGTTATTAAAGTCTTCCTCTCTGATTAGCTTCCGTCTGGTCTATTCAGGACCTTTTAATGTGTGCTTTCGTCTCATTAATTTTATTTTAATGTGTGTTTTTAAAAAAAATCATTTATTTTATCTTACATGGTTGAATACTTCATGCTCCAATTATATATATGGTGACAACAACTTTACTTTCCTTGAGAACTGACTCCCAAGCTTATGGAAGAAAGACTGAAAGATCTGAGAAATGCGTAGAGATGAAGAAGTGATGAAGGAGAGAGTTCTAGTGGGATATTTAATATATAACGGCGCTTTAAATGAAGTATAATACTAACAGACTTTTTTATTATTATAAGTTTTTTTTTCTTATTTTTCTATTTTTTAATTTTCATTATTTTTTCACTTTGAACATGTATTTATATAGCACGTTCCTATTGGCTGTAATGGTTATTTTGTATTAGGACCAGTGGCGTACCGCCAATGGCGGCAGACCACGCGGTCGCTATAGGGCCCGTGAGGTTAGGGGGCCCGGCTGGATGGCCCCGCCCCTTTACTTTCTCATCACACACAGCAGCAGAAGACGGAGGCATCATCGTGGGAGTGGCGGTCCGCCCCGGGTGCCGGCTCTCAGGGGGGTGGCAGAAGCAATAAGTGCTTCCATCAATATAGATGGAGGCGCTCATTGCTGGAGCGCTGGGAGCTGCGGTCCTGTCATTCACCACTCAGTTCCTCGCGCTCCTCCCCTCCTTCAGGCCAGCGGCGCTCTGAATGGTGAAGCAGGAAGACTTCTACCGGCTCCACCATTCAGCCTGCAGGCACAGATCGCGCTGCCGGCTTGTGTGGGTGGAGCCTGGAGTCTGAAAATCTGCATAAGCTCCACCCACACACTGATGCACGCGATCTGTGCCTGCAGGGAAGAGAGGTATGTGAGCTTCAGGAATGGGACAAGGTGAGTAGCTACTGTGTTTTTGTTTTTTTTAATACAAAGGGGGCACAGAGGGCTTTATTACTATGGAGGGGGCACAGAGGGCTTTATTACTATGGAGTGGGCACAGAGCGGGCTTTACTACTATGGAGGGGGCACAGAGCGGGCTTTACTACTATGGAGGGGGCACAGACAGAGGACTTTACTACTATGGAGGGGGCACAGACAGAGGACTTTATTACTATGGCGGGGGCACAGACAGAGGACTTTATTACTATGGCGGGGGCACAGACAGAGGACTTTATTACTATGGCGGGGGCACAGACAGAGGACTATATTACTATGGAAGGGGCACAGACAGAGGACTTTATTACTATGGAGGGGGCACAGACAGAGGACTATATTACTATGGAAGGGGCACAGACAGAGGACTTTATTACTATGGAGGGGGCACAGACAGAGGACTTTATTACTATGGAGGGGGCACAGACAGAGGACTTTATTACTATGGAGGGGGCACAGACAGAGGACTTTATTACTATGGAGGGGCACAGACAGAGGACTTTATTACTATGGAGGGGCACAGACAGAGGACTTTATTACTATGGAGGGGGCACAGACAGAGGACTTTATTACTATGGAGGGGGCACAGACAGAGGACTTTATTACTATGGAGGGGGCACAGACAGAGGACTATATTACTATGGAGGGGGCACAGACAGAGGACTTTATTACTATGGAGGGGGCACAGAGGACTTTATTACTATGGAGGGGGCACAGAGCCAGAGGGCATTACTACAATGAAGAGGGCACAGAGGGAATTATTACTGTGAAGGGGGCACAATGGAGATTTCTACTATGGAGGGGGCACAGAGGGCATTACTAGCACAGTGGGTATTACTACTATTAAGGGGGCACAATGGGCATTATCACTGTGAAGGGGCACAATGGGCATTGTTAATATGAAGGGGGCACAGTGGGCATTATTACTATAAAGGGGGGGCACAATTGGGATTATTACTGTGAAGGGGGCACAAAGAGGGCATAACTGCTGTGAGAGGGCAGACATCTGTACAAGACTACTGTGAAGTTTGTACAATGAGGGCAATACTACTGTGAGGGGTACAGTATTAGCGGGTTGCCAGAGAAAGGACCCGCCCCGGGTGCCAAACACCCTAGGCATGCCACTGCCTCCCAGTGTCTGCCTCTGTGACTACCACGTTGACGAACTCAGTGAGTAGCAAAGGCTGGAGGTCTACTGCAGCAATCTTGATCACATTGTGTGTGACTGACTGACTGTGTAATAATCACTGTGCTGCAATGCCTTAGGGGAGGGAGCTGTGAACCATGCCCTCTGTCTGTTGTATATGTGTACACACACATTATATTATATATATATATATATATATATATATATATATACACACACTAGTACAATAATTGTACTTTATATTTGGGTGGGGGGCCCAGTTCTGAGATTCGCTATGGAGCCCCTCTATTTCTAGGTTATTGTATTTATCATAATTAAGGGTGGATTGAATGGGTTGTAAAAATTTTTATATATGAATTGATTGGTTTGGAAGTCGATTGAATGGTCTGGCTGGATATCGGGCTGTATTTAATTGTGAGGCTGCAATGCGCTCCAGCGCATACCGGAAGTTCCGTGGTCACGTGATGCGTTCCTATGCGGAGAGCGTATCGCCTACCACCGCAACTGAGTATAGACAGAAAGAAAACCATCTCTTCTGATCTACCTTTCCAAGAATATGCAGCATGTATTCTATATTCAGTTTATTGATTGATATCTTATTAATAAAATAAACGGGCCATGAGGTGGGAGGTCTTTAGTCAACAAAAGGAAGTGATGTCATGCATTCCACCGTTCCACGCATGCCATGAACTTCCATAGAGCACATGTGCTTTTTAGTGAATATAACCCCTCAGGCTTTTTAACTTAGTGATAAGTGATAGGGTATATATAGACATTGAGCACACTGTCCAGTCATCCCCTGAGGAAGCGGCTTGCGAAATGTGGGTTGGGGTCTGAGCCACATTGGTCTGTATGAATTTCTTTCCCTGATGAACTTTAGATGTTATTTATTGCACGTAGCACTTTTGCCCCCATTGTATTTATGGGTATATAGATGGGCTGGCACTATGCAGGAATGGATATTATTGTTTCCTAATCCCTTTTAGGGGTGGGAACAGTGGCGTACATATTGAAGTAAGGGCCCCATAGCAAGGATCAAACCAGGGTGGGAACTATACTATGATATCAGGTTCATTATTGGGATTTCTTTTTACCGATATATGACATGTATTGTGGCTCTTTTCTTTGTATATGATGCTGCTGACCTTTTTTTTTTTTTTAAATTGTTTATTATTGTTTGGTTAGAAATTAATAAAGAATAATTTGATCATTCATATGCTGTGCATTCATCATTTTGGTGTGGAGATTCTAATTGGCCGTACACAGTGGTTACCTATAGGAGCCAATGTAGGTTGACATTATTATTACAGGGCTGTAACACTGAAAGGCTACGGATTACTAATGCAGCATAATTACAACTCCTGCGTCACATTCACTTCAATGGGATGGCTTTGTCCTATTCATTTGAAAAGGATATTGATAACCTATTCTATGGATAGCTTATCAATATAGCAAAAGCAGAAAACCCTTTAAAGAAGAACTCCCGCCAAAAATGTTATTCTCTGACCTGTTAGAAAGGTACATGATGTAATCAGTAGTGAATGTAATTTTCTTACCAGTGACTATTTGTGAGTTATCCCCTCCCTTCTGCTTCTCAGCTGTGTCATGTGACCGGCAATCAGACTCTCCAACTGACACAGCATCTTATGTGTGGACAGGAAGTCAGTTTCTTCATGTATTTCTATGGAAGCCTCAATGTCAGTCTCATAGGAAGGAATGGACAAGTAACTGGCTTCCTGTCCTGTGTCAGTTGGAGATCAGAGAGTTAGTCACATGACATCACTAGCAGGTCCGACAATAAGAAGTTATTGCGGGAGTACTATTTTAAAGGGGGTTCTCCAGGAATTAAGAAAATGAAAATATGTAAATATTACTTTATTATAAATATATTCCCAAATACCTTTCATTAGTTATAATGTCTCGTTTTGTCTGGGGAGCAATAATTAGGACAAACAAAATGGCCACCGTCCTATAAATACACACAGAACCTGTCCTAATCACACAACAGAGCAAGTTACTTCCCAACACTGATGTAAAAAGCTGCCTCATCCTCATCTCTGCACTAGTCAGGGATTATGATCCTGAATACAGTTTAATATGATCTTTAGCTGAATCTTTGTGGAAATGGAATTCAAGTACAGACAGGACAGACTGTGGTAATGTGAGGCTGCGGTAATGGAGACTGTAACCAAGTGCTGCTGCTCATTAGCAACATCTGCTCATGAACTACATTCCTACAGAGATTCAGCTAAAGATCTCATCATCTGTATTCAGGATCATAATCCCGGTCAATCAGAGAGGAGGATGAGGCAGCTCTTTACCTCAGTGTTGTGAAGTAACTTGTCCTCCTGTGTGATTAGGACAGGTATTGTGTGCACTAATAGGATGGTGGCCATTTTGTTTCCCCTGATGATTGCTCCCCAGACAAACGAGCCATTATAACTAATGAAAGGTATTTGGGAACATATTTATAATGAAGTACTATTTAAGTATTTTAATTTTCTTAATTCCCGGAGAACCACTTTAAGCATTATTTGCCTCCACCAATCGCTGCTGCTTCCAACTGACGGTTCCCACTCTGCTGCTCTACATTTCCTCTCCCAGCTTGACAGTTCAGAAATGCCAGGAAAAGCATGTTCCACCAATCAGTAACTGAGGAAGGTCACTACTAAGGCAGGCGGCTGCCTGAGTAGGCCTTTCCTGGCAGTTCTAGCTTGTCGAACCAAGACAGGTAGAGCAGTGAGGATGGCCATGCAGACATCCGGAAATGGAATGCACGCGGAGTCATTTCCATTTTTTTTTACAAAAAATGGAACAGACACGGAAAAGAAAATATGGTTGTGTGCATGAGCCCTAAAGGGGTTCGCTGCCTCAGGGTAGGTCATCAATATCGGCGGGGTCCGACGGTGTGTGAAGGGAAGCGAGAGTTTGGAGCTCTGTAACAGAAATATAGAGCGCCAACCTCCATAAAGATATAAAATTATTATCTGACTGACCTTCTTCTGCTTCAGCAGGTTGTCTGGTTTCTCAATATCAGGTTCTTTCTGCATAGGTTGTACTTGTTCTTGGGTAATGAATTCACTTTCAGAAGCTTGAGGAGATTGTGATGGCCAATACTCCATTATAGCCTATGATGTGAAAGCAAACAATCTATAAGTTTTCAACATCTTAACTAGCTCACGTATCACCAGGTGATTCTCTTTACTGTACCTCAGCTGATGACATGGATATTTCACTGGATTCTTCATCTTGTTCAAGGGTTCCAGGTAAAAATGTAGCATCTTGCAATTCAAGCTCTTTTGTCTGGTCAGCTACCAAAGTGGATGGCAGTTCTGAAGTAATTCTACCATGACTGGTGGCCTTGGTCTCAATGTTCTTGCTGGACTCATCTTCTAAAATCATAGTAGGTAGCACAGTATTGCTTGAGTAATGCAGAGAAAGATTAGATGTTTCAACATTTGGAATCAAAGTAGAATTGAGCTTCTTGCTCACATCCGATGGCAAGGGTGAGACAGAGATTTTAGTTTGCTTAGTGGACAATGGGATATTTGAGGTATCAAGCTGAGTAGTAGAAGAAGAATTAAGATTTACAGCCATCTCAGCAGACAAGAACGAAACAGAGTTTACTGCATATTTAGGGGACAACAACATATTGGAGGTAAGGACAGAACAAGAACCCTCAGATGTTAGACAGCTATTTGTCGTCAGCAAGGATCTAGAAGCCAGCGGTGACCTCAGTAGGCCAGAAAATGGTGAAGATAAAGATTTATTGTCTAGAGATGACTGAGATGTTAGAAAAGAGCCACTATCCAGAATAGAGTTAGAGGTAGAAGAGAGGCTTGAGGATAACTGGGATTGAGGGGACAGCTCAAGACCACCAGCTAAAACAGAATTAGTGGTCATCAGAGGACGAAGGGATGCTTTTTCCCAGGACAGCAACTCATTTTTAGGCGCACTGAACTCCATCTTGGAAGGAATAGCTGTGCCCAACCGATCAGACCCAGGCAAGGTTAAGGCAAGTCTTCGTCGAGGCTGCGATATCTGCCTTGTCCCTCGCAGGCCAGTATTCTCCAGGGGAAAGTCACTAGATGGCATGGTGCAATTTCTTTAGTCTAGTAGCCTAAAATTTTAATATGATAGTTATATCAGTGGACAATCACACAAAAAAATTCTATTTACTTTAATATGGCTGTACATTATAGCAAAATAATTATTATTACATGTTCTTTTTTTTTTTTTTTTTTGCGGAACGGACATACGGAAATTCAGAATGCACACAGAATGAATGGTTCTGCATGCAGTCCATAAAAAAAACTGAACGGACACGGAAAAAAAATACGTTCGTGTGTATGAACCATTAGTCTGACCTCTGGTGGTTCCTTTTCAGTTAAAGGGGTTATCTAATCCCTATAATGACCACCAGAATGCCTGGGCCCTCGCGGGTGACGTTGGGGAGGCTGGTCCCCGTTGCGGCCTGGTATTGGCTGCTCTCCCTCTCACTGGATCTTTTGATGCATGCGACGGGGAGATGCATGGGCATCCAGTCAGGGATCCGGAGGGACGCGGGTGCCGGGAAGCAGGTAAGTATGCTCTAGAGGAGGGGACCGGGCATTCTAGGGGTCATTATAGGGATTGGATAACCCCTTTAACTGAAAAGGAACCACCAGAGGTCAGAATAAGGGCTCATACACACGAACGTATTTTCTTTGCGTGTCTGTTCAGTTTTTTTTTTACGGACTGCATGCGGAACCATTCATTCTGCGTGCATTCTGTATTTACGTATGTCAGTTCCACAAATGATAGAACATTATTGTCCACACAACAGACAAGGATGGTACTGTTCTATCAGGGGCCAGCTGTTCTGCAAAATACGGAACGCACACTGACGTCGTCCGGATTTTTTGCGGACCACAAAATACTTACGATCGTGTGCATGAGCCCTAATAGCAATACACCTGGTCTAATTCATGAAATGCTGTGCAACTTCTAATAAATACTAGTCAAAAGACAGACGAGGCAAATACGCCTGTCTAATTTTACGCCTAAAGGCGAGCTTGGTAAATCTGCCCCCATGTGCTTGTGGCCTGAGGGGATTTCTGCAACTAATAATCAGTTCCAATTTAATTAGGTTCTTTTTTTAAATCCTTAGGGTCCTTTCAGACTTGCGTTCTGAGGATCCGCCAGGCACTTCCGTCCCGCCGGATCTGTCAGAACGCAAGTCGCCTGAAAGCATTAGAAGACTGATCAGGATCCTGATCAGTCTGCGAAATGCTTTCAGGTTACTATGGCAGCCAGGACGCTATTAAAGTCCTGGTTGCCATAGTAGTAGTGGGGAGCGGGGGAGCAGTATACTTACAGTCCGTGCGGCTCCCGGGGCGCTCCAGAATGACGTCAGAGCGCCCATGCGCATGGATCCGTGATCCATGCGTGTGGGTGCGCCTGGCGTCACTCTGGAGCGCCCGGGAGCCGCACGGAATGGTAGTATACTGCTCCCCGCTCCCCACTACATCTACCATGGCAACCAGGACTTTAGCGTCCTGGCTGCCATGGTAACCATTGAAAAAGCTAAGCGTCGGATCGGCGATGCGCCGAATCGACGTTTAGCTGAAGGCCAGATCGGATTAATGCCTGCTCAGTGGGCATTAATTCCGGATCCGGCACTGCGACAAGTGTTCGAACTTTTGGACTGAACAGCAAGCGCAGCATGCTGCGGTATTTGCTGCGTCCAAAAAACGTTCTGGTCCTGAACTGAAGACATCCTGATGCATCCTGAACGGATTTTGAACTCTCCATTCAGAATGCATGGGGATGATCCTGATCAGTATTTTTCTGGCATAGAGCGCCGAGGACGGAACTCTATGCCGGAAAACAAAAACGCCAGTGTGAAAGAGACAGTCACAGAAATTTTCAGTCCCAGTGGAGCATAGTACTGGGACTGAATGACCTGAAAGGATTGTTTGTCCTACACTCTGGCAGCCAAGATGGAGGAGATAATAACTCTTACCGCACAACAGAGAAATGGCGCATATTATTTGGGAACATGGTTTCCCAGGAGCTCTCGATTCTGACAGCGCCCAGTAAGTAGCTGTAGCCTATGACCATAAAAAGCACGGCCGGCCCCTTACCACTAGAGGGCGGCAGGGGGACTATTCCAGCAGCAGCTTCCCTGGGGTCTCTGCACAGTTCACACAGGGTGGTCTCTTCTGCTGCCTTCGTGCAGGACAATACCTACAACCGCCGCCTCCGGTACTCGTGCTCCAGAACGTACACCGGCCGCTGATCCGGGACCCGTCCTCGTCACTCGCTATTTCCTGCTTCCGGCCTCAACCGATCCCTTCCACAGTCCGTGCCTCCCACACACACGGCTGTGGAGCGGAGGTCACATGTTCTGGGTGGTATGTCAACGTCCACCTTTCTTCTGCTGTAAAGTATGCACTAAGGAAGTGCAGAAATAGCAACTCCCTGAGGGGTAGAATAATACATAGCAACTCCCTGACATGTAGAATAATACATACATAGCAACTCCCTGACATGTACAATAATACATACAAAGCAACTCCATGACATGTACAATAATACATAGCAACTCCCTGACATGTAGAATAATACATAGCAACTCCCTGACATGTAAAATAATACATACATAGCAACTCCCTGACATGTACAATAATACATACATAGCAACTCCTGACATGTACAATAATACATAGCAACTCCTGACATGTAGAATAATACATACATAGCAACTCCCTGACATGTAGAATAATACATACATAGCAACTCCCTGACATGTAGAATAATACATACATAGCAACTCCCTGACATGTAGAATAATACATACATAGCAACTCCCTGACATGTAGAATAATACATACATAGCAACTCCCTGACATGTAGAATAATACATACATAGCAACTCCCTGACATGTACAATACATACATAGCAACTCCCTGACATGTAGAATAATACATACATAGCAACTCCCTGACATGTAGAATAATACATACATAGCAACTCCTGACATGTAGAATAATACATACATAGCAACTCCCTGACATGTAGAATAATACATACATAGTAACTCCCTGACATGTACAATAATACATACAAAGCAACTCCATGACATGTACAATAATACATAGCAACTCCCTGACATGTACAATAATACATAGCAACTCCCTGACATGTACAATAATACATAGCAACTCCCTTGACATGTAGATTAATACATACATAGCAACTCCCTGACATGTAGAATAATACATACATAGCAACTCCCTGACATGTAGAATAATACATAGCAACTCCCTGACATGTAGAATAATACATACATAGCAACTCCCTGACATGTAGAATAATACATACATAGCAACTCCCTGACATGTAGAATAATACATACATAGCAACTCCCTGACATGTAGATAATACATACATAGCAACTCCCTGACATGTAGAATAATACATACATAGCAACTCCCTGACATGTAGAATAATACATACATAGCAACTCCCTGACATGTACAATAATACATACATAGCAACTCCTGACATGTACAATATACATAGCAACTCCTGACATGTAGAATAATACATACATAGCAACTCCCTGACATGTAGAATAATACATACATAGCAACTCCCTGACATGTAGATTAATACATACATAGCAACTCCCTGAGGGGTAGAATAATACATACATAGCAACTCCCTGACATGTACAATAATACATACATAGTAACTCCCTGACATGTACAATAATACATAGCAACTCCCTGACATGTACAATAATACATACATAGCAACTCCCTGAGGGGTAGAATAATACATACATAGCAACTCCCTGACATGTACAATAATACATACATAGTAACTCCCTGACAGGTACAATAATACATACATAGCAACTCCCTGACATGTAGAATAATACATACATAGCAACTCCTGACATGTAGAATAATACATACATAGCAACTCCTGACATGTACAATAATACATACATAGCAACTCCCTGACATGTAGAATAATACATACATAGCAACTCCCTGACATGTACAATAATACATACATAGCAACTCCCTGACATGTACAATAATACATACATAGCAACTCCCTGACATGTACAATAATACATACATAGCAACTCCTGACATGTAGAATAATACATACATAGCAACTCCCTGACATGTACAATAATACATACATAGCAACTCCCTGACATGTAGAATAATACATACATAGCAACTCCCTGACATGTAGAATAATACATACATAGCAACTCCCTGACATGTAGAATAATACATACATAGCAACTCCCTGACATGTATAATAATACATAGCAACTCCTGACATGTACAATAATACATACATAGCAACTCCCTGACATGTAGAATAATACATACATAGCAACTCCCTGACATGTAGAATAATACATACATAGCAACTCCTGACATGTAGAATAATACATACATAGCAACTCCCTGACATGTAGAATAATACATACATAGCAACTCCCTGACATGTAGAATAATACATACATAGCAACTCCCTGACATGTAGAATAATACATACATAGCAACTCCCTGACATGTACAATAATACATACATAGCAACTCCTGACATGTAGAATAATACATACATAGCAACTCCCTGACATGTAGAATAATACATACATAGCAACTCCTGACATGTAGAATAATACATACATAGCAACTCCCTGACATGTAGAATAATACATACATAGCAACTCCCTGACATGTAGAATAATACATACATAGCAACTCCCTGACATGTAGAATAATACATACATAGCAACTCCCTGACATGTACAATAATACATACATAGCAACTCCTGACATGTACAATAATACATACATAGCAACTCCCTGACATGTAGAATAATACATACATAGCAACTCCCTGACATGTACAATAATACATACATAGCAACTCCCTGACATGTAGAATATTACATACATAGCAACTCCCTGACATGTACAATAATACATACATAGCAACTCCTGACATGTACAATAATACATACATAGCAACTCCTGACATGTAGAATAATACATACATAGCAACTCCCTGACATGTACAATAATACATACATAGCAACTCCTGACATGTAGAATAATACATACATAGCAACTCCCTGACATGTAGAATAATACATACATAGCAACTCCTGACATGTACAATAATACATACATAGCAACTCCCTGACATGTAGAATAATACATACATAGCAACTCCCTGACATGTACAATAATACATACATAGCAACTCCTGACATGTAGAATAATACATACATAGCAACTCCTGACATGTACAATAATACATACATAGCAACTCCCTGACATGTAGAATAATACATACATAGCAACTCCTGACATGTACAATAATACATACATAGCAACTCCTGACATGTAGAATAATACATACATAGCAACTCCTGACATGTAGAATAATACATACATAGCAACTCCCTGACATAGAATAATACATACATAGCAACTCCTGACATGTACAATAATACATAGCAACTCCTGACATGTAGAATAATACATACATAGCAACTCCCTGACATGTAGAATAATACATACATAGCAACTCCTGACATGTAGAATAATACATACATAGCAACTCCCTGACATGTAGAATAATACATACATAGCAACTCCTGACATGTAGAATAATACATACATAGCAACTCCCTGACATGTAGAATAATACATACATAGCAACTCCCTGACATGTAGAATAATACATACATAGCAACTCCCTGACATGTAGAATAATACATACATAGCAACTCCCTGACATGTAGAATAATACATACATAGCAACTCCCTGACATGTAGAATAATACATACATAGCAACTCCTGACATGTAGAATAATACATACATAGCAACTCCCTGACATGTACAATAATACATACATAGCAACTCCTGACATGTAGAATAATACATACATAGCAACTCCTGACATGTAGAATAATACATACATAGCAACTCCCTGACATGTAGAATAATACATACATAGCAACTCCCTGACATGTAGAATAATACATACATAGCAACTCCTGACATGTACAATAATACATAGCAACTCCTGACATGTACAATAATACATACATAGCAACTCCCTGACATGTACAATAATACATACATAGCAACTCCTGACATGTAGAATAATACATACATAGCAACTCCCTGACATGTAGAATAATACATACATAGCAACTCCCTGACATGTAGAATAATACATACATAGCAACTCCCTGACATGTAGAATAATACATACATAGCAACTCCCTGACATGTAGAATAATACATACATAGCAACTCCTGACATGTAGAATAATACATACATAGCAACTCCCTGACATGTAGAATAATACATACATAGCAACTCCCTGACATGTAGAATAATACATACATAGCAACTCCCTGACATGTAGAATAATACATACATAGCAACTCCCTGACATGTAGAATAATACATACATAGCAACTCCCTGACATGTAGAATAATACATACATAGCAACTCCCTGACATGTAGAATAATACATACATAGCAACTCCCTGACATGTAGAATAATACATACATAGCAACTCCCTGACATGTAGAATAATACATACATAGCAACTCCCTGACATGTAGAATAATACATACATAGCAACTCCCTGACATGTAGAATAATACATACATAGCAACTCCCTGACATGTAGAATAATACATACATAGCAACTCCCTGACATGTAGAATAATACATACATAGCAACTCCCTGACATGTAGAATAATACATACATAGCAACTCCCTGACATGTACAATAATACATAGCAACTCCCTGACATGAAGAGTAATACATACATAGCAACTCCCTGACATGTACAATAATACATAGCAACTCCCTGACATGTAGAATAATACATACATAGCAACTCTCTGACATGTACAATAATACATACATAGCAACTATCTGACATGTAGAATAAGACATACATAGCAACTCCCTGACATGTAGAATAATACATAGCAACTCCCTGACATGTAAAATAATACATACATAGCAACTATCTGACATGTAGAATAAGACATACATAGCAACTCCCTGAAATGTAGAATAATACATACATAGCAACTCCCTGACATGTAGTATAATACACACATAGCAAATCCCTGACATGTAGAATAATACATACATAGCAACTCCCTGACATGTACAATAATACATACATAGCAACTCCCTGACGTGTAGAATAATACATACATAGCAACTCCCTGACATGTACAATAATACATATAGCGAAAAAAGTGAAGTCCAGCTCACCCATTCATTTGCTCCAACTAGATTCCCTGATGCACGGAGGTGTAGGCAAGACCTGGACACGGCTGTAAATGAAGTAGAAACTCAGCACTAGTTCACGATCTTCTCTTCATTGACACTGCTGATGATACAGCGGCAATAGCATGTAGTCTCCACATCTCAATACATACAGTGACGCAAAGCTCTATTCATGACTGATACATGACAGGCCACTGAATCTTTCTTAGAAAGCTAGCTGCCAGACCTCCCTTCATTCAGAAGGTGACAGTACAGTGTGGCTCAAGCAGTAGCCCTGACAGTAGACCACATATTTCATTCCTACTATAGACAAACAGAGCAATAGAGATGAAAACATATACATAAAGGAACACCCTGCATGTACAAACATAGTTGACTATATCACCAACAGTTCAAGCCAACATTTAATATCATGAGTCCATCTCCCTGTATAGTCACTAAACACTGATATGATGACATAAGCAGTGTCTGAATAGAATACAATAACACAATCACCCTAGTGATGTACATAAAACATACATACAACAGTGCTAAATTACTATAGCATGGCTCAAAGTTCTCAGTATATATACTAATTCTCTTACATCAGGCCCTGAGGATATCTGGTTTTCAATCTTAGAATCCAAAAAGCTTCTCCTGTGATATAAGTAAAACCTATATTAATTGCAATACCACAGGTGTGGCTTACACATTGAATGTGTAGAATGTAGACTTCTATATGTTGGACTGCACAACCTGAAATTTAAGTCTCGATTATTGGAGCATTTGAATTATGTCACAAATAGCACATATCTGAACATGCCTCCAATGCTAGCCGAGACATTTTACTCAATGCATGATAGAGTCTGCAGCATTTTTCTGCTTATGCAATTGAACGGGTTATACTTCCACCAAGAGGAGGTAAACCATAAAACTTATATCATAGCGAGAAGCTTTTGGATTCTAAGATTGAAAACCAGATATCCTGCGGGCTTGAATTTAAGAAGAGAATTAATGTATATATACTGAGAACTAGCAAGAGCCATGCTACAGATTTTTAGCACTGTATATATATTTTTATGTCACATAGGGTGATTGTGTTTAGTCCTATTCAGACACTGTCTTTATTTACATATAATCCAGTGTTTAGGACCATACACGAGATGGATAAGATATTAAAAATGTTGGCTTGAACTAATTGGTGATAGAAGTCAACCTATGTTTTAATGCAAGTTTTTCCTTTAGAATATGTTTCATCTCTCTTTTGCTCTGTTTGTCTATATGAAATAAAATATGAGCGTCACACTGCCCATGGCTAACTCTACTCAGCCACACCTGTACCTCAATCACCTTGGATGAAGGGGGAGTCTGGAACAGTAAGCTTTATAAGAAGATCTCGTGGCCTGGTCAGTGCATCAGTCATGAATAAGAACTTTGCTAAACGCCCTGACGTTTGAGGATGTGAGAAGATACATATTATTGCCGCTGTATCATCAACACTGTCAATAAAGAGAAGATACTCTGGAACTAGATGCTGGAGTTCTACAATAATACATACATAGCAACTCCCTGACATGTAGAATAATACATACATAGCAACTCCCTGACATGTAGAATAATACATACATAGCAACTCTGACATGTAGAATAATACATACATAGCAACTCCCTGACATGTAGAATAATACATACATAGCAACTCCCTGACATGTAGAATAATACATACATAGCAACTCCCTGACATGTAGAATAATACATACATAGCAACTCCCTGACATGTAGAATAATACATACATAGCAACTCCCTGACATGTAGAATAATACATACATAGCAACTCCTGACGTGTAGAATAATACATACATAGCAACTCCCTGACATGTAGCAATAATACATACATAGCAACTCCTGACATGTAGAATAATACATATGCAACTCCCTGACATGTAGCATAATACATACATAGCAACTCCTGACATGTAGAATAATACATACACAACTCCTGACATGTGAATAGTACATACATAGCAACTCCTGACATGTAGATAATACATACATAGCAACTCCTGACATGTAGAATAATACTACATAGCAGCTCCCTGACATGTAGAATAATACATACATAGCAACTCCCTGACATGTAGAATAATACATACATAGCAACTCCCTGACATGTAGAATAATACATACATAGCAACTCCCTGACATGTAGAATAATACATACATAGCAACTCCTGACATGTAGAATAATACATACATAGCAACTCCTGACATGTAGAATAATACATACATAGCAACTCCCTGACATGTAGAATAATACATACATAGCAACTCCTGACATGTAGAATAATACATACATAGCAACTCCCTGACATGTACAATAATACATACATAGCAACTCCTGACATGTAGAATAATACATACATAGCAACTCCCTGACATGTAGAATAATACATACATAGCAACTCCTGACATGTAGAATAATACATACATAGCAACTCCTGACATGTAGAATAATACATACATAGCAACTCCCTGACATGTAGAATAATACATACATAGCAACTCCTGACATGTACAATAATACATACATAGCAACTCCCTGACATGTAGAATAATACATACATAGCAACTCCCTGACATGTAGAATAATACATACATAGCAACTCCTGACATGTAGAATAATACATACATAGCAACTCCCTGACATGTAGAATAATACATACATAGCAACTCCTGACATGTAGAATAATACATACATAGCAACTCCCTGACATGTAGAATAATACATACATAGCAACTCCCTGACATGTAGAATAATACATACATAGCAACTCCCTGACATGTAGAATAATACATACATAGCAACTCCTGACATGTAGAATAATACATACATAGCAACTCCCTGACATGTAGAATAATACATACATAGCAACTCCCTGACATGTAGAATATACATACATAGCAACTCCCTGACATGTAGAATAATACATACATAGCAACTCCTGACATGTAGAATAATACATACATAGCAACTCCCTGACATGTAGAATAATACATACATAGCAACTCCCTGACATGTAGAATAAATACATACATAGCAACTCCCTGACATGTAGAATAATACATACATAGCAACTCCCTGACATGTACAATAATACATCATAGCAACTCCTGACATGTAGAATAATACATACATAGCAACTCCTGACATGTAGAATAATACATACATAGCAACTCCCTGACATGTAGAATAATACATACATAGCAACTCCCTGACATGTAGAATAATACATAGCAACTCCCTGACATGTACAATACATACATAGCAACTCCTGACATGTAGTAATACATACATAGCAACTCCCTGACATGTAGAATAATACATACATAGCAACTCCTGACATGTAGAATAATACATACATAGCAACTCCCTGACATGTAGAATAATACATACATAGCAACTCCCTGACATGTAGAATAATACATAGCAACTCCTGACATGTAGATAATACATACATAGCAACTCCTGATATGTAGAATAATACATACATAGCAACTCCCTGACATGTAGAATAAGACATACATAGCAACTCCCTGACATGTAGAATAATACATACATAGCAACTCCCTGACATCAAGAGTAATACATACATAGCAACTCCCTGACATGTACAATAATACATACATAGCAACTCCCTGACATCAAGAGTAATACATACATAGCAACTCCCTGACATGTACAATAATACATACATAGCAACTCCCTGACATGTAGAATAATACATACATAGCAACTCCCTGAGGTGTAAAATAATACATAGTAACTCTCTGAGGTATAGAATAATACATACTGTGGGGGGTTGCTCTGGTAGACAGCGGTGCGGGTGCAGTATAGAGGCAAAGAGAGTCCAGGTAGTGCAGCAAACAGTGTTTTATTTCACACTTGCACAAACAAAACTCAAAACAGTCACTTAGTGTTACTTCACACACATAGCAAAAACTTGAGGCAAAACAAAAGACCAAGACTGAATCAAATTCACCTGTGTGGTTTAGGTGCGTGTTCACACCTGGCTGTCAGCCCAGCCGCAGGAAAGTCCAACCTCAGGCTTCCAGGCAGACTGCACGCCTCTTTGCAAGCTCTTGCTTCCAGCCCTGAGAGCTCCACGGAACACCAGCAGTTTCCAGGTTAAATCACCTCAAATCCTAGGTGTTAGTTCACACCTGGCTGTATGCTCGGCAACACAAAATGTCTACTGACCGTCTTTACATGGCCTGCTCTCCTGACACACAGGTCTCAGCTTCTCAGCCCAGCACAGGGCTCAGATCCCAAACACAGAGAGAGAGTTTGCATAAAACCCAGCTGTCTTTTAAAGGCACCTAGGTATTAACCCAAAAACCCGGACCGGCACCTAAAATCCGGTCCAGTATTGCACCCTCACCTGGCTGAAATCAACCCAGCAGCACAGGCTGGAGAGGAAAATACCTGCTTTTTACCACCAAACCTCTCACTGTGTCCCACATACTTCCCTTTGTTCAACCTCTGAGGGGTGAACACACGCCAGACAGTATACCCAAAACCGGGCACTCGCTTTTCCCTGTAACTGCCCTGCTCTGTGTTTCACTGAAAATCTAAAGTCTCTGAAGTCACTCGAACCCTCTGGTGACCCAGGACTTTCCTTCTTTGTCCAGATGGGGACAGGCTGCGCCAACCCCATATCACCTCTTCAGAGATGGCTTGTCATGGTGCCACCGGCACCTGGCACGGCTTTAACCAGACTTTGCCTGGGGCCCAGTGACAATATCACAGTGAGTTATGGAAGGGCATTCAGGGAAATCACAGAACACCTCTGTGTTCCGACTAACAAACTCCTTGGCCTCTGAGTCTGTTCAGTGGAAAGGCTGCTAGTAATTTTATCTGTGGCAGCCGCTTCTCTGTTAGCAGACAGAGGGACCGGAATCTCTTTCCCTAGATAAACCGGCCGAGGCTGTTCTCAATACAAGTCTCTAACCTTCCAAGGTCTCCGTAGAATTCACATGGTAGACCGGCTCCGGCTTTTGCAGTCCTGGCTGGTGTACCTTGTAATTTGGGTCTCCAACTTTCTGTGCTATTTTATAGGTCCCTTCCCCCTAGCGCTGTCCTTACTGTCCACAGGTGGCCCAACAACCAAAACCGGTCCCTTTGGCTGCTGGACCCCAGACACTGACTGCAGGTCCGCTTTTGGCCAATGAGCCACCTTCCTATGTTTTCTACCTATCCTATTTAGGGGACTGTCTTCCCTCACCCAGCGACCTACTGTGGGTCCCTCTGCCTTGGGTTTCTGGGGTTCTAACACCTCACCTGGGCTAGGCCTCACTACTGGAAGCTTTCCACCTGTCTGGGAACTGTATGTACAATGGCCGGCCACAGGGCTGGGAACAATGGAAAGTCTCTTCCTATTATCACATCATATGGCATACTCGTGGTTACAGCCACTCATGGACCTGCCTGCCGGGCACACGTAGTTACAGACAACAGAGCAGTGGGGCATTCTATTAAATCCCATGAATGCTGAAACCCCGACTCTCCGCCTGTAACAGCTCATGGAAGCCCTCACCAGGGGTCACCTGACTCCTCGAATCCAGCAGAGCTGCCACTGGAGTGTCTCCCCACCTCCACCTCGACACAAATGTCATCATGCGGTTAACCTCTGACACATCGACCCTTCTGGACATTACAATGACCTGTCGATACCCAAAGTTCACATCCATGGGCTCACCCAGGAGGGGACAGTTGGCCCGGTACATGGCCAGGCTCCTGGCACCACTAGCAGATTATAGAGTCCTGATCCCCCAAAGGGCACATCCCGTGCGGCCTTTCTCAGCTCAGGCCGCAGGGTCTGGGAGGGGATTTTCTGGTTTTATTACTCCCTTCCCAGAGTCCCCTTAAGTTCCTCAGTAGCCCCATAACGCTCGACCAGGTCCACCATCTCCAGGGCACTAGTAGGAGATGTCTGGCCAACCCAGCGCTGGAGGGGTAGTGGCAATGCCCTCCAGAATTTGTCAGCTACAATACGGTCCAGCATAGCAGTGGGACTAAGTACGCCAGTCGGTAGCCATTTTTGTAAGAGTTTTAGCAAATTGTAATACTGGGGTCGTGCTGGCTCAGCTGGGTTAAACTCCCACTGATGTACCCGCTGGGCCCTGACCAACACATTCACCCCCAGTCTCGCCAGGATCTCACCCTTAACCACAGAGTAGTCTGCGGCTTGGTCAGTCCGTAAATCAAAGTAAACCTGTTGGGGTCCGGACGCCAGAAACGGGAGCGATGACCTCTGCCCACTGGTCTCGGGTAGTCTCTCTCACGGCCACCTTTTCAAACATCGCCAAGTAGGTTTCAAACATCATCTGTCGGTGTCATCTTGGGAACGGCGGTGCGGACTGCTTTCCGGGCATCGTGCACTCCCTGAGGCATCCCTGACTTTTCTAGCACCATTACGTGCTGCAGCAGCCGCTGGTTCGTGGTCCTGCTGTCGCTGATTAGCCTCAGCAGTTGTCTGTTCGCCTCTTGCTGCTGTGCGATGGCCTGCTGTTGGACAAGTAAGGCTTCTTCATGTCTCTTTTGCTGTTGTGCGATGGCCTGCTGTTGGACATCCATGGCCTGCTGTTGCTTTTAAGTTGGCCTGGACAAGCTGCTTTATCATCTCCTCCATCTTGTCCTGTGTTGGTGGTTGCAGCTTAGCAGGCTTAATCCAGGACATACAACAGTGCCCAAAAAAAATGCTACGAAAAGTTTTGGCTTCACGCCAGCCTCACTGCAATTGCCCGCATCCTCCACCAAATGTGGGGGTTGCTCTGGTAGACAGCGGCAAGGGTGCATTATAGAGGCAAAGAGAGTCCAGGTAGTGCAGCAAACAGTGTTTTATTTCACACTTGCACAAACAAAACTCAAAACAGTCACTTAGTGTTACTTCACACACATAGCAAAAACTTGAGGCAAAACAAAAGACCAAGACTGAATCAAATTCACCTGTGTGGTTTAGGTGCGTAGTTCACACCTGGCTGTCAGCCCAGCCGCAGGAAAGTCCAACCTCAGGCTTCCAGGCAGACTGCACGCCTCTTTGCAAGCTCTTGCTTCCAGCCCTGAGAGCTCCACTGGAACACCATGCAGTTTCCAGGTTAAATCACCTCAAATCCTAGGTGTTAGTTCACACCTGGCTGTATGCTCGGCAACACAAAAAGTCCACTGACCGTCTTTACATGGCCTGCCTCTCTGACACACAGGTCTCAGCTTTCAGCCCAGCACAGGGCTCAGATCCCAAACACAGAGAGAGAGTTTGCATAAAACCCAGCTGTCTTTTAAAGGCACCTAGGTATTAACCCAAAAAAACCCGGACCGGCACCTAAAATCCGGTCCAGTATTTGCCCTCACCTGGCTGCAATCAACCCAGTAGCACAGGCTGAGAGGAAAATACCTGTTTTTTTACCACCAAACCTCTCACTGTGTCACAATACATAGCAACTCTGTGAGGTGTAGAAGAATATATACATAGCAACTCCCTGACATGAAGAGTAATACATACATAGCAACTCCCTGACATGTAGAATGATACATAGCAACTCCCTGACATGTAGAATAATACATACATAGCAACTCCCTGACATGTAGAATAATACATACATAGCAACTCCCTGACATGAAGAGTAATACATACATAGCAACTCCCTGACATGTAGAATGATACGTAGCAACTCCCTGACATCAAGAGTAATACATACATAGCAACTCCCTGACATGTAGAATGATACATTGTAACTCCCTGACATGTACAATAATACATACATAGTAACTCCCTGACATGTAAAATAAGACATACATAGCAACTCCCTGACATGTAAAATAAGACATACATAGCAACTCCCTGACATGTAAAATAAGACATACATAGCAACTCCCTGACATATACAATAACACATGGCAACTCCCTGACGTGTTAAATAATACACACATAGCAACTCCCTGACATGTAGAATAATACATAGTAACGTACACTAAACAAAAATATAAACACAACTCTTTCGGTTTTGCTCCTATTTTGTATGAGTTGAACTCAAAGATCTGAAACATTTTCTACATATACAAAAGACCCATTACTCTCAAATATTGTTCACAAATCTGTCTAAATCTGTGTTACCCTGGGTTCACACCTGAGCTGCTTTGACATGTTGCATAGTACATAGCGTAATCCTTGACATATAGAATAATACATACATAGCGACTCTCGTGACTCTGGAGACCAATTGAAAAAGGCATATCTACACTAAACGCATGTTAAACACGTAGTAACGCTGCTGTGTACAGCAATGCATACATATGCAAGTCCTGACGGGTGCAATAAACATACATAGCAACTCCCTGTCAAAGAAGCTACAAGAACTTCTTTGAGCTGTAGGAGCGTTTATACATAGCAGCTCCAGACAGCGCTGTAAAACGCTACAGGTAGAGAACCATGCCCATAGGGTAAACATGAGCTTTCTCCTGTTGAGCGTTAAGGGTCCATTCACACGTCCCGTAATTTAGGTCCGCATCCATTCCGCAATTCTCAGGACCCATTCACTTTCAATGGGGCTGGAACGGATGCAGATCCGCATTTGCGGATCCTCATCAGTTTTTCGATCCTCATCCGTTTTTCTGGGATCCGCTTTTACAGGATCCGCAATCTGTTCCTGAAAATACAATAAACATGTCTATTCCTGACCGTCACATAATGCGACATAGAAAAGGCATTTTCTATTATAGTGCTGGCAATGCAGTCCGAACAAATATGCGGATCGCAACATTGCTGATGTCCTATTTTGATGGATCCGCAACTTGCGGATCAGCAAAACATCTACGGACAGTGAATGTAGCCTTACAGCGCTCAAACGCTCTGTTCACAACATCGTGTGTGAATCTGAGGTTAGTGAGCACTTCTCCTTTGCCGAGATAATCGATCCCACCTCACAGGTGTGGCATATCAAGGTGCTGATTAGACAGCATGAATATTGCACAGGTGTGCCTTAGACTGCCCACAATAAAGGCCACTCTGAAATGAGCAGTTTGATCACACAGCACAATGCCACAGATGTCGCAGCGTTTGAGGGAGCGTGCATTTGGCATGCTGACTGCAGGAATGTCTGCCAGAGCTGTTGCCCGTGCAATGAATGTTCATTTCTCTACCATAAGCCGTCTCCAAAGGTGTTTCAGAAGATTTGGCAGTACATCCAACCGGCCTCACGACCACAGACCACGTGTAACCACACCAGCCCAGGACATCCACATCTAGCAGCCCGTCTGCCATCTGCCCTGAACAGTGAAAACCGGGACTCATCCGTGAATAGAATACCTCTCCAACGTGCCAGACGCCATCGAATGTGAGCATTTGCCCACTGAGGTCGGTTAAGACGACGAACTGCAGTCAGGTCCAGACCCACGATGAGGACGACGAGCATACAGATGAGCTTCCCTGAGACAGTTTCTGACAGTTTGTGTAGAAATGTTTTGGTTATGCAAACCGATTGTTGTTGCAGCTGTCCGGCTGGCTGGTCTCAGACGATCAAGGAGGTGAACATGCTGGATGTGGAGGTCCTGGGCTGGTGTGGTTACACGTGGTCTGCGGTTGTGAGTTCGATTGGATGTACTGCCAAATTCTCTGAAACGCCTTTGGAGACGGCTTATGGTAGAGAAATGACCAATTATTGCACAAGCAACAGCTCTGGTAGACATTCCTGCAGTCAGCATGCCAATTGCACGCTCCCTCAAACGCTGCGACATTTGTGTCATTATGCTGTGTGATCAAACTGCACATTTCAGAGTGGACTTTTATTGTGGGCAGTCTAAGGGTACTTTCACACTTGCGTTGGTGCGGATCCGTCTGTTTATTTGCACAGACGGATCTGCACCTATAATGCAAACGTTTGTATCCGTTCAGAACGGATCCGTTTGCATTAGTTTTAAAGAAAAATGACAAAATCCAGAACAGATCCGTTTTGAATTACATTGAAAGTCAATGGGGAACTGATCCGTTTTCAAATGCACCATATTGTGTCATTGAAAATGGATCCGTCCCCATTGACTTACTTTGTAATTCAAAACGGATCCGTTAGGCTCCACATCTTCAGACGGACACCAAAATACAGCAAGCTGCGTTTTGTCTCCAAAACGGAATAGAGGCGGAACGGTGCCGAACTGATGCATTCTGAACGGATCCTTATCCATTCAGAATGCATTGGGGCTTAACTGATCCGTTTTGGACCGTTTGTGAGAGCCCTGAAACGGATCTCACAAACGGAATCCAAAGCGCTAGTGTGAAAGTACCCTAAGGCACACCTGTGCAATATTCATGCTGTCTAATCAGCCCCTTGATATGCCACACCTGTGAGGTGGGATATTACCCAATGGATTATCTCGGCAAAGGAGAAGTGCTCACTAAGGCTACATGCACACGACCGTATGTTTGGTCCACGTCCGAGCCGCATACTTTGCTGCTCGGGCGCGGACCCATTCACTTCAATGGGGCCGCAGAGATGCGAACAGCACTCCGTGTGCTGTCCGCATCCGTTGCTCTGTTCCGTGGCCCCGCAAAAAAAAATAGAGCATGTCCTATTCTTGTCCGTTTTGCGGACAAGAATAGGCATCTCTATAACGAGACTTCCAGCAGTGAATATTTCCCTTAAAGTATAACTTTTAATGTTACTAATAAAAAGGGGTCAAGCAACACCCCAATTGGTACCTCAAAAATCAACACTCTCAAGAGGAGAATAACATGTAGTCACAGTTGATACTAACAGACTGACACATCATAGGTAGGGTGGTCACCAGTGAAAGATACTTAGGATAGTGTAGATGCCTAGGTTAGCCCTATGCCCGGGGACAACTCCTGATGGGGGAGATTCCCCGTCCTCGAACCTGGACTAACGGGCCCTGGTTAATCCCTGACCTACCGATCCGTCAGACACATAGGAGAATCACCCACAGAAGTGGGAGATGCTAGGCAAGGTGAGGATTACCTAATGTATCACAATGGTTCGTTATACAGTGGTTTAAACAGACACCTCATCCGAGGAGATAACATATATACAATTCGAGGCCCTGTGCTGAGCCCTAATACGCTCACAGGCCTCGCAGAGAACCTCCGTGTTAGTAGGCCTCTCAATGTGAGCCAGATGTGGTTCACAAAGCCTGAAGCAAAAAAAAACCTGAACGCATTTCCCCCTACTAGTATAGCGGGTTCATCAGGAGGTTACTACACAGGTAACATGTAGAAGCAAGGAGGCCCGTATAGTCAACGGCTTTTATACAAATAATACAACCAAATAGATACACGGTCGTGATTACATAGATCTCCACACGTCACCATGTAACAACTAGTGAGAGATAAAGAAAGATGACAGGAGGAGCCAAATTCAAAGGTCAGCCATAGTATATCCCGGTAACACCTAAAAGGGAGAGATAGAAGCAAATCAGGGATAATCCTCCAGGCATTCTCAGACACAGGGTACACTGAAGAAGTAAATCTTACTGTCATGTCCGGGTTGACAATGATCCGATAGTGATCCCTGCGACTGATTAGGCAGAATATAGCGCTGCTAAATAGGAACAGTGGTGAAAGGTCAACCGGAGCTGCGATACATATAAATCAAGAGCCAAAAGATGTCACAGCCTACTCACGCTTGCCCACGGTCCCTAGCAGTCACGCTCCTTCTGTGTTGGTATTAAAAAATAAAATAAAAAATCTCTATAACGAGCCCATTGCGTTCCGCAAATTGTGGAAGGCACACGGAGTGGCTTCTGTGTTTTGCGGATCCGCGGTTTGCAGATCCGCAAAACACACACGGTCGTGTGCATGTAGCCTAAGACAGATTTGTGAACAATATTTGAGAGTAAAGGTCTTTTGTGTATGTAGAAAATGTTTCAGATCTTTGAGTTCAACTCATGCAAAATGGGAGCAAAATCAAAAGTGTTGCGGTTATATTTTTGTTCAGTGTAGTTTATAAGGCTGTATAAAGACATTTGTCCATCCAGTTCGGCCTGTTATCCTGCAAGTTGATCCAGATGAAGGCAAACAAAAAAACTTTGAGGTGGAAACCAATTTTCTCCACTGAAGGGGAAAAATTCCTTCCCGACCCCAATCAGAATAACTCCCTGGATCAACGACCCCTCTCTAGTAGCTGTAGCCTGTAATATTATTACACTCCAGAAATACATCCAGTCCCCTCTTGAATTCCTTTATTGTACTTACCATCACCACCTCCTCAGGCAGAGAGTTCCATAGTCTCACTGCTCTTACCGTGAAGAATCCTTTTCTATGTTTGTGTACAAACCTTCTTTCCTCCAGACGCAGAGGATGTCCCCTCGTCACAGTCACAGTCCTGAGGATAAATAGATGATGGGATAGATCTCTGTACTGACCCCTGATATATTTATACATAGTTATTAGATCTCCCCTCAGTCGTCTTTTTTCTAAAGTCAATAACCCTAATTTTGATAACCATTCAGGGTATTGTGGATCTCTCATTCCAGTTATTACTTTAGTTGCTCTCCTCTGAACCCTCTCCAGCTCTGCTATGTCTGCCTTGTTCATAGGAGCCCAGAACTGTACACTGTACTCCATGTGTGGTCTGACTAGTGATTTGTAAAGCGGTAGGACTATGTTCTCATCACTTGCATATATGCCCCTTTTGATGCAACCCATTAGGGGTGGGTGATATCATATAGGCGATATGCAATATGCACAATATGAATTTGTGCAACGATATAGAGTTTGCCTATATCGCAAGACTGCGATATGACCACAGAGGTTACTTACCTTTCCATGGCCTCCGCACTACGCTGCACTGTCCAGGGCCTGGAGTGCACACATCGTCAGCTGTGTGACGCTGTGCGTGACGTCAGGCCCTGTCCAGAGCATGCTGGGAAGAAGACGCATCAGCCAGCTGCTGCTGTGCGCCTTGCAGGAGAGGTAGATACAACAGGTGCCCGAATCTTCTTTGGGCGGGGGGAGTTGCACCGCATTTTGTAGTAACAGATCCTATATGTCCACGCAGTTGTGTTTTTTTTAGGTCTCTTTACCCAGAAATAAGAAAGGACAGCCTAGATGGCAATGAAAATACTGTCTTAAACTTTCATAAAAAGTCAGACTTCAGGAAGTAATTTTCAGTGAAACGAATGCGGACCCATTCATTCTGAATGGGGACGGAATGGATGCAGAGAGCACACAGTGTGCTCTCCGCATCCGCTTTTCTGGAGCGCGCCGCCGAACTTCCGGTCCGCGGCTCCGGAAAAGGATAGAACATGTCCTATTCTTGTCCGCAGCCATGGACAAGAATAGGCTGCTCTATGGGGGTGCCGGCCTGGTGTGTTGCGGATTTGCAACACACCACGGACGTGTGAAAGGACCCTTAGGCTACATTCACACGTCCGCAAGTGTTTTGCGGATCCACGGAGCCGCGGATCCGCAAAACACAGACACACCGGCAATGTGCATTCCGCATTTTTGCGGACCGCACATTGCCCGGACTCCATAGAAAATGCCTCTTCTTGTCCGCAATTGCGGACAAGAATAGGACATGCTCTATTTTTTTTGCGGAGCCGCGGACCGGAAAATCGGCGGCGCGCTCCGTTAGGGTCGGATGCGGAGAGCACAGTGTGTGCTCTCCGCATCTTTCCCGCCCCATTCACAGTCAATGGGTCCGCATGTATTCCGCAAAATTGCGGAATACATGCGGACTACATTGCGGACGTGTGAATAAGGCCTAAAGGGAGTAATTTTCTGTTAAATTGTTGTGGCTGGTTGTTACCCTCTATTTAGAGAATATTGGTGCACAAACACATTAGATAATTGTTGGTGCACCCTGGTGCATTTAGACAAAGACAAATGTGTTTGTGCACCAATATTCTCTAAATAGAGGGTAACAACCAGCCACACCAATTTAACTGAAAATTACTCCCTGAAGGGTCCATTCACACGTCCGTGGTGTGTTGCGGATCCGCAACACACCCGGCCGGCACCCCAATAGAGCAGCCTATTCTGGTCCGCAGCTGCGGACAAGAATAGGACATATTCTATCTTTTTCCGGACCCGCGGACCGGAAGTTCAGCGGCACGCTCCAGAAATGCGGATGCGGAGAGCACACTGTGTTCTCTCCGCATCCATTCTGTCCCCATTCACAATGAATGGGTCCGCACCCGTCCCGCATGATTGCGGAACGGGGGCGGACACTGAATGCAGATGTGTGAATGGACCCGAAGTCTGACTTTATGTGAGTTTAAGACAGTATGGCCGTTTCACAATATGCTTATTGCCATCTAGGCTGTCCTTTCTTATTTCTGTGTAGAGAGACTTAAAAAAAACACAACTGCGTGGACTTAGAGACTCTGTCACTACAAAATGGCGTGCAACCCCCCTCCCCCCAAATATAGAAAATAATATGTTGCAGTGTTTTACCATTTAGTATGTACGGGTGACTTGCATTATTCCTTCCCTCATCTGCCACTTCTCTGCCCAAACCTCCAATATATCCAGGTCCATCTGTAGCAGTATACTTTCCTCTTCCGTGTTAATTAGTTTACACAGTTTAGTGTCATCTGCAAAAATTGATATTATATATTACTGTGCAAGCCTTCTACAAGATCATTAATAAATATATTAAAGAGAATAGGAACCAATACTAACCCCTGTGGTACCCCACTAGTCAAGGCGACCCAATCTGAGTGTTTACTGTTAATAACCACCCTCTGTTTTCTATCACTGAGCTAGTTACTTATCCACATACAGACATTTCCTCCCAGTCCATCCTCATTTTATATACTAACCTTTTATGAGGTACAGTGTCAAATGCTTTGGAGAAGTCCAGATATATGACATCCATTGATTCGCCGCTGTCAAGTCTAGAACTTACCTCCTCATAGAAACTGATTAAATTAGTTTGACTTGACCGATCCCTCATGAAACCATGCTGATATGGCGTTATTTGCTTATTTTCATTAGCGATAGCATTAGAAAACCTTCAAACAGTTTACCCACGACAGATGTTAAACTTACCGGCCTATAGTTTCCTGGCTCTGTTTTTGGACCCTTTTTGAATATTGGCACCACATTTGCTATGCGCCAATCCTGTGGAATACTCCCTGTCAGTATAAAAAACATAAATATCAGAAATAAGGGTCTGGCTATGACATTACTTAATTCTCTTAGGATACAGGGGTGTATGCCATCTGGTCCTGGCGATTTGTTTATTTTAATCTTTTTAAGACACCCTGACATGTGGAATAATACATATATAGCTACTCCCTGACATGTAGAATAATACATAGCAACTCCCTGAAATGTAGACTAATATATACATAGCAACTCCCTGACATGTAGAATAAGACATATATAGCAACTTCCTGACATGTAGACCTCATGCACATGACCCTTGTACTGGTCTGCATCCGAGCCGCAGTTTTTGCGGCCCGGGTGCGAACCCATTCATTTCAATGGAGCCGCAAAAGATGCGGACAGCACTCTGTGTGCTGTCTGCATCCGTTGCTCTGTTCCATAGCCCTGCAAAGAATAGGCAGCTCTATAATGGGCCGCCCATTCCATTCCGCAAATTGCGGAACGCACACGGAGGCCATCCGTGTTTTGCGGACCTGCAATTTGCAAACCGCAAAACACAACGATCGCGTGCATTTATGCTTAGAATAATACATACGTGGCAATCCTTGACATGTAGAATAATACATACATATCAAGTCCCAGACATGTAGAAAGGCTTTTATGAGCACAGAGCACACTGAAACTGTCAATATATCACCCTATTCTCATGCACGCAGTTGTGTCTGTATTTTGGTCCACAAAGCACAGTACTAAAAATACGGATACCTTCCATTGTGCATTCGACATTTTATTATTTTATTTACTACTATCAAAAGAAAGGGCTATTTTCGTCTCAGAATAGGACATGTTTTCTATAAGGCCTTATGCACCTGAGATTCATGGCTCAGTACCTGTGCTGAGGACAGCAAATAGTAGGCCACAATGCACAGGAACTGGCCATGTGCAAAGCGCTTACAGATGTGGACCCACTGACTTAAATGTGTCCGCGATTTGCAACATACAGCCAAAGATAGAACATTTTCTATCTTTTTGCGTTGTGGAGTCACGGATGGGAAGCCCACGGAAGCGCTTCCTAGTGCTTCCGTTTCTTCTGATCCATGCCTCTGCTCCCCAACAGGTCCACAATACGGATACTGAGCCAGGATGCTCGTGGGCATGAGCCCTAAGGAAATGGGTCCACAGCCAATCCGCAAAAAATGTAGATCAGATGCAGACCAAAACGACAGAAGTACCTTACCGATCAGCAAAAAAGGCAAATGTGTGCATGGCCCTACAGAAATGAGGTCAGGGTGCATAATGCAGATGGCACAATCATCCCAATAATTGCCTCTGTAAATATGGCCAGTAATCAAACTTTTATCACATCTATTATGTCGTAATAAAAATAGTTTTTTAGTAGCACATCTTGTGTGAACATGGATGTGCAGATGACAAAGTGCAAACTATATGGCGCTAAATGATCTCTTTAAGGCCTCATGCACACGGCTGTAGTTTTGTTCCGTATCCAATATGGGTCAGATGCGACCCATTCATCTCAATGGTGCCTCAAAAGATGCGGACAGCACACCATGTGCTGTCCACATCCGTAAAGCCCCATTCATACGTCCGCAATTTTGTCCGCATCCATTCCGCAATTCTGCGGAATGGATGCGGTACCATTCATTGTGAATGGGGCCGGACGTGATGCGGAAAAGCACACTATGTGCTCTCCGCGTCCGCATTTGAGATAGAGCACTATGTCCTATGTGCTCTCCGGAGTCTGCGGACAAGAATAGGCATCTCTATGGGGAGTGCCGGCATAGTGTGTTGCGGATCCGCAATTTTCGGATCCGGAACACACTACGGATGTCTGAATAAGGCCTAAGTCTGTTCCACGGCCCCTCAAAAAAGATAGAGGGGCATATTTATTTAGACCGGCATTTTAGACCGGTTTTAATAAGGCTCTGCCCTGGTGGTGGATCCACTGAAGTTATGTAGAGGTACCGGCCTCTTCATAACTTCGGCGCGTTCACCTCCGCTTCTAAATGTAAGACAGCTTCCTCGCTGTCTTACATGTAGACCATTTTCTACTCGTAAAACAGGCGTAGAAAATGGTAAATGAGACTGGCCTGACAGTCCAGCCCCTTCCCCGCCCACACTACGCTCACATTTTTAGACCTGGCAGGAGCAGGGAAAAGTCGCAGAAGGACCTTTGTGCCGCAATCTGCGCTAGAAATACACCTAATATAGGAGTATTTCTGTTTAATCAAATTACATTCATTTCTTACCTTTTTTTATTTTTTTTATTTCAGTTTTCCACAGAAACTGGGGAAACCGAACATAGTATAGCAGCTGTGCTTGGTATCACATTCAGTCCCAATTCACCTCAACGGAGCTGAGCTGCACCTAAGCCATGTGATTGATGAACGTGACGTCAAATGGCCTGGGCAAAGCTGTGAGAAGAGTGTAATTCCTCAAAACTAAAGGGAGAGTGTAAATTAAATACAGTAATAAAGTATAACTTTTATTAGATATAAATTACAAATATTGAAAGAAAAACCCCCACTAGTGTAGTACATCAAAATATAAAATACGAGGAATCCACAGAATAATAATTACTGGTCAAAAATATAACAAAATATAAAATACGAGGAATCCACAGTAATAACAAGAACTTATGTCCAAACAAAATCCAGATTTGGCTCAGGTGACCTGGTCCAATAACGATGATATAATAATGGACGGAGAATGCCTCTTATCTAGCATAGACGTCGAGGCCCTATATTCCTCAATACCCCATCATTTAGGCATTAAAGCAGTGGACCATGTTCTACAGTCTCGTGGCTGTTAGTACCACGCCCACAGCCTGTTTGTCCTTTGCATTCTTGAATTTACTCTCACCAGGAATTTCTTCACATTTAACCACAAGATTTACCACCAGCTCAGGGGCACAGCGATGGGGAGCCCTTATGCGCCCTCTTACCCTAACTTGTTCCTGGGCCGGTGGGAGGAGACCCTGGTGTTGAAGGATGAGGTGACGGAGGACATATCACGAATAGGTCTGTGGGCGCAGTACATCAATGACATTTTTAGCCTCTGGAATGGAGGTAAACCTGATTTTGATTTGTTTGTTTCCTGTCTCAATGACAACCAGATTGGAATGAGATTTACTTATGAATCTGACAATTTATCCCTACCCTTTTTGGATATTTTGATCACTAAAAACAAGAAGGGAGAATTGGATACTGTTATGCCTTTTCATAGTTATAAACCGTTATATATATATATATACTTATTTTAGTCATTATGGATAGTCATTGCCTTTAAGAGCAATGCTTGTTTATACTTTTTTACTTAATTTCAAAATAAGCTTAATAATGAGTTTCAGCTAGTGAGACTCCATTCAAAGAAGCTAATATTATTGTAACAATTCATTATACATTTAACTAGTTAGAAGATACACGACATCTGTATTTAGTAGAGACCTTATTGTATTCTTTATTTGGACATGCATTCCACAGCGGGAAAAGCTGTTCCTCAAGATGTTCCTCAGAGTGTATATTGTAGTTGGTTTATGTAGCAAAAGTTTGTCCTTCAGCTCTGATATGAGGCTACCAGATGCCAGATGTGTGTACTGTAGGAGATGTCTGGCATGTTTAGGTTAACCCTTAATGGTATTATGATAATAGCTTATACCATAGTGCTACCTAGGTATGAGTAGGGTACATTACACCAGTAGCAGAAATGCATTCTGGGTAATGCCATGACGTCATGAGTCATTATCATATGTACATGCCTATCTGATATGATTGGTAAAATCCAAACTAGGAGGTTGTGGTCATATGATAAGATGTTGGTTAAAAAAATAACACATACCAAGGAAAAAGGGAGGAAGGAGAAAGAAAAACATACAAACACAACACGGAGGCTAAGGGGGACAAAGAAACAGAGGGAGACCCCTGGAGGAAATCCGGATTATCAAACATCCCAGAGAGCTGTCTTCCCTTAAGGCTCTACACAAGCATTTTGGGTAATGTGTGGCTCTTTATTGTCTGTAGTATGGAGATAAATTAATTAGCTTGATATGTAGTCAGATACACGCCTATTTGCAGACGTATAACGGTAGTTGCTACCTCAATCTTGTCTCTGATTTTAGTTATGATGCATATAACTAAATAAGGAGATAATATTGTAGAAACTCTCTGATTGGAATATTTATTCCATAGTCCATACCAAGCTTATTATTTATTGGTTTTATTGCAATACTACCATTATCCGAGATTGTGGCAGAGCAGGGGTTCATATCTCTCATTTTCTTTGTTGTATTTCTGTGCATATTGTTTTCACGTGTTTGGTGTTGATTTTTGATATTAGAGAGTGTTGGTAAATTTGTGGTGTGTCAGCACCATCTAGTGGTGGAGTTTAGTATCACATTGTTCTAATCATTTTGAACTAATTTCGATTTTATATTGATTCGTTGATTGTTTTCTAAATTACTTTTTGCATAGACGCTTGTCCCTGCTTTACTGATTGCACAATAATTAGGTTCTCAATTTTTTGGGGTTGGGGGGTTTATGCCCCCCCTCTTCCCCAGATCAAAATACTCTTGACAGTTTTTTTTCTTTGATCCTTTCTTTTACATAAAGCATTTGCTTTATAAACTCGACAATACGTCAATCTATAGAAAACCCAACTCCACTAATTCCCTCCTTGGGGGCATTCCAAGTGGACAATACCTCAGTTTGAGGAGCAACTGGTCAGCGAAACAAGAGTTCATTACACAAGCGGCCGAGTTGAGGAGGCGTTTCCAGCAGAGAGGCTACCATGATGAGGTCCCCAGACCAGCGTATAGGGCGGTGTTAACAAAGGACAGATCCACCCTACTTACCCTGAAAAACACAGATAATCAGGGCTCCAAAGTGGTATGAATAATCACTACCTATGACAGGGAGTCAAGACAGATACGTCAAATTTTTCAACGTCACGGGACATCTTGAAGATGGACCCGGATCTCAGTGAGGTGATAGGTGATTACCCCCAAATTACCTATCGACGGGGCAGGAGCCTTAGAGACAAATTGGTACATAGTCACTTCACAGTACCAACCACGCACTCGTCTTGGCTCCAGTACACCATCAAAGGCAGCTACAGGTGTGGTAGTTGCATTGCACCAAAACATTCACGAGTAACATAGCAGGTAGAGAATACACCATACAGCGTTAAATCAATTGCAAGTCACGAGGGGTGATTTATAGCCTAATTTGTAAATGTGGGATGGATTATATTGGAAAGACCATACGAGAGTTCCGCAGGTGGGTGGGAGAACATTTAAATGACATCGCCCATAAAAAGGATACCCCGATATCCAAACATGTACATCACAATCATAATGGAAGAGCCAAGATTCGGTTCATGGGAATTGATAGGGCGTGTCACGGGAGGCAGGCGGCGGGCTTCCGCTCTCCTGCACCGCCGCCGGCCCCTGATATCACTGCAGCAGCGACGCTCGCTGCGCCTCCGGCTTCCCGGCATCTCCGTTGTCATGGGAACCAAGAAGGGCTGAGCGCTGAGCTGGGTACTCGCCGCTCGGCTATTAGCAGGGAGAGGGGGTCATGTGACGCTGGCCAGGTCACATGATCCCTTTCCTCCACTATATTAACAGGCAGCCTGCTGACCACAGGTTGCCTGTAATTATTCACTCAGGCTGTGTCCATATTTTCTTGCTCGTGTTTGATCTTTGGAATTGACAAGTGACCATCCCCTGACCTATCTATCGCTTGCTCCTTGTACTTTTGCTACCTCCTGGATTTGACCTCGGCTCGTTATTGGATTTGTCTCTTGCCCCTCTGTTTTTGACGCAACCTCTCGGACTGACCTCTGCTCGTTTGACCTCCTGTTGCCTTCCCCTGTGGGAGATTCCGCTTTTATTCGCTTCTCTCTTTCCGTCCGCTTCCTGCGGGAGCATCTTCCCTTGTCTCCGCTGTCTGTCTCCTTCCTGTCCTCTCTGCCCTGCACTTACGCAAGTTAGGGACCGCCGACCAGTTGCGCCCCGTCGCCTAGGGCGGGTATTGCAAGTAGGCAGCGACAGGGTTGGGGTGGCAGTCAGGTGGGTGCACTTCCTCCCTACTTCTCGTATGAACGCCCTTATTATGGACCCTCTACAGAGTCTCACTGAGCATGTGCAGGGTCTAGCCCAAATTGTCCAGGAATTAGGGGAGAGGTTACATGCACAGGAATCCGTCAGAGCACCCCCTGTTCCTGCCCCTGCCACCCTTTAAGCGGAACTGCATGTGAAATTACCCGAAAGATTCTCGGGGGACTGTAAGACTTTTTTAGCGTTCAGAGAGAGTTGCAAACTATATTTTCTATTACGGCCTCACTCCTCTGGTCCTGACCAGCAGAGAGTTGGGATTATCATCTCTCTTCTTCTGGGGGACCCACAGGAGTGGGCCTTTTCCTTGCCGCCTGATTCTCCTAGTCTGACTTCGGTTGATGCATTTTTTCAGGCGCTAGGGGTTCTCTACGATGAGCCAGACCGAGCATCTGTAGCTGAGTCCAACTTGAAGGCCCTTACCCAGGGGGATTTACCCGTGGAGGACTACTGCACCCAGTTCCGCAAGTGGTGCGTCCCCTAGGGTTGGAACAAACCGGCACTTAAATGCCAGTTTAGAACAGGGTTGATGGAGGAACCTATGCAGCTAGGGATGACGCGAAGGGAACTTCGTCGTCGTCGGGGGTCTTACTTTTACTGTGGCGAGTCCGACCACTATGTCCGTCAGTGTCCCAAGATTCCTCCTGCCAGAAGATCGTCCAAATCTGAGGGATCCAAGGACAAGGTACTCCCGGAGGTGGTAAGGAAAAAACTGTTGTTACCTGTCTCGATTGCCATCGGGGTCTTTAAGGGTTCAGGTAATGCTTTTGTGGATTCCTGTTCAGCTTTTTGGTTTTTTAGATCTTAACTTTGTGAAACGAGTGGGGGTTCCAGTACTAAGGTTGTCTACCCCCATCCATGTGGTCGCTATCGACTCTACCCCCCTGTTGGGGGCACGGTTAAATTCCGTACTCCCGAGGTTACTTTGTCTGTGGTGGTTTGTCACTCAGAGAGATGTTCTTTTTTTGTCTTAGAAAATTTACCGGTTCAAGTGGTCCTTGGCTTGCCCTGGCTTCAGCAACATAACCCGGTCATTAACTGGTATGCGGGCGAGTTGGAGAAATGGGGTCCTAACTGTAGTTCCTGTTTGACGATTGTTCAAGCAGGGGTATCTCTGGATGCAATTCCTCACTTTATTGCTGACTTCCATGATGTCTTTTCCACTTCCAAGGCAGATTCGCTTCCTCCCCATAGGTCTTATGACTGCGCTATCGAGTTGGTTCCTGGGTCTAGATTTCCTAAGGGGCGAATCTACAATCTTTCTGCTCCTGAGCGCAGTGCCTTGAGAGATTATATTCAGGAAAGTCTGAAGAAGGGGCATATTAGGCCTTCCACTTCTCCCCTGGGAGCAGGCTTCTTTTTCGTTAAGAAAAAGGATGGTGGTCTCAGACCTTGCATAGACTATAGAAAGTTGAATAAGATCACTATCAGGAATCAATATTCCATCCCGTTGATTCCTGACTTATTCAACCAGGCCTTTGGGGGCCTCTTGGTTTTCTAAACTCGACTTGAGGGGGGCTTATAACCTTATCCGTATCAAGGAGGGAGACGAGTGGAAAACGGCTTTTAACACTCCTGAGGGACACTTTGAGTATTTGGTCATGCCTTTCGGTCTCTGTAATGCCCCAGCAGTCTTCCAGAACTTTATGAATGACATTTTTGGGGAGTTTATTGGCAGATTTGTGATTGTCTATCTCGATGATATTCTGTTTTTTTCTTCTGACTGGGAGACCCATGTTTCTCATCTTAGAGTGGTCCTCAAGATCCTCAGAGAGAATCATCTGTCTGCTAAGTTTCAGAAATGTGTGTTTGGAGTACAAGAGATTCCCTATCTCGGGTATATTCTTACTCCACATTCCTTCAAGATGGATTCTGTTAAGGTTCAGGCTATTCAAGACTGGTTAAGACCTTCTTCCTTAAAAGTGCTTCAACGCTTTTTAGATTTCTCTAATTATTACCGAAAATTCATTAAAAATTTCTCTGTCATTGCTAAGCCCCTTACCGATATGACCAAGAATGGGTCTGATCTTGTTAACTGGTCATCTGAAGCCTGCCAAGCTTTTGAGACTCTGAAGGCGTGTTTTCAAAGGGCCACAGTCTTGATTCAGCCGAATTCAGAGGAACCTTTAGTGGTGGAGGTGGATGCCTCGGAGGATGGCGTGGGGGCCGTCCTCTCCCAGGGATCTGCCAGCTTCACGAATTTGAGCCCTTGTGTGTTCTTTTCTCGCAAGTTTTCTCCCACGGAGAGAAATTACGATATTGGGAACCGCGAGTTATTAGCCATTAAATGGACATTTGAAAAGTGGAGGCATTTTTTGGAAGGGACCAAACACTGTGTTACTGTTCTCACGGATCATAAGAATTTATTGTTTCTCGAGTCAGCCAAACGTCTTAATCCTAGGCAAGCTAGGTGGGCCCTGTTTTTCACTCATTTTAACTTCTTTGTTACTTTCAGACCAGGAAGTAAAAATACCAAAGCAGATGCCTTGTCCCGAAGTTTTAATGCCGTCCAGCCTTCTGACACCCCTCCAGAATCCATCTTGCCGGCTGGCATCATTGTTGCAGCAATATCCTCGGACCTTTCATCACAAATCCTACGAGCTCAGCAACTTGTTCCTTCGGAGACACCTTCAGATAAGTAGTTCGTCCCTGGGCACCTTCGTTTTTGACTTTTGGGTGAGTGTCATGACTCCGTTCTGTGCGGACATCCAGGTATCGCTGCCACCAAGGAGTTGCTGTTGAGATCTTTCTGGTGGCCCACCCTGTCTAAGGATGTTCAGTCTTATGTTTCGGCTTGTGAGGTATGTGCTAGATCTAAAGTTGAGGTAGAATAGAACGGCGGCACTCACCAAGTACGTAAAAACAGTCCTTTATTGTAATCTTCATAAAAACGAACAGCTCGTGGGTATGGGGCGGTACACTATACTAGTGTGGTGTGGCAGCTAGATATAAGACCCCGAGGACCCGGCCCGCCGGTGAACTACAACCTCTACGCATTCCCAGGAGGCCATGGTCACACATTTCCATGGATTTTATTTCTGACCTGCCCCCCTCCGAGGGGAAGTCAGTGGTTTGGGTAGTGGTTGATCGTTTAAGCAAGATGGTACATTTTGTTCTCTTGAGTAAGCTCCCTGATGCGAAGACCTTAGCATCTTTGTTTATTGAACATGTGGTACGGTTGCATGGTGTTCCTGAGAATATTGTTTCTGATAGGGGCGTTTAGTTTGTTGCTAAGTTCTGGAGAGCCTTTTGTCAAAGGTGCGAGATCTCTCTTCTGCCTTCCATCCTGAGACTAATGGGCAGACGGAGCATTTGAATCAGGCAGTGGAGCTCTTTCTCAGATGTTATGTTTCACACAATCAGCTTCTATGGGTGAGATACCTTCCGTTGGCAGAGTTTGCCATCAACAATCGGGTTAATTTGTCCACGGGGGGTATCTCCTTTTTTTTGTAATAAGGGCTTTCATCCCCGTTTTGGATCGAGTTCCCCCGTTTCCTCACTCAACCCGCAGGCAGACTCTTTTACCTCTAGACTGTGCACAGTCTGGGCACAGGTCCAAGTGAACCTGGAAAAGGCCCAGGAGATTCAGCGTCAACAGGCAAATAAGAAACGTTCCAAGGGGATGGATTTTGCGGTCGGCGAGAAAGTGTGGTTGTCGACTAAGAATCTTTCCTCGAAACATTGCTCCAGGAAATTCTCTCCACGTTTCATAGGACCATATGATTTGTTGAGGTTATTAACCTGATATCTTTTATTTTGAAATTACCCGACTCCCTTCGTATCCATGATGTATTTCATAAATCGTTACTCAAGAGATATGTGTCACCCGTGGTTCCTTCTAAAAAGCCTCCACCACCTATGGAGGTTGAGGGTCAGGAGGAGTTCGTCATCTCGAGAATCATTGATGTTAGAAAGGTTAGGAATTCCTTTCAATACCTGGTCCATTGGAAGGGCTTTGGACCTGAGGAGAGGTTCTGGGTGCCTAGGTCCAGGATGCACGCTTGAAAGGCTGATTGCGGAGTTTCACCGGAAACACCCAGAGAACCCTCGGCCGCGATTCTTGGGTCCAGAGGCCCCCCGTGGAGGTGGGGGTACTGTCACGGGAGGCGGGCGGTGGGCTTCCACTCTCCCGCGCCGCTGCCGGCCCCTGATATCACTGCAGCGGGGACGCTCGCGGCGCCTCCGGCTTCCGTGCATCTCCGTTGTCATGGCGACGGGGGACGCAGCGCTGAGCTGGGTACTCGACACTCTGCTATTAGCAGGGAGAGGGGGTCATGTGACGCTGGCCAGGTCACATGATCCCTTTCCTCCACTATATTAACTTCTTCAGGACCGCCGTACGCAGGATTGCGTCCTGCGGGCGGTCCTGTTCTTCTGATCGGACGCGGCGGCGCGTCATCTCGCGAGACGCGCGCGTTCACAGCGTCGCGCGTCTGAAGAGTTGTACTACAGCCTGCCAGCGATGATCAATCGCTGGCAGGCTGTAGATGCGATATAAATCGCATCAAACAAGTATATCAGACGCTGTTTTGTGAACAGCGTCTGATATACCTGCTACCTGGTCCTCTGGTGGTCCCATTTGCTGGGATCGACCACCAGAGGACCAGGTAACTATGTAAAGTTGCACCAAACACTACACTAACCCCCCACACCCCCCCTCACCAATTAACCCCTTGATCACCCAATCTAGACCCCCTGATCACCGCCCTGTCATTGATCAAACCCCTTGTAAGGCTCCATACAGATCCTCAAAACACGGACACCGGCAATGTGCTTTCTGCATTTTGCAGATCCGCACATTGCCAGAACTATATAGAAAATGCTTTTTCTTGTCCGATTCCTTGTCCAATTGCGGACAAGAATAGGACATGTTCTATATTTTTGCGGAACGGAAGTGCAGACCCGGAAGCGCGGATCCGTAATTCCGGATCCGAGCGGGACAAAGTCTGTCCCCATAGAAATGAATGGGTCCGCAATTCCGTTCCGCAAACAGAATTGCGGACGTGTGAATGGGGCATAAGGGTCCCTTATCACCGCCAGTTAGCTAGCTACTTGTTAGGTAGCTAGCGCCCAGCCCACCGCAGTCACTGATTTTGGCAGAGATTTTTTCATCCACATTGCGAATGAAAAATCTGTGCCGTTCATTTTTTTTTTTCAGCGCAGAGGCTGAACGGAAAAAAATCTCATTACCCGTATGCTCAATATAAGGAGAATCGCAGAAACTCCTAATGCTGGCCATACGTGTAATGATTGCGGAGACCCTCAAATGCCAGGGCAGTACAAACACCTCACATGTGACCCCATTTTAGAAAGAAGACACCCCAAGGTATTCCGTGAGGGGTATGGTGAGTTCATGCAAAATTTTATTTTTGTCACAAGTTAGTGGAATATGAGACTGTAAAAAAAAAAAAAAAAACAATTTCCGCTAACTTGTGCCAATTTTTTTTTTTCTGTGAACTCGCCATGCCCCTCACAGAATACCTTGAGGTGTCTTCTTTCCACAATGGGGTCACATGTGGGGTATTTATACTGCCCTGGCATTTTAGGGGCCCTAAAGCGTGAGAATCCAAATGCGTAAAAATGGCCTGTGAAATTCTGAAGGTACTCATTGGTTTTAGGGCCCCTTTGCGCATCTTGGCTGCAAAAAGTGTCACTCATGTGGTATCGCCGTACTCAGGAGAAGTAGGGCAATGTGTTTTGGGGTGTATTTTTACATATACCCATGCTGGGTGAGAGAAATATCTCTGTAAATTGACAACTTTGTATAAAAACTTTTAAAAGTTGTCGTTTACAGAGATATTTCTTACACGCAGCATAGGTATATGTAAAAATACACCCCAAAACACATTGCCCTACTTCTCCTGAGTACGGCGATACCACATGAGAGACACTTTTTTGCAGCCTGGGTGCGCAAAGGGGCCCTAAAACCAATGAGTACCTTTAGGATTTCACAGGCCATTTTTATGCATTTGGATTCTCACACTTTAGGGGCCCCTAAAATGCCAGGTGAGTATAAATACCCCACATGTGACCCCATTTTGGAAAGAAGACACCCCAAGGTATTCCGTGAGGGGCATGGTGAGTCCACAGAATTTTTATTTTTTGGCACAAGTCAGCTTTTTTTTTTATTTTTATTTTTTATTTTGTTTTTTACAAAGTCTCATATTCCACTAACTTGTGACAAAAAATAAAATTTTACATGAACTCACCATACCCCTCACAGAATACCTTGGGGTGTCTTCTTTCCAAAATGGGGTCACATGTGGGGTATTTATACTGTCCTGGCATTTTAGGGGCCCCTAAAGCGTGAGAAGAAGTCTGGAATCCAAATGCGTAAAAATGCCCTGTGAAATCCTAAAGGTAAAATGCAAAAAGATTGTGGAGCCCCAGTTATGGGTCTACAACACAGTGAAAGCCAGATATCCCTCAAAAGGAAGGAAAATACAAAAAGGGTATGTCTCCATTACAGAGATCACCAAAACCACCATATTAAGTGGCCCCTATGTCAAAATCCCGCCTTTACAAGCTTTAAGGATGTGACGGGGAAGACCTAAGCAAGTTATCCATCCACAGACAGCTGTTTCGGGCAAGGCCCTCATCAGTGTGGAGTAGGATTCTGCCAATCGGAGCCATGCTTTGCGACTATCAAACAAAGCAATAGCTGATCTTAGGGAGACCAGCTACAAAATACCGTGGAGCCTCACTTAAGAGTCTCAACACAGCAATCCAAAGTGCAAAGCTCCTGGGAAACATAAATGCAAAAGATTGTGGAGCCCCAGTTATGGGTCTACAACACAGTGAAAGCCAGATCTCTCAAAGGAAGGAAAATAGCAAAGGGGTGTCTCCATTACAGAGATCACCAAACCACTATTAAGTGGCCCCTATGTCAAAATCCCGCCTTTACAAGCTAAGGATGTGACGTGGGAAGACCTAAGCAAGTTATCCATCCACAGACAGCTGTGAGGCTCCACGGTATTTTTGTAGCGGTCTCCTAAGATCAGCTATTGCTTTGAGCTTGAGAAATTCTAAAGGTACCTTATAGCCCCTTTGGCTGCAAGTAGGCACCACTGCGTTGCATTGTGAGAAGTAGGCAGAAGTGTATTTCTTATATATAATTATTACTTGTGTGAAAAATATCTCTGTAAATGACAACTTTTAAAAGTTTTTATACAAAGTTGACAATTTACAGAGATATTTCTCTCACCCAACATGGGTATATGTAAAAATACACCCCAAACACATTGCCTCTACTTCTCCTGAGTACGGCGATACCACATGAGTGACACTTTTGCAGCCTGGTGCACAAAGGGGCCCAAATTCCAACGAGTACCTTTAGGTTTTACATGGCGGCTCACAATTTAGCCCCGCCCAAAATGCCAGAACAGTAAACACACCCCACAAATGACCCCATTTCGGAAAGTAGACACCCCAAGGTATTCACTGAGGGGCATAGTGAGTCCGTCTGAGATTTTTATTTTTTTTGCCAGAAGTTATCAGAAATTGAAACTTTTTTTTTTTTTCTCAGAAAGTGTCATTTTCCGCTAACTTGTGAAAAAATGAAATGATACATGAACTCACCATGCCCCTCTGCGAATACTTTGGGGTGTCTTCTTTCTAAAATGGTGTGATTTGGGGGGTATTTATACTATCCTGGCATTCTAGCACCTGAAGAAACATGACAGGCGTTCTGAAAGTAAGAGCTGCTTCAAAATGCCGAAATTCACTTTTTTGCACCATAGTTTGTAAACGCTATAACTTTTACCCAAACCAATAAATATACACTTATTGGATTTTTTTATCAAAGACATGTAGAACAATAAATTTAGAGAAAAATTTATATAGAAATGTAGTTTTTAAAAAAAATTTACAACAGAAAGTGAAAAATGTCATTTTTGCAAAATTTCAGTAATTTTTGATTAATAGCAAAAAGTAAAAATGTCAGCAGCAATGAAATACCACCAAATGAAAGCTCTATTAGTGAGAAGAAAAGGAGGTAAAATTCATTTGGGTGGTAAGTTGCATGACGGAGCAATAAACGGTGAAAGTAGTGTAGTGCGGAATTGTAAAAAGTGGCCTGGTCATTAAGGGTGTTTAAGCTAGGGGGGCTGAAGCGGTTAACAGGCAGCCTGCTGACCACAGGTTGCCTGTAATTACTCACTCAGGCTGTGTCCATATTTTTTTGCTCGTGTTTGACCTTTGTAATTGACCAGTGACCGTACCCTGACATATCTATCGCCTGCTCCTTGTACTTTCGCTACCTCCTGGTTCTGACCTCGGCTCGTTATTGGATTTGTCTCTTGCCCCTCTCTCTCTGTTTTTGACGTGACCTCTCGGACTGACCTCTGCTCGTTTGACCTCCTGTTGTCTTCCCCTGTGGGAGATTCCGCCTGTATTCGCTCCTCTCTTCCCGTCCACTTCCTGCGGGAGCATCTTCCCTTGTCTCCGCTGTCTGTCTCCTTCCTGTCCTCTCTGCCCTGCACTTACGCAAGTTAGGGACCGCGACCCAGTTGCGCCCTGTCATCTAGGGCGGGTGGTGCAAGTAGGCAGGGCTTCAGGGTTGGGGTGGCAGTCAGGTGGGGGCACTTCCTCCCTACTTCTCGTGTCGTTACAAGGCGACTGGGATAGGGCACTTCTTTAGTGTGAAGCTCGCTGGATTTTTTACCTCAGGACGCAGCCCCCCTTGTCTTGAATGAGCGGCTGAATTTCAGCTGCTTTGTTTAAACAACCATTATTCTCTAGACCTCTCCATTCATTTCACTCAATGGGCCTCTTTACTCACTTATCGTTGATTGCTTGATTGGGAGATGGTGGTCCGTGGATCATTGGATATCACTTCTCAGACCCCCTGGTTAATTAATCTTCTCCAATAGCATAGTTATATGTAAAAGTAGTACTGAGATAAGCTAAGTGGAGGGCTATGGGGCTGTCCTTAGGTGTAATAGTATTTATCTACCATAGGCACTTGACTAGTCCCTCGACTCAGTGTTCCCCTGCTTTATGCTACTTGTGGATGGGATGTTGTGGACCTCTGGTTTATCCCCATTGGTCCACACACGTCATCTACATGTAGAAGATGACACTTTTCTATTGAAGATGACATTTTTCTATTGGCCGTATTCATTTGGGCCTAGTATATGTGTTAATTCCATTAGTCACATATTGACTTGGGACCAGTTGTAACTAAACCTTCTAAATAATGTCCTTTAATCAGTATTGCCTCGTTTGTTGGGGTCGTTGCTATGGACGCACGCTATCAGTTGCGTCATTACAGGTTCTCGGATGCGGACGGTATCCTGGTTCCGTTTAGCGTGTTTCCTACCCTCTCTCTTTCATTGGTGGATCCGCCTCACGTGACCGCGATGCGTGCGCATGGCGTTAGGCGCTCGGGACGCGGCCGGAGGAGGCGAACTGACTAGGGAGGAGTACTTTTTGCCGCCTCTTTAAAAAAGTTATAGTACACGATTGCCGGTAGGCACATCCCCTAATCATAGGGGTATATATTTCATCCCCATTGATGGGTTGATCAATTTCCAGTGGCAAGTCATCCTTCCGTCATTTTTTAATGGAAGGTATTATTATGCAGGACGACACATTATCTACAGTATATCTATCTAACTATGTTTACTTTATAAAAATAATAGTTTGGGCCAAGGCAGCTTATTAAACTATGGCTGCAGCCTAATCATTAACTATTGCGTCTGACATCCCCTTTATGTTCCTCTGTTATTATTAACAGAAATGTGTCACGTCGGGGGTAGGCACTAGGGACTAAAGTTTAGGGAATTGGCCGTGCTTAGGGACAGGTAACCGGGCGGGGTCGCCCCTTTCGAGGCGAGTGCTCTGTGTAGATAGGCGGGGTCTCATTAGTTCCCTCCCTCCTTGTTAGGGTTTACTAGGGACAGGTCCTTACTCCTATGAACAATATTATTGCTGCACAGACTTCAAGGCCTCTAGAGTATCTTCATCCGGATCATTATTGAATCATCGTTATCGGACCAGGTCCTCTGAGCCAAATCCGGATCTCAGTAAACAGATCTACGTTGGATCTGGTAAGACTGTTCAAATATTTCATTTTGTTTGGACATAAGTTCTTGTTATTACTACCAGTACCAGATACCCACCATCTGTGGATCCCTTGTATTTTATATTTTGATGTACTACACTAGTGGGTTTTTTCTTTCAATATTTTTAATTTATATACAATAAAAGTTATATTTTATTATTTAATTTACACTCTCCCTCTAGTTTTGAGGAAATACACTTTTGAGGCATATTTAGGAATGCTGCAGGAGCCAATGATTAGTGCCTCCTGATTTTTGTTTGCAGTTTATAAAGTTGTTAGGTCTCTTTCACACTAGCGTTGTGAGGATCCGGCATGCACTTCCGTCGCCGGAAGTGCCCGCCAGATCCGTCACAACGCAACACACCTGAAAGCAATTGAAGACTGATCAGTCTTCAAAATGCTTTCAGTGTTACCATGGCAGCCAGGACGCTACTAAAGTCCCGGCTGCCATGGAAAAGTAGTGGGGAGCAGTGGAGAAGCTACTTACCGTCCGTGCGGCTCCAGGGGCGCTCCACAATGACATCACAGCGCCCCATTCGACGTAGGGGTGCTGTGACCTCATTGTGGAGCGCCCCGGGAGCCGCACGGACGGTAAGTAGCTTCTCCACTGCTCCCCACTACTTTTCCATGGCAGCCAGGACTTTAGTAGCGTCCTGGCTGCCATGGTTACCATTCAGGAAGCTAAACGTTGGATCCAGTTTGACCTACCGATGTACCTATGCCTGTACTACTACCCTGCATGCCAGTCTATCTTGTGTCTGCATTTATTTATAATTCCAGTATACTCCCTGGGCCTCAAAACCTCAAGTCTAACTGACTGTGCAGACTATACCTGTGGTTTTGGTGAAATTTTGTTACCCTTAGCTCCTGGTGCCTGCACTAGAGTCCCCCTAGTGGGTCAGCTGCCAACTACATCAGAACTATACCAGGAGGTAGCGGCTTGGTTGCTAACCCATAGCAAAGTCCAGATTCCTGTAAAGGGGGTTAAAGGCTGAATACAGAGGAAGCACCAGAATAATGCCCATAGGGTTAATTGGCACAGTAGGTCCACACTCACTGATTGGTAACAGACTTGTATACGACTGTTGGATGCTGTATAGTCCTGGCTATAGTGCTGGTATATTGGATAGGGTTCAGTGAATGGAGCTTCGTGTCATAGATCCGAAATCGATTTGTTAAGAAACTTTGTTTGCAATGCTGTTTTCATGTGCAGCATTAAAATGTATGTGCTCTGTGTAGGGAAAACTTTGTTTTGGACGAAGTTTTGCGAGACTTTGGTATTCCTATCTGTGGATTTAAAAACATTTTAAAATAGGAATACAAAGTGGGCTTCAGTACCGAGGTATCCGTCAGTACCAAAGCCCACTTCGAATTCCTATTATAAAATATTTTTAAATACGCAGATAGGAATACTGAAGTCATTTACCGAAGTCTCGTGCAACTTTGGCCAAAACAAGTTTTCCTACAAAGAGCACATACATTTTAATGCTATAGGGAAACAGCATTACAAACAAAGTTTTTAACGGATCAACCTCAGGTCTATGATCCGAAGCTTGATTCGCTCAACCCTAATATTAGAGATAGAAGAGGCTAAGAAAAGAGCGCCGCGATCCTCCACATTATCACAAGTGCATTTGTGCTTGAATCAGTGAGAAGGCAGTATCTTGTAATGCAAGGATATGGAACAAATACTTAAAATTTTCAACGTTCTATTAACTTTAGTTCTCATTTAGTTTGGACTATATAAATGTGCTGTATATAAGTTGCCTTTATTTGCATGGGCCATACCAATAGGCCCATTTTAAGGACCATGATTGCATATTATATCATATATCATTTTATTGATATTTTACACCATTTATATTAGTGATTTTATCATATTTTTTATTATTTGTGGTGTGTGTGATACATTTATTAAAATAGGATATTCAACCTCTGTAAAGCCTATCCTTGTTTTTATAGTTTTCAGCTGTGTTGAAGTATAGAGCTGAAGTGACGGGTTCAGTTGATAGCAGTGTTTGGGGAGCTATCCCGATTTTTTGTTATTAAAATTGCAGTTTTTGCCTAACTCCCTTCCAAAAATAATAAAAACAATCAAAAAGCCAAACTTACCCCAAGATGGTACCAATAAAAACTAAAGCTTTTCCTGCAAAATCAAACCCATACACAGCTTAGTCAACAAAAGAAAGTTATGGCTCTTAAATACCATTTCAGCAAATTCCATGTTACAAAATCCAGATGCTGCTCCTTCCCTTCTGAGCGCTACCATGACCACATCTGAGGTATTTGAGTACTTGGAAGAAATTGCTAAACAAATTATATGGTGCTTTTTCACCTTTTAACTCTTGTGAAAATGAAACATTTGGGGCTAAAACATTGTACTGTTGGAAAAAAAATGTAATTTTTCTTTTTCATGGTCCAATGTTAAAGGAGTTTTCTGGGATTTTAATATTGATGACCTATCCTCAGGTCATCAACATCAGATCGGCAGGGGTCCAATACCCAGCACTCCCACCGATCAGCTGGTTGAAGAGAAGGCCGCGCTCCGTGTGAGCACAGTCTTCCCTTCATTGTTTACCTGCTGGCTTTTGTCATCGCAATGGTGAGCAGGTGTAATTACAAGAGGCCGTTCCATTCACTTCTATAGGACAGCTCGTTCCTATTCAAGTGTATACTAGAAGTGGGACGGCTTGTAATTACACCTGCTCACCACTAACCTATTTTGAGGATAGGTCCTCAATATAAAAATTTCATAAAACCCCTTTAGTAAATCCTGGGAAACGACTGTGGGTTAAAAACTATCACTACACCCCTAGCTGGATTCTTTTGGGCCATTGAAGGGTGTTTCTTATATCCTAAAAAAAAATGGAGACCTAGGAATCCACAAGGTGTTCCTTCAATTGTGAGACTGGTATTTGAGTCAAGTAGCAGTCTAGGGCCACTTATGGGATGTTTCTAAAAACTGCAGAATCAGGGCTATAAAGGTGGGGTTTTTAGTTATATTTTATCACCTACTGTATTCCCAAGATTAAAATTGAAAATCTGCAAAAAAATTTAATTTTTAATGTCACCTCCATTTTGCATTCATTCCTGTAAAACACCTAAAGGGTTAATTTTCTTGAAAATTTGTTAAATTGCTGCTAAACCTATAAACAAGTCACAGATCTGATCAATAAGGATATCAGTAATCCAAGTTGGTCACTAGTGTAACTAAATCATATATAATTACAGAGCACCTTCACCAGTGTAAAACGTAAGCTTCACTGATAATAAAAATACCCCAAAAGGGGCCAATAAAACACTTTTTGACTCGTAGGCTGTTTTGGCAGAGGAAAAGAAAAATGTCTTCCCTAACATTCCCTATATGTTGGTATCCCTGCCTACAAAAACGGGATGGCTGCCCCGATAAGGGACGATCCCGTGTCAGGAACCTCCTATTAGCCCTATATGTCCCTTACAAGGGATAGATACCACCACCCTATAGAAGACCTATTATAATTGTACATCCAGTATATAATGTCAGTGGTAAAGATACACATCAAAAACTAAAAAAAAAGTATAAATATGTTTATCACACACATATCATATCTGCACCTATCTATCTAGTTGCATCAAAATTATCTGATTACCCACTGATAACTGGAGCACACACCCTATGTGCCAGAAATTTCAATTTGTCCTGACGCGTTTCCGTGACTTGTGTAATGATTTAATAACCAAATCCTTTCTCTCATTTAGATTTTTTTAGGCCTGCTATCACAGTAGTAGAATAATTTTTTAGATGTAGCTTATTAGCACATTGATCTAGATGTTTCAAGTCCCTGATAACAGAGTTTAGAAATAAATCAATGTGCTGATCCGATCCCTTAGGTGGCATCCTTCTACTTTTATTCCTCAGAGTAGTGAAAGGTCCCTTGCCTCTCTCCCTCTCATTTTAAGTCGGCAAGATCTTCTACACCCTGTAGGTCTTCCAATTCTAAACCCAATTCTTGCCATTTTTTTCTGTTCGTCTGTGTGAATGTTTTATGCCATCAAATCTTTCTTATGAAGAGATGAAGATCTTTAATCCAATCAAAGACACTAAACTTAGTTGTAGGTACAAATGATAGGCCTTTCTATATAATTTTTAATTTCAGATCCGTCAGTGCAATTCCCGACAGATTTAGAATCAATGAAGAATCATGAGTCAAGTTTGCCTTTATTTGCGCCGGGTTTGTGTCTGTTCTCGTAGCGTGTATGAGTTGGGTTGTACATTTTACCCTAAAAAAAATCGAGGGCGACATCTGGTTTGAGACATTGTGAGAAGATGAAGAAGTGGAGGAGCAGAGTGATAGATTGGGATTTCCCAATGCTGATTCCCCTAGTAAAGATGGCCAAGTGTTATGCAAGCGAGTGTGGACCCACTGCGCCACTGACTATACTCTGGAGGGGCGTGACTAAGCAACTACCTGGTCTACACTAGAGCCTCTAATGGTGAGGAATTGAGGATAGGCTTGGGCCATTAGGGTAGTTGCCAGTTGCCACTCCAGAGCAGTCCCCTAATCAGTGGCAGCTGACCAGGGGGTCAGAGATACTGGTGCAAGCACCAAGGGGAAGTATGTGGTCAGGAAGTCCAGGGTCAGGGCAGGCAGCGATCCAGCAAGGTCCGTAAACGAAGTCTGAGGACAGAGGCAGGCGGCAAACAAGCAAAATCAAATAAAAAGCAGGGTCTGGTACACAGCAAAGCAGAACTTTCAAAAACACCTTCACTTAGTGTACTAGACAAGCTAGTGACCATGAGTTGCTCAGGCATCTGTCACGCCCTGCCCTGCGGGTGTTCTGAGGAGATCTGTCAGAATTGCTGCACGTGACTCGATCTGACAGTTTGTCTTGTTGTGGGTTTGAGCTGAATCCCACCTCTTCCCAGGTGTCGTTATTTAGGTAATTGGTGAGGCTATTTATTCCTCCCTCTCCCTATAGCCTTTGCGGGTTATAGTTCTGCCTTGTGTGAGCTCTGGAAGTTTGGTGGATCGTCTGCTCCAACACAGCTCTAGATAAGTCCTTTTCCCTTTTTCCTTCTGTGTCTGTTTTGTCTAGGCCCCTAGGGTGACGCTAGCTCCTTCGGTTGTAGAAGGAGCTGGGTGTCTCTTTCCCTCTTCCTTACTGCTGAGGGTTTGATTCAGTGTGTGTCAGTCCTAGGCACGTGGGCATGTGCATATCTACCATCTGGATATGCACATGGGCATAGCAGTGTAGGGAAAGTGAGTTAGGGATAGCTAGGAGGTGACCCCTTTTGTTCCCTAGCATTTGGGGCCTAGTCAGTTATTTTATTTGCCTTGCTGTGTTCAGTTTCCTTCCCTTATCTTACCTACCGTGACAGCATCTTCCTGGGGTAGCAAGGGCTTTTAAATACTTCCTGCAATCCAGCCATAGGCTGGTAAGACAGAGGGTGTGTACATGCTGCCTCACAGGTGAGGAGAGACACACCCATGCAAGCCGTAACAACAGTACAGGTCTCCAGCAGGAAGTAAACTCTGGCATGGAGCATATATGCAACAGTTAAGCTATCTGCTGCCCGCGCTTGTCAGCACGGCACATGGCAGCAGGAGGGAAAGAGGGAGCCCGGCGCGGGTAGAGGCAGCAGCGCCGGCATGGACAGCTGGGCTAACACTGAGTAATTACTTGGTTTTACCAAGTGTTTTTCTTCCTTTTTTCATTGTTGCATTCCAAGAGCTATAACTTTTTTATTTTTCCATCTATATAGCTTTATGAGGGCTTGTTTTTTGCGGGACAAGTTGTAGTTTTTAATGGCGCCATTTTGGGGTGCACATAACTTTCTGATTAACTTTTATTAACTCTTTCTGGGAGGGAGATGGGGAAAAACAGCAATACTGCCACTGCGTTTTTACATTATAAATTTTACGGCGTTCGTCTTTCAGTATAAATAAGATAATATCTTTATTCTCTGGGTCAGTACGATTACAGTGATACCAAATACATATACTTTTTTGCAATAAAACACCCTTTTTTTTTTTAAAGAAAAAAATGTTTTTGCATTGCCACTTCCCAAGATCCATAACTTTTTTATTTTTCTTGTGAGTTGTGTGAGGGATTGATTTTTGTGGGAAGACTTGTATTTTTCATAGGGTATCGTTTTGGAGTAAATGGCGCTTTTTGATCGCTTGTTAGGTTTTCTCGGTGGCAACTAAGAATAAATTACCGTATTTTTCGCCCCATAAGATGCTTACATCGCTAACACTGACACATCGCCGGCTGTGATTCTGCACAACGCAGCCTGCGCTGTATCAGCGGGGAGGAGGGGCTGGAGGCCGGCAACTGCTGTTGGAATCGCGGCGGGGCCCGGTGTCACTGTACTCTTACACCGGGCCCTGCCGCTCACAGCAGTATTCATATGTAAACTGTAATCCTTAACCTCTTGGTAACTTTAGTTAAAGTAGCGCTATCTTGTGTACTACTACTTACTATCAAGCTCCCGTAGCAGGCAGAGTGGCCGGCACCGTAACGTCACTCACTCACATCACGCTTCTGCTCCGCCTGCTTCATTAATAAAGTGGGAGGAGCAGACGCGTGACGTGAGTGAGTGATGTTACACTGCCGGCCACTCTGCCTGCTACTGGAGCTTGATAGTAAGTAGTAGTACACGGGATAGCGCTACTTTAACTAAAGTTACCAAGAGGTTGAGGATTACAGTTTAGATATGAAGACTGCTGTGAGCGGCAGAGCCCAATTTATTGGGGGACACTGTTATGGGGGGGATCTGTGGATGACACATATATAGCATAAGATGCTATATATGTGTCATCCACAGATCCCCCCCATAGCAGTGTCATCTACAGATCCACCCCATAACAGTGTCATCCACAGATCCCCCTCCCCATAACAGTGCCATCCATAGATCCCCCTCCCAATAACAGTGCCATCCATAGATCCCCCTCCCCATAACAGTGCCATCCACAGATTCCCCATAACAGTGCCATCCATAGATTCCCCTTAACAGTGCCATTCACAGATCCCCCATGACAATGTCATCCATAGATCCCCCATAATAGTGCCATCCATAGATCCCCCTTAACAGTGTCATCCACAGATTCCCCATAATAGCGTAATCCACAGATCCCCCATACCAGTGTCATCCACAGATTCCCCATACCAGTGTCATCCACAGATCCCCTCCATAACAGTATCATCCACAGATCCCCCGTAATAGTGTCATCCACAGACCACCATTAGTTCAAAACCCACCAAAAGCATACCTTTTGGTTCAAAATATTTTTTTTATTTTTTTCTTCCTCAAAAACCTAGGTGCCTCTTATAGGGTGAAAAATACGGTAGTGCACGGCAAAGAACGCTGGACTGAAAAGTCGGACATGCAGGACTTTTAGTCCGGTGATCTCCGGCCGGGCACGGGCACTTGCGGCAGGACGGATCCGACAGGCTGAATAGCCTGCCGGATCCGTCCAGCCGCAAGTGTTAAATTTCCCCTTATGGGGAAGATTTTTTTTGCAGTTTTTTTCATTGAAAAGCATATTTCAATGCGTTATCCTGTCCGCGATGGGGACACAGTTCAGTTCAGTTTTGTCCCCATTGACAATGAATGGGGACACTCTAATCAGCTAATAATCAACACAAAACACCTGCTAAGGTTTCCTAAGCTTTTAAATGGTCCCTCAGTTTAGTTCAGTAGACTACTAAATCCCCTTATCCTGAATAAATTAACAATAATATTGTCAACAGCTGGTCCCAGAGACATTATCAAGAGACATACCGTATATACTTACATATTCTAATTATAGTAGTGCTAGCATCAGCTCTATACACGTGTGGTAACAAGCCTATATATACCCTAAGTATATATCTTACCATGTATGCTGTATTCAGTATGAGGTTCCCAATGACTGCTGGTGGTTTTTCACTATTAGCATGTTTCGAACATATTTATGATAAACAACTGTACCTACCATCGGGTTTAAAGGGGTATTTCTGCATTTTAATATTGATGGTCTACCTTCAGGATAGGCTATCAATATATGATCAGAAGGGGGTCAGACACTGATCAGCTGTTTCCTTGTAGCTCCTGTGCCGGAAATACACAGTTACGTCACAGCCCATGGTTACCAGCTGCATCTAGTACAGATACTACAGAATAGATGGAGCTGTGATTGGAGAGGGTGCAGGGTCTCCTGAGGACATTACAATACTTGAATTCTCTAAAAGGTTTACAAAAACACAGACTAAAATTGCTATGAACATTATGTGATGGTGTTACATTGCTCAGAAACTTTGCGATAAATCAAAACTCTTTCTGCAACTTCTGTGCTCTATTCTGCAACTGCTGTGCTCTCTCCTCGTTGATTGACAGGGTTTGGCAGTGAAAACATTATCATGCCTAGCCCTGCGAATCAAATTGGTGAAGGTGTGGCAGTTGTAGAGAGAGCAGAGCCTGTAGGTGTAAAATCAATGCCCCCATTGCTCCTAAAGGCTCATTTGCATGTATTAAAACATAATTTTCCTCAGCAATGTGGACACATATGAGCATGGGACCAACACAGATTCCTTCAGCTGCCAAATGCACATGCAATAGGTCAGCCAGTTTCATAGGTACAAATCTGCTGACAACCCATCAGGCTATGCGGTTGATAGCACCTTTTGGCTGTGGAAGCACTGGTGTTGGTTCTCCTCTGAGTTCCTGCTCGTCTGCATACTTCAGAGTTAAGTGTCATTTCTTCCTAATGTTTGTTTGTGGTTTTTCCCTTCTTTTTTGGTATTAGCCCTGAGGGGGTCCCCTCTTCCTTTCAGCTGGGAAGGAACAGGTCACCTGTTGTCCTGACTCTGTTTCCAGGGCCCTGTAGGGTGAGACAGGGCCTTAGGCTCCGGCGTATGAACATTCCTACCATCAAGGTCTGTTCATACTGTTAGCAGTCAGGGCGCGGTTTAGGGACTTACCAGGTGGTGACCTTTTCCCTAGTTTCCAGGCCTAGTACCTTTCCCCCCTCCCTCCTGTGTTCGGTATGGCGTGTATTCCCCACACCGCACCGTGACAATAATGTGATGGAAAAATTAATTAAGCCAGCAAAGGAATCAATATGGATAATAACAATATATTAGTAAGTGCCTTGTATTAACTTTCTCTACATGATAAATGCTATTTGCTGAAGTGACACTGTAACATTCCAGTGTGGTGTTACCACTCCTGCACCCTGCTACTGTCTTTATTGGGCTAACACAGTGTCAACTTATGCATTTATTTCCAGGTCCTCCACACTGTGCATCCTAATAATCTTGTTATGTAACTGTATATTTAATGTAATTTACCTGGTTCACCAGCAGGTGGCAGAAAACACGGCAGAGCTATAGTTAGGTAGAACGGAGCGTTCCTATTCCATTCTAACCCCTCTAGAGAGAAGTGGGCCAGTCCTGCTTCCAGCCGGAAGGGTGAGACAGAAGTTTCCAGTTAGTTCTAGTCTTCCCCTGTACGTGCCCACGCCAGCCAGATCACCTTAAGCTCTGCTGGCCATGGAGGCAGAAGCCTAAAGCTTCAGGAGCCAGAAGGAAAGTCCCCTGGCATAACCTAGAGTCAGACTACAGAAGGAAAGTACATCATCAAGAGGAAAGCAAAGATACTATTTAAGCTTGTCAATACAGCAGAGTCACGGAGAAAGATATAGCAGAGTTAATTTTGCCTGCCAGTTTAATGCTCAAGCCTGCTGGAACCAAGACAAAGCTTGTAACTGTTGAAAGAAACGTTCATTCAAGTAAAGCTGCTGTTGAACTTCATCTCAAGGTCTGGACTCAAGTTCTTTCCAATCCCTCAATTATTCCCTCTTTTCATTGCTTCGGAGCCAAAGCCTGGGGTCCAGCAGTGTCCAGTTAGGAGCACCGTGACACAAAAAGAGACAACTAGGCCACACTACACCACTTGGCTTTTCCTACACCTGGGACGCTCTATAGGAGGGCCCTGGTGGGAGGTGCCCATTGCAACACAACCCCCTTAAGCCTATGAAAAGTTCATGCCCTCTTCACCACTAACTCCTCCTCCAGTCCTAGCTGATCATTCACAATTCTTCCTACATGTGTGGCTCCCCAACAACCACATGATGGAGAGCAAGAAATGGAAGATGTTCTTCTTCCACCATACCTTGTTGTATCATTGTGAGCTTTTACACACACATACATATCAGAGGGATGACACCATTGATGAAGCTGCTATTGATGAAGCTGCCATTACCACACTTTCGAAGGGCCTGTGCTTAGAATACTTTTTCGGAACAAATAACTTGTAAGTAAATATGCAATAAACACAGTTATGCAGTTAATAAGAAGTCTATGAATTTGTCCTTAGAAAATGTATTGCCTCCGTCAGATCCTCCTTCACGGATGCCCTGAAATCTGAAATTATTTTGGGTGAAAAGAAAAAAACCTCACTACACTAACTTGGGTTGGTGGCAAAGCAGTAACGACTTGAGCAACATCTCTGAGAATTTCAGGATACATAGCAATCACTTGCTACACTGTTAGTTTTGACGAACAATCAAATTGCTTCAATTCTTTTAGTGCACATGAAAAATTGTGCTGAAATGTACTCGAAGTGTTCTCTCATGTGGATGCCTCTTTTTCCACGTGGGAATGCTTTGCACGGTCCTTGTGATCCAAATATTTTTCAAAATAAAATTATTCATCATTTGATTAGGGTGAAGATGTGGTAGCAAGACCAAATTTTTCTTGTTCCTGCCGGATCTGCAACCCATTCATCCTTACTGCTACTTCAAACAGAGCTTCTTTTCCTTTAGTCAGCTGTTGATCATCTAGAAGCATCCGATGCATAGGGTATACATAAACATCGGTTTTAGTGAAGAGGTAATGCCATTTGCAATTAACCCTCCTCTCTGAGACAGGCAAAACATCAGGTACTTGGAGTTAAAGGCTATGTACACCTTAGGAGGCAATTGTTTTATCATTGCATTTTACTCATTTTTGGCTAAAAATCTGTCACAAAGGGTTACCTGTTTTTCTAGCTATGTGACTGGTACTTTCACTTTCAGCCGGTCCTCTAATAAACCTTATCTCTAAACTACTGAGCGGTCATAAACACTTATTTAAGCCACATTCTTATCAGTAACATAAGAACTAAGCTATAATGAGTGTTTATAATGGCAAAGAGCAGAGATAAGAAGCTCGTCAGCTCCTAGTCTGACGGAAAAGACAGAAAATCCTAGGTGCTACTAGAGCATCTCAGCTCTGTACAGAAAAAAAGGACTCCACATTTTTTATAAAAACTAATTAAAAAATTATTTTTAGCTTAAAATAAGTACGCTGCAATATATAAAAAAAAAATGCCCCCAAAGTTGTACATAACCTTTAAGTCCTCTGTTTGTAATTTTCTAGTCACTGTAAATGGATGCTGTATTGGGATTCTTCCAGTTCAGTCACCTGTTTCCATTGACTTTCATTTAGTGTCAATTGAGGGTTAACCATGTCTACAAGAAAGGGTTTCATTAAAGGGGTTTTGCCATCACATACAATGGGGGCATATCGCTAGGATATGCCCCAGTTGTCTCATAGGTGTGGGACCTGCACCTATCAGACAATGGGGGCATATCTTAGCAATATGCCCCCATTGTATGGGATGAGAATGCCCCTTTAAGTAGGTACTGCACCATCGTGTGGGTTGATCCATAATTGCCCTTTTTCCAGCATGTCTCTTCAAAATTTAGTCATGGGAGCAGTGGCCAATTTTCACCATGCCAATCAGTGCAGCAGCATGTCCTTCTTGTAAACTGTATCTTATTGCCAGCTGCAGTGTATGCACAACACAGAGCATATGATGAATGCGAGAACATATTGACACAAACACAGCTTCAACAAGATAATCTAAGCTATCATATTGCGGTTGCTTTGGGGGTAATACAACCTTACACCTCTGCGTTCATCCATTTCAAATATTTCTATTTCTCTGAACCCAGAATGTTCTAGTTGCCTAGTGAATCTATAGTCCAGGAGGAGCTTACTACTTAGAATGTCCAGCACAGTTTCAGACATTTTAAGTAGGGGCTTTGGGGCAGCATGAAGTTAACTAGTATACAGGGAACAGCGGAGACCACACGAGAGGTGAAAAATGGGTCTCTGTCAAATGGGGAGAAAAAAAGACTGGATCGCACATCCACAATGCTTAACCCTTGATATATGCTCTTCAGCTAAATACTATAGTAACCAATCCCCCATATCGCATGCAAATAGTGGAGACATTAGTTTACATTTTGATCAAAAGGTAGTAAGCCCACTCACCCACGTCACGGTTGTCTCCTAGAGTGGGTATCTACTCTGTCCATAATCTGATAAAGGCGCCATGCTGCATGGCGACACGTGGCACCATCCCAGCAGGCTGCAATTACGCAAGCCAGCCAGAAAAGCACCACAAGAACAAAGGCCACCATGCAGCATAGCACCGTCTGAACAGGAGCCTAATGTAACCTGCTCAGTACTAACAGAAACCAGGACTAACAGCTAGTAGGTCACTCACACTCTTATGCAGTCTCCTGCTAATTAATTAAAACCGCCTGTGGGTCTCTATCACCAGCGGAAAACCCTGCTTATTACAGTTTTTTTTATAAATAAGGGCCTTAGATTGATAAAACATAAAATATATTTATGAGTAACATTTATAAAATTCATATGAATGTTATGTAATATTAATAAGATATTTTCATACTCTCCTGAACATGATCAGCATTTTCGGCAAGCTACAATATGTTTTTTTTTAAAAATACACAACCAAATTTAAAGAGGACCTTTCAGCAAAAAAAAATTCATGAGATACTTATACCATCTTACAGGGCTGCTGCCGCTGATGTCCGCACACAGTTTTTTTTTCAAACGCCCCCCCAGTTCGCCCGCAGCGCTCCCGGTATCTTCTGTGCCTCTTATGCTAATGAGGCAACTTGGTTATAGTAGGAGGTTTCATTTAGTTATGGTGGGCGGTGTCTCTTCTCTCTGGCAGCGAGTGCATCCAATCGCAGCGCTCCTCTCTTAGCCAGGGCTCCCTAGCTAAGAGAGGAGCGCTGCGATTGGATGCACTCGCTGCCAGAGAGAAGAGACACCGCCCACCATAACTAAATGAAACCTCCTACTATAACCAAGTTGCCTCATTAGCATAAGAGGCACAGAAGATACCTTGCCCTGTAAGATGGTATAAGTATCTCATGAATTTTTTTTTGCTGAAAGGTCCTCTTTAAGGAGGGAGCATGTGTTATATCCCCAAATGCAGCACATCCACAATTTTCTTGTCGTTGTCTGGGGTGGGAGTAGAGGGGGGGAAGCAGGAGAAGCAGTAGCTAATGATTTTGACAATGTGGCTGTGGATAGACGATAACTTCTAACAACCGGAATAACCCTTTAATATTAGAGTGATTATTAATTAATCTTTTATACCAACCCTATTTACAATTACAGAAAGAATAACCACATATTGCAGTTGACAGATTTAGATTTCAATGTATTAACAATTGTGCTACTTATAGGTTATATGACACTTCCTCTTTGGTTGAGAGAAACATATCTTAAATTGACACTATATTATATTATTATACTGCCAGCTCTCACATATCTACTGCCACCTTCAATGAATCAATTACAACAGTTTTGGGACATACAAACATGTAGATATACAGTATCTCACAAAAGTAAGTACACCCTATTTTTGTAAACATTTTAATATATCTTTTCATGGGACAACACTGAAGATATGACACTTTGATGCAATTCAAAGTAGTCAGTGTGCAGCTTGTATAACAGTGTAAATTTTGTGTGCCCTCTCAACACACAGCCATGTCTAAACCGCTGGCAACAAAAGTGAGTACATCCCTAAGTGAAAATGGCCAAATTGTGCCCAATTAGCCATTTTCCCTCCCTGTTGTCATATGACTCGTTACTGTTACAAGTCTTAGGTGTGAATGGGGAGTAGGTGTGTTAAATTTGGTGTTATTGCTCTCACACTGTCTGATACTAGTCACTGGTAATCCAAGAAAGTAAATCCAGCACTTCAGATCTTCAAATGCGCTTTATTTCTTTACATAGCAATAACTCATAGATACAATTCCTCCACCAAGACAGCAATTAACAGAACAGTTAAGTTCTTAATTGTAACTGAATGTGACCACATCTGATGGGATTTAAGGGGAAGATGACGTCACCTACTAATAGGGAGGGCAAAGATTGTAGGAAATTCCAATTTAACCCCCACAGATAATGCTCACATTAACTCACCACAATAAACATAAAATAAAATTACTTGAAAAACAACACCGCATATTTGAACAACATTTAAAAGCACCAGACAATAAGATCAGTTTGTTAATATCTCTTTTAGTCTAGACATGTTTGGCATCAGTTAAGTGACAGACTGATGAATAAGGATACAAAAAAAATATACATATCATTTTTTTGATGTCTCCACCTCTCATTAAACAAGTGACATTTTCTATTGCAAATGTTTTAGAACTATTTAACTTGCAATCATGAAATGAAATAAAATGTTTTGCTACATTCGATATACATAAACTGCTAGGATTCTCAATATAATTGATGTGTTCAAGGATTCTAGTTTTAAATTTCCTAGATGTACTGCCCACATACATTAAATCCCCATCAGAGCACATCATGACATAAACTACTCCACTTGTATTACAGTTGATGGGAAATATCAAAATGTGCTCTGAATTGTAAAACTGTTTCGTAGGCTGCACATATTTGCAGGTTTTACATGGATGGCTCCCACATCTAGTGAAGCCAGTATATCTTAATCAGGTGTTACTTGCCTTTCGCTTATTTGACATAAAGAGTGACGCGGAAAGATTAATTCCTATTGTGCGTGCTCTTCTGGATACGATTCTGCACCCAGCACTCAGAATATCACGGAGGAAATCATCCTCGTATAAGATCATATTGATCATATTTTTTATCAGAACAAACTGTCTACTATATGTTAAGACTAATGTGGGTAATGGTTCATTTTTGCTGGGGTCTCTGTTTCCATGTTTAATTGTACTGTTCTTGAAAAGCAATGATTTTCAGTTTTTTTTATTTGCTATATTCAATACTCTGTCAAGCATCCAATCTGCATAGCCCCTTGCACTGAGGATTATTCTTATATCTTGACATTCCCGATTGAATGAAACATCAGAGCTACAATTCCTACGAGCTCTGATAATTTCACCAACAGGGATGGCTTTTATAGTATGCATAGGATAATGACTGTTGGCACTCAAAATTGTATTGCCAGCTATTTCCTTGCAATCTGTTGTTGTATCAATGTATTTAAACGGGGTGCATGTCAGTGTCAGGTCTAGGAAATGTATTGTAGATGGATTTGAATTATATGTAAATCTCAAATTATATTTATTATCATTGAGATAGGAGATAAGGGCTGGCATGGCAGATGCATCTCCTTGCCATACAAGAAGTATATCATCAATGTATCCGTACCAGCCTATCATCTGCACAAAAGGATTGCCTTCATTATATATATATATTTTTCTTTACAATTCGACATTACAAGATTTGCAAGAGATGCAGAAAATTTAGCACCTATAGAAACTCCTGGTTTCTGAACATAATATTCACCATCAAAGCAAAAATAATTATGTTCAATAAAAATTGTGTAACATCTAATATATAGTCAATTAATAATAAAGAATGTTCACTGTATCTATGTAAATTATATTCCAATGCTTGGATGGCAATATCATGAGAGATTTAAGAATATAAGGAAGTAACATCACTGGCAATCCACATATAGTTAGGGTTCTATTCCATTTCAAAAAAACTTCTTAGTACATCAGATGTATCACCTAAATATCCTGGCACTCTTTTTACTAACGGCTGCAAAAACAAATCTAATCATTCACCCAATCTTTCTGTAAAAGAACCTATACCAGAAACAATTGGGCGAAGAGGAGGAGTTTTTGAATTTGAATTTTTGGCAATGCATGTATAATTGGAGTAACAGGTGCTTCCATATTTAAGAAAGTAAATTCTTTATGCGAAATTAGACCTAGATATCTACCTGACATCAAAAAATGTTTGCATTGATCATGATAATCCATTAAAGGATCTTTATTTAACTTCTGATATGTGGAAGCATCTGTTAGAATAGCCATCATTTGTTCATGGTACATTTGCTTCTGCAATATCACTATTGAACCCCCTTTATCCGCCATTCTTATCATTATATTTTCAGCATCTGCTAGTTCCTTAAAAGCATTCTTATGTCTCGCACTCAGGTTATCCTGATTTGAATCACATGAATCACCTGTATTCTCCACTAGTTGCTGGTCAGATGATGTAAAACTTGACATGTTGCGATTTATTACGTGATCTTTGTCTTTTATTTTTACTATTTTTAGTATTTTTGAGAATTGACCTAGGTGTGTAATTTACGTTGTCTCTCCTTCCCCATTCATATATTTGATTGTTATCGTAATCATAGATATCCCGTTGGAACTTAGCATGTTTAATCTCAATTATATTTTCTTCCAATTGTTTTATAGAAGTCATAATTTTTTGGTTATGATTAACATGCTGATTAGATCTTTGATCACAAATACGAATAAGTTCTTTTTTTAACTGTTTCTTGTAATATATTGTAAGAGGGTGCAAGGTACCGTGGTCGATGGCAGGTACGTGTCACCGAGGTTCCTGGGCTCGGTGAGGTAAGAACCGGGTTTTTGTGTGTCAGCAGCAGCTAGTGCTGTTTGACACCTTGTTTTTTAGTTTGGCTGCAAAGCCAATCCGGGCCGGCTCTTACTGGGAGTAGGCAAAGAGTTGGGTGGGTGCCTATTCCCCACGGTCCAGGCCGGACTTTATCCGGGCCTTTAAAAGGCAGCCTCCTCAGCAGCTGAGGGTGTGATTGTCCTGGAGCTGCTGTTAGGCTGTGGAATCACTTGAGTTTGGGAGTGCTGATCCATGCTGTGCTGTGTGGAGTTCTCTGGGCTGGAAGCAAGACCCCAAGCAAGGAGGAGTGCAGACGGCCTGGAAGCCGGAGGTCGATCGCCTTGCGGCTGGACTGACAGCCAGGTGCGAACCTGCACCTAAAGCCTCCCAGGTGACTGGAACCTGTTTTTGACTATTTCGTTTTGCTGCACGTTTTCTGATGGGTGTGAATTAACACCAAGTGACTGTATGCTGTGTATTTGCTACAAGTGTGAATTAAACACTGTTTGCTACACTTTCTGGACTCCGTTTTGCCTCTATACTGCACCTGCACGGCTATCTACCAGAGCGACTCCCCACAATATCTATACCCTGTGTGCGAGACCTAAGGGGATAAAACCTGGGGTTAGGTATCTTAAGAGAATCATTTGTCAACAATTCAGTTGCAATATTAGTATTAGCAGCTGTAGACTGAAGTTCAAACACATGATAGAAACTTGTTCTGCAAATGAAAATTCATTTTAATCATTGTGTACCATTTCATGTGTATGTTGAGGTTCAGTACAACAAGATGCATCAGGAACCTCATGACAATGTCTAGTGACCGTCAAATTCCTAATAAGCTTATTAATGTCCAAAATAGTAGAAAAAAACGTCAAAATCAATTGCAGCTACAAAATTGAGACCCAATGAAAGAAACTCTATTTGGTCAGTGCTTAAAGCATAGCTAGAAAGATTCACTACATCAAAAGATTTTTGTCCATTATCATAGTTGTTTATTTTTTCTGCATTCTTGTAGACATTAGATGCGGTTTGCTTGTGTTTTCTTCCCGCTCTCTGACCGTTTTTTTGTGGTGGTAGTGGGAGTTATTTTGTTCTTAGGTTTTTTGTAGTAAGAAAGACTTGGTTGTAGTCTGCTATCTTGAGAAGCTGTTTAAGCCGTATCCTGATTTGAATCACATGAATCACCTGTATTCTCCCCTGGTTCCTGGTCAGATGATGTAAAACTTGACATGTTGCGATTTATTACGTGATCTTTGTCTTTTATTTTTATTAGTTTTAGTATTTTTGAGAATTGACCTAGGTGTGTAATTTACGTTGTCTCTCCTTCCCCATTTGTATATTTGATTATTATCGTAATCATAGAGATCCCAATGGAACTTAGCATGGTTAATCTCAATTATATTTTCTTCCAATTGTTTTATAGAAGTCATAATTTTTTGTTCCATATTGGTATATTCTGGGATTGATTCATATTTTTTAAGAACACTTTTGCCATTTTTAATGTTCTGTTGTAAAGAACACATTTTGTCAATTTGTACAATGAGAGTCAATAATTTCGAAGAACATTTGGAGAGAATATCCATTGAGGCACTGGTAGTTGAACATGGCACCTCATGCAGGGCCGTTTCTATAATAAGGCAGACCAAGCGGCTGCCTTAGGGCGCAGAGAAGGGGGGGGCATGCAGCCCCGGTCCTCACTCACAGAGCGGCAGCATGGCAACACGGTCATGGGGGCACTCAGGGGGTGTGTGACTGGCGAGTGGCTCCGTGGCGAGCAGCAGGAACTGGATCAGCTGTTGGTGACTGTGACTCACACAGCCAGTCCAGGCCAGCCCAGACAGACTGTCGACTGCCATAGGGTAGGTGGTAGGTGATGAGCACAGAGCGCATATTGTTTATAATTATTACACAACATTATTAGGGAGGGGGGGGTCACGGGTGACACAATGCGAGGGGGGACAAATCAAATGTCTGTAGTCTGTGCCATGGAGGGGGAGAAATGTGACATGGGGGGGATGATGTGCCATGGGGGGGGGGGGAGAAGTGTGACACAATAAGGGGGTCATAATGTGATCATGGGGGGGAGGGGGGGCGCCAAAATGTAGCTTCGCTTGTGTTGGCAAAAATCCTTACACCGGCCCTGACCTCATGGCAAAGAACTCTCTGAGGATCTAAAAAAAAAAAAAAGAATTGTTAGTCTACATAAAGATGGCCTAGGCTATAAGAAGATTGACAACACCCTGAAACTGAGCTGCAGCATGGTTGCCAAGACGATACAATGGTTTAACAAGGCAGGTTCCACTCAGAACAGGCCTCGAACAAAGAAGTTGAGTGCACATGCTCAGTGTCATATCCAGAGGTTGTCTTTTCAAAATAGACATAAGAATGTTGCCAGCATTGCTACAAAGGTTAAAGGGGTGTGGTGGTCAGACCATATGCTTCACACTACATCAAATTGGTCTGCATGGCTGTCATTCCAGAAGGAAGCCTGTTCTAAAGATGATGCACAAGAAAGCCCACAAACAGTTTGCTGAAGACAAGCAGACTATGGACATGGATTACTGGAACCATGCCTTGTGGTTTGATGAGACCAAGATAAACTTATTTGGTTCAAATGGTGTCAAGCGTGTGTGGTGGCAACCAGGTGAGGAGTACAAAGACAAGTGTGTCTTGCCTACACTCAAGCATGGTGGTAGGAGTGTCATGGTTTCGGGCTCCATGAGTGCTGCCAGCTTTGGGGAGTTACAGTTCTTTTAGGGAACCATGAATGCCAACTGTGACATACTGAAGCAGAGCATGAGTCTCTCCCTTCGGAAACTGGGCCGCAGGGCAGTATTCAAACATGATAACAACACCAAACACACCTCCAAGACGACCACTGCCTTGCTAAAGAAACTGAGGGTAAAGGTGCTAGACTGGCCAATCATTTCTCCAGACCTAAACTGTATTGAGCATCTGTAGGGCACCCTCAAACAGAAGATGCAGGAGCGCAAGGTCTCTAACATCCACCGGCTCCGTGAAGTCGTCACGGAGGAGTGGAATCATTGTTTGCCAGCAGCAGATTGTATTTAGACAGCCCAATCTGCTGCCAGCAAATGGCCGTTTAGGTGACCAGATGAAAGATGCGATTACCCGATGAACAAGCATTTTGCTCATTCATTAGGTAATCAGCAACATCTTTATACCACCAGATAATCACTAAACATTTCTAGGCCTGTGTAAAGGGCCCTTAACAGATGTACTATCCCTAAATAAGTTACACAATTATTCACTAAGTACTGTGCTGTCTCTAAAACCTCTCTGTTTATTAAAGGGAATCTGTCACCAGCTTTATGCTGCTAGGTTCTAACAGCTCCAGTGCATGCCAAACAGTCCTGATATTCATGAGTTCCTCGCTTTCTCTGTCCCTGCCACTGATTGACATGTTTTTTTTTCCAACTGAATTAGCAGCAGGGAGAGGGGGGAATGGAGAATGCCTGAAGCTCATGAATATTTAGGACTTATTCGCATGCAATTGAGCTGTTCAATACAAGATATTAGCAAAGCGGCTGGGTCAATTAAAAGGGTTTTCCAGGATTTTTTTTCTACTGATGACCTATCTCTGGATAGCTCATCAGTATCTGATCGGTGGCGGTCCGATCATATACTGGCTGTTCTTAATATTGCACTTAGCCCCATTTAATATTCTTATTAAATGGGGCTAATATTGCACTTAACCCCATTTAATTGAATAGGGCTGAGCTGCTCCTAGACGACGTGACACATGAACATGTTGTCACTCGGCCTATGAAAAGCAAAGAGAAGGCTGCGGCACTAACAGGAGCACTGTTGCCTTCTCAAACAGCTGGTCGGCGGGGACTCCAGGTGTAAGACCGCCACCGATCAGATAGTGATGACCTATCCTGAGTATAGGTCATCAGTAAGAAAATTTCGGAAAAAACTCCTTTAAAGAAAGTGACCCAACATTTTGCTATGGGGATTTGTCACTAGTTTATGTTGTGCTTAGTTGGGACACTATAAAACTAGTCACAGATTCTCTTTAATTATACAATGTAACTAACTATTGTCATTTTTTGAATGTTCTTTTACACATGATTACGCATGATCAAAAACAAGCATCCATTCTCTTGATCATTGGTGCATGTTAACTTGCCAATGATCAACCGACCAATTATCAGGTGATAGCATCTTTTATGTAGCATTTGATTGCACTGTTAAAACCTTGATGCCTGCTACCAGAACTCCAACTTTAAAAAAATAATCTTTTAAGACTTGAAATGATGAAAAACGTTAAAGCAAATAAATGTCTATTTCTGGTGTGTTTATTCTAACCCCTCTATGTTATACAAGACTTGTTGTTAGATAGGCTATTTTTGTACAATTTACTATCCCTGGATAGAATCAATTAGTCATAAGTGGTTCCCCAGACCCTGAGAAAGAATATAAACTGTATACTGTACACCGCCATGTTGTTCCAGTAGCAACTGAGAAAGTCAGGTATTAAAGCTGTATCTAGCTATTATTTTTATTTTCCTGCTTTAATAGGGGTGATTTTTAGATTTTTTTAAGTCTTCCAATAATTTATTATATTCAGGTTCCACTCAGAACAGGCCCTGAACCTATATTCAGAAGATCCATGACCTATTAACCTGGAGAAAAAAAGAGAAATTGTATATGCCTCTCTAAAACAAATCATGTCTCCAAATTCAAAGTTTTTAGAGGCCTTTTTTTCTAGACATCTAAGTATATTTCAAACTAAATTAGTTATATCTATAGCAGGTTTACTATTGATTACTTTAATTCCAGACTTAATTTCCTCTTACTTATGTTTATCAGCACAACATTTTCTATTAGTCTTTTTGAGATTTTTTTGTACTGCAGCATGAAGACTACTGACATATTACAACATTAGTGCCTATTACAGTATCAGTTATTACCTGGAGAAAAAAAGAACTTGCATAGTCTCTCTAAACAAATCATGTCTCCAAATTCAAAGTTTTTACAGGCCTATGCTAGACAGATTTCTCTAGACATCTAAATATATTTTAAACTAAATTAGTTATATTTATAGCAGCTTTACTGTTGATTACTTTGATTACAGACTCATCGCTTGATCTACAGCCAAGACCCATTCCTATCTGTAGATAAGTAAAAGTAACCCAGCAATATTGCCTCTTACTTATGTTTATCAGCACAACATTTTCTATTAGTCTTTTTGAGATTTTTTGTACTGTAGCATGAAGTCCACTGACATATTACATCCGTTCCTATTACAATATCAGTTATTAACCTGAAGAAAACTTGTAGTCTCTCTAAAACAAACCATATCTCCAAAATCAATATTATTCATGAGAAGTAACTAAGTGCTTGTAACTGCTGTTTAAAGAGCTTGACAGAGATTACTATTATAATGGACACAAAATAGCCACTTATGGAGAGATATTGCATCTTATCACCCAAAGTAGATTATAGAAAATGTTTCTACAACTATTTCTTAACAATTCTTACCTATTAGCCAATGTTATTCTATGTTTCCTGGCTCTGATATGCATTACTGTTTAAAGATAGAGGTTCTGAATAATAAATACGGATTATGAAATTGTTCAGGCATAATAGCAAAAAAACATTGGTGAGAGGGACCTGGGCAATTATGTTTCTTGTTAAATTCAGCATACATAGAGATACTAATAAAAATCTTTAATTTTGCAATTATCAGGGAACCCAATGGTTCCTCTACATGGCCTCCATTACCCCAATTAGTTAACAGTCTGGGTGGGAGGAAAAGAAGGTGGGAGGAAAAGAAGCGGAGAAAGAGACCTTTTCCTTTGACAAGGTATATTACAAAGTTTCTTAAAGTTACTTGTATTATTCATTTACCAAATTTTGTTAAAAGTATACTCCCTGTTTTATCATGAATGAGACTGGCTGTTTAGAGCTTTTTCAAAGATCCTTCTATATTGCTGCTTTCACTCACATATATATTTGATGCTTTTGTACCCCGTATATTTTATCTAGAAGACATGTTTAAGCACCTCCAGCACCACCTTCACTAGCAATTTCTTGGTCTAGTTAGTTTTGTGGTTCCCGAAATACTTTGGGAACTACTTTAATAGAAAATAACAAAGTTTGTCAAGTAATTACAACTTCAATATTACTTTTTTGGTTATCACTACAAATTTGCCAGATCTTTCAGTTCTGCATATTTTATACACGATTTTATCAACATACATAGGTGATATACCATCAGTGCACCTTGAGAGTTTTCAGACCCTTTCACTTTTTGGCATTTTGTTATGCTGCAGGCACTGTGTTCTTGGACAGTTTAAGTGTAGCAGAAAATGTTTTGTACCCTTCTCCAGATATGTACCTCCACACAATCCTGCCTCTGAGCTCCTCGGTGCTGTTTTTTTGCTCTGATATGCATTGTCAGATGTAAGACCTTATATACACAGGGCTGTGTCTTTACAAATCATGTTCAATCAAATGAATTTACCACAGGTGGACTCCACGTGTAGAAACATCTTAAAGACATTTAAAAGAAATGGGAGGCCCTTAGAGCTAAATTTGAAGTGTCATATCAAAATGTCTGAATACTTATGTCCATGCTAAATTTTAGTCTTTGCTTTTTAATAAATTTGGGGGAAAATTGTAAAATTCTATTTTCATTTTCTCATTATGGGCTTTTAAGTGCATATTAAGTTATGGGGAAAACTTGATTTTTATTTTTATTTTAGCACAACAGAACAGAATGTGAAAAAAGTGAAAGGGTCTGAAAACTTTCCAAATGCATTATGGTATATAAATAGATGTAGCTGATAAACATTTTTTGCTGAGCTATAACTATGTTTAATTATATCGTTTTTAGTTACATTTCTTTCTCCGTTAAAAAGCGAAAACTAAAATAAAAAACAATTTGTGCACAATGCAGAGACCATATTATGTCTGAAATGAGATATTGTCAAATGTAATACATGTAAATGTTTATTGTCCCCTTGCAGTCTCCCTTCATGTCCAGAAAGAAGTATGACATGATCATTGAAGGCTTTCATAATTTTTAGACTAACCAAGGTGCCCCTAAGTCACTCTTACAAATATTAAGTTATTAAGAGTTTAAGGTGTCATCAACGAGCCTTCTTTGCTTGTGAGCAGTAGGTATTAAGTGCTTCCACTTTCTTTAAAACTTGCTCCATGTTTTCCATCGTATAGTTGCTCTAGATGCATATGTTTCGCAAGCTGATATTGCTAGGTACTGAATAATGTATCCAGTAGAAGAGTAAATTTCTCTTGGTTATCAGTATTATATTATCTAACAAAGGTGGGGGGTCAGCATTTTGACTAGGTCTGCTTTTCCCTAACTTTTACTATGTTAAATATGAAGGTGTTAATTTATTATGAATGTATGGGGAGATATGCACACTTTTAACTATATAAGGTGCTCGACAGAGATCACCATTATATTGTCCACACATTACCTATTAGGCCTCTTTCACACTTGCGTTCTGAGGATCCGGCAGGCACTTCCGTCCCGCTGGATCCGTCAGAACGCGTCGCCTGAAAGCATTAGAAGACTGATCAGGATCCTGATCAGTCTTCAAAATGCTTTCAGGTTACTATGGCAGCCAGGACGCTATTAAAGTCCTGGTTGCCATAGTAGGAGCGGGGAGCAGGGGAGCGGTATACTTACAGTCCGTGCGGCTCCCGGGGCGCTCCAGAATGACGTCAGAGCGCCCCATGCGCATGGATCACGTGATCCATGCGGTCACGTGATCCATGCGTGTAGGGCGCCCTGACGTCACTCTGGAGCACCTCGGGAGCCGCACGGATGGTAAGTATACTGCTCCCCCGCTCCCCACTACACTTTACCATGGCAACCAGGACTTTAGCGTCCTGGCTGCCATGGTAACCATTGAGAAAAAGCTAAACGTCGGATCCGGCGATGCGCCGAAATGACGTTTAGCTTAAGGCCGGATCCGGATTAATGCCTTTTAATGGGCATTAATTCCGAATCCGGCCTTGCGGCAAGTGTTCCGGATTTTTGGACGGAACAAAAAGCGCAGCATGCTGCGGTATTTGCTGCGTACAAAAAATGTTCCGGTCCTGAACTGAAGACATCCTGATGCATCCTGAACGGATTTCTCTCCATTCAGAATGCATGGGGATGATCCTGATCAGGATTTTTCCGGCATAGAGCGCCGGGGACGGAACTCTATGCCGGAAAAGAAAAACGCCAGTGTGAAAGGACCCTTACCTATGGAAGAATATTTAGTGCATCGTAATGGTCATAGAAAATATATCCCTCTTATGATCAGCTTTAAACTTCACAAATGTTAATCAAATCGTGTGATGTAACTATAAAGTATCAAAGATCCCTATCTGAATAAATCCTAAGCAACAGTTCCAATACGGCATTTGGTTTTTTAGGGTTCAGTGCATTGTGATATAACGGGATCCACTTTAAAGGGAGTCTGTTGACAGTTTGTTGACTGTTGACAGAACTAGGTAGGGGCTGGGGAGAGGAGGCTAAACATACCTTTTATGAAGCTTTATTTTAAATATTGATGTTTTATTTCACCGGGTTCTGCTCCTGGAAGTGCCCTAGAGATGATGCTTCACTTTAAAGTGCTTTTTGCATTGAGCTACTTTACCATCTCTCCCCTCTGCTTTAAGTGACAACTGTAGTGGTCTCCTGGTGGGATGCTACAGCTGCCAGTCAGAGCAGAGTAGGTTAGAGAGTACTAGGGGTAAGCCACCCACTGATTATTGATCAGTTAGGTCATCAATATTTAACTTCCAAAACAAACTTTAACTCTTATTGTCTTGTAACAAATATAGGGTGGCCCACGAAAAAGTAGCCCGCCTCCAGTGATAGTATGACAAGATGAACGAGCAAGTAGATTGTGTTTTTTTAATTACCCACAAGTCACAAAAGATGCTGAAAGTGTTCCCTGTTCACTTCTGTGCATCTTTGGGCATCTTTTGGCACGTCTGAAAATGTTGGGTGATACTGCTTGCAGCTCTTCAAAAGTGATGCTGCAGACAGTGTTTGTGATGTTTTCCATGAGTTTAAGGATGTGGATTGTTAGAGGACACTTTCTGTTTTAAATTTCCCCAGAGATAAAAATGTGGACAAGTCTGGGGAATGTGGTGAACATAAACAGTTCATACCCCATCTTTTTGGAAAAAGCAGGACATTTTTTTCTCCTGCAGCATCACTGTTGAAGAGCTGCAAGCAGTATCAGCCAAATAACAGCCCAAAGATGCACAGACTTGCACAGGGCCCACTTACATCATCTTTTGGGACTTGTGGGTAATAAAAAAAAAAATAATCTACTTGCTCGTTTATCTTATCATACTATCTTATCATAAGGGGGGCTACTTTTTAGTTGGCCACCCTGTATCTAGCCTCTAATTCAATCTTTCATGCAAAAAAAAATACTGTAATATGGAATGCATTAATTCAATTTGTTCAACCTAAGAAGTTATTTATTTCATATTTTTTATGCCCTTGCAGGACTTTAATATCAAAATGCCTGGACAAAATGAGTACTAACCACAGCTCTGTAACAAATTTTATTCTCCTGGGTTTCTCCCTTGGCAAGCAAACTCAGCTATTTTTATTTATATTGTTCCTAATTATCTACTCCATGACTCTGATGTCCAACCTCCTTGTCATCACCCTAGTGACATTTCAGAGATCACTTCACAAACCCATGTACTTCTTCATTGGAAACTTTTCTTTCTTAGAAATGTGGTATACTACTGTCACTGTTCCCAGGATGCTTAAAGATTTAAGAACGGGAAATAAAACAATCTCCTCCATTGGGTGTATTTCCCAATTTTATTTTCTCTTCTCCCTTGGAGCCACACAACATTTTTTATTAGCTATAATGGCTTATGATCGTTTCTTGGCTATTTGCTTTCCTTTGAGATATACAAATCTCATGTGCAGGTCCACCTGTGGGCAGCTTGCAGCAGCATCTTGGATTGCAGGTTGGGTATCCATTTCATTGCCAGCTTCTATGATGTCACGGTTAGTCTTCTGTGGACCAAATATAATAGACCACTTCTTCTGCGATTTCAGTCCTCTGTTACAATTGTCCTGCACTGATACCTGGTTGAATGAGATTATATTTTCTGCTGTGGCTTGGACAGTAATTCTTGGTTGCTTTTTCTTTACTTTTATGTCTTATATCTCAGTAGTTACTGCCATCTTAAGAATACCATCTTCCATTGGTCGCCAAAAAGCATTTTCTACTTGTGCATCCCATATTGCAGTTGTTGGCATATTTTTTGGCACAGTCATTTTTATGTATATACGCCCAAAAGCTAAGAATTCTTCCCCAATTGATAAAGTGGTCTCAGTGTTTTATTCTGTTGTAGTGCCCCTTCTAAATCCTATGATCTACAGCCTAAGAAACAAAGAGATGAAAAATGCTCTGTGGAAAGCTGTAAATAAATTAAAAAGAACATGACAAGCACACATACTGAATATAACTAATATACATTCATTGACAAAAAAAATAACGCACCGAGAAAGAGTTGTTGGAATGGAATAAAACTTTATATGTGTGAATGTAATGATGATATATGTAAGTGATTACAATATTAGAGTGAAAGGATAAGTTTACTGGGGAAAATTACAATTGAAACGAGGCTCTAGTACCCTGTAATACAAGATGATATATGGTTGGGCGACCGAGCAGATGAAGAAAGTGTTGCAATCTGACACAGACATTCCTGGGAAACACTTGCTGTGTGTGGGTGAACATTATCTTGCTGAAAAAAATAGTTGGAAGCCATGCCATGAGGGGCAATATGTGGCTGCAGTATGTCCTATTTATATTGCATTGCTACTATGGGTGACCGACCATCGTATTAGTTACCAATATAGCCCACCTTCTTTTTAATAACAGTCATAAGCCTTCCATCCATGGAACCTGTCAGTTTCTTAATCTGTTGACAATAAAAAGTTTTGTGTAGCAGCAACCACAGCCTCCCAAAAACTGCTCAGAAAGGTGAACTGGTTTCCTTCACCATAAATCTCCAGTTTAACCCCTTCCCGACTGCCTCATGTAAATGTAAATATATATGTTTGACCAGCACACTAGATCCGGATTTCATATAGAATTAAAATACCATATTTTATTTCATAAGTAGGGTTGAGCGAACCTGTGTTTTAAGTTCAGCGTCCGAAGTTCGGGTTTGGGTTATCGAAGAATCCCATTATGGATTCCGCTACCACAGACCATATTGGAATTTTGAATCGATAAGGGTATTCTTCGATGAACCCGAACCTTGGACAACACTAAGGACCTGGGGTGACATCACAGTCATGTGATCAGTGCATGGGGCGTGGCTCAGTACTGGATTGAATAAGAGGTGGTAAAGGGCCTGGTATAATGATCATGCGACATGAGGGGCGGAGCTCCTGTGCTGTGTGTGGAGGAGAAGAAGGAAGTAGAGCAGTAAAGTACAGTTGCGCGAACTTGGTGTTCAAATTCTATTATGGTCTGTGGTAGCGAATCCATAACGGGATTCTAAGATATCCCGAACCCAAACTTTGGACACCGAACTTAAAATACAAGTTCGCTCAACCCTATTCATAAGTTAAAGTGCACATAAATGCCGCAATCATAAAATCTACATCTGGCAACACATTTTAAATATCTCATCCACCTGCAAAAAAAAAAGAAAGTATAAAGGATTATTTATAATTCCAATACCGCTATAAAAATCAATAAGCTCCCACTTCTGTACTGTGACATTTTACTCAATTGATATCTTGCAATTAATAGTTCGTTATTGCAATGTATGAACCAAAATGATTTCCTATGGGTAAGTCCTTATTCACACTTATGCTGCGTTTTCCTAGTGGGCGATTTTTAGTCCACTCAATTTTATATGGAATATTGCTTCTCTACTGCGTATTGCAGAGCTATACTGCCGGCATATTATTGTATCAGTCTATTGCTCGTCGTTGTGCAGTAATGGTTATTATTCCACCAGATCTCGCCGGGGCCACTCTTCCTTCTCATGCACTTATTTATGTGTTAGTTATATATTTTCATATTCAAATTGCCCATCTCTTTTCTTCATAGAATTTGAATATGAAAATATATGAGAATATATGGATATGAAAATAAGTGAGAATAATCAAAGATGTATTATCACTGATATGTATGAACAGAAAATGTTTGGATCATTATTTCTATACGAATTTTATCAATGTGATGCAGCATTTTGGGCATATTTTTGTTCATTTTTATTCATGCATTTCATTATTTATTTTTTATCTACTTATATATATTTATTGATTGCGAGAATCCAATTCCAGGATAATCCATTCAATAATTTATGAATAGCCTGGAACAGCATCTATATATTCTTTGGAATGGCAGGGGGGTCTTCACCACTGAGGAAGGGACAAGGTTAATATCCTGAAAAAATGCGTCTGGTGTAAAGTGAGCCCCCCGCACATCAAACACATCCAGACCAGATATGTGAATGGAGAAGAGAAAGTACGCGCGCAGAGATTGACATCCGAACGAGCCAGAAACTGAGCGCAAGAGGGGACCAGCGTTCCTAGTGCACAGAAGGAAGACTTACATCTGAGGTGAGACCGCTCCGTGCTGGGATACCACGTGGGACGCCACGACCGGCAGAGTAAGAGAATCCCTCAGCAACAAAGTGTAAGTTAAAAACTAACACGTAAGTGCATGAGAAGGAAAAGTGGCCCCCTCGAGATCTGGTGGAATAATAACCATTACTGCACAACGAAGAGCAATAGACTGATACAATAATATGCTGGCAGTAAAGCGCTGCAATATGCAGTAGAAAAGCAATATTCCATATAAAATTGGGCACCCGAGCATATATGCCACACACTGATAAACTATCCGCAAATTAAATCACACTTGAGTCGACTAAAAATCGCCCACTAGGAAAACGCAGCATAAGTGTGAATAAGGACTTAACCATAGGAAACCATTTTGGTTCATACATTGCAATAATGAACTATTTTTTATTTATTATTTGCAGGTGGATGAGATATTTTAAAGGTGTTGACAGATGTAGATTTTATGATTGCGGCATTTATGTACACTTTAACTTATGAAATAAAATATGGTATTTTAATTCTATATGAAATCCGGATCTATAGATATATATATATATATATATATATATATAAAATGAAATCTTACAAGGACTTTTTAAAGAACCAAATGCAACTAAAATGACATCAATTGTTTTTGTAATACAGTATTAAATGTTTTTTTTTGTGATTTCTTCATTGACACAATTATTCAACCCCTTAAAGACTACCACTCTTAAGAACAGAGGTTCATTCAAGTGTTTTCGATCAGGTATTGAAAACACCTCTGGATGTCAAGGAGCAGCAATCAAGCATAATAAGCACCAATTAGGCAGATTTAACCCCTAAGGACTCAGCCCTATTTCACCTAAAGGACTTGGCCATTTTTTGCAAATCTGACCACTGTCACTTTATATGGTGATAACTTTAAAATGCTTTTTCTTATCCAGGCCATTTTGAGACTGTTTTTTCGTCACATATTGTACTTCATGACACTGGTAAAATTAAGTCGAAAATTTTTATTTTTATTTATAAAAAAATATCAAATTTACCAAAAATTTTGAAAAATTTGCAATTTTCCAAGTTTCAATTTCTCTACTTCTATAATACATAGTAAAACCACCCAAAAAAGTTATTGATTTACATTCCCCATATGTCTACTTCATGTATCGATCATTTTGGGAATGCCATTTTATTTTTTGGGGACGTTACAAGGCTTAGAAGTTTAGAAGCAAATCTTGAAAATTTTCAGAAATTTTCAAAAACCCACTTTTTAGAGACCAGTTCAGGTCTGAAGTCACTTTGTGAGGCTTACATAATAGAAACCATCCAAAAATGACCCCATTCTAGAAACTACACCCCTCAAGGTATTCAAAACTGATTTTACAAACGTCATTAACCCTTTAGGTTTTCCACAAGAGTTAATGGCAAATGGAGATAAAATTTCAGAATTTCGATTTTTTTGGAAAATTTTCCGTTTGAATCCATTTTTTCCAGTAACAAAGCAAGAGTTAACAGCCAAACAAAACTAAATTTTTATTGCCCCGATTCTGTAGTTTTCAGAAACACCCCATATGTGGGCGTAAACTGCTGTATGGCCAAACGGCAGGGCGTAGAAGTAAGGGAACGCCATATGGTTTTTGGAAGGCGGATTTTGCTGGACTGGATTTTTGACACCATGTCCCATTTGAAGCCCCCCGATGCACCCCTAGAGTAGAAACTCCAAAAAAGTGACTCCATCTAAGAAAGTACACCCCTCAAGGTATTCAAAACTGATTTTACAAACTTTGTTAACCCTTTAGGTGTTCCACAAGAGTCATTGGCAAATGGAGATGAAATTTCGGAATTTCTATTTTTTGTTACCTTGCCTCAAAAAAAGTGTAATATAGAGGTACCAAAAATCATATATACCCTAAAATAGTACCAACAAAACTGACACCTTATCCCGTAGTTTCCAAAATGGGGTCACTTTTTTGGAGTTTCTACTGTAGGGGTGCATCAGGGGGGCTTAAAATGGCACATGGTGTCAAAAAACCAGTCCAGCAAAATCCGCCTTCCAAAAACCATATGGCGTTCCCTTCCTTCTACGCCCTGCCGTTTGGCCATACAGCAGTTTACGCCCACATATGGGGTGTTTCTGCAAACTACAGAATCAGTTTTGTTTGGCTGTTAACCCTTGCTTTGTTACTGGAAAAATGGATTAAAATGGATAATTTGCTAAAAAATAGCTGTTTTGGGACAGTTTTGTATTTTTTGTTATTTACATCATTGAACTGACAGGTTAGATCGTGTGCTATTTCTATAGAGCAGGTTGTTACGGACGCGACAATACCAAATATGTCTACTTTTTTGGGTTTTTTGTTTCAGTTTTACATAATAAAGCATTTTTGAAAAAAATTATTTTTTTAGTGTCTCCACATTCTGAAAGCCATAGTTTTTTTTTTGTTTTTTTTGGGCAATTGTCCTATGTAGGGGATCATTTTTTGCGGGATGAGATGGCGGTTTGAATGGTACTATCTTGGGGTGCATATGACTTTTTGATCACTTGCTATTACACTTTTTATGATGTAAGGTGACAAAAAAATGACTTTTTTTACAATGTTTTTATTTTTTATGTTTACGGCGTTCACCTGAGGGGTTAGGTCATGTTATATTTTTATAGAGCAGATTTTTATAGAGCAGGTCGTTACGAACGCGACGATACCCAATATGTATACTTTTTTTTATTTATTTTGGTTTTACACAATAATATCCTTTTTTGAACAAAAAAAAAACATGTTTTAGTGTCTCCATAGTCTGAGAGCCATATTTTTTTCAGTTTTTAGGCGATTGTCTCAGGTTGGGTATAATTTTTGCGGGATGAGGTGGCGGTTAGATTGGCACTATTTGGGGGGTCATATGACGTTTTGATCGCTTGCTATTACATTTTTTGTGATGTAAGGTGACAAAAAAATGGCTTTTTGACAAAGTTTTTTTTTTTTTTTTTTACAGTGTTTACTTGAGGGGTTAGGTCATGTGATATTTTTATAGAGCAGATTCTTACGGACGTGGAGATACCCAATATGTCTACTTTTTTAATTTTTTACATTTAACACTGAAAAGCATTTTTGAAACAAAAAAAATCATGTTTTAGTCTGAGAGGCATAGTTTTTTTATTGAAGGGGCTCATTTTTTGCGGGATGAGATGGCGGTTAGATTGGTACTATTTTGGGAGGCATACACCTTTTTGATCGCTTTGTATTACACTTTTAGTGATGTAAGGTGCCAAAAAATGGCTTATTTACACCATTTTTTTTTTTTTATGGCGTTCACGTGAGGGGTTCAGTCATGTGATATTTTTATAGAGCTGTTTTTTACGGACGCGGCGATACCTAATATGTGTAGTGTATTTTATTTTTTTTACTTTTTATTCAGTGATTTGTTTTTTTTTTTATTTTTTTGGACCCAGACTCACTTGGTTCTTGTAGATCCAGTGGATCTGATGTCAGTATAATACAGTACAGTACACTATATAGTGTACTGCACTGTATTTTTTTACTTTTCACAGTCTGGTCAGACTTCTGCCTTTAGCAGAAGTCTGACCAGAGTTACTATACCATGGCAAGCAGGACGCTTCTGAAAGCGTCCTGCTGCCATGGTAACCATCACCCAGGGCCGGCGCGTCCTATAAGCGGACTAGGCCGCCGCGTAGAGCGCCCCTTGGCAAGGGGCGCTGCTAGGAGCGCCGGCCCTGCCTCATGCTGCAGCCGCCCGAGCGCTCTGATTTGAGCCTCAGGCGGCTGCAGCACTGCCCGGGCTGGCGCGTCCATGAGGACGCACCGCCCGGGCTCAGCATGAAGAGAGGAGCTGACAGGAGGGAAGCGCTCAGCGCTCCCTCCTGTCAGTCCATTAGCGTGCCGAGCTCTTTATGGCCGCGGGTACAGGAGCATCTGTCTCCTGTACCAGGCCGGACTGACATGAAGTGCGCACACAGTGTGCACTTCCTGTCAGTCCGTCAGGGTACAGGAATCTAAAGCTCCTGTACCCGTGGACCATAAAGCGCTCGGCCACGCTACATTACAGGCGGGGGAGGGAGGGGGGAGAATGACAAGAGTGGGGGGAAGAAGAATGACAAAGGGGGGGGGAGAGAATGACAAGAGGGGGAGAAGAATGACAAGAGGGGAGGAAGAATGACAAGGGGGGAGAGAATGACAAGAGGGGGGAAGGAAGAATGACAAGAGGGGGGGAGAAGAATGACAAGAGGGGAGGAAGAATGACAAAGGAGGAGGGGTAAAGAATGACGGGGGGGGGAATGACAAAGGATGAGGGGTGAAGAATGACGGGGGGAGAATGACAAAGGAGGGGGTGAAGAATGATAAGGGGGCGGCAAACTTTTCTTTTGCCTAGGGCGGCAAAAATCCTTGCACCGGCCCTGCCATCACCCACTGCCATTAGAGAGTAGTGGGTGATGGATGGGGAGGAGGGAGCTCTCTCTGCGATCTCATCCTGGGGGCTGCATAGGCAGCAGCCCTCGATGGGAGAGGAGGGCTCCCTCCCTGTTATCACCTTCCATACCGCAGTCCATCCGGACCGCGGTAAGAAGGGACTTAACGGCTGGCATCTGCAGCACAGATGCCAGCCATTTTTCTATCAGAGTGCCAGCAATGTGCTGGCACTCTGATAGAATCACTAGACACCAGGGAATTATTACAAGGGAGGCGCATCCCTTGTAATAATTCCCTGGTGTCTAGTGGTTCTATCAGAGTGCCAGCACATTGCTGGCACTCTGATAGAAAAACAGCTGGCATCTGTGCTGCAGATGCCAGCCGTTTAACCCCTTCCTTACCGCGGTCCGCGGTATAGAAGGTGTTAACAGGGAGGGAGCTCCCTCCCTCTCCCATCGGGGGGCTGCTGTGCCTATGCAGCCCCCCCCCCCAGGATGAGATCGCTTTCAGAAGCGTCCTGCTTGCCATGGTATAGTAACTCTGGTCAGACTGTGAAAAGTAAAAAAATACAGTGCAGTACACTATATAGTGTACTGTACTGTATTATACTGACATCAGATCCACTGGATCTACAAGAACCAAGTGGGTCTGGGTCCAAAAAAATAAAAAAAACACAAATCACTGAATAAAAAGTAAAAAAAAATAAAATACACTACACATAATAGGTATCGCCGCGTCCGTAAAAAACAGCTCTATAAAAATATCACATGACTGAACCCCTCACGTGAACGCCATAAAAATTTTTTTTGCTGGACTGGTTTTTTGACACCATGTGCCATTTGAAGCCCCCCTGATGCACCCCTACAGTAGAAACTCCAAAAAAGTGACCCCATTTTGGAAACTACGGGATAAGGTGTCAGTTTTGTTGGTACTATTTTAGGGTAAATATGATTTTTGGTACCTCTATATTACACTTTTTTGAGGCAAGGTAGCAAAAAATAGAAATTCCGAAATTTCATCTCCATTTGCCAATGACTCTTGTGGAACACCTAAAGGGTTAACAAAGTTTGTAAAATCAGTTTTGAATACCTTGAGGGGTGTACCTTCTTAGATGGAGTCACTTTTTTGGAGATTCTACTCTAGGGGTGCATCTGGGGGCTTCAAATGGGACATGGTGTCAAAAATCCAGTCCAGCAAAATCCGCCTTCCAAAAACCATATGGCGTTCCCTTACTTCTACGCCCTGCCGTTTGGCCATACAGCAGTTTACGCCCACATATGGGGTGTTTCTAAAAACTACAGAATCGGGGCAATAAAAATTTAGTTTTGTTTGGCTGTTAACCCTTGCTTTGTTACTGGAAAAAATGGATTCAAACGGAAAATTTTCCAAAAAATCTCCATTTGCCATTAACTCTTGTGGAAAACCTAAAGGGTTAATGACGTTTGTAAAATCAGTTTTGAATACCTTGAGGGGTGTAGTTTCTAGAATGGGGTCATTATTGGATGGTTTCTATTATGTAAGCCTCACAAAGTGACTTCAGACCTGAACTGGTCTCTAAAAAGTGGGTTTTTGAAAATTTCTGAAAATTTTCAAGATTTGCTTCTAAACTTCTAAGCCTTGTAACGTCCCCAAAAAATAAAATGGCATTCCCAAAATGATCGATACATGAAGTAGACATATAGGGAATGTAAATCAATAACTTTTTTGGGTGGTTTTACTATGTATTATAGAAGTAGAGAAATTGAAACTTGGAAAATCGCTAATTTTTCAAAATTTTTGGTAAATTTGATATTTTTTTATAAATAAAAATAAAATTTTTCGACTTAATTTTACCAGTGTCATGAAGTACAATATGTGACGAAAAAACAGTCTCAAAATGCCCTGGATAAGAAAAAGCGTTTTAAAGTTATCACCACATAAAGTGACAGTGGTCAGATTTGCAAAAAATGGCCAAGTCCTTTAGGTGAAATAGGGCTGAGTCCTTAAGGGGTTAAATCTGCCTAATTGGTGCTTATTATGCTTGATTGCTGCTCCTTGACATCCAGAGGTGTTTTCAATACCTGATCGAAAACACTTGAATGAACCTCTGTTCTTAACAGTGGTAGTCTTTAAGGGGTTGAATAATTGTGTCAATGAAGAAATCACAAAAAAAAACATTTAATACTGTATTACAAAAACAATTGATGTCATTTTAGTTGCATTTGGTTCTTTAAAAAGTCCTTGTAAGATTTCATTATATATATATATATATATATATATATATATATATATAATCTATAGATCCGGATTTCATATAGAATTAAAATACCATATTTTATTTCATAAGTTAAAGTGTACATAAATGCCGCAATCATAAAATCTACATCTGTCAACACCTTTAAAATATCTCATCCACCTGCAAATAATAAATAAAAAATAGTTCATTATTGCAATGTATGAACCAAAATGATTTCCTATGGTTAAGTCCTTATTCACACTTATGCTGCGTTTTCCTAGTGGGCGATTTTTAGTCGACTCAAGTGTGATTTAATTTGCGGATAGTTTATCAGTGTGTGGCATATATGCTCGGGTGCCCAATTTTATATGGAATATTGCTTTTCTACTGCGTATTGCAGCGCTTTACTGCCAGCATATTATTGTATCAGTCTATTGCTCTTCGTTGTGCAGTAATGGTTATTATTCCACCAGATCTCGCGGGGGCCACTTTTCCTTCTCATGCACTTACTTATGTATAGTTTTTAACTTACACTTTGTTGCTGAGGGATTCTCTTACTCCGCCGGTCGTGGCGTCCCACGTGGTATCCCGGCACGGAGCGGTCTCACCTCAGATTGCGATCCCACCTGCCGCATCGCCCGCCTCCCGCACCGCCTCCCGCCTCCGCAACCACCCCTCTGCACCCCCGCAGCCATAACAAGATTGGGGGCTGCAGGGGGGGTTAAAATGAATATCTTTGGGGCAATTAACTCTCTGATCCCCGCGGTCACAGACCGCGGGGATCAGAGATCGCTAAAACCGCTGCAAACCGCCGATCGTCCTTAAGAGGTTAAAATGACTGTGATACTCAGCCTCCTTCTAGACATTTACTGGTGTGTTTACAAACATGGTGAAGTCAAGAGAATGGTCCAGGAAGACAATAGAAGAGGTGATTTCTCTTCACAGGAAGGGCAATGGCTATAAGAAGATTGCAAAGATGTTAAACATACCAAGAGACACCATACCAAGAGAATTAGTATTGGAACATGCACCCTCGCCACAGCAGCACCAAAATTCTACAATCAAAGGAGGAAATACGGGGAACACGTACAAACTCTTCAGAAAAACCAAATAAAACCCAAAAAAGGAATATACACAAAAAAGATCTACCCAATAAAAAATAACAGTGGGGAATGCAGTGACAACTGAAAACAAACAAAAAGAAAGACAATCAATAAGGATTTTTTTCAGAGAAAAAATGCAACAAGAAAAAAAGAATCAAAAGAGGAAAGAGAGGATCCAAAATAACAAAAAAGGCACAAATAATAAAGAAACACACAAAAGGGGAGGGAATATTCAACTTGAGTAAACATGTTCTTACGGTGGGAGAAATTGCACTTCTAGAGAAGGGCTTGAAGTTTGCCCCTACAGCTAAATTTTGCCCCTTTGATGCTTTCATTGGGATGAAAACATTTCTTCGCCACCTAGCCCTAAAAAAGTACTTTATGAAAAAAGGGGACTCAAATCTCCATAAAAAGGCAGGCATGGCGGATAACACCACAGAGGAATACATTAATAACAGTAGCAAGATTTTACACACAGCTCTAAAACAAAAATCCAACTTCAATCCTGCTAATGAATACTCAGATGCCTTCAGAGCCTTTCAAACCCTGGTCAGCAAGGACCTCAGAAAAATTAACCCTAATAGGAAGAAAGGCCCACAAAACCTTTCCAGGAAAGAAAAAAGTGCAATTAAAAAATTACAAGAAAATAACAACATTGTTGTAAGACCAACCGATAAGGGGGGTGGGGTAGTAATCCTGGACCAAGAGAATCACCATCAGGAATCACTGAGACTTCTCAGTGATAAAAAAAACATATAAGAGACTTACTATGGACCCTACAGAAACCTATAAGAAAAAATTGAATTTTCTGATTAATAAGGGCAAAAATAAAGGAATTTTGATGGGACAAGAAACTCTCTTCATCCAAAACAATAACCCACAAATTCCCATATTTTACTACCTGCCTAAGATTCATAAAGACAGTACTAAACCCCCGGGCAGGCCCATCATATCGGGCATTGATGGCCTGACATCCAACCTTTCAAAATATGTGGACACTTTTCTACAGGAGTATGTTCAAAGTTTGCCCGTGTACTTAAAGGATACCACCCATGTTTTAACCATACTTAAAGAAATCCATTGGCAAGATAACTACATTTTGGGCACGTTGGATGTTACATCCCTCTATACGGTTATAGAAAATGATAAAGGGAGACAAGCTACAGAATACTTTTTACGAAAAGGGGGAAAACTAATAGACAAACAGATCTCCTTTATAGGTGATTGTATCACCTTTATCTTAACCCACAATTATTTTAAGTATGACAATGACTTATCTCCAAACTTGGGGTACCGCTATGGGGACCAGGTTGGCACCGAGTTTTGCCAATCTCTACATGGGGATGTGGGAAGAATCTGTCCTACGGTCCATTGGCGAGGTGGGTGCGAACCTGGGCTTCTGGAAGCATTTTATAGATGACGTTTTATTTATTTGGAATGGCGATGAAATATCACAAATTTTTTTTTTAGAGAATATTAATAAAAATTAGTTTTACCTTAACTTTACGCCTTACTATAGCAATACACAAATCAATTTTCTAGATCTCACTATTTTATAGATAATGGAGAAATGAATACTAGAACTTTTTACAAACCAACAGACACCAACAGCTTTATACCTTTAAATAGCTGTCATCTGCCCTCCTGGCTAATGGGGATTCCACGCAGCCAATACATCAGCGCCCGCAGGAATTGCACTAGGAACACTCACTTTGAAGGAGAACTAGGTCTATTGAATCATAAATTCCAGGAAAAAGGGTATAACATCACACACTTAAAACCCATCATGGAATCTGTCAGTAAAATCCCACGGGACTCCCTCCTAGAAAACAAAAAGAAGAATAATAACAAAAATAAAATCCTTGATGCCCTGGGTAATAATGTAACCATTATCCCTATAATCACCAGATATAGTGAAGGTTCCCAGATATTTAAAAAGATCATTAAAAAAACACTGGGAGGTGCTTAAACAGGACAAAACAATAGGAGAACTAATTAAAAAAAATCCCACTTTTATTTTTAGGAAAGCTACAAACTTATCAAATATAATTGCCCCTTCCATAAAACACATCAAGACTAGTTCAATTATATCCAAAGTTGTTTTTTTTCCCTGTAGAATGTGCAATAACTGCCAAGCCACTAAACACCAGAAAACAGGTCCAATTAAAGAAATAGGCACTGCCCCTTTAAAATATGAATTGAAACAGTTCATAACCTGCCACACAAAATGGGTAATATATTTTATTAAATGTCCCTGTTATAAGATTTACGTGGGCCGCACTAAACAAGCATTAAAAACTAGAATACAGGAACACATAAACAACATACAGAGAAAATTTGAAGGACACCCCCTGTCACGGCATTACAAAGCACATCATGCGAGTAGTTTTAAAGGATAAACAAAAGCAAAGACAGGTGCACTCTGTGGTAATACTAAACCCTCACACTGATGTAAAATTGAGAGGTTAGTTCGACATATCCTACTAGGAGGACATGTCTTAAGCTCAGGCACCACGCCAAGGTCTCTCAAAGTAGCCCGAGGCCCTATCACTCACCTACCTGTGCCGTTTGGGCAATACCAGGGGCCAGTGGGCGGATTACGGGAGCATAGGGCCTGACTCACAGACGGCTTACCAGTAACCTCCAGCATGTAACCATGCCTGCAATGGGAGGTGGGAAGTGCCTGTGAGCCCCACCAGAGACTGGCTGATATGGCCCAGGGCTTAAACAGGTGCACCTGAATGTAGCCTGTAGATGAAAAACAGGCACATTTAAATAGGAGTTTATACACCTCCATACATAAGACTATACAAACCATTAGAAAACGTGGTGTTAAACAGGCAGGATATGCTCAAACCCACATGCGGTTGTGCATATATATATATATATAGGGGAGCATATCCTGCACTTGTAGTCCGTTGCCTATGGCAATCAACAGCAAAAAATTGCATACAATGGAAGATGCCAGCAACGGACTACAAGTGCCACAATAACCATCCTACATAAGGTAACAATTATGTGAATGTGAAGAACAATCAAAGACTAAACAAAAGCAAAGACAGGTGCACTCTGCGGTAATACTAAACCCTCACACTGATGTAAAATTGAGAGGTTAGTTCGACATATCCTACTAGGAGGACATGTCTTAAGCTCAGGCACCACGCCAAGGTCTCTCAAAGTAGCCCGAGGCCCTATCACTCACCTACCCGTGCCGTTTGGGCAATACCAGGGGCCAGTGGGCGGATTACGGGAGCATAAGGCCTGACTCACAGACAGCTTACCAGTAACCTCCAGCATGTAACCATGCCTGCAATGGGAGGTGGGAAGTGCCTGTGAGCCCCACCCGAGACTGGCTGATATGGCCCAGGGCTTAAACAGGTGCACCTGAATGTAGCCTGTAGATGAAAAACAGGCACATTTAAATAGGAGTTTATACACCTCCATACATAAGACTATACAAACCATTAGAAAACTTGGTGTTAAACAGGCAGGATATGCTCAAAGCCACATGCGGTTGTGCATATATATATATAGGGGAGCATATCCTGCACTTGTAGTCCGTTGCCTATGGCAATCAACAGCAAAAAATTGCATACAATAGAAGATGCCAGCAACGGACTACAAGTACCACAATAGCCATCCTATATAAGGTGCACCTGTTTAAGCCCTGGGCCATATCAGCCAGTCTCGGGTGGGACTCACAGGCACTTCCCACCTCCCATTGCAGGCAGTGGCGTAACTAGAGTTCCATGGGCCCCAGGGCAAACTTTGAATTGGGCCCCCCCCCCGGGCCCGACCCCCCAAACCCTCCCCCTCGCACATCCCCACCCCCCGGTCGCACCCTCTCATTACGCCCCGGGACCCATCACTACAGAACATACAGGCTAATACAGCACCCCATACCACTTACATCCAGTGACGTCTCCTTTGATGTAGATGTTCTGTCCTCATCTTCTCCTTTTAGATCTTCAGACCAGACACCATTTTCAGCCATTTCTCATCTCTGCAGTTTGACAAAACATATCTTAGTTTACTACTTCAATCATCCTACCACCCTGTGCTCCCCAATATTATACTGCAGAAACAGTTAAACCCCTGATAATACTAATACCATGCAGATAATCCCCATGCAGTAATTATTGGCACACAGCACCCTAAAATAACTGCACATTTGGCACCCTCTGTATTTAGTTGAATAATTGCCCCCTCACTCAGAATACATTTTATTTTGCCCCTCTCACTCAGAATATATTTTATTTTGCCACCTCTCACTCAGAATATATTTTATTTTGCCCCTCTCACTCAGAATACATTTTATTTCGCCCCTCTCACTCAGAATATATTTTATTTTGCCCCTCTCACTCAGAATACATTTTATTTTGCCCCTCTCACTCAGAATACATTTTATTTTGCCCCCTCTCACTCAGAATACATTTTATTTTGCCCCTCTCACTCAGAATACATTTTATTTTGCCCCCTCTCACTCAGAATACATTTTATTTTGCCCCTCTCACTCAGAATACATTTTATTTTGCCCCCTCTCACTCAGAATACATTTTATTTTGCCCCCTCTCACTCAGAATACATTTTATTTTGCCCCTCTCACTCAGAATACATTTTATTTTGCCCCTCTCACTCAGAATACATTTTATTTTGCCCCCTCTCACTCAGAATACATTTTATTTTGCCCCTCTCACTCAGAATACATTTTATTTTGCCCCTCTCACTCAGAATATATTTTTATTTTGCCCCTCTCACTCAGAATATATTTTTATTTTGCCCCTCTCACTCAGAATATATTTTTATTTTGCACCCTCTCACTCAGAATATATACAATGTGAGAGGGGCAAAATAAGATATATACAATTTTGCTCCACAGGTGGGGAAAGTGGAATATCGATAAAGAGGGGAAAATGGAATATATACAGAGGGGGCAAAATGGATATAAATAGAGGGGCCCTGTATATATCCATTTTGCCCCCTCTGTATATATTCCATAATCATTTATCCCCTGTGTGTATATATTGCATTTTTGCCCCTCTGTTATCTGTTTAATTTTTTTCCATTTTTTTGCCTTTTTTTCTTATTGAAATATATTTTTGTTCCCCATTGGTCCCCTGTGGAGGATTTCTTGCCTGACATTTAGTTCCATGCCAGGTGCCCCCTGTGAGTTATAGCCAGGCAGTGGTGGTGTGCACATTTAAAAAAAAATACTTACCTCGTCAGACTGCTCCGCTCCCGCCTTCTTGCTCTTGCTTGCAGCCCACAATCCTGTCTTCCAGCGTGCGTTGTGTGATCCCGCGAGACCTGGCTGGCGCGATATCACAGCGCCACCAGGCCTGAATGGGTGGAGGCGGAGCCCGAATGGATGGAGGCAGGGCTGGGGTTGGTGGGGCGGCGCAACTACTCACAGAGGCCGGGGGCCCAAGCGACCAGCCATTTACATAAAAATGTTAAAATTACTTGCGATGGGGCGACGGAGCTGCGGGCCCCCCCCACCGCCGGGCCCGGTCGCGGTCGCATCCTCTGCGACCGCGATCGTTACGCCCCTGATTGCAGGCATGGTTACATGCTGGAGGTTACTGGTAAGCCTTCTGTGAGTCAGGCCTTATGCTCCCATAATCCGCCCACTGGCCCCTGGTATTGCCCAAACGGCACAGGTAGGTGAGTGATAGGGCCTCGGGCTACTTTGAGAGACCTTGGCGTGGTGCCTGAGCTTAAGACATGTCCTCCTAGTAGGATATGTCGAACTAACCTCTCAATTTTACATCAGTGTGAGGGTTTAGTATTACCGCAGAGTGCACCTGTCTTTGCTTTTGTTTAGTCTTTGATTGTTCTTCACATCCACATAATTGTTACCTTATGTAGGATGGTTATTGTGGCACTTGTAGTCCGTTGCTGGCATCTTCCATTGTATGCAATTTTTTGCTGTTGATTGCCATAGGCAACGGACTACAAGTGCAGGATATGCTCCCCTATATATATATATGCACAACCGCATGTAGGTTTGAGCATATCCTGCCTGTTTAACACCACGTTTTCTAATGGTTTGGATAGTTTTAAAGGATCTATATTTGGGGGTTTGGAAAAAGTTCCAAAAAATAAAAGGGGCAGTAACTATATCAAACAGATGTCCAGATGTGAAAGTAAGTGGATTTTTAAACTGAATAGCCTAGCACCTAACGGTCTGAACCATGAAATAGAGTTTTTTGCTTTCTAAATAGAGGTGTGGAACGGTGGATCTGATGAAAGCGCCTCAGAAATAACACACAAAAAATATACAGAAAATACACTAACAATCTCAAAAAAACACTAACGCTCTATGAAGCAATGATTACCTACACACAATATACAAATTTCCCCCCTGGTCTTAATATATATGTAGCAGTCCAAGTATAGATCTATCTTGTTGCTATGGAAACATTACGCTACTTATAGCAGGAATGAAGGAAGGCACCACACTCCCTGACGAAGGAGCCCGCTTTGGCTCAGAAACGCGTTGGAGGAATCAAGTCCCTTCCAGGCTTACGTACAGCTGTGACGTCACGAGCTTTCAGAGTTTCAAAGCAACACCTCGGCTCCCTCGCGTGTGCACACGCTGCCGTCCGGAGCGCTGCCACGCTAGAAGGTAGAGCCTCGGATTGCCATTGCCAGACAAATTCAAGGATAGAACTCCATCCAGGACTGATTTCATACAGCCTTTTAGGTAATGCAGCAGATTTTTACAACAATACATGAACTTTAAGTACTAGCTGCTAACGAACTGTTAATTACTGACTATGCTTTACCACTAACTTGTAACTTGGATACAGCCTGCTACGTGAGCGGTCTGATTTCCAAGTCACACACCTTACCAGCGCGGACGCCTCAGCCCCACACGTACCAGTAAAGGGCCTCTATCATTATACATCATTTGAGTACACTGGCCAGGACAGCAGGCCGGACAGGCAACCAGCAGCGGGCATTGACCTAGCTGACAAACGCTGGCATCAGTGCAAACACGCATACGGGAGCGCATGTGTACATCCTGACTAAATTTTTGAGGGATGAGATGACGGTTTGATTGGAACCATTTTGGGGTACATAAGACTTTTTGATCGCTTGGTATTATACTTTTTGTGAGGAAAGGTGACCAGAAAATAACTGTTATGGCACAGTTTTTTTTTCTTACAGCGTTCACCTGATGGGGTGGATCATGTGATATTTTTATAGAGCCGGTCGATAACGGACACGGCAATACCTAATATGTCTACTTTTGTTTTTTCCCTATTTTTTACCATTTTTTTCTATTAATTTTGGGAAAAGGACACTTTTTTTTTTCTTGAAACTTTACTTTTATTTTTATTGTGTAAAACCTTTTTTTTAACTATTTTTTTTGTCCCACACTGGAACTTCAACTTTTAGGGGTCTGACCCCCTGTATAACGCATTACAATATGTCTGTATTGTAATGCATTGGCTGTAAGTGTATAACACACTGTAATACACTTTAGCATGCTTGCCTGTGAGATCCAGGGGGTTGAATCTCACAGACTTACAGGGAAGGCAGCCACGATGCCCAAGGAAGGCATTGGGCTGCATTCCCAGCCATCGGGTCCCCGTCACAGCAGCACGGTATAGGTGTTTTCACCGATTCTGGCGCATACAGAAGAGGTCCGGATATCAGTGACTGCCAGACTTCTGCAGCTGATTTGGCGGGCGCAGCATCTGTGCCCGCCCGATCAGTGCGCTGTAGCTGTACGACACTGGTATTTTAAACACAGTCTACAGTTACAGCGCTGGTACTGTACGGGTTAAAGCCTTTACCAGCTAGCAATGCAGTGGAATACTTCAATGCATGCGATGGAGTATTGTCCTGCATAAAAATCATGGTTTTCTGGAAAGATGCAGACTTGTACCACTGCTTGAAGAAAGTGTCTTCTAAAAACTGGCAGTAGGTTTAGGCTTCTTTCACACTAGCGAGTTTTCTGTGCAGTTGGGATGCATGACATGAACGCATAGCACCCGCACTGAATCCTGACCCATTCACTTCAATAGGTCTGTGTACGTGAGCAAATTATTTTTTACGCATCAGTTCTGCATTGCGTGCAAAACGCAGCATGTTCTATATTTTGCGTTTTTCATGCAGCCCTGGCCCCATAGAAGTGAATGGGGCTTCAGTGAAAAACGCATTGCATCCGCAAGCAAGTGCAGATGCAATGCGTTTTTCACTGATGTTTGCTAAGGGATGTTGTTTGTAAACCTTCAGTTTGTTATCACACGCGTGAAAAATGCATCAAAACACATCGCACCCATGTGGAAAAAACGGAACAACTGAACGCAAACGCAGACAAAACTGACTGAACTTGCTTGAAAAATGGTGCGAGTTTCACTGAACGCATCTAGAGCCAATCCATCACACTCGTGTGAAAGGTGCCTTAGGAGTTCATTTTGAGTCCATCTTCAACACAAAAAGTTCCAACTCATCTTTATAGGAAATGTGTCACATGGATTATCACTAAAAAAAAGTAAAACTATTCCCATGTAGAACATAACACCTTCTTCCCAGATGTACCCATCAGGCATTAAGGTGCCCAGAGGGGCGTTATTTTCTTTCAATGGTGCCCAGGAACGTCCCCATCCAGTGCTCAGGCCCGCCCTACAGCAGAGCCCAAGCATGCCTCTCCTAGGCTGAGACTCCACATCCCCATCTTCGCCATTGCCGTCTCTCCCCCCGCTTCGTCACTGACACGAGGTAACACCTCCCACGCTTGTCTTCAGGTTCGCAGAGAAATATCGCAGTTACATGACAAGAATCTGCATAAATAATCATATGCCGTATAGTTGCAAGTCCAATTTATATATGAGATAGCCAAGATGATTGTCTATAAAATGGCAGTCTCACGTTCTAAGCTGTATTAGATGGTGAGATATGGAGCATAAAAGTAAAAAGTTCAAAACATTGTTACCTTTTTGCTCGTCAGTGTATGTTTCAGTCCAATAAGCATTCAAGTTTATACAGCTTGGAGTTTGAAAATATGCATAAAAATGATGATATGGTCAAAATATTCAGTTTCCTAATAATTGTGCACACAGTCTATTGTTTAATTACAATTAGAGATGAGCGAATTTCTCAAAAATTCAATTCAGCCGATTCGCCAAATTTCTCGAAAAAATGCGGTTCGATCCGAATTTATTTGTGGCGAATTGCATTAAAAAACAGCTATTTCCTGGCTTCAGAGAGCCTTTATAGTGGTGTAGAACACTGTGCCCTGCAATAACACGCATAGGGAGTCTGCTGTGGTAGTGAAACAATACTGTGAGTCAGTATGACATGCAAATGACAGGCATCGCTCTTAGAATCACTGCACACTTCACTGATTTGGGCAGTTACGGGGCCAAAACTAACCAAATAACACAAGCGTGAACTCAGCCTTACAGGTCAATTTTAGCATCAAGAAGAAGCGCACTCCCTTTACACTGTTTTCAGCTGATTCCACATAGATGTCTACAGAACCTGTTCTATTAAACGCTTATACAAGTGGAGCCCTCCGACAAAGTGGAGAGGGTGTCAGCAGTAAGTTTGTGTTGACGTCACTGATTATTTTGCCCTTCCTCTGATCCGTCAGAACAATAACCCCCAAAAAACGATCCTGTCTGTTGAGCATCCGCCTTTACTTGGTCAGTAATCCATCATTATTGCTAAAGCCAAAAAAAACAGGAGTGGATCCAAAACAGAGATAACACATGAATGGAATATTTGCATGTCTTCTGTGTTTTGTACCTATTCCTGCTTTTAGCTACCAAATCATAATGATGCAAAATAGAGACCAGGTCATGCAGGCCTTACAGCTGTTACATAGACAGGATCCATTGTGGGTCTCATTTTTCCTTCCTTCTGACAGATCAGATAGAAGGGTCAAAACGGTAAATGATGATGTCAGCCAGGCCGAAAGGCAAAATAGTGGCCCAGTCATGAAGTGGGGAGGGTGGGAACAGCATTAAAAGTCCGCAGAGTGGCCATATGACATAGTGGTGAGGTGGAAGCAGCATGAGCAAACCACAGAGTGGCCCAATAACTGAGTCTAGAGGTGGCAGCAGCATCAGGAGGAGGCCACAGAGTGGCACAATGACAGTGTGGAGGCGGCAGCAGCAGCAGCATCAGGAGGCCACAGAGTGGCACAATGACAGAATGTGGAGGTGGCAGAAGCATCAGGAGGAGGTCACAAGGTGGCACAATGACAGTGTGGAGGTGGCGGGAGCAGCATCAGGAGGAGGCCACAGGGTGGCACAATGACAGTGTGGAGGTGTCATCAGATGTGTGGCATCAGGCAGGTGGCAGCATCAGAATAGTAGCTGAGGCAGGTAGCCAGAAAAAAAAAACAAACAGTCTCTTTTGTCAAAGTGTTGGTGTGGCACCATGGATGATCTAGACTGATGCATTAGGCATTGGTGGGTGAAAATGGCTGATCCACACCTGATTCATCTTGACAAAAGGGAAGTTTCTCCACATTTTTGGTGGACAGGTTCTTCTTGGGGTAACTATGGCCCCCGCCGCACTAAACACCCGCTCTGATGCCACATTACTGGCCGGGCAGGACAGCTTTTCCAAAGCAAACTCGGCTATTTGCGGCCACAAATCCAGTTTGGATGCTAAGTAGTCCAGTGGATCTTCAGTGTGGGGTGGCAGGGTCCTGTCCAAGTATGCCACCACCTGCTGGTTCAGGTCTAGCTGCTGCAGCTGCTGGTGAGTAGTTTCTTCACTAGGCAGGTGAAGAAAGCTGCTCATCAGCGACTCTAGACTCAAGTTTCTGCTGATGGAGCTGGAACTGTTCCTACCTCCCCCCACCCACCCTGCCACAGCAGCCGTGGCAAAGGAACGTGAGCGCATATCGACCCCCGGTCAGACCTGCGAGAGGATGGACGATGGCGCAGATAGGCAGAAAGACAGGATTCGATTTCTTGATGAAGGACACAGAGCAGTTCCTACTCTGTGTGACTCCATTCGCCCAGGCAAATGAGGTGCATAACAACGTGACACCGCCGTGCCCTGCACATGTGGTATGCTGGAGGGGCACTGCGAATTGCCCCTGCAGTGGAGGCTGAGCACACGGTGGAGGATGAGGAGGCAGAGGCGGACATTGTCGCAGGACCAATGGCATAAGTACGTGGAGGTGGAAGCGGCGTCACCTGGACAAGTTGCTGGTGTGGCTGGTACTGCCTTTTTGGCAGAAAGGACCGCTTGGGAATCTTCACCTCGGCTCGGCACAAGCCATCAGTTCTCTAAAAGGTGCAGACTCCAGAGTCGAGTAGTGTCTGCACGTCGCTGATATACTCCTCAGCGGTCTCTGGGTCAGGAGCCTGACCGCTCACAACACCACCTCCCACACCACTCCCCTCATCACTACTTGCCCGCCTATCGGAGGAAGCGGAGGATGTCTCCTCCACATCTTGGCTGGGCAGTAGCTGCTGACTGTCCTCTAGTAGCTCGTCCTTGCTGTATAGTGGAGCTGAGCTTACAGCATATAATACTTCTCTGGCTGAGGGAACAGAAAAGGACAGAGGCAGGTTCAGGACAGGTGAGGCACAGGGCCTGCTCCCGGACCATGCCATCTAAGGGATCTGTTTGACAAACCCACCGACTGTTGGCTGGGGGTGTCTGATGTCACTTGGGACGAAGTGGATGACCGAGTCAACCATTCAAGGACCGCTGGGTTGCTGGTCAGGACACGACTGCTAGATGACACCGGGAGCTTAGGCCTCTCGCTGCAACTCTTACTGCCATGCCCCCTTACTCTGCTGCGACCTGTGCCTGCGCCAGAGATATTTAGGCCTCTGCCACTCCCCTGTGCAGGGCCTGGCACTTCTCTTCGTCTGACATACTGTTAGATCAAATAAATAAAAAAAAGGAAATTAAAACACCCAAAAAAGTCTCTAATTTTCTCACTTCACCACACAACGGCTAATAAGCCCTTTTTTTCCCACTAATACACGCTAAAAAAGGGCTTTAGAACATATAACTGCACCGCTGAACGGCAAATAATATATATTTTTGTGCCACTAATACAAGCCAAAAAGGACTTTAGAACATAGAACTGCATCGCTAAATGGCAAATAATATATATTTTTGTGCCACTAATACACACCAAAAAGGGCTTTAGAACATATACTTGTACCGCTAAATGGCAAATATATATTTTTTGCCACTAATACACGCCAAAAATGGCTTTAGAACATATAAATGCACTGCTGAATGGCAAATATATATTTTTTTGCCACTAATACACGCCAAAAAGGACTTTAGAACATATAACTGCACCGCTAAACGGCAAATATATATTTTTTTGCCACTAATACATGCCAAAAAGAGCCTTAGGCCTCTTTCAGACGGGCGTTGCGGGTGCACTCCGTCAAACAGTGCGGGTGCGTTGCGGGAATTGCCGCGATTTTTCCCTGCGAGTGCAAAGCGCTGTCATGCGTTTTGCACGCGCGGGAGAAAAATTGGCACTTTTGGTACCCAGACCCGAACCTGCACTTCTTCACAGAAGTGCATGTTTGGGTCAGAAATTGTCCCGCTGGTATTATTTCACATTATAACATAGTTATAATGTAAAATAATACCCTTGGCCATCTCCCTAATGTTGAACCCGGTGCAGAATGGGTTAAAAATAATAAACTAATCATAACTTACCTGGTCCATTTGATCGCGAAGCCCGGCCTCCTCTCCGTTAGCTTGAAAGATGTAAAGGACCTGTAAGGATGTCACAGCATCACATGGCTCAATCACCTGCTCCATCACTATGGTGATGGAGCATGTGATTGGTCCATGTGACCACGTGACATCATCCAAGGTCCTTAAGCACTATCCACAGCCTGAGGATAGTGATTATGACCTTGGATGATGTCACATGGTCACATGGACCAATCACATGCTCCATCACCATAGTGATGGAGCAGGTGATTGGGCCATGTGATGACGTCATCACAGGTCCTTTAGATCATCGATGCTGCAGGGAAAGAGAGGACAGATCGCGACTACGCGATCAAGTGGCTAAGGTAAGTTAACTTTTATTATTTTTAACCCCTTCCTCATCATTTAACAATGCATTCTTTATTAAGAATGCTATTATTTCCCTTATAACCATGTTATAAGGGAAATAATAGAGATTGGGTCCCGTTGCTAAGCAACAATGCGGGAAAATCGCAACGCATCCGCACTTGGTTGCGGATGCTTGCGATTTTCGCATCCCCATTCACTTCTATGGGGCCTGCGTTGCGTGAAAACGCAGAATATAGAACATGCTGCGATTTTCACGCAACGCAGAAGTGATGCGTGAAAATCACCGCTCATGTGCACAGCCCCATAGAAATGAATGGGTCCGATTCAGTGCGGGTGCAATGCGTCCTCCTCACGCATTGCACCCGCGCGGAAAACTCGCCCGTGTGAAAGGGGCCTTAGAACATATAACTGCACCGCTGAACGGCAAATATATATTTTTTTGCCACTAATACATGCCAAAAAGGGCCTTAGAGCTTATAACTGCACAGCTGAACGGCAAAAATATATTTTCTTGTCTCGAATACACGCCAAAAAGGGCTGTCATTTTCTCACTTCACCACACAACGGCTAATAAGCCCTAGTTTATTTCCCACTAATACAAGCCAAAAAATGCTTTAGAACATATAACTGCACCGCACAAGGGCAAATAAGACGTAGAAATATTTCCTTGTAATAAACCCTGTTAATGGTTGTATCAAACAGCACTTGCACCCCAATAACAAGAACGGTTTGCTGGAATTCAGAGCTTTATAATGGCAATTTGGATCCGCAGTCAGTGCAGCAAGGTGTAATAGGATTGTTTTTATTACCCAGGCTCTAAACTCCCCTATTGAACCCTGTTCTGCTTCAATACTGTGGAATGATTCCTCCCTATCCTTTCCCTGAACTTCTATACAGCAAAATAAAAGTTTTAAAGTCTTTTCTACCACTGTCCCTAGTGCCTGCTGACGTCTCTCGATGCACTAAGTACACTGGAAAATGGTTGAATCCAAGATGGCTGAGGCTATTTATAGGACTGTGACATCACAGGGCTGGCTGGCTGCTGGTTAGCTGCATGCAAATAGCATTGTGGGTGATCCCTCGTTCCCAGAGTTCCTTGCTCCATTTCCTAACACATGCAGCAGCCATTTTAGGAAAAAATGCGATTCGTTACCACGAAGTGTGAGGAAATTTGGATTTCTGAATTTTGGATCGAACTCTACTTCGTCAACTTCGATTCTCTCATCTTTTTTTTTTTTTTTTTTAAGTTTTTATTTTAACTATATTTCCATACAAAAAATAGTAATTTACATTTCCTTAACCCCCCCCCCCCCACAATTCCCTCCCAAACCCCCACCTCCCTTTGCGATGTGTCTCCCATCACCCCCCCGACAAAAAAAGACGGGACGAGAAGGTTGAGGCAGAAAAAAATCTAAAGTTCCATTCTCCCCATATATTAAACCATTTATGCTCAGAATTTCTTTGTTTGTATAAGATTAGAGATGGCCCGAACTATCCGCCGGCGAACATAGCTTGTTTGCGTTCGCCGCGGCGGGCAAACATATGCAATGTTCGGTCCGCCCCCTATACATCATCATTGAGCAAACTTTGACCCTGTACCTCACAGTCAGCAGACACATTCCAGCCAATCAGCAGCATACCCTCCCTCCCAGACCCTCCCATCTCCTGAACAGCACCCATTTTAGATTCATTCGGAAGCTGCAGTCTTAGTGAGAGGAGGGACAGTGTAGCTGCTGCTGATTTAATTGGGAAATCGATGGCTAGGCTAGTGTATTCAGTGTCCACTCCAGTCCTGAAAGACTCATCTGATCTCTGCTGTAAGGACAGCGTCCTGACAGCACCCCAAAAAGCCCTTTTTAGGGCTGCTACATTAGTCTGCTTTTTTTTTTCTCCATATATATATTGCAGTTGCCTGGCCTGCCCGTGTGTGAGGAGCTGCAGGCCTACAGACTGTAGTGTGCCCACTGCCAGTGCCCACCACTCATCCCGTGTGGCACTGGACTTTGCATCAAAAAAAGGCATTTAATTTTTACACTTAGTGTAATTTCAGTTGCTTGCCTGCTAGTGTGTGTCAGGCCAACTTCCACTGACTGTAGTGTGCCCACTGCCAGTGCCCACCACTCATCCCGTGTGGAACAGGACTTTGCATCAAAAAAAGGCATTTCATTTTTACACTTTAGTGTAATTTCAGTTGCTTGCCTGCTAGTATGTGTCAGGCCGACTTCCACTGACTATAGTGTGCCCACTGCCAGTGCCCACCACTCATCCCGTGTGGCACAGTACTTTGCATCAAAAAAAGGCATTTCATTTTTACACTTTAGTCTAGTTTCAGTTGCTTGCCTGCTGCCAGTATGTGTCAGGCCGACTTCCACAGACTGTAGTGTGCCCACTGCCAGTGCCCACCACTCATATCGGGTGGCACAGTAGCTTGCCGATAAATAAGGCATTTAATTTTTAGACAGTAGTCTAAATTCAGTTGCTTGCCTGCTGCCAGTGTGTGTCAGGCCGACTTCCACAGACTGTAGTGTGCCCACTGCCAGTGCCCACCACTCATACCGGGTGGCACAGTACCTAGCACGCGTAGTACCACTTATCTAAAAAAAAAATGACAGGCAGAGGCAGGCCACCCTGCAGGGGCCGTCGTGGTGCTGTGGACATAGTTGACTGGCTTAGACAGGACACCCAATCTTCAACAGCTTACACTAAGAACCTTGACGCACCATCCTCCACCAGCTCAGCTTCGGTCACCTGCTCTCAAGTTACCACGCTCCCGCCCACCGCCATCACCACCACTACCACCACAGCCGTTTCACTTGATCCGTCAGAGGAGTTATTTACACATCAGTTGGACGCAATTAGTGATGCGCAACCATTATTGCCAGATGATGTAGATTACAGGGATATGTCTCAGTCAGGCAGGATTACACACATGGACGTACAGTGTGATGATGATGATGATGATGTTGTACCCGCTGCTGCTTCCTTTGCTAAGGTGTCAGATACAAGTGAAGCGGTTGATGATGACGATGTGTCCACGGATGCCACGTAGGTGCCTGCTCGAAGAGAAGAAGAGGGGGAAAGTTCAGAAGGGGAGACAGAGAGAATGAGGAGACGAGTTGGAAGCAGGGGGGTGGGGGGGATTGGTCTTCGCAAGGAGTTAGTGGCACAGTCAGACAGCATGTATCGGCACCCGGGGTCAGCCAGACAGCACGCCAGTCAACGCATGCTGTTGCCACCACCAGAATGCCGTCATTGCAAAGCTCAGCAGTGTGCCATTTTTTTTGTGTGTCTGCCTCTGATAACAGCAATGCTATTCGCAACCTGTGCCAAAAGAAACTGAGTCGTGGGAAGTCCAACACCCACCTCGGTACAACTGCTATTCGAAGGCACATGATCTCACATCACAAACGCCTATGGGATCAACACATGAGTACAAGCAGCACACAAACTCAAAGCCACCATGCTCCTCCTGGTCCAGCATCTTCAGCCACATCAACCACTGCTGTCCTCCCTTCCCCCTCTCAACCAACCGCCACTCCGCCTCTCACCTTCAGCAGTTCCTGCTCATCTGCCCACAGTCAGGTGTCTGTTAAGGAAATGTTTGTGCGTAAGAAGCCAATGTCACAGAGTCACCCCCTTGCCCAGCGACTGACAGCTGGCTTGACGGAACTCTTAGCCTGCCAGCTTTTACCATACCAGCTGGTGGAGTCTCAGGCCTTCAAAAAATTTGTCGCTATTGGGACACCACAGTGGAAGGTACCCAGACAAATTTTTTTTTTCAAAAAAGGCAATCCCAAACCTCTACTATGTTATTGAAAAGGAAGTCATGGCATCTCTGGCATACAGTGTTGGGGCAAGGGTCCATCTGACCACTGATACCTGGTCTGCAAAGCACGGTGAGGGCAGGTATATCACGTACACTGCGTATTGGGTCAACCTGCTGACGGCTGACAAGCATGGAATGCGTGGCTCCGCAGCGGAGTTGGTGACACCGCCACGACTTGCAGACAGGCCTACTGCCACCTTCTCTACCCCTACTCCATCCTCTTTGATATCCTCCTCGGCTGAGTCCTCTTCTGCTGCGGCATCTGGCTGCACATCAACTGAATCCCCCCAGCTCCTCAGGGGCTATTCCACATCCCGGATACGACAGTGTCACGCTGTCTTGGGGTTGACTTGCCTGAAAGCAGAGAGCCACACAGGACCAGCACTGCTATCCGCCCTGAACGCACAGGTGGATCAGTAGCTGACCCCGCACCAACTGGAGATCGGCAAAGTGGTTTGTAACAATGGAACAAATTTGTTGTCGGCATTGAATTTGGGCAAGTTGTCACATGTGCCGTGCATGGAACATGTGTTGAATCTCATCGTACAACGCTTTGTGTCTAAGTACCCAGGCTTACAGGACGTCCTCAAGCAGGCCAGGAAGGTGTGTGGCATTTCAGGCATTCCTACACGGCCATGGCGCACTTTTCCGATATTCAGCGGTGAAACAACATGCCAGTGAGGCGCTTGATTTGCGACAGCCCGACACGTTGGAATTCAACACTCCTAATGTTCGACCGCCTGCTCCAACAAGAAAAAGCCGTCAACAAGTATTTGTTGACATGGAATGTGTGGCTCCGCAGCGGAGCTGGTGACACTGTCACGACTTGCAGGCAGGTCTACTGCCACCTCCTCTACTCCTACTCCATCCTCTTCGATATCATCCTCGGCTGAGTCCTCTTCTGCTGTGGCGTCTGGCTGCACATCAACTGAATCCCCCCAGCTCCCCAGGGGCTATTCCACATCCCGGATACGACAGTGTCACGCTGTCTTGGGGTTGACTTGCCTGAAAGCAGAGAGCCACACAGGACCAGCACTCCTGTCCGCCCTGAACGCACAGGTGGATCAGTGGCTGACCCCGCACCAACTGCAGATCGGCAAAGTGGTGTGTAACAATGGAACAAATTTGTTGTCGGCATTGAATTTGGGCAAGTTGTCACATGTGCCGTGCATGGAGCATGTGTTGAATCTCATCGTACAACGCTTTGTGTCTAAGTACCCAGGCTTACAGGACGTCCTCAAGCAGGCCAGGAAGGTGTGTGGCCATTTCAGGCGTTCCTACACGGTGTGACACAGTGAGAGGTTTGGTGGTAAAAAACTGGTATTTTCCTCTCAGCCTGTGCTGCTGGGTTGATTGCAGCCAGGTGAGGGCAAATACTGGACCGGATTTTAGGTGCCGGTCCGGGTTTTTGGGTTAATACCTAGCTGCCTTTAAAAGACAGCTGGGTTTATGCAAATGTCTCTCTCTCTGTGTTTGGGATCTGAGCCCTGTGCTGGGCTGAAAAGCTGAGACCTGTGTGTTGCCGAGCATTCAGCCAGGTGTGAACTGACACCTAGGATTTGAAGTGATTTAACCTGGAAACTGCTGGTGTTCTGTGGAGCTCTCAGGGCTGGAAGCAAGAGCTTGCAAAGAGGCGTGCAGTCTGCCTGGAAGCCTGAGGTTGGACTTTCCTGCGGCTGGGCTGACAGCCAGGTGCGAACACGCACCTAAACCACACAGGTGATTTGATCCCGTCTTGGACTTTTGTTTTGCCTCAAGTTTTTGCTGCACTACCTGGACTCCCTTTGCCTCTATACTGCACCCGCACCACTGTCTACCAGAGCAACTCCCCACAACGGCCATGGCGCACTTTTACGATATTCAGCGGCGAAACAACATGCCAGTGAGGCGCTTGATTTGCGACAGCCCGACACATTGGAATTCAACACTCCTAATGTTCGACCGCCTGCTCCAACAAGAAAAAGCCGTCAACAAGTATTTGTATGACCGGGGTGTTAGGACAGCCTCTGCGGAGCTAGGAATTTTTTTGCCACGTCACTGGACGCTCATGCGCAATGCCTGTAGGCTCATGCGTCCATTTGAGGAGGTGACAAACCTAGTCAGTCGCACCGAAGGCACCATCAGCGACCCCATCCCATTTGTTTTCTTCCTGGAGCGTGCCCTGCAAAGAGTGCTGGATCAGGCTGTAGATGAGCGTGAAGAGGAAGAGGAAGAGTTGTGGTCACCATCACCACCAGAAACAGCCTTGTCATCATCGCTTGTCGGACCTGCGGCAACTCTGGAAGAGGAGTATGAGGAAGAGGAGTCAGAGGAGGAATGTGGCTTTAAGGAGGAGGAAGACCAACCACAGCAGGCACCCCAGGGTGCTCGTTATTGTCACCTATCTGGGACCCATGGTGTTGTACGTGGCTGGGGGGAAGAACAGGAAATGAGTAGCTCTGCATCCAACCTTGTGCAAATGGGGTCTTTCATGCTGTCATGTCTGTGAGGGACCCTCGTATATAAAGGATGAAGGAGAACGACCTGTACAGGGTGGCCACACTACTAGACCCCCGGTACAAGAAGAAAGTGGCAGAAATGTTACCAAATTACCGAAAGTCGGAAAGGATGCAGCAGTTCAAAACCAAACTAAAGAATATGCTTTACACAGCTTATAAGGGGGATGTCACAGCACAACGGGAATCTAACAGGGGAAGAGGTGAATGTAATCCTCCTCCTACCACGACGGCAAGGACTGGACGATTTACAGATGTGTTGTTGATGGAGGACATGCGGAGCTTTTCAGTCCTACACATCGCCACAGCCCTTCGGGATCCAGCCTTAGAGAACGACTCGACCGACAGGTAGCAGACTACCTTGCCTTAACAACAGATATCGATCACAAGGAGTGATGAACCCCTTCACTACTGGGTGTGCAGGCTTGACCTGTGGCCTGAGCTATCCCAGTTTGCGATAGAACTTCTGGCCTGCCCTGCTTCAAGTGTCCTGTCAGAAAGGACCTTCAGTGCAGCAGGAGGCATTGTCACTGACAAGAGCAGTCGCCTCGGTCAAAAAAGTGTTGATTACCTCATCTTCATAAAGATGAATGAGGCATGGATCCCTAAGGGACTGACAGTGGGGGATACGTTTGACTAACAAAAGGCCTGATGACATGCCTTGGCCTCAAAATGGTCCCCACGCTGCTGTATTTAATGTCTGCATACCGGATGACTTTCGTGAATTCTCCGCCACCAACTAGGGTTCAAGCCGCAATGATTTAGTCACTTTTCTGCCTGGAAAACATACATTTTTCCGGCCGCTGCTACAACAGCGGCTGCAACAATGCCATCATTTTTCAGGCATGTGTACATGCCTAATTTTTCTGTCCTATGGTGCAGCACTGTGGCTGCAAAAACAAAACAAAAAAAAGGCACATACAAGTGTCAATTCCCCTTTGTGATCGTTACCTTGTTGTGGTGAAGGGGCTTGCGTATCACAATGAAGCAATCATCACCTGTATGAGTGTGTTGGCAATGTTGCCACACCCCAGATGATAAGGCCATTGCTTCATTATGGTCAGACCAAAAGCGATCGGACGGCTGGATAATATTTCATAGAAAAAACATTAATTTACCTTTTTTTTTTTTTTTTACAGTTGTATGGGTACGCCCTAATGTCCGAGTCCTTAAGGACACAGGGCGTACCCATACGCCCTGTATTAAATCGCGTGTAGTAAAAAAAAAAAAACGCGCTAGAAACATGGTTTCTGCTGCGATCTTGCAGCAGGAACCATGTTAACATGCCGAGGGGGGTCGTGTAACCCCCCCGCATCGGCGATCGCAATAAACCGCAGGTCAATTCAGACCTGCGGTTTATTGCGTTTCCGGTTCATTCGGGTCCGCGGTGACCTGATGAACCGGAAAATAACGGTGATCGGTGGTGTGATATCACACCACCAATCACCGTTCTTGATTCGGGGGCGGTGGCGGCGGTGATCTCTCCTGATTGGTCGGGGAGAGAGGCGGGGTATTCAAACTCCCGTCGCTCCTCTCTCCCCTCCTCTTGCTGCTGCCGCCGCCGCCCGGACAAGACCGCTCCTGTGACCCCCCCCTACTTCGGCTCCCATCACCCTCTTGCACCCACCCATCAGGTAGGTTAGGGTCAGTGAGGGAGAGGTAGTTTAGGCAGGGATAGAAGGGACAGTTTAGTTTTAGGGAACCCCCAAACCAAAAAAAAAAAAAGTTTATTTGCTGTGCTGCCTGTGGTGGTTGGGGTCCACAGCACTTAGCTGTGAGCCCCTAAACCCACCCAGGGGTGCTGATCCCCCCCCCCCACTCTGCTACCCGCCCTCACCCCTCTTCCGCCCCCCCCTCTGCCACCAACCACCCGCTAACCCCCTCCACCACCCGCCACCCCCATCCGCCACCAATCACCCACTAACCTCCTCCACCACCCGCCACCCACCACCAACCTCTGCCGCCCCCTCCACCACCAACCTCTGCCACCCACCTCCCTTCTCCACCACCCCCCTCCGCCACAAACCACCCGCTAACCGCCTCCACCACCTCCCTCCGCCACAAACCACCCGCTAACCCCCTCCACCACCTCCTTCCGCCACAAACCACCCGCTAACCCCCTCCACCACCCGCCACCTCCTTCTGCCGCCCCCTCCGCCACCCACCTCCCCCCTCTGCCACCCATCTCCCTCCTCCGCCACCCTCCGCCACAAACCACCCACTAACCCCCTCCGCCACAAACCACCCGCTAACCCCTCCACCACCTCCTTCCGCCACAAACCACCCGCTAACCCCTCCACCACCCGCCACCTCCTTCTGCCGCCCTCCGCCACCCACCTCCCCCTCTGCCACCCGCCTCCTCCTCCGCCACCCACCTCCGCCACAAACCACCCGCTAACCCCCTCCGCCACCCGCCACTTGCCACTAACCTCCGCCTCCCTCCTCCGCCACCCGCCTCCCTCCTCCGCCACCCACCTCCGCCACAAACCACCCGCTAACCCCCGCCGCCCTCCTCCGCCTCCCTCCTCCGCTAACCCCCTCCGCCACAAACCACCTGCTAACCCCCTCGGCCACAAACCACCCGCTAACCCCCTCCGCCACCCTCCGCCCCCTCCGCCACCCACCACCACCCTCCGCCAACACTTTTTCGTGTGCTTACTGTGGCCGGCACTCTTTGCGTCCGGCCACTGTTAGCGCATCGCTCGCCCCACTGCTGATCAGTGCCGGACGGCTGATCAGCAAGTTTGAACTTGCCCATAACATTTTTTTTTCTTATTAGTACGCGAACACCCGCCCCAACACACACGCACATACAATAAAGTTTGACGCACATACACGCACACACACCCATGGCCCGCCAGCTGTTCACGGTGGAGGAGGCATATGCCCAGATGCTCTCCGACACCGAGAGCGCCAGTGAGGATGACGATGACCCCACCTTCCTCCTGTCATCTGCATCCTCCTCATCATCATCTGATGATGATGAGCCCCCAAGGCGGCGGAGACGCCGCCAGGCGGAGCCAGGGTCCCCACATGCTAGGGACCCCGTGGCCCACACCAGTACGAGCAGCCCTGGGGTTCGTACTGGTTTCCTGGCCCACCAAATAAGTGCATCGGAGCCCCCCACCGGTGAACTTAGCTGATGTCCCCCAGTGGACTATGAGTCTGTGATTCTGGATTTTGCTGGCAATCCTGGAATCCAGATTCCCACAGTGGGGTTCACTGAAATAGACTAGCGGGTAGTTTTACAACATCTGGAGGGCTGCTTTTTGAGGATGCCTGTTTTAGTGTCTCCTAAGTCTGAGAGCCATAAATATTGGGCATCGCCGCGTTCGTAAAAATTTGCTCTATAAAAATAAAATTTGACCCAACCCCTTGGAAAAGCGACTTAGTTTTTATTTATTTATTTTTATGTCCAAAAAGCCATTTTTATTGTCACCCAACATCAAAAAAAGTGTAATAGCGAGCGATCAAAAAGTCGTATGCACCCCCAAATAGTGCCAATAAAACCGCCATCTCATCCCGCAAAAAATGAGCCCCTACATTATATAGTCTCCCCCCAAAAAAAAAAAAACGCAGCCGCCAGGCTATTTAGATTGGAAAAAAAAACAGATCATTTTACTAATAGGATAATCTAGTGTGAAATCTGAATAAATCGAAGAAAGTAGACATATTAGGTATCGGTGCGTCCGTAATAATCTGCCCTATAAAAATAACATTAGACCCAACCCCTCGGATGAACGGCGTTAAAAATAAAAAATAAAAACAGTGTTTAAAAAAGCCATTTATGTCACCCAACATCAAAAAAAGTGTAATAGCGAGCGATCAAAAAGTCGTATGCACCCCCAAATAGTGCCAATAAAACCGCCATCTCATCCCGCAAAAAATGAGCCCCTACATTATATAGTCCCCCCCCCCCCCCAAAAAAAAAAATGCAGCTGCCGGGCTATTTAGATTTTAGTAAAATTATCTATTTTTTTCCAAAAAGAAAATTCTAGTGTGAAATCTGAATAAATCAAAGAAAGTAGACATATTAGGTATCGGCGCGTCCGTAATAATCTGCCCTGTAATAATAACATTATAACAAACCCCTCAAAGGAGCAGTGTTAAAAAAATAAAATAAAAACTGTGCCAAAAACCCAATTTTTTGGCAAATTTTCCGTTTTAATCCATATTTTCCAGTAATAAAGCAAGGGTTAACAGTAAAAAAAAAATAATATTTATTGCCCCGATTCTGTAGTTTGCAGAAACACCCCATATGTGGTCGTAAATGGCTATATAGCCACAAGGCAGGGCATAGAACGAAGGGAACGCCATATGGTTTCTGGAAGGCAGATTTTGATGGACTGGTTTATTTACACCATGTCCCATTAGAAGCCCCCCTGATGCAGACTAGACTAGAAACTCCAAAAAAGTGACCCCATCTAAGAAACTACACCCCTCAAGGTATTCAAAAATCACTTTACAAACTTTGTTAACCCTTTAGGTGTTCCACAAAACTTAATGGCAAATGTATTAACAATTTTAGAATTTCCATTTTTTGCTATATTGCCTCACAAAAGTGTAATATAGAGCAATCAAAAATCAAATTTACCCTAAAATAGTCCCAAAACAACAACCACCATATCCTGTAGTTTCCTAGATGGGGTCACTTTTATGGAGTTTCTACTCTAGGGGTGCAGCAGGGGGCTTGAAAGGGTACATGGTGTAAATATACCAGTCCAGTAAAATTTGCCTTTCAAAAACCATATGGCGTTCTCCTTGTTCAATGTCCTGCCGTTTAGCCAAATAGTAGTTTACGACCACATATGGGGTGTTTCTGCAAACTACAGAATCAGGGCAACTCATATTGAGTTTTGTTTGGCTGTTAACCCATTTTTTCCAGTAGTCAAGTAAGGGTTAAAATGGAAATTTTTCCAAAAATTCTAAATTCCAAAATGGTTTCTCCATCTTCCATGAACTGTGGTGGAACACCTAAAGGGTTAACAACGTTTGTAAACCCAGCTTTGAATACCTTGAGGGGTGTACTTTCTTAGATGGAGTCACTTTTTTGGAATTTCTATGCTAGGGGGCATCAGGGGGGCTTGCAATAGGACATGGTGTTAAAAAAAAACCAGTCCTGCAAAATCTGCCATTCAAAACCCATATGGCGTTCCCCTCGTTCAATGTCCTCCCGTTTGGCCAAACAGTAGTTTAGGACCACATATGGGGTGTTTCTGTAAACTAGAGAATCAGGGCAACCCATATTGAGTTTTGTTTGGCAGGTAACCCTCACTTTATTTCTTGAAAAAATGGATTATAATGGAAATTTTTCCAAAAATTCTAAATTCCAAAATGGTTTCTCCATCTTCCATGAACTGTGGCGGAACACCTAAAGGGTTAACAACGTTTGTAAACCCAGCTTTGAATAACTTGAGGGGTGTACTTTCTTAGATGGAGTCACTTTTTTGGAATTTCTATGCTAGGGTGCATCAGGGGGGCTTGCAATAGGACATGGTGTTAAAAAAAACAGTCCTGCAAAATCTGCCATTCAAAACCCACATGGCGTTCCCCTCGTTCAATGTCCTCCCGTTTGGCCAAACAGTAGTTTAGGACCACATATGGGGTGTTCCTGTAAACTAGAGAATCAGGGCAACCCATATTGAGTTTTGTTTGGCAGGTAGCCCTCACTTTATTACTGGAAAAAATGGATTATAATGGAAATTTTTCCCAAAATTCTAAATTCCAAAATTGTTTCTCCATCTTCCATGAACTGTGGTGGAACACCTAAAGGGTTAACAACGTTTGTAAACCCAGCTTTGAATACCTTGAGGGGTGTACTTTCTAAAATGGGGTCATTTTTGGGCGGTTTCTATTATGTAAGCCTCACAAAGTGACTCCAGACCTGGACTGGTCCATAAAAAGTGGAATTTGGAAAATTTCGGAAAAATTTCAAAATTTAACATCCCCAAAAAATAAAATGGCATTTCCAAAATGCTCCAAACATGAAGGAGACATATGGGAAATGTAAAATCATCCCTTTTTTGGGAGGTATTTCTATGTATTATAGAAGTAGAGAAACTGAAACTTTAAAATTTGCTAAATTTTCAAAATTTTTTGTAAAAATTGTATTTTTTATGTAAAAAAATTAACTTTTTTGACCCAATTTTAGTAGTGTTGTAAAGAAGAATATGTGACGAAAAAACAATCTCAGAACGGCCTGGGTAAGTAAAAGCGTTTCAAAGTTATTCACACTTAAAGGGACAGTGGTCAGATATTGAAAAAATGGCCTGGTCCTTAAGGTGAATTAGGGCCGTGTCCTTAAGGGGTTAATACATAAAATAAAAAATCATAATAAAGTCTCTTAATAGTTTATTAGAAATAATGCAGACAATTAAAAAAATCCCCATCAATTCCAATACAAAGCAAGTACAGAGCTCAGAGCAAAATTATTTCATGATGTCGTAATGGTTTGTTAATTCGACAATAGTTAATCAATTAGACACACGTCCCCGGATAGGGTACGTAACAGGGATTAAACTGATAGGAATAGTACTAGGTAAAACACCACTCATATAGGGTGTCACAGCACATTGCTCTGTGCACGCGCAGTGCCCCAATTTGGGAGTAAGAGGACCGACCGAGCTGCTTTTTCCATCTCCCAGTTCCTAAAATCAATTCAGTTTGGTGTATGAAAGTTTGGTCTGTCACTGTGAAGGCAGTCGAAGGTACCCGGCCTAAAATATTTTTTACAAAAGGCAATCCCTCATATGGGACGTAACAGGGATTAAACTGATGAGAATAGTACTACAGAAAATACCACTCATATGGGGTGTGACAGTAAATTGCACGGCGCAGACGCAGTGACCGTGGATTAAAACAGAGTGGAGGAAGCCAGTGTTTTTTTAACCATCTCCCCGTTCGAAAAATCTATTCAATAAATGGACCCCAGATTGGAGACGTTAGAGGGATTAAACTGATGAGAATAGCACTACAGAAAATACCACTCATATCGGGTGTGACAGTAAATTGCATGGCGCAGACGCAGTGACCGTGGTTTAAAACAGAATGGAGGGAGCCAGCGTTTTTTTAACCATCTCCCATTCGAAAAATCAATTCACTAAATGGACCCCAGATTGGGGACGTTAGAGGGATTAAACTGATGAGAATAGTACTACAGAAAATACCACTCATATCGGGTGTGACGGTAAATTGCACGGCGCAGACGCAGTGACCGTGGATTAAAACAGAGTGGAGGGAGCCAGCGTTTTTTTAACCATCTCCCCGTTCGAAAAATCTATTCAATTCACCTTTTGGGGACTCTTGGTGTTGTACGTGGCTGGGTGGAGGAAGAAACCTTCAATGACATCACCGGGACATGGCTAGCTTGGTATCCAACCTTGTGCAAATGGGGAGTTTGCGGTTGTGCAAATGGACTGTTTGCGGTTGTTTGCGGTGCATTAAAAGGGGAGTTTGGTCTGTCAATGTCTGTGAAGCGGGCGTAACCCTTACACTACCCGATCGATACAACATCATAACTGATCGTATACACACACTGGATTTTTTAAACCACGTTCAAAAAAATTTAGGATTGTTAGGTGATTTATGCCTTTTATGGATTAAAACCCAACTTTGCGTCAACTATGTAATTTTCCATGGGAGTTTTGCCATGGATCCCCCACCGGCATGCCACAGTCCAGGTGTTAGTCCCCTTGAAACAACTTTTCCATCACTATTGTGGCCAGAAAGAGTCCCTGTAAGTTTTAAAATTTGCCTGCCTATTGAAGTCTATGGCGGTTCGCCCGGTTCGACCGTTCGTGAGCATTTGCGGAAGTTCGCGTTCGCCGTTCGCAAACGGAAAATTTTGTGTTTGCGACATCACTATAAAAGATGATTTCATACCTTTTAATCTTATTAACAAGGTTTAACCATGTATTCATACTTGGAGTAATGGATGAGAACCAAGCCCGTACTATCAGAAGCCTTGCCAAAAACATTTTTTTAACCAAAAGAATCCGTTTATACTTATGGCACCCAACCTTGGAAAGATCACTCAAGATCCAAGACTCTACCGTGAATGGGATCACCACCCTCAGCTTTTGGGTAATATAATTATGTATTGCCCCCCAATATTCCTTCAGTTCTGTACAAGTCCAAAACATATATAACTGATCCCAAAAGGGATTGATTTTGTCTCCCGGGCATCCTCCATTGATAAGCTTGGGAGATTTGTTTTTCTTTATGGAAACCTATATGGAATATTATGTATTTTGGGTTTTATTTATATTCCTCCTCCTTTTTCTCTTTATGTACTTAAATGTTTATTAACTTTTATGGAGCAGTGGCCTGAAGGCCCTGTCATTGTGAAAGGGGATTTTAACTGTGTTATTGATCCAGAAAAGGACAGGGTTTCTATGGAGACAGATATGTATATCCCGCGTCAAGGGTCTCCTCTGTCCCGTTTTTGCCAAGAATCCAGCTTTGTGGATATATGGGGACATCTAGGGCAGGGGAAACAAGCATATTCCTGTGTTAGTAAATCCAGGAGATCGATGTCTAGGATAGACTTAGCCCTGATTAACACAAACTATTTGAAATATATAAAATGTATGAAATACGAGGCTAGGTCTCTATCCAATCATTTACCCCTCTCCATTGAGTTATGTATGTCGGATGATAAATATAGTGTTAGACCATCATTTAGACTAAATCCTCACCGGATTTTTATAATGGATAACCATGAATTGATTAAACAGGATATAGAATTTTTTTGGGGATACCAACTATAACTCAACAAGGACTCATTTGGTATAGGATGCATTTAAGGCATTTATAAGGGGGGTGTTTATTAGCAACATCTCTAACTTAAGAAAAAGCTATGCTAAGAAAGAGAGAGATTTGCAAGAAGCAGTGGTAGCTAGTATGGATTAGTTTTCTAGTAAAACACAGAACAAACTAGGGAGACTATGCAGAGGACAAGTCAGGCTTATTCTGACTTTCTTCGGGATAAGGCCTTGCAAAGGCTTTTTTTTAGGGGACAAAAATATTTCTCTGAATCAGGTTACCCAGGAAAAATGGTGGCTCTTCAATCAGAATAAAAAAAAAAAAAAGAGATAGTTAGTATTCCTTAATCTAAAAGGTCCAATTATTCAAGATTAGGAATGCCTTAAAGAGGCATTTGTGAAACATTTTTTAGAGTTTTATAAATCAGAAAATACTGTTTCAGATGAAGCGATTGATTCATATCTGGATTCTATCTTTGTTTTAGTCGTTATAGATATTCAAATAGAATCCCTTGAGGCGGATCTCTCTTTGCAAGAGCTAAAGGCCACCTTGAAAGCCTGTGCGGGAAACTCTTCTTTAGGATCTGATGGATTCCCATATGAATTCTCTCGTAAATATAGGGAGGTTGTTCTTCACCGCCTTCTGAAGATATTTACTCAGGCAATAGAGGACGGTAGTCTTCCGGACTCCATGACAGAGGCTGTAATAGTATTAATACCGAAAAAAGGCAAAGATCCCCTATATATGGGTTCATATAGGCCGATTTATTTACTAAATACAGATGTTAAGCTCATCTCAAGGATTCTTACTAATAGAGATTAGCAAATTTTGAAAAAATTCAATTCGTCCGGTTCGCCAAATTATCCGGAAAAATTTGCTTCGACCCGAATTTATTCACGGCGATTCTCGTTAAAAACGGCTATTTTCAGGCTGCAGAGAGCCTTTATAGGGGTGTAGAACACTGTGCCTTGCAGTAACATGCATAGGGAGTGTGCTGTGGTAGTGAAATAATACTGTATAACATGCATTTGACAGGCGTCGCTCTTAGAATCACTTCACACTTCACTTATTTGGGCAGTCACGTGGCCAAAACTGACCAAATAACTCAAGTATTAACTCAGTCTTACAGGTCGATGTTAGTGTCAAGAAGAAGCGCACTCCTTTTACACCCTCGTCAGCTGATTCCACATAGATGCCTACAGAACCAGTTCTATTAAACGCTTATACAAGTAGAGCCCCCAGACAGAGTGGAGAGGGTGTCAGTATTAAGTTTGTGTTGACGTCACTGATTAATTTGCCCTTCCTCTGATCCGTCAGAACAATAACACACAAAAAACCTATCCTGTCTGTGGAGCATCTGCCTTCACTCAGTCAGCATTTGCTCAATAATCCATCAGTATTTGCTAACGCCAAACAACACAGGAGTGGATCTAAAAAGAGATGACACGTGAATAGAATATTTGCATGTGTTATCATATCATGCAGGCCTTACAGCTGTTACAAAGACACTGAGTGGCAGAATGACAGAGTCTGGAGGTGGCAGCAGTATGTGGAGGCCACCAATTGGCACAATGACAGTCTGGAGTTGGCAGCAGTATGAGGAGGCCACTGAGTGGCACAATGACAGAGTCTGGAGTTGGCAGCAATATGAGGAGGCCACCGAGTGGCACAATTACAGAGTCTGGAGGTGGCGGCAGTATGGGGAGGCCACTGAGTGGCAGAATGACAAAGTCTGGAGGTGGCAGCAGTATGTAAAGGCCACCAAGTGGCACAATGACAGTCTAGAGTTGGCAGCAGTATGAGGAGGCCACCGAGTGGCCCAATGACAGAGTGTGGAGGTGGCAGCAGTATGTGGAGGCCACCGAAGGGCACAATGACAGAGTCTGTAGTTGGTAGCAGTATGAGGAGGACACCGAGTGGCACAATCACAGAGTCTGGAGGTGGCGGCAGCAGCAGTAGCAGCATCAGGAGAAGGCCACAGAGTAGCACAAAGACAGAGTCTGGAGGCGGCAGCAGTAGCAGCATCAGAAGAAGGCCACAGAGTGGCACAATGACAGAGTCTGGAGTTGGCAGCAGTATGAGAAGGCCACCGAGTGGCACAATGACAGAGTGTGGAGGTGGCAGCAGTATATGGAGTCCACCAAGTGTCAGAATGACAGAGTCTGGAGTTGGCAGCAGTATGTGGAGGCCACCGAGTGGCACAATGACAGGATCTGGAGGTGGCGGCAGCAGCAGTATCAGGATAAGACCACAGAATGGCAAGGTGACATAGTGTGGAGATGGCAGCAACGGCATCAGGAGACTACAAAGTGACCCAATGACAGAGTGGGGAGGTGGGTGGCAAGATCAGTACCCGCTGAAGAAGGTGGGTGAAAGAAGGAGCACTTGGCATCAGATGTGTGGCATCAGAGTAGTAGCTGAGGCAGGTAGCCAGAAGAAACCAATCTCTTTTGTCAAGGTTTGGGTGAGGCGGCATGAATGATCTAATCAGATTCATTAGGCATTGGTGGGTGGAAATCCTGGCTGCTGCAGGCCTGATTCATCTTGACAAAGGTCAGTCTCTCCACATTTTGGGTGGACAGGAGAGTTCTTCTTGGGGTAACTATGGCCCCTGCCGCACTAAACACCCACTCTAATGCCACACTACTGGCCAGGCAGGACAGCTTTTCCAGGGCAAACTCGGCCAGTTGCGGCACCAATCGAGTTTGGCTGCCCAGTAGTCCAGCGGATCCTTAATGTGGAGTGGCAGGGTGCTGTCCAAGTATGCCACCACCTGCTGGTTCAGGTCCTGCTCCAGGACTACCTGCTGCTGCTGGTGAGTAGTTTCTTCACTATGTGGGTGAAGAAAGCTGCTCATCAGCGACTGTAGACTGAGGCTGCTGCTGATGGAGCTGGTACTGCTCCTGCCACCCCAACCCATCCCAGCAGTGATGGGAGTGGAACGTGAACGGAGAGGGTCCCCCAGGTCAGACCTGCGAGAGGATGGACGATGGCGCAGATAGGCAGCCATCTGTTCCAGGAAATGAAGGAGTGGAATGATGTTCTTCATACCGTACTCCTGGCGACTTAAAAATAACGTGGCGTCCTCAAAGGGCCTGAGCAAACCGCAGGTGTCACGCATGAGCTGCCACTGGCTGACATCGAAGTTACACAGGGGAGTACTCCTATCTGCTTGGATCATCAGGAAATCATTGATGGCCTTTCTCTGTTCGTATAGTCGGTCCAACATATAGAGGGTGGATTTCCAACGGGTTGAAACGTCGTATATCAGCCTATATTAGGGGATGCCGTTCTGCCGCTGCAGCTCAAGGAGGGTGTGCTTTGCGGTGTACAAGTGAATGAAGTGCATGCAAAGTTTCCTGGCCATTTTTAAGATGTCTTGCAGATGGGTGGAAGACTTCAGGAACCGCTTGACAACCAGATTAAACACGTGGGCCATGAAGGGCGCATGGCTCAGCCTTCCATGATGCAGCGCCGACACCATGTTTCTCCCGTTGTCGGTCACCATGGTTCTGATCCTTAGTTGTTGCGGAGGAAGCCAGGATTCAATTTCTTGATGAATCACATGGAGCAGTACCTCCCCTGTGTGACTCTATTCGCTAAGGCAAACCAGGTGCAGAACAGCGTGACACCGCCGTGCCCTGCACATGTGGTATGCTGAAGGGGCACTGTGACTTGTCCCTGCAGTGAAGGCTGAGGACATGGTGGAGGATGAGGAGGCAGAGGCAGTCATTGTTGCAGGACCAACGGTATGACAACCAGGTGGCAGCAGCGTGACCTGGACAAGTTGATGGTGTGGCTGTGCAGGAACCACATTCACCCAGTGGGCCGTAAAGGACATGTATTGTCCCTGACCGTAGTTACAGCTCCACACGTCGGCGCTGCAGTGCACTTTAGCAGACACTGACAGGCTCAAGGACTGGCCCACCTTCTGTTCTACATATTTGTGCAGGGCTGGTACTGCCTTTTTCAATAAGAAATGACAGCTTGGGACTCTCCACCTCGGCTTGGCACAAGCCATCAGTTCTCTGAAAGGTGCAGAGTCCACCACTTGGAAAGGGACGGAATGCAGCACCAGCAACTTGGACAGGAGCACATTCAGCTTCTGAGCCGCTGGATGATTGCACGCATACTGCTGTCTCTTGGCAATCGCTACGGGGATCGATTGCTGATGGAATGACTAACGAGGAGTAGAAGGAGGAGGATCCAGAGCATTTGAACCAGCAGAAGATGGGAATGACAGACAATTCCCTTCGGCTGAGGTGGTGGAGTCTTGACTGCCTGAAATCGGGTGCGTGCCACTGGGTGCGTGCTGCGGCAGGCTGGACCACCACATCGGATCCACGGTTCTTCCAGGCCACTGTATGGCGACGCTCCATATGTTGTCGCAGGGCTGTAGTGCCAACATTGGCACCCTGGCCATGCTTCACCTTCAGCCTACAGATTCTACATATGGCCACGTTCACCTCCTCCGGCGGCTTAACAAAAAACTGCCAACCCGCCAAGTAGGTGATTTTTCCCCTGACAGTCCGGACTGACTGCTACCGCTGCTGCCTCCGTGAACCCCTGCATCACTACTTCCCGGGAAGGTAGGCTGCTGCAAAGCAGGTGGTCTACCCCAGGCACGTTTGGCTCCCAAACTCACACTGCTGCCACCCTGCTGCCACCCAGCCATGCTACCACCTTGCTGGCTCAGCGGCTGCCTCACGCTTGTATTTCATGTTCTAGGTCCTTAAGGTCCTTGCACTCTATGTTTACCACCGATATCTGCTGGACTTGTTTTCTATTGGTTAACTGAGTCACTGTGTTGACACACCTTTGTGCAATGTTTTTACTCACACCTGTGAGAACGATATATAAGAGGAGTGGCGTTATGTGTTTCCTGTCTCCGGAAGAAGCCAGTTCCCTGGTGAAACGGCTTTGGGAGGAGGCGGCTGAGGGACCTGCATGTTAACTGTGTGTAATTCTTACTATGTATTTTCACACTTAGCCCTATTTACCTGTTTACCATGTCTTTAATTGTACTTATGGTCTCAGTGCGATTATTGTATTTTTTCTGTACACCCCTTTCTGTTCATGCTGATCCCCCAGCCCCCTCTTAGGTGCTTGTCTTTTATCAATTGTTCTCCTTGCTTTGCTGCTATTATTACATATATTTAAATGTTGTTATATAATTAATAAAGTACATTTTTATTTTTATTTCATCTGGAGAGGACTTTGTTCAATTTTTGTGTGAGTGATTCATATACACTTTTGTGTTGTTTGGACCTCTCAGGACTATATATGGTAACCTTATTGACCTGGTATTTGATTTGGTGGCTTTTGTATGCTATTTTTTTAGGGCTTATTTTTCCTCAATACAAGCATCCGCTGCCTCACAGGCAAGCTGCCACTGATGAAGCCCCTTCTGCACCTGGCTCCCAAGTGCGATCGCTTCATCATCATCATCGATGATGAGTAGTGATGTCCTGCTCAACGGTCTCTGGGTCAGGAGCCTGACCGCTTGCAACACCACCTCCCACAACACTCTTCTCATCACTACATGCCCGCCTAGCGGAGGAAGCGGCGGATGTCTCCTCCAGATCTTGAACGGGCAGTAGCTGCTGACTGTCCTCTAGTAGCTCGTCCTCGCTGTATAGTGGAGCTGAGCCCACAGCATACAATACTTCTGTGGCTGAGGGAACAGCAAAGGACAGAGGCAGGTTTAGGACAGGTGAGGGCACAGGGCCTGCTCCCGGCTATTTCCAGGCTGCAGAGAGCCTTTATAAGGGTGTAGAACACTGTGCCTTGCAGTAACACACAATTTCACCCCAGAACAAAATATATCCTTTGCAGGACACTATGAAACTTGGCCAGCCAGAGCTGAAACCACTGATTTAAGGTATTGCTATTTTGGCAATTGAATTTCACCCCAGAACAAAATATATGTTTTTGCAGACACTATTATACTTTGCCATCCACAGCTGTGACACCAGATTTATGGTATTGCTATTTTGGCAATTGAATTTAACCCCAGAACAAAATATATGTTTTTGCGGACACTATGAAACTTGGCCAGCCACAGCTGAAACCACTGATTTATGGTATTGCTATTTTGGCAATTGAATTTCACCCCAGAACAAAATATATGTTTTTGCGGACACTATGAAACTTGGCCAGCCACAGCTGAAACCACTGATTTATGGTATTGCTATTTTGGCAATTGAATTTCACCCCACAAAAAAATATATGTTTTGCGGACACTATGAAACTTGGCTAGCCACAGCTGAAACCACAGATTTATGGTATTGCTATTTTGGCAATTGAATTTCAACCCAGAACAAAATATATGTTTTTACGGACACTATGAAACTTGGCCAGCCACAGCTGAAACCACTGATTTATGGTATTGCTATTTTGCCAATTGAATTTCACCCCAGAACAAAATATATGTTTTTGCGGACACTATGAAACTTGGCCAACCACAGCTGAAACCACTGATTTATGGTATTGCTATTTTGGCAATTGAATTTCACCCCAGAACAAAATATATGTTTTTGCGGACACTATGAAACTTGGCCAGCCACAGCTGAAACCACTGATTTATGGTATTGCTGTTTTGGCAATTGAATTTCACTCCAGAACAAAATATATGTTTTTACGGACACTATGAAACGTGGCCAGCCACAGCTGAAACCACTGATTTATGGTATTTTTATTTTGACAATTGAATTTCACCCCACAAAAAAATATATGTTTTGACGGACACTATTATAGTTTGCCAGCCACAGCTGAAACCACTGATTTATGGTATTGCTATTTTGGCAATTGAATTTCACCCCAGAACAAAATATATGTTTTTACGAACACTATGAAACTTGGCCAGCCACAGCTGAAACCACTGATTTATGGTATTGCTATTTTGGCAATTGAATTTCACCCGAGAACAAAATATATGTTTTTGCGGACACTATTAAACTTGGCCAGCCACAGCTGAAACCGCTGATTTATGGTATTGCTATTTTGGCAATTGAATTTCACCACAGAAAATAATCTATCCTTTGCCAGACAGCAGACAGTATTATACTTGGCTAGCCAGAGCTGGAACACCAGATTTAGGGGATTGGTATTTTGGCAATTGTATTTAACCCCTCAATAAAATATAGAAATTGCTATCCTGAGTTTCTAGGGGTGACAATTAGCACAGCCAAGCCCCTGATGTAGGATATAGCAAAGAGAAAACTAGTATTGATGGATTGATGGACTTGGTGGCAGCTTGTTCTGGTGCACCACAAGTCACAAAATGACCGCCGATCACCCCAGAAAATAAGTGACAGAATAACGCTCTGTGCAGCCTAAAAACCAGTGAGCAAGTAACTAGCAGAAGTTCAATCATTCACAGCTGTAGATCGATCAGTTCATTAGGTGCTGTTGCTGACTTTTCCCTGTCTAATCTCGCCCTCACAGAAGCTGCGTCCTCTCCCTACACTAATCAGAGCAGTGTGACGTGCGGCGCTACGTGACTCCAGCTTAAATAGAGGCTGGGTCACATGCTGCACTTGGCCAATCACAGCCATGCCATTAGTAGGCATGGCTGTGATGGGCTCTTAGGGCAAGAAGTAAAACGCTAGCTGATTGGCTGCTGTGCAGCCCTTCAGAAAGCGGGAAGTAATCGCCGAACAACGGACCCGAACCCGAACTTTTTTGAAAATGTTCGGGTTCGGGTCCGTGTCCCGAACACCCCAAAATTCAGTACGAACCTGAACTATGCTCGAACTGTTCGCTCAACACTACTTATAGGTGATAAGATCTAGTTCTGAAAATCTGAACTGTCACCTATAATTTGGGGGTTATTTTAGATTAGTATTTGTAAGGAAAAACCTATAAAGTGATAATTTAAGCCGCTTCCGTATTTTGGAGCCACTCTTCATTTTGACAGTGCTTCTGAGCCGCCATGATACAGACAATTCAGAAAAATATATAATATTATTTCATATATAAGATACACTACAAAGTCAGTATCATTCCCTTCATGGTATGAACTATTAATGTAATTGTTTTCCTCATTTAGTTATCAGTGGATCAGAACAGGCGATAGAAAAATACCATCCTCGCCCTACACTTCCCGATGTGCTTGACATCCCAGCGCCTGAGTCGCCACTTCTAGAGGAGCTCCATAACAGCAATGCTTCCCTCACAGCAATATCATGATCACCATCATGTTGATCGCTGGCATATGGTAGGTAGCATTTATAAGATACTCTATGGAGCTAGCGTATTATTGCTGCTTAATATTTACACAGCGTAAACTTAGTCCAGGCAGTCACAAGGTGCGCCAGATTTATCACAGTGCTGAAGGCTTCATGATAAATTTGGCGCATATTACAAGGTCAGATATGTTATAATGTAACGAGAACACATTGGAGGATCTGTGCACACATTTTATTCAGAGCTCACATGTAAATAGCGGATATTAAATAACTGATTGATCTTTTTTTAGCGTCTGCATATTCTGGATGAGGAAAATGAAATCTAGAGAGCCTCCGGAAAAAGAGCCAGTGTAAAGGCGAACAGTCAAGCACCATCCTGAACTACTGCCACCAAAAAACAACTGAAAACTAAAAAATCCCCTTCCTTTAAAAAAAAATATGAAAAAAACAAAAAACAATCTTCCCTTCCCCCACTTCTCCTTTCCTCTTCTCTCCTTAAACCCTCTTCGTTAAACAAAAAAAAAATAACCTTCCCTTCCCCATTTGTTCCCTCCCCTTCTCCCCCCCCAAAAAAAAAGAAATAAAAAAAAACACAAAAAAATCCTGACTGCAGTGTTTCTTTTGTTTCCCTCACCTTAAGTGACCATACATGGAACAAGAACTACAGAGACTATATCATAGATAGACCAGGGGGATCGAGCATCTTTTTTATTCTTCATCCCAGCACCAGTTTCCAGATCTCTATCGATATAACTTTGACTGAGTGGAAACAAGTCTTTATTAGGAAACCTCTCTACATCTAGATGAGTAACTTCAAGCTCCTGGGCTTCAATGTAAAATACTTAATGGGGTTATCCAAGTAATAAAAAAAAAAAAACATTATAAAACTCATCAGGACTTACATACACATTAGTTAAGCTTGTTTCTTGAAAAAAAAAACACATACTTACACCTTTGCATAGTCCTGCTATTCATGCTTTGTTTACATGCTGCAGCAAAGCTGTGGGGACGTGTAACAACAATGCCTGAGCTCTCCCTCATGAATATTTGTGGGTGTGAATAATCTGCCCTTCCCCGCCCCCTGCATTGCACAACCTAACCTTGCATACAAGCACTGTTACATGATCATCGCCAGGAGCGTAGCTAACGGCTCATGGGCCCTGGTGCAAGAGTTCAGCTTGGGCCCCCTTCCCTCAGTGCCTTGTGTGTCTTCTTATGTGGCACAAGGGTCTTTGGGCCCCCTCAGGCTCCTGGGCCCGGTAGCGACTGCTACCTCTGCACCCTCTATAGCTACGCCCATGATCATCGCCTAGCTCACACAGATACAGATCGGTAAATCTCTCTCTCTCTCTCTCTCAATGATATATACATATGCATATAGAGGTATAGATCAGTAATTATATATATATATATATATATATATATATATATACTGTGTGTGTATATATATATATATACACATACATATACATCATCTGTATATAGAGATATATGTTTACTGATCTATATCTCTATATGCATATATGTAGATGATATATATAGATATATGTGTATATAGCGGTATACATCAGTAAATACTGTATATAGCTCTAGCTACATATATATATATATATATATATATATACAAAAATAAGAAAACAAAGAGCAGCACACAAAAATATTCAGTGGGTGCAATTCTCTCAAGAGACCGGCAACCAAGGTCCACTTAAATATATTAAGTAAAAGAAGGCAGCACTCCAAAGGTTCAGTGGAAAAATGGTGGGTGGTTTATTAGCCCATATAGCAGCAACGTTTCTACTCAGTGGAGCCTTTGTCAAGCTATGTATATCATCTGTATATATGTATATAGAGATATATGTTTACTGATCTACAGTTGTGTTCAAAATTATTCAACCCCCAATGCTGTAAAGGGTTTTAGGGAATTTAGTGTACATTTGTAATTGTGTTCAGAATGAAATCTTACAAGGACTTTTTAAAGAACCAAATGCAACTAAAATGACATCAATTGTTTTTGTAATACAGTATTAAATGTTTTTTTTGTGATATCTTCATTGACACAATTATTCAACCCCTTAAAGACTACCACTCTTAAGAACAGAGGTTCATTCAAGTGTATTGAAAACACCTATTGGATGTCAAGGAGCAGCAATCAAGCATAATAAGCACCAATTAGGCAGATTTAAAATGACTGTGAGACCTTATTCACACGTCCGCAATTCCGTTCCGCATTTTGCGGAACGGAATTGCGGACCCATTAGTTTCAATGGGGACAGACGATGTCCCGGCCGGGTCCGCAATTGCGGATCCGCACTCCGAGTCCGCAATTGCGTTCTCGAAAAAAATAGAACATGTCCTATTCTTGTCCGCATTGCGGACAAGAAAAGGCATTTCTATGAGTGCCGGCGATGTGCGGTCCGCAAATTGTGAGCGCACATCGCCGATGTCCGTGTTGTGTGGATCCGCGGATCCGTGGATCCGCAAAACACGACGGACGTGTGAATAAGGCCTGATACTGAGCTCCTTCTAGACATTTACTGGTGTGTTTACAGACATGGTGAAGTCAAGAGAATGGTCCAGGAAGACAAGAGAAGAGATGATTTCTCTTCACAGGAAGGGCAATGGCTATAAGAAGATTGCAAAGATGTTAAACATACCAAGAGACACCATAGGAAGCATCATTCACAAATTCAAGGCAAAGGGCACTGTTGAAACGCTACCTGGTCGTGGCAGAAAGAAGATGCTGACTTCGACAGCTGTGTGCTACCTGAAGCGCAAAGTGGAGAAAAGTCCCCGTGTGACTGCTGAGGAACTGAAAAAAGATTTGTCAGATGCGGGTACTAAAGTTTCAGCTCAGACAATAAGGCGCACACTGTGTAATGAAGGCCTCCATGCCAGAACTCCCAGGCGCACCCCCTTGCTGTCTCCAAAGAATAAGAAGAGTCGACTGCAGTATGCCAAAAGTCATGTGGACAAACCACAAAAGTTTTGGGATAGTGTTCTGTGGACTGATGAAACAAAATTAGAACTGTTTGGGCCCATGGATCAACGCTATGTTTGGAGGAGGCCTATGAAGAAAAGAACACCTTGCCTACTGGGAAGCATGGCGGGGGTCAATCATGCTTTGGGGCTGTTTTGCTTCTACAGGTACAGGGAAGCTTCAGCGTGTGCAAGGTACCATGAATTCTCTTCAGTACCAGGAGATATTGGATGAAAATGTGATGCAGTCCGTCACAAACCTGAGGCTTGGGAGACGTTGGACCTTTCAACAGGACAATGATCCCAAGCATACCTCCAAGTCCACTAGAGCATGGTTGCAGATTAAAGGCTGGAACATTTTGAAGTGGCCATCGCAGTCACCAGACTTAAATCCGATTGAGAACCTCTGGTGGGACTTAAAGAAAGCAGTTGCAGCGCGCAAGCCTAAGAATGTGACTGAACTGGAGACTTTTGCCCATGAAGAATGGGCCAAGATACCCGTAGATCGCTGCAAGACACTTGTGTCAAGCTATGCTTCACGTTTAAAAGCTGTTATAACTGGACAAGGATGTTGTACTAAGTACTAAGATTGAATGTCACTTGGGGGTTGAATAAAACTGATAATGATGTGAGCACAGAAAAGACATTTGTGGTTATTTCATCATAAATGTTATGTTATAGTTGTCTGACTTACAAGGGCCTCTTTGATTTAATTGTAAACAAGATGACTGAAATGATCAAAATCAATGTCAAACTGGCCAAAACACTCAATTTCAGTGGGGGTTGAATAATTTTGAACACAACTGTATATCTTTATATACATATTTACATATATATCTATATATATAGTTTAGAAAAAAAAAAAAACACAGGCAGCACCATCCACAAAAGTAGCACAGCGGGTGCAATGTCCAACTCCGGGCTCCAGGTATTGTCCCAAAATATCTCTGAGTTGCAATTAGGAGAATTCCATCAATATTTGAACGGTATAGATATTGATTTACAGTATACTATTGTTTCATCAAAAAATGAATTGCAATTTTTAGATAACTCTGTTCTGTATATTGATAGAATGATCCACACGCGGTCATTCACTAAACCAACTGACAGAAACACCATGCTGCGATTTCAAAGCTGTCATCCCCGCAACATGGTTAGACACTTACCATTTTCTCAGTTTCTGAGAGCTAGACGCATCGTTTCTGATGAGAGTACATTGAATGAAACTCTGGAAACAATAGTCTTAAGGACGCATGACGTACCTGTACGTCATGGTTTCCGAGTCCTTAAGGACCCATGACGTACAGGTACGTCATGAGTAGTTCCGATCACTGCTGCTCAGTCAGCAGTGATCGGAACAAGGTACCTGCTGAAATCATTCAGCAGGTACCTTGTTACAATGCCCAGGGGGGTCTTGTGACCCCCCCATATCGGCGATCGCTGCAAACCGCATGTCAATTCAGACCTGCGGTTTGCAGCGCTTTGTGCGATTTCTGATCCCCGCGGATCAGAGGGTTAATGCCCCCAAAGTGTTTATTTTGAACTCCCCCCCTGCAGCCCCCAATCATATTGTGGCTGCGGGGGTGCAGGGGGGGGTGGTTGCGGGCGGCAGGAGGCGGTGCGGGAGGCGGGATCGCGATTGCGATCCCCCGCCCGCCTCCTCTGTAATGTATCCCTGGTGTCTAGTGGATCTATCAGAGTGTCAGCACATTGCTGACACTCTGATAGAAACGGCTGGCATCTGTGCTTGATCAGATGCCAGACGTTTAACCCCTTCCGTACCGTGTTAACGTGGAAGGGTTAACGTGGAAGGGTTAACAGGGAGGGAGCTCCCTCCCTCTCCCATCGGGGGGCTGCTGTGCCTTTGCAGCCCCCCAACAGGATGGGATCGCAGAGGGAGGGGGCTCCACTCCCTCTCCTTCAATCACCCGCTGCCCTCTTATGGCAGAGGGTGATGGTTGCCATGGAGACAGGACGCTTTCAGAAGCGTCCTGTCTCCATGGTGCTGAAAGTCTGAATAGACCTGCTATATAGTGTACTGTACTGTATTATACAGACACCAAAAAAAATGAAAAAAAACACATATCACTGAATAAAAATTAAAAAAAATAAAATACACTACACATATTAGGTATCGCCGCGTCCGTAAAAATCTGCTCTATTAAAATATCACATTACTGAACTTGTCAGGTGAATGCCATAAAAAAACTAAACAAAAATGGTGTAAATAAGCCATTTTTGGGCAACTTACATCACTAAAAGTGTAATACAAAGCGATCAAAAAAGCGTATGCCTCCCAAAATAGTACCAATCAAACCGCCATCTCATCCCGCAAAAAATGAGCCCCTACCTAAAACAATTGGCCAAAAAAATAAAAAAACTATGCTTCTCAGACTAAAACATGATTTTTTTTGTTTCAAAAATGCTTTTTAGTGTTAAATGTAAAAAAAACAACTAAAAAGTAGACATATTGGGTATCTCAACGTCCGTAAGAATCTGTTCCATAAAAATATCACCTGACCTAACCCCTCAAGTAAAAACTGTAAAAAAATTAAATAAAAACTTTGTCAAAAAGCCATTTTTTTGTCACCTTACATCACAAAAAGTGTAATAGCAAGCGATCAAAAAGTCATATGACCCCCCAAATAGTGCCAATCTAACCGTCACCTCATCCCGCAAAAAATGAGCTGCTACATAGGACAATCTCCCAAAAAAAAAAAAAAAATATGGCTCTCAAACTATGGAGACACTAAAACATGATTTTTTTTTGTTTTAAAAAATGATATTATTGTGTAAAACTTATATAAATAAATAAAAAGTATACATATTAGGTATTTCCGCATCTGTCACAACCTGCTCTATAAAAATAACACATGACCTAACCCCTCAGCTGAACACATCAAAAAAAATAATAAATACGGTGTCAAAAGCCATTTTTGTCACCTTACATCACAAAAAGTGTAATATCAAGCGACCAAAATGTCATATGCACCCCAAGATAGTGCCAATCAAACCGCCATCTCATCCCGCAAAAAATGAGCCCCTACATAAGACAGTCGCTCAAAAAATAAAAAATAAACTATGGCTTTCAGAATGTGGAGACACTAAAAAATAATTTTTTTCAAAAATGCTTTATTATGTATAACTGAAACAAAAACCCCTAAAAAGTAGTCATATTTGGTATTTTCGCGTCCGTAACAACCTGCTCTATAGAAATAGCACACAATCTAACCTATAAATAGCAAAAAATAAAAACGGTCCCAAAACAGCAATGTTTTTCCATTTGAATCCATTTTTCCAGTAACAAAGCAAGGGTTAACAGCCAAACAAAACTCAATATTTATTGCCCTGATTCTCTTGTTTGCACAAACACCCCATATGTGGTCGTAAACTGCTGTATGGCCAAATGGCAGGGCACAGAAGGAAGGGAACGCCATATGGTTTTTGGAAGTCAGATTTTGCTGGACTGGTTTTTTGACACTATGTCCCATTTGAAGCCCCCTTGATGTACCCCTACAGTAGAAATTCCAAAAAAGTGACCCCATTTTGGAAACTACGGGATAAGGTGTCAGTTTTGTTGGTACTATTTTAGAGAAATATGATTTTTGGTTGCTCTATATTACACTTTTTTTGAGACAAGGTAACAAAAAATAGAAATTCTGAAATTTCATCTCCATTAGCCAATAACTCTTGAGAAACACCTAAAGGGTTAACAAAGTTTGTAAAACTGGTTTTGAATACCTTGAGGGGTGTAGTTTAGATGGAGTCACTTTTATGGAGTTTCTACTCTAGGGGTGCATCGGGGGGCTTCAAATGGGACATGGTGTAAAAAAACCAGTCCAGCAAAATCCACCTTCCAAAAACCATATGGCGTTCCCTTCCTTCTGTGCCCTGCCGTTTGGCCATACAGCAGTTTACGACCACATATTGGGTGTTCGTGCAAACTACAGAATCGGGGGAATAAATATTAAGTTTTGTTTGGCTGTTAACCCTTGCTTTGTTACTGGAAAAAAATTGATTAAAATGGAAAATTTTCCAAAAAAAAAATCGAAATTCTGAAATTTTATCTCCATTTGCCATTAACTCTTGTGGAAAACCTAAAGGGTTAATTACGTTTGTAAAATCAGTTTTGAATACCTTGAGGGGTGTAGTTTCTAGAATGGGGTAATTTTTGGGTGGTTTCTATTATGTAAGCCTCACAAAGTGACTTCAGACCTGAACTGGTCCCTAAAAAGTGGGTTTTTGAAAATTTCTGAAAAATTTCAAGATTTGCTTCCAAACTTCTAAGCCATGTAACGTCCCCAAAAAATGAAATAGCATTCCCAAAATGATCGATACATGAAGTAGACATATGGGGAATGTAAATCAATAACTTTTTTTGGTGGTATTACTATGTATTATAGAAGTAGAGAAATTGAAACTTGGAAAATTGCTAATTTTTCAAAATTCTTGGTACATTTTGTATTTTTTTATAAATAAAAATGAAATTTTTTGACTTTATTTTACCACTGTTATGAAGTACAATATGTGACGAAAAAACAATCTCAGAATGGCCTGGATAAGAAAAAGCGTTTTAAAGTTATCACCACATAAAGTGAAACTGGTCAGATTTGCAAAAAATGGCCTGGTCCTTAAGGTGAAATAGGGCCGTGTCCTTAAGGGGTTAAGGACTCGAACATTAGGGCATACCCATACGTTCTATGTCCTTAAGGGGTTAAAGAGAATCTGTGAGGACCAGATCTGCGAAAAAAACACCTCATAAGCTAGAATAGCTGGTATATAGTGTAAATGGTGCTGAGTATCTTCATACTCACTTGCATTCTCACACTTTGCTCCCAGAAACCAGCAGTAAAATGCAGTGAGAGAGTGAGAGGACTCCTGTGCCCATACCCATAATGGAGAGGACTCAAGGAGGAGTCTTATTACTGCATTTTACTGCTGCTTTGTAGGAGCACAGCATCAGAATGCAAATGAGTATGAAGATGAAAATGACATAACCGGACTCAGTGTCACTTACACTATGTAACGCTTACTCTAGTTTGGGGGGGTGTTTTGGAACTGACAGATTTCTTTAAGACCAGGCCTGAGATATAGCCATTCGTAGCAAGAAGGCATCTCATGCCTCCTTGCCTCTTGTAAGAAAAATGGCCGGCAATTGATGGAGCCGGTACAAAGTACCAGCACTGGCATCCCAGTGTTCATACCAGCTAGGGTGGTGATTTACCAGCAAGGTGGCAAACCAAGATGCAAAAGACCCAACAGTATTAACTACTTACCGACCACTGGATGCCTTAGAAATTCCTGACAGGTCTACATATGACCCTGGAAGGATGTTTCTGAATGTTTTACTGACTTTGCAGCTGCATGGGAGTCATGCATCCGCAGGAACAAGCATCAATGACAGCCCGACTCCCATAGAGACAGTTTATTACCACCCCTAACTCCCCATCTGCTCAATACACATTGCTCAATAAGCAGCATAACAGAAACCTATGGAAAATTGCCAGACCGCACTTAATGATAACCAATATTAGATGAGGATCCCCATTTTGGGAGGGAAGTGGTTGCCAAAACTCACTGTCTGATTAAGTTGGAGAGATACGTTTACTTGAGGAGGAACGCTGTTAAAAAATTTGATAAGATATGGGACAAATGGATCCAATTTTACAATTTGACTGAGTGATGTGGCATTGGGAGCCCTGTGGCGGGACTGTTCTCTCATCTTCTGTATTTGTAAATGTGGGGGACGTCTCTTGTAAGATTAATTTTTGATGCTCTTTGCTTGTTATGATGCATACCTGTGACCATAGTTGCCCTTCACCGGATGTACTGTAAATGCGTTACTCTCTTCGTTACATGGACATTATGATCCTGTCTTGAGGACTCGCTGCTGGATATATGTGCCTATGGACTGCGACATGACATAGAAGAGGTGGAGTGCTGCCGCCTCTTTATTTCTCGTGCCTTATTTTGGTATTATGGGACTCTGGGACCGTGGGGGGGAGGGAAGGGGGGGTTTGGGGTATGTTGTTACTCTTGTATATGTTTGAAAAAGTTTAATAAAAACTATCTGATCAACAATGATAACCAATATTAAATCACATGTTATAAAGTGTTTAAAAACAATGCAGGGAAAAGGGCGACATACTGGTATGGAGACACACAGGGCAATATATATCAACCATTGTACTATATACCATGATAAACAAATTGGGTCATTTATCGAACTGGTGTAAAGTGGAACTGGCTTAGTTGCCCATAGCAACCTATCAGATTCCACCTTTCATTTTTCACAGCTTCTTTGGAAAATGAAAGGTGGAATCTGATTGGTTGCTATGGGCAACTAAGCCACTTCTACTTTATACCAGTTTGATAAATTACCTCAATAGAGTGCAACTGCAGTTAAAAGAATCAGTGGCAAAGTAACAACACAATTCACACATTACCCATTGTGCACCAGCCCCGACGTTTGACGTTTTTTTAGATGGGAAAAAGTCCTGCATGCATTTTCCGTAAAAAAAAAACAATCTCAGAAGGAAATGGCTCAAACGGATGACAACTGATGCAACAGGATCCGTTTTTCTGGGTAATTGTTCTGACGGATCAGAGAATTAATCAGTGACTTTAATGCAAACTTACTGCTGACACCCTTTCCACTCTGTCAGGGGGTCACTACTTATCTCAGCGTGTAACCGAACACGTTCTATAGAAATCAATGTGGAATCAGCTGACGACGGTGAGAAAGGACTGCGCTCTTTCACTCTATAGTAGAATCTTGGGCCATTGCACAGTTCTTTATACCTGGCGCTAACATTGACCTGTAAGGCTGAGTTCACACTTCAGTTATTTGGTCAGTTTTGGCCCCGTAACTGACTAAATAATGTAGTGTGAAGTGATTCTAAGAATGACTTCAGTCATTTGCGTGTCATACTGACTCACAGTACTGTTTCACTAGCATAGTGGACTCCCTATGCATGTTTCTCCAATGCACAGTGTTCTACACTACTATACAGGCTCTCAGCAGCCAGGAAATAGCAGTTTATTTAACCTGATTCGTCATGAAATTTTATCTTTATTTGCCATTAACTCTTGTGGAAAACCTAAAGGGTTAATTACGTTTGTAAAATCAGTTTTGAATACCTTGAGGGGTGTAGTTTCTAGAATGGGGTAATTTTTGGGTGGTTTCTATTATGTAAGCCTCACAAAGTGACTTCCAGACCTGAACTGGTCCCTAAAAAGTGGGTTTTGAAAATTTCTGAAAAATTTCAAGATTTGCTTCTAAACTTCTAAGCCTTGTAACGTCCCCAAAAATGAAATAGCATTCCCAAAATGATCGATACATGAAGTAGACATATGGGGAATGTAAATCAATAACTTTTTTGGTGGTATTACTATGTATTATAGAAGTAGAGAAATTGAAACTTGGAAAATTGCTAATTTTTCAAAATTTTTAGTAAATTTTGTATTTTTTATAAATAAAAATGAAATTTTTCGACTTTATTTTACCACTGTTATGAAGTACAATATGTGACGAAAAACAATCTCAGAATGGCCTGGATAAGAAAAGCGTTTTAAAGTTATCACCACATAAAAGTGACACTGGTCAGATTTGCAAAAAATGGCCTGGTCCTTAAGGTGAAATAGGGCCGTGTCCTCATGGGGTTAAGGACCCGAACATTAGGGCATACCCATACGTTCTATGTCCTTAAGGGGTTAAAGAGAATCTGTGAGGACCAGATCTGCGAAAAAAACACCTCATAAGCTAGAATAACTGGTATATAGTGTAAATGGTGCTGAGTATCTTCATACTCACTTGCATTCTCACACTTTGCTCCCAGAAACCAGCAGTAAAATGCAGTGAGAGAGTGAGAGGACTCCTGTGCCCATACCCATAATGGAGAGGACTCAAGGAGGAGTCTTATTACTGCATTTTACTGCTGCTTTGTAGGAGCACAGCATCAGAATGCAAATGAGTATGAAGATGAAAATGACATAACCAGACTCAGTGTCACTTACACTATGTAACGCTTACTCTAGTTTGGGGGGGTGTTTTGGAGCTGACAGATTTCTTTAAGACCAGGCCTGAGATATAGCCATTCGTAGCAAGAAGGCATCTCATGCCTCCTTGCCTCTTGTAAGAAAAATGGCCGGCAATTGATGGAGCTGGTACAAAGTACCAGCACTGGCATCCCAGTGTTCATACCAGCTAGGGTGGTGATTTACCAGCAAGGTGGCAAACCAAGATGCAAAAGACCCAACAGTATTAACTACTTACCGACCACTGGATGCCTTAGAAATTCCTAACAGGTCTACATATGACCCTGCAAGGATGTTTCTGAATGTTTTACTGACTTTGCAGCTGCATGGAAGTCATGCAGCCGCAGGAACAAGCATCAATGACAGCCCGACTCCCATAGAGACAGTTTATTACCACCCCTAACTCCCCATCTGCTAAATACACATTGCTCAATAAGCAGCATAACAGAAACCTATGGAAAATTGCCAGACCGCACTTAATAATAACCAATATTAAATCACATGTTAAAAAGTGTTTAAAAACAATGCAGGGAATAAGGCGGCATACTGGTATGGAGACACACAGGGCAATATATATCAACCATTGTACTATATACCACGATAAACAAATTGGGTCATTTATCGAACTGGTGTAAAGTGGAACTGGCTTAGTTGCCCATAGCAACCTATCAGATTCCACCTTTCATTTTTCACAACTTCTTTGGAAAATGAAAGGTGGAATCTGATTGGTTGCTATGGGCAACTAAGCCACTTCTACTTTATACCAGTTTGATAAATGACCTCAATAGAGTGCAACTGCAGTTAAAAGAATCAGTGGCAAAGTAACAACACAATTCACACATTACCCATTGTGCACCAGCCCCGACGTTTGCCGTTTTTTTAGATGGGAAAAAAGTCCTGCATGTATTTTCCATAAAAATAAAACAATCTCAGAAGGAAATGGCTCAAACGGATGACAACTGATGCAACAGGATCCGTTTTTCTGGGTAATTGTTCTGATGGATCAGAGAATTAATCAGTGACTTTTATACAAACTTACTGCTGACACCCTTTCCACTCTGTCAGGGGGTCACTACTTATCTCAGCGTGTAACCGAACACGTTCTATAGAAATCTATGTGGAATCAGCTGACGACGGTGAGAAAGGACTGCGCTCTTTCACTCTATAGTAGAATCTTGGGCCATTGCACAGTTCTTTATACCTGGCGCTAACATTGACCTGTAAGGCTGAGTTCACACTTGAGTTATTTGGTCAGTTTTGGCCCCGTAATTGACCAAATAAATGTAGTGTGAAGTGATTCTAAGAATGACTTCAGTCATTTGCGTGTCATACTGACTCACAGTACTGTTTCACTAGCATAGTGGACTCCCTATGCATGTTTCTCCAATGCACAGTGTTCTACACTACTATACAGGCTCTCAGCAGCCAGGAAATAGCTGTTTATTTAACCTGATTCGTCATGAATCAATTCAGATTGAATTGAATCTTTTTGGGATATTCGGTGAACCGTCTGAATTGAATTTTTGAGAAATTCCCTCATTTGTAGGGATATTGTTTAAAAAACGAAAAATCTGATAAAATTTAAATATATTATAACGGTCGAGCTATTGCTTGGTGGAATATACAGGTGGTACATGTTCTGTTACCCATGTCTGATATGTATATTCTGGCAATAAAGTCATTATATGTATTATCTGTGATTTATATTTCAATGAAAATTTTTTTTTTTTACTTTAACATCTCATGTTCCAGAGCATTATTTGCATATGATGATGTCATAATTACATTTTACACCAATGCAATGGCTTATGTGCTCCAGAGCCTAATTTACATATTCATGTGAAGATGTCACAATTGCATTTTCCACCAATCCGTTGGCTTATGTGTTCCTCATTTGCATATCCCGGTGACATCATACAGTGATGTCATAAAGACAGTGTCCCTTAACTAGTGCCTGAAGCTCTGACCTGTGCAGTGCTGTTGTCTTCTCAGTGGGACATAGTTCTGTTCTCTTGCGTCCTTAGCGATTATTTGCTACTGGAAGCGATTTTTCTAAAAATGCCTGGTTCTATCCAGACCATGTGGCTTCTACTGCTGGTAACATCTTTCTTCATCGGACAATCTCTCTGTTGCATTCCATGCGACTCCAGAGGGAAAATGGCTATGGATAAATTCAACACCTTTATCGAAAGCCAAGTCGATGATATTGACTCAATAGAAGCTTATGTGAACATCAAGCGGTTTGCCAAAGCCGCAGAGAAAAAAGTCCTGGACTACCTTGAGGATGAAGTCAGGATACTGGGTAATTGTATTATTACTATTATTTCTGTTTTATGAAATCTCTAGATAGATAGATAGATAGATAGATAGATAGATGTAGAGATAGATACCGCAGATATTAGATAAATAAGTAATGTACCATTATTTTCCTTCCAGATAAATATGCTATATCCGAAATTGCGTCCGAATATAAAAAATCTGTGGACGTCATCCAGGATATAGATTTTAAGGGTAAGTACAATATTTTCTATGTAGGCTGGAATTCTACTTCTCTAATTAATAGGAGTTGTCAGTGTGTTGGGGGCACAGACCAATAGATGAGGGGATTGGACTCATTATTCTCCTCTTTATATATTTTAGAGATCCAGCTTCTTCACATCATTGGACTCCAATTCCAGCGACTCAAACAAAAGCTCAAGGTTATCGTCCAGGACTCAAACCAACGTAAGTGAAATCTTTTACCTATCTACCATTGTACTTGTGTTCTATGTGTCTGGTAGGTTGTCAGAGATGGTGTTTTCTGCTCAGTTTCCTTTCCCTACAGCCTAGTGACAGGAGGGAGTGATTGTAATAAAAAGTCCTATAATGGGAATTGCTATTTGTGCAGTTTTCTGTGGTTTTATTGCCATGTTATAGATGGAGCCGTCATATATAGGGGATTTCTGTTCTCTGTCGTTTTCTATTAGTAATTCTGTATTCCTTCATTTCTCACTTTTAGGGAGGTGTCCAAATAAACAAGGTGAGTACTTCTAGATAACATGTGCTATAATATGACATATAAATGTATTATACACATAGGCCTCATGTAGTAATAGTAATGGAGACACAAACTAGAGATCCCCACATCCACCAATCACATCACTGCTGTTATCTCCTACCTTGTACTGGACACATGAAAGCCAGCATCTGATTCGTTGTCAGGGATGTTTGCACTAGGAGCTGCTGCGCTCTATTGAGGGCCCGGACCGTACTGGGGCAGCTCAGAGATTCCTGTCAATGGACATCTAGAAAACACAGCTATTAAGACAGAGACACTGATATCAAATAATAATGAGACCCAGAGATTAGAGGTTTCTGGGTTTGACAGTGAGAACTGTCAGTAATGTCTTCTTTCTTCTCCATTCCTCAGGTGCAGACAGCTGTGGTAAGTACATTTTATACCAGATTTCAGCTTCTTGTCATTATTATTCTCTATAAGATTGGTAGGTTATAACACAAGTGCATTTCCCCAGGATTAATGGTGCAAACCTATACTAACTGTAAGACCTGCGCCGAGGAGAAGATTGTCTGCGCCGGGGGCCCTCCAAAAAATCAAGGTATAGTATAAGTGTTTGTAAACTATGTGTATAGTATGTGTATTGTGCCTATTATACAAAGGTGAGCAGTACTACATAGGTGCTGTACACAGCACCCGCTGACTATTATATGCCATCTCCTCTTTTCACAGACTACTTGGAGAGATGTAGCTGCCTATGCACCTCCAACAGATGTTTCGGTAAAGTAGAAGTCTTCTATTGTTATATCTACATTCACATAGTACACCAGTAAAAATATAAGACCCCAAATCCTCACTGTACACTAAATATTCCAGTCACTTCCAATAGTTTATAGTTCATGGCAGAGAATAAGACTTCCTGTCCATAAGCAGACTACAAGGGTGATGGCAGCCTGTACAGTATATTGTCCATGTGCTGGTGACAGAGGGTGATAGATACCAGCATATGATTAGCATATTTATTATAATATTATAAAGTGTCTTTAATGCTTGGCTCATATTTCCTTTCTTTCTTCTTTTCTCAGATCTGAAAACTGGACGGTCCTGCTCTCCATGTAAAGACCACAAGTCTCATCTCGCAGAGACTGTAAACTGTGGAGGTGAGGAGACAGAAGAATATAATCAGTTACTATCAGTCCCCTCTATGATGCCCATATTTTCTATTACGTCATATGGAAGGAGACATGTTATTGAGACAACCCCTTTAAATGCAGGACAGAAAATCTACACAATTACTTCTGTAATATCTTCTTTCATTTTCCTTCTTTCTAGAGATAAATATCAAAGTTCCAGAGTATGAAGAACTAATTCTGGACTGCAGCTTTGAATGGTACTCGAGGCTGGAGGACTCCTATCAGAACGTGTTCACCGTGGTAAGTGAAGTGCAGAACCCCAAGAAAATAAGTGTAAAACTGGGAGATTGTGAATAAGTTATATGACCATCATATTAAGGAAGCGCTTCCCAAACCTTTTCCTTCATTACCCAAAACATTTATCAGGAAGTCCTTTTACACATGTCAGCATTTATCCATGTTATGTCATGTCAGCAAATTATCATCAGTAAGTAATTGTGACATATGAGGTTCTCACAGTTCTCTATATTATCTCTCTAGCATCATGAACATGAACCCAAAATCACACGGGAGCCCTACCTAGTGATCAAGGGTGTACTGAAGGGGACTCCGGCCGGTACACGTGTACCACCATCCTGGACTCTGAAGTGCCAGTGAGTAAGATCATCTACAATGTGGCAGGTGAGGACATATTATTACTGGCACTATGCTGGGTGGTAATACTTAGATACATGGGATCTGCTTATAGGTCATAATTAGTGAGAAAGGATCTAGTTCTGAAAATCTGAACTGTCCCCTATAATTTGGGGGTTATTTTAGATTAGTATTTGAAAGGAAAAACCTATAAAGTGATAATTTAAGCCGCTTTCGTATTTTGGAGCCACTCTTCGTTTTGACAGTGCTTCTGAGCCTCCATGATACAGACAATTCAGAAAAATATATAATATTATTTCATATATAAGATACACTACAAAGTCAGTATCATTCTCTTCATGGTATGAACTATTAATGTAATTGTTTTCCTCATTTAGTTATCAGTGGATCGGAACAGGCGATAGAAAAATACCATCCTCGCCCTACACTTCCTGATGTGCTTGACATCACAGCGCCTGAGTCGCCACTTCTAGAGGAGCTCCATAACAGCAATGCCTCCCTCACAGCAATATCTGTGGCCGGCTCCGTCACCATCATGTTGATCGCTGGCATATGGTAGGTAGCATTTATAAGATACTCTATGGAGCTAGCGTATTATTGCTGCTTAATATTTACACAGCGTAAACTTAGTCCAGGCAGTCACAAGGTGCGCCAGATTTATCACAGTGCTGAAGGCTTCATGATAAATTTGGCGCATATTACAAGGTCAGATATGTTATAATGTAACGAGAACACATTGGAGGATCTGTGCACACATTTCATTCAGAGCTCACATGTAAATAGCGGATATTAAATAACTGATTGATATTCTTCTTTTTTTTAGCGTCTGCATATTCTGGAGGAGGAAAATGAAATCTAGAGAGCCTCCGGAAAAAGAGCCAGTGTAAAGGCGAACAGTCAAGCACCATCCTGAACTACTGCCACCAAAAAACAACTGAAAACTAAAAAATCCCCTCCCTTAAAAAAGAAAATATGAAAAAAACAAAAAATATTCTTCCCTTCCCCCACTTCTCCTTTACTCTTCTCTCCTTAATCCCTCTCCATTAAAAAAATAAAATAAAAATATTTCCCAAAAAAACAAAAATAACCTTCCCTTCCCCGATTCTTCCCTCCCCTTCTCCCCCCCAAAAAAAAAAAAAAAAATGCAAAAAAATCCTGACTGCAGTGTTTCTTTTGTTTCCCTCACCTTAAGTGACCATACATGGAACAAGAACTACAGAGACTATATCATAGATAGACCGGGAGGATCAAGCATCTTTTTTATTCTTCATCCCAGCACCAGTTTCCAGATCTCTATCGATATAACTTTGACTGAGTGGAAACAAGTCTTTATTAGGAAACCTCTCTAAATCTAGATGAGTAACTTCAAGCTCCTGGGCTTCAATGTAAAATACTTAATGGGGTTATCCAAGTAATAAAAAAAAACATTATAAAACTCATCAGGACTTACATACACATTAGTTAAGCTTGATTTCTTGAAGAAACAACACATACTTACACCTTTGCATAGTCCTGCTATTCATGCTTTGTTTACATGCTGCAGCAAAGCTGTGGGGGCGTGTAACAACAATGCCTGAGCTCTCCCTCATGAATATTTGTGGGCATGAATAATCTGCCCTTCCCCGCCCCCTGCACTGCACAACCTAACCTTGCATACAAACACTGTTATATGATCATCTCCTAGCTCACACAGATACAGATCAGTAAATCTCTCTCTCTTTCTCTCTCTCTCTCTCTCTTTCAATGATATATATATATATCAATATTCAGTATATGCATATAGAGGTATAGATCAGTAAATATATATCTGCGACTATCAGTTCACCTTTCATTTTCACTATGCTGGAAATGAAAAGTGGATGTTAGACCTGTGTTCATAAGCTTTCTCACTATACCAGTTTAATCGGCCTGACCTAAATGATGCAACTGCCGTTAAAAGTCAATTGGCAAAGTAAACACAGTCACATATTACAACTATTGCTATTAGTTTGCCGTTTTTAGGATAGGAAAAAAGTCATGGCCCCTTTACATCACTAATCTCAAACCATCGCTCATGGATAGCCATATTACACAAGATCATTTCGATGATATTTCTATTAGATCAGAAGAAGAATGTCATTGTTTAATGCAAACTTACTGCTGACTTCCTTTTCCACTCTCAGGGGTCACTACTTGTCTCAATGTAACGAAACATTCTAAGTATCTATGTGGAATCAGCTGGCAGCGGTGAAAAGACACGCTCTTTCACTCTGGTGAATCTTGACCATTAAAATTCCTTTTTGCATACCTAGCACTTCTTTCAATCTATTTCATAAAGAAAGCTGAGATTCCTGCAAATTTGTTGGTCAATTTGGCCCATGTAGCCAAACAATGTAGTGTGAAGTAGTTCTAAATAACTAGTATTTAAAATGTCTTTTGACTCACAGTCTATTTACTATATTAGACTCCCTATATCATTTCTCAATGCACGGTGTTCTACACTATATACAGGCTCTCGGCAGCCGGAAGATAGCAGTTTATTTAACAGTTAATCATGAATCAATTCAGGATGAATTAGATCTTTGGGATGTCAGTTGACCGTCTGAATTGAATTTTGAAATTAACTCATTGTAGTGATATTATTACCTTAAAAATCAGTAAATTAAATATATTATACTTGATTAATTTATTGCTTGAAGTGAATATCTAGGTGGGCACATATTCATTTACCACATAATACTGTGTAACATTCACAGCGTAAGTCGTTATATGTGTTATCTGTGATTTGTATTTAATATAAATTGTTTTTCTTTTACTTGCCTCTATATTATTAAGCATTATTATAATTGATGTCATAATTACCTTTCCCTTGATAACAACAGTTTTGCCTTGGCGTATACAGAGCTCATTCCCACATGTCATATGATGTCTGATTCTGTTTCCACCAATCCGTTGGCTTATGTGTTCCTCATTTGCATATCCGGTGACATCATACAGTGATGTCATAAAAGACAGTGTCCTTAACTAGTGCCTGAAGCTCCCCAACCTGTGCAGTGCTGTTGTCTTCTGGTGGGACATAGTTCTGTCTCTTGCGTCCTCTAAATTCTTGCTCTGGGGCAATTTTACAAATGCCTGGTTCTATCCAGACATGGCTTCTACTGCTGGTAACATCTGTCTTCATTGGACAATCTCTCTATGCACATTCCAGCCTGCACGACTCAAGAGATAGTGTCAATCAAATCTTCTATAGCAGTGGTATTGACTCAATGAAGCCTATGTCAGCATCAAGCGGTTTTGCCATCGCAGAGGAAAAAAGTCCTGGACCTTCCTTGAGGATGATCAGGGATGCTGGTGAATGTATTATTACTATTATTTCTGTTTTATGAAATCTCTAGATAGAGCCTAGATAGATAGATAGATGAATAGATAGATAGATAGATAGATAGATAGATAGATGTAGAGATAGATACCGCAGATATTAGATAAAATTAGTATTGTGTATTCTTTCTTCAGATAAATATGCTATATCGAAATTGCGTCAGAATATAAAAATCCTGTAGAATCATCAGGATGGATTTTAGGAGTAAGTACAATATTTTCTATATGGCTGGGTCTCTTCTCTAATTAATAAGAAATTGTCAGTGTGTTGGGGCACAGACCAATAGATGAGAGAGTTGGACTCATTATTCTCCCTCTTTATATATTTTAGAGATCCAGCTTCTTCATCATTGTTGGACTCCAATTCCTGCGACTCAGACAAAGCTCAAGGTTATCGTCAGGACTCAAACCAACGTAAAAGTGAAATCTTTTACCTATCTACCATTGTACTTGTGTCTGTTGATTTGTCAGAGAT